>CM049322.1:21611399-22811399 GCA_026874595.1 Sipunculus nudus | reverse complement strand
CTGGATAAAATACAGATTGTCGCAAATAATATAATTATATATAAATATGTAAATAAGACCCATTCATTTTTAAAATTATGAAGAGAAATGGTTGGTTATTTCCATATTTCCAAAAGCTTTATGACAAATGATGACATAATCATTATTGTTACGAATAAAGGAGAGAGGGGCTTAGCAAACCCCGGACACGCCCTGATTGAATCATGAGAAGTATTTTAACATTTTATATCAACACTTAGGTCCCTTTTCCATGATACCGTTTCCGCAAGTGTGGAAACGGTATACAGGATTTTCTCAATTGGGCGATTTTAACGCGAATGACCATGAAAAAGGGTCCTTATCTCTTAATATTACCTTATTTAAGTAGCCTACATGTGGAAACAAAATCCGGTAATATCTGTTCATCACTCAACTCTGGTAACCTACTTTTTCTTCTCTGCCTGCCTGGCCCTGGGCCGTCCGTGTAAGTAGAAGCTTGGATTTGTCAGGTCATCACGCATGTGTGGTTCAGCAGACGATTTCTGCCTTTCCTTCTTTTCCTGCGCGCGCATCTTCCTCATGACTTCCGGTTCACTTTTGATTATTCTTAGTAACTGTAGAGTGCCTTTACACAAGCGGATCACGTGTTTTGTGACGGCCATGCTTTGCGTGATGATGCAGGACGCCTGTCGTAAAGACAACGACAGTTAAATGCATTGATATATATTATTTATTGAACCAACGACAGGTATACACGCAATAAGTGGAACGACTTACAGATGTACATCATTACATGTAGGAGTAACTCATCTAGCGTTGTTCTTCAATATAAAAATATACTTTTACACATATACGATATTTTAAAACTGTGGGATTAATCTCCGCACTAAAAGCAGAATGTGCATTTTTTATATTGATGCATATTACCTTTGGTATTTATTAGGACAAAATGCATCAATAAACATAGGATCGTTTATCAGATATACCAGTCTAAACAATTTTTTTCTAGTTAGGGTTTCCTCAGAGAATAAGTGTAGACAGCAGTTTTATCACACACACACACACACACACACACACACACACACACGGGTCCTGACCTCTTTCTGGTCCTTAAAGCCCACAATAATGTCTTTGTGTAGCGAGGTAGACATGTCTGTTATTTCCCCCCAGTGGAATGCAGTGGCTGGCAGGAATCTGGAAAAGTGACGAGTATACGGTTAAAATCAGAGCATGCATGTTAATGCATTTATATCAGGTGATGTATATTAGCATTATTACATTCCTTTTGGACATGGTGTCGTTGGTTCCTTTAATTATGTTATTATAAATATGTTTTATACATGTTATTATAAATATGTGTTGCATCTATTACTTCACTTTGTTGTTGTTTTTTTTATTAAATTGAACCAGTCACAGTTCAATTTTGAAATAAGTGTGTTCACGGAGTTCGTCGCCTTAACAATTTTGCATAATTGTATAATCATTGTTTTCCTGATAAAATTTGAGACCTAGATTTTACAGGACAGTTTTCGTGTCATATCTATATCACCACTTAACAGATACGCTTTTCTGATATAATTTTCCCCCTGCGTTTCAGGCACACTATTCGAACTAAGATCGTGTACATCAATACCTTTCCGGTTGAGTTCTATAGAACTTAACATATTTACATACATTAATCCTATCATACTTTCATTCCTACCTTTCAAGTGGCGGATAAAAGATGAGACCAAACGGACTGATGGCCATCACCCAGTTGACACCTGAGGTTACGCTCACTCTCCAACAGATGGCGCCGTATTCATAGAGATCTTGTGCGAGACGCAAGTAGTCTCTCATAGAGTCCTCTGGTGTCAAGTCCCGGCGTAACTCGAACAGTACCGTGATCACTTTCTCCCATTCACCGTTACTTAATCCATATTTACTCTGTATACTGAAAATATCAAGCAACACTTAGTATTTATTTCGGACACTGAAATCATAAAGAATGACTTGGGCAATCATGCTTTATTCTGGATAATATAATTCTTAAGAATGACAGGGGCACTTAAGATGTTTTATTATGTAAAGAGGTGTAAGAAAATACATTCATATTCGAGTAGAAGTAAGTCTGATCATCTGACTTTCTCTGTCGGGTGGTTATAAGATTCTAGCCAAGTTTACATGAGTCTAATAGTTAATGACGTCCTGTTGAAACGTTGCACATCCTGTGAACAAGAATATTACAGAGGGCATCTGTTACAACTGATAATGTAATAATCATTTTATAATGTAAAATTAACCCAAGATGTAATGGGGAAATTAACCGATAGTGCATCACAAACTGATAACGTAATAAGTAACCAAGTGATAATGTAATACCAACGGATAACGTAATAGAAAAATAACCGATAATTTAACACTAACCAATAACATTATACAAAATCAACCGATCATTTAAGAACATTTACTTACCGATAACGTAATACGATATTACCCGATAATGTAATAAAGTTCCCTAACAATCAATGTAAAACAAAATTAACCTGTAATGTAATAATGCTTTAACGAACATACATAATCTTTGTGATCGATTATACAAAATGCAACGATTGTTACGATTGTTACCGAACTAATTATGTAGTTCATCTCCAGGTTGGACTTTGATAAGTCTCTTGCATACAAAAAATTAGGTCATTTTGACTTACATTCTATGAGTAACGTACTCAGTGGTTTATTTTTGCAACTTGTTAGACTTATTAGACCACTGGTGTTCTATGCCGCAAAGCAAATATTTGCATTTAACAAAAACAAATTTACACAATATGCATCAGCTGCACAATTAACATTGTTACGTGTTATCTAGGGCCTCAGTGGTATCGACGCTCAGCTAAATTGGTCTAAAAGGATAATTTTATGACACATAAAAAAAGTTTTTTGACCTTGTTACAAAAAAGTCTGAGAACTCACTATCCTTGAACTTTCAGCATTTTGATTTTCATAGCATTCTTTAAAAAAATTGGTCCAACAACCTTGACCTTTGACCAGGTAACCTCAAAATTGACAGCTGCTTTTCACTATGGGCGGGTAAGCCATACGTGAAAGATGGAAGGTTTGGGATGGAAGGTTTGATTTACAATGAATCAACAATACTTTAAAAGATGTGGGTCCCGTAACCTTCAACTTTGAACTCTGGACCCCGAAATCACAATAATTCTTACTTAAGTGGCGAGTCATTAATAAATCAAGTTTGTGAAGCCAATCTGTGTATCCAAAACACAGTTATCGACCATAAAGCAATCTTTGAATAGATGGTTCTTGTGACCTTGACCCTGTGACCTCAAAATAGAAAAGAATCTTCCCCGAATGGCAGGGGAGCAATATCTCGAAGATGAAAGGTTTGTGATGAAAAGTTTCGATTAAAATGAATCCACATTATAGAAATGGGTCCTGTAACTTGCAGTTATTTTGTAGTCTTAAAAAAATAGATAAAAAATCGTAAAAAAAAATCGAAAAAAAATCTAGGTGGCGCCACCAGTTATCGGAAACTAACAAAACTAGTCAATATTCAAGGCAAGATTCATTGACAATCCATGCATTACTTATCGCGATACTTAGGGTTTTGCATTATTTTTTTAATTATTTTTGGGTACTTACAAGCTCCATAACTCGGATTATATAGGTCACAGTGATCTAATGTCAGGTTTCGAAGGAGATGTTTATTGTGATCTATGAATGTTAATTTTCTAGAATCAGCGGATACGATTTGTGCCTTACTAACGGACGCCCGGACGGCCGGACGGACTACAGACAAAGCGCCATACCCAGCTGAGCTAAAAATGAAGAAATTAGAGCACCCAGTCCTTCAGAACTGTAGACTATACAAATGCGAAATTTTAACATTTGGGCTGTTGCTGTACTTACATTATTTACACAATGTATCTAGCACCATGGGCATTTTAAAGAAAATCTGTCCAATGAGTTTTTACAGCTGCTGCAAACAAATTTGCAAAAATACGGAGGAGGCAGCCGATTATACCTGAAATTCATACTTAAATTTAGATATCTCAGTAATTGTTGCATGTTGTGTTTAGAAATTTGATAAGGTTTCAAATCCTGGATAGCTCTTTCAGGGGTGCAAGGCTTGGGGTGCCATCTATATTTTTACGCATTGGTTATATTGTTTGTACTCAGAAAATACGATTGGCCAATTGTCAACAAGGCACAAATCTTAAACGTTAGACCCCAAAAAATGTCTTACTTTATATCAAGAAATCAGGCCACTGTGACCTTCATTCTCTGAGTTTCGCATATCTGTGAATGTTTTAGCACTTATAAATACTTATGTCAATGTTCTTGCCTGTAAAAACAAAAAACTTTTGCATTCCACCCCCACCTCCCCATCCAAATAAAAAGAAACATTATTCATCATCTGCTCATATAACATTGTTTAAAAAATGAGAAAATCGGCTCAGGCAGTGCTTCAGGCTTGTTGCAGACACAATTGTGAAATTTTAAAAGTTGGACCGTTGAGGATTCATACTTTAGATAAAATATATCAGTTTGCATGGATCTTTCTGGAATGTTCTGTTGTCCTAGGTTGAACAATATAATTATAATACACGATATGAAAAGTGCAACGATTTTTGATCTGACGGACAAGAGGTGATCACTTAAGCTCATGTGACCTATGGTCAACTAAGTTAAAAAATGCATGCTATGGACTGCAAGGTCCATGAAACATGCGGAAGGTCTCACACATTGGGTTATCATAGGATGCAAATTGGCTTCTTTGGACAGGTCAGGTTCGCTAAAGTGTTATTACATTACCGGTTCATTTTTTTACATTAACGGTTAGGGAACTTTGTTACATTATCGGGTAATTTCGTATGACGCTATCGGTTAGCAAATGTTGTTACATTATCGGTTGATTTTGTATTACATTATTGGTTAATGTTACATTATCGGTCACCATTACATTATCAGTTTATTTGTTATTACGTTATCAGTTTGTGTTACGTTATCGGTTAATTTCTTATTACATTTTCTGTTAATATTATATAAGATGATTATTATATCATCAGGTGTAACAACATCCACTATATGTTCATGATGAGACTGAGGAGGCCCGTTTGACAAAACTAATTCAAAACCAATTCCTCAGATTTTTCGATATTACATAACTTCATAGAAATGTCTTCTGTTTCAGCGTTTGGGACCACTTTGATGTGTGTGAGTGTATGTGAGTGTGTGTGTATTTGTGACTGACCGTCTTGGTAGCCAGGTAACTTTGTGTTGGTAGAGGTAGCCCTTCCTGTGAACTTTCTTGTCGTAGTTTCCGTATCTAGCTTGTACTGCGAACGACGAGAGGACCAGAGCTTCCTCTGCGGGGCAGTACAGCGTGCCGTCCAGGACCGACTGCTTGGCCTCAAGGTAGAAATGTCTCTACAACAGAAACAGTAAACTATACAGGCAAATGTCCACATAGACTAAATATCTACATATAAACACCTCTAAATGTTAGTGGGCAACTATAATGTTTACCAGCCCATGCATGTTTCATACTGCTACCTTTCAATCTGGTCCACTTGCTTTTTAAATATTAAGATAAGGTTACATAAAACGGTCCACTTTAAACTTATTTTTCAGAGGAATTGTTTACACTACACCCGTGATGAGGATTATGCACAAGATAACAGTATTGTTATGTCTATACATACCTTGATGACAAAATTGTAGAAAAAAAGATAGGAATGAAAAATTAAATAATCAGACCTTTGTTGTATGTTTTGATTGAAGATCCAATTCACGAAGGACATCTTTAACCCCTTCCAATACAGCTGACTAGCTGTTTTTTTCCGTTGAAGTTTCTTCAAAATATTATTTTTTTTAAATAAACTAAAAGCAGGAGCTCGACAATGATAAAGGTATGTACTTTTACACAATAGCGACCTGACTGGTATCATATTTGCGTGATCACATTTTGTCTCGAGATTAAACCACTCAGTCTTCCATAGCGTCTCTTCAAAACGTAGTCATTGAGTCTTCTATGTTATGCAGTGAATTTCGAGTGAAGTCACCAAGACCACGGTAATAATATTATTTCGACACAGTTGACTTCCACCTCTGCTGACATCATTCATCTTAGCCACGTCAATTGTGTTATGCTTTCGTTGTACAAGTCGCAAAATTATTGAAGTTTTTTTTTCTAAATTCCTTTTCATCCATTTCTATGAAATTCAGATGAGATATTTTTTTTCGCTCCAGTATATGCGTATTTTTTTCTTCTAATGAAATAGCTAGTATAAAGCTTAGTTTTCTGTATAGAATACTCCTGTGATACAACCGTTGGGTTGGGGTCGTGAAATATGATTTATACAGTAGTGATATCATGTTATACGTGACCTTACCAGGGCAGTGCTTTGGATGACGTCACTCGCCGGATCTGGAGGGTAAAACCGGATACGGAACAGGAGAGTAACGGGATTCCGGGTTTTGAGGTCATGGTCAAGAATCTGAGAAAACAAAACGTCAAATTATCAGGAGAACAATATTTTCATTTACACTTCAGTCATCTCATTCAAAGACGCGGGTAATCAAAGAAAATGCATCATGATGAACTAGGCCAAAAAAAAGGTATGGTTCTCAGGCCCCGCCCGCATCAATGGTAACCCTCAGCATCAAAAATTTTTATTTTCAAGAAGATAAAATAATAAAATTTTGATAAGATTTCCTTTCTTATGTAGTGCTTTTACCTGTATAGCAAAAAAATATGTTATTATCATGCTTTTTCCAGATCATACGACATTTTTATCGAAACATACAAAAAAAGTATAACAAAAAATCGCCCGCCCGCACTGATTTTTGAAAAAAAAGCCTGAGAACTATACCTTTTTTTTGGCCCTAGAATCTTTTTTTATAATTACTATTCAATCCTATCAACACGAGGTTTACAATTCCTTGTGAACAATTTATGTATTCTAAATCAGAACCTTGTAATATAATAAATCCAATACCTATTCTAACAATTGTATTGATGGAGATAAGACTGCAATAAAATAAAAGATTTTAGTATCTGTAGATAACCACGCAGTCCAGTTTCAGGAATCATGGATTGATATAATGATTATGATTATAATAAAAATTTTGAATTAAAATATATTAATATGTTTCAGTCAACTATAAATTATTATCAGAATGTTTCAGAATTACATTTATATTCCAGCGAGGGCCACGTTGAACTACACATATTCACTGTTCAAAGTATTTAGGTATACAATCCGGGGATTTTACTTACATTTTTACCCAAATGAATCCAAAATTTTTCCCCGCTTCTGGCTTCATATTGGAGACCAAAATACCAGAATTCTGTCAGATCCAACGCACTGACAACCTGTAAATAACGTTAAATGAAAAATAAATTATTCACATATACTAGTATCACAAGATAAGAATGATTAATCTGTTTCAAAGGTTTTTTAGATCCAGTATATCTTAGTACATTAAAGCTTTATATTTTTAATACACAATATAAACATACCCATAAACCTTATACTCGTGTACATTTTGGGTACACACCGCTTTATCATATGGTTTAAGCATTGACCACAACACCATAGTTGGAACAGAGGATACATGTACGTACTTTGTCAAACAATTCTTTTCCTTTGTCCAGCGAGCTGATGGTACACGACAGTGGCCCCTCTACCGTGTCTATCTTCACCGGCACCTATAGTAAAATATACAGATGTAACGTCAATTATATATATGTCATAATATGTGCATTTATGTGCGTGTTCCAAATAAATGAGATGAATATTTTATTACAGAAAACGAAGGTACGTTGTGTACCTTCGTTTTCTGTAATAAAATAGCATAAATATATTATTATTGTTTCTTAATATTACTTACATATGAAAAACAAACTTAATTCTTTTTGTTAATGTCGATTTTTAGTGGGTTGCTTTGATGTATTGATTGTTCTGTTTTGTGTGCTGTTACTAACCTTGCTGGCCTGAGCCATGTTGATTGCGACCCTCCCCTCGCCTTCAACTGATAACAGGGAGAAGAAAACATTAAAAAAAGGTTATTATAAAAATAAACTGCACTGGAATACTTATAATTAACCCAAAGATTACAAAATAACAAAACATTTACCTTGCAAAAATTAGGATCCAAAAAAATAACCTAGATAAAATTGATTATTTTCAACATTCATAATATCAGTAGACCACATTGTCAAGAATGCTTAACCTCGTTGAAATAGCAGTTATACCCCCTTACAGACAGCCTTGTACCGTTGCACATCTACACAAACACGTACAAGCTAAAAAGATGTATACATGTGTATACACACAAATGATAGGCGTTAAAATCGTGTCAATGCATGACTAGTGTTATTATTTGATGTCACCAACAAGGAAGAAAATAACTGCATGTGGGAGGTTAGAAAATGTGGGTGACTCATAACAACATCATTGGTTGGGTGGCTGTAAGGGGGGGGGGGGGGGGGCGGCAGTGTCTCTGAACCCGTCAACCATACAGAATACATAAACATCCGTCCTATAGACCGTGGCATATCGGGACGCGACCTTACACTCTACCACCCTATAATAGATACCTATGCATTTCAAGACGCTGCCAATAATTAATGAAGACTTTTCAATACATTTCACTTACTTATATCTTTTGGTGGTTAATGCTGGTCTGCACAGCATCAGGCTAACCTCTGCTGATGGGCTGACCTCAAGACAGGTGTATTAGCTTTGATGAACGGGTTGTTCACGCCTTGGCCCGCTACAGCAACACGGCCATGTTCCGATCGTCAAGCCTGGGCCGTGCCCGAGGACAGCCAGGGGCAGTCGGCGTCACGCATCACTGAACCTGCGAATATATACTTGTATACCAGTATACCAAACCATCGGTAAGGTTCCTTTCAGAAAGTGAATCGGGTCTGGCGATCCTTTTGTAAACACACGAATCGGACTTAAGTAGCTCACATGTATGAGGGGTTATAAAGCCCTCCTCATACACATTTTTCTGTTCATGGGCACACCCCCTGTGTATAGTAGTGACTGTGTATACCCGGCCCCTCGTGTCGGGTCTCCGTACATAAAACTTTCTGTCAAAAGACGGCTTGTACCCATAACTTTAAAACATCGTAGATATGTTTTCAATTGTTTAAATGGTAGCATGAAAATCAGCTAACGTATATAACCTTAGTAAAGACAATTTCTCTTTATAAGAAATATTAAAACTGTATCTTTGTCATAGAACAAAGGAGTTTCATATTTTGCAATATTCCTGTGATGGCTGTCACGGCAGTTACATGGGGATCATAAACATAATCGTGTCAGTATAATATACCACATGTATGTACATAACGTCATTTTCATTCTCTGGCAGACAGAAGTTATTTTTTTTCTGTAAGGAGCAAAAGGTGAAGATTTTTTTTTGTGCACAGGTGATACACCGGTAACGTTCAATTTGTTTCATTAATTATTATCTTCACTAGCAATTTTACCCGTTCTTGCGTTTGTACAGGTCTGCTAGAATTCGGCGGGTTTTGTGCGGCACGGTTTTTCTATGCTCCGAGTTGACAGTAGTCGTGTTAATTAACGGGTAGTTTCTGATATATGGCGGTGCCACGGGCCCTTTGAGAAATAATGTCAAATTATTCAGGATTTATGGAAACATATGGAAAATATCCCTTTAGGACACCTTAGGCATCGTTCCCGATACATCAAGACAAAAAGGACATTTCCGATGCTTGTGGCCACAGAGGAGCTGCCTCACAACGAGTGTCACCACCTTCAGTTATATTACCACCTTCAGTTATATTACCACCTTCAGTTATAATACCACCTTCATTTATATGACCACCTTCAGTTATAATTCCACCTTCAGTTATATTACCACCTTCAGTAATATGACCACCTTCAGTCATGTGACCACCTTCAGTTATATGACCACCTTCAGTTATAATTCCACCTTCAGTTATAATTCCACCTTTATTTATATTACATCTTTCAGTTATATTACCACCTTCAGTTATATTACCACATTCATTTATAACACCACCTTCAGTTATAATATAGATATAAAGAACTGATAAATGATATCACCCAGTATGAATATAGGATGGTAGATTCCTGAAACATGGGATTCATTATTTATGTTGCAGTAACTAAAATTTAGCCAAGAGAATTGACTTAACGCCTAAACAATTAAAAAATATAACCTCCGATAAATCTTCAGTCCTCAGAACGGATCACAGGTTAGAATTAATAACATTTATATTTAGTATAGTAAATTGTCAGGATCTCTTTCACGAGGTGACATATATAATGTATATGGCCTTGTGACATTTTAAGACACAGGCTAACAAGCCCCCCCCCCCCCCCCGGTGATGTGAGCATTCTTAGGCAAAATATATAAATAAATGTTGGTAGTATTTGCAAGAAAGTTCAATTTGACTGGTGACTATCACTCAGTTACCAATAAGCCATTTAAATAAAAGCAAGCAATATTGTTTGGCCCCTGCCTCCTCACACACCCACAGGAATGCCACTTTATAAAAAAAAATCCACACCGTGGGAGGGGGATTCCCCTCGTTGGCTACGCCCCATCGTTATGCTTCGCGCTGACACAGCTCATTTACTGCTCCCCCCCCCCTCAGACTTTGCTCCGGCTACGGGCCTGGTATTTGCATTTACACCCCTCGGTGTGTCAAAATTTAATTTAACAACGCCGTTTATTTGAAAAGTTATCATACATTATTATCGTCATTTCACATAAACATTATTCATTAAAAAAAACCGGGACACACCTGACAAATAAAAGTGGTTATAATTAGCTAAATAGATCTTCATGAAGGTGATTGTAGCCCGAATGTTCTTGTGAAGGAAGGGGTGGAAAATACCCTATTCCTCTGTACCCCTCCCTGTGTAACTAACGTAAAAGCGAACCAAAAGCAAAGACTGATTATTTTTGCTCATAAATCAGTTTTACATGAGTTAACTGTTGGCATTCGAGTTAAAAGTTGAAATAATCTTCATAGTTATCAGTAGAAAAATAAATGAAATGTACAAATGATGTTCCTTCAGTGTTTTTACATGGCCACCAGGGCGCCATCTGTCGGAACATAGTGGAAAGACTTGATGATTCGCCAAAGATTCACTTCTTTGGCTATAAATAAAATTGAGTTCCCAAGCAAATATTAAAAATGTCATGTGACAGGGTGATTTTTTGTTTACCCTGATATTACAAATCTTTGATAAAATTTCATAAGATCAGGGAAAACGCGGTATTTACTGTATTTATTCAGGGCCTACTGAACTGGTAAAGCGCATCATAACAAAACAAATTTTATCGGAATTTGATTATTTCATTTTCCTGAAAGAAATGTCCGATCGGCTTTGGATCAAAATTTATAGTTTATGCTGAAAATCAACATAAAATGTTGAGTGCGGGGGTCAAGTGATGCGCGCGGTGCCGTTTTTGCCGTCACAACATGACTGACCGATTTGGAGCTTTATCTTATACTTTGGTAGATTGCTCGTCCTTCATATGGTCTTGTATAAAATTAAACCTTCTTTAATTCTTCTGTCATAACTACTTTGAGAATGGTAACTTATCGATATCAGATCTGTAGTGTACACATTAGACGGAACCTTGAATTTTAGACACAAAGAACAGTTATAAATTGCCCCAAAATGGCGGAAAATGCAGTTGATGGGGTTGATATGTTTAGGCCCTGTTTATTTTGTGTGTGTGTGTTTCAATATATACCTGTATACGAATGAGCATTGTCTTCTCTACATTCTCCCCAATCCGTGCTGACAATGAGTGATACAGATAAGTTCTTGTGAAGATCTTAAAGTGTGTGTATATATATATATATATATACACGCGTTGCGACACTACTTTGCCACACAGGTCAATCAATTCGATCGTATGTAGAGTTTTATTTTTAACATAAATAACATAGATTATTACCAATAAAAGTAATCAGATCATATCTCCCTCCGTGAGCTATAACATAATTATTAATTTCTAGAACTTCACATACATAATATCATTTTTAGCTCAGCTGACTGAAAGTCATCTGAGCTATAGCGATCACCCTTTGTCCGTTGTCCGTCCGGCCGTCCGTTAACAGGGCACAAATCGTAACCGCTGGACCTGGAATCTTTTTACTTGACATCTAGGGAGGTCAATGAAAAATCTCTGTTACTCATATTCTCCAAGCTATGGGTCTCATAAGTACCCACCAGAATAATAAAAAAAATTGATACAAAAGCTCAAGTATCTGAATGACTACTGCATTGATCACCATGCTTCTTTGTATGAATTTTGATCAAGGAGTGTTCCATCGGTTCCTACAAACTGGTGGCGCCACCTGTATTTTTTCAATGTTTACGATTTTTTTGTTGTCTATTTTTGATACCCTCAAAGAAGTTGTCTTCTGTTAACAGGGCCCAAATTGTAACCGCTGGACCTTGAATTTTCTAACTTGACATCAAAGGAAGTCCATGAAAAGTCTCCATTAAAATCTGAAATTAGGTCTCTGTTACCCATATCCTCCAAGCTATGGGTCTCGTAAGTACCCTCCAGAATAATTTAAATGTGACACAAAAACTCTGCTTTAGTTTTCAGAGAACTCCTCTGAGACCCTTGGTCCGATCTTTTCGAAACCCAGCATAGTTGTTCCTTCATTCATGCTGTTGTGCCTAACACCACCAGCAATCCTTTCTGTACAGTATGAATCTGGGTGTCTTTGAGATAACAGCCCATATCTCAGGAGTGGCTGAATGTATTGTGCTGAAAATTTGCATGTCTATAGACCTTGGATTTTTCTATCACATAATTGCTACTGGTGGCGCCATCTACAATACTTTTTGCGTAATGTCCATCTGTGCATTCACCGTATGTTTGTCTTAGTGGTTCTTTAATGTATTGGGTTGATATGTGCATGTTCATGGATCCTCAACACCTACATCTCGTAAACAAGACTGATGGAGCCACCTGCAGCTTCTGTGGCATCCATCCGTACATGCGCTTTTGGTGAAAATTGCTCATATCTCAGGAATGGTTTAAGATATTGGTATGAAATTTGGCATGTCCATCCATCTTGGAATTCTTCTCATAAGCCAGACAGGTGGCGCCACCTTCCTTCCTGGTTTTGTATAATAAAAAAAGCACTTTTCTCAATAGTGATATGCCGTATTGGCTTGAATTGGTGCATACCCATAGATCTTAGACTCTTACATATTGTACTCAAGACTGGTGGTGCCATCTGCAATAGTTTTCTTGTTACCTCTATCCTTACATGTTTTTTGGTGAAAATTGCTCATATTTTAGGAGTGGTTCAAGGTATTGGTCTGAAATTTGGCATGTCAATCCGTCTTGGATAGTTTTCTCGTAAACCAGACATTTCTAAGGACTCTTCACAAAATTCATGATTTTTTGGCACTCTGGCAATTATTTGCTCATCGTTCAACATTCCTTGAATTCAGCTAAGCGTCATGGCCCATGGGCCACTAGTTATAAATTCCTACTCAATCTTCAATTCAAGATGGAGACTTCCAGCAAATGACAACATATTATCGCTATATGAATTTCGGGGCAGTTCCCAGACTCTACGAAAACACTAATTATGGACTTTATACTTTTATATCTCTTGTTCCAAGTGTGGTATCCATAAAAAGATGTACAATATGACTTGAAGAGTTTATTTATAAATTGTCGAGGTAGACCACTGGAATTACAAGAAGTGTAAAGAAAAGAAAGTACTGCGCTTTTTTGTAATTCCCCTTCTGTCATCAAAGTCGTTTCTGATGAAAACGCCAAAATATTCAATACTATGTGCCCATTTGATTTTATCGAATGCAAGAAATATATTGTCCTGTGGGTTTTTCCCGACCATGTGTGTTTCTCATCATATATACAGTTTTCTTTGTATTATATAACACTCCATATTCCTCACCGTAAGTATTACAAACACCGAGCAATCTTTTGTTGCAAACTGCCTAATGATAACGCTATTAGAGTTACGTAGTCAGCAAATGACAAACTACCAGTAAATTAAATATATGACTTCCTACATGACAACCAATGACCGTCTATTGCGCTGATATCAGTAGAACATGAATATATATGTTTTCATATATATGTTTTCAAGTAAGGGCGAAATTATACTTTCCTGCCGTACACTATTCGTGGAGAACCTAACAATATATTCGTCATTCAAAGATACATGCTGATGGATATTTTGTCTCTCATACATATCAAGAAGAATCAAAAGCAGATATTTTCCGCAAACAAAGCAACTGAAATAATTCGTCAAATTTCAGCCTATCAAAAGCTTTCTTGCGTCAAGTTAGCATCAGTTTGAATCTGTATTCCTTGGCTTGTAGTGAGATACTATCTCCTTAAAAAAAACACACATGAAAGCAAACTGAAAGTCACTTTTTGAAGAGTGTAGTAGAGCTTCTGAAGATAAAGCTAGGTACATATTTCATCAAATAAAATCCAAAGAAGTTAAATTCAACATTTGACATAATTGACGCATTTAGTATTGCATTTGGGCTTTTCAGTTCTGTATCAAGTGTAGCGTTTACATACAGAGTACTTTTGTCAGGTTTGTAGGTATACCTGGTCCCGTCACGGTTGATTGGTTCCTGTTTTGACACATGGTGTTATAACCATCAGCGGCCCCGTCCACACATCACCGTGACGCCATTAAAGGTTCTCACTTGCCGTAATTATAGCTACCATCACGCACTTCTGTAATCATACTACATGACGTAGATCTTATCCCTGTATTTCGATGTACAAACATGAATGTCACTGCACTGGATAGATCTTGTTGTCTGTATAATAGGTAACTTATAATATACTGAATGCTGTTTTGTTTATGCTTCCTTTTACACGCAGCTTTAAAAGTAAAATAAGATGAGTTAACAAAAGATCATGGTAGCCCGACAGCAAGATCAAACATAGTGTCAAGTGAAAAGTTATGTTTATATAGACGAAACGGATTGTGAAGTAAGATTTCACAAGAATTCATGGTCCGGATGTGATTTGAATATTTACGTGGGGTTATATAAATCGATGTAGTCATCTTGGAGAGAGAGAGAGAGACAGAGAGACAGAGAGACAGACAGACAGACAGACAGACAGACGGACAGACAGACAGACAGACAGTCATGTCGTTACATCATACACTCCTTCATGATCACATGTGCAAGTTAAAGTAATAAAGAGTAGAATCATAATCCAAGGTTTCTTCCTCTTTGATTCTGCTAAAAGCGTTTTTGTGTATGGGGATTATGATTATGTCTGCATTTGGAAAAGAGCCCTGATATTTTATTGAGCTTTGTAGAACTTTATGATTTGGACCTTTCCTTCCAGGCAAAGATTATATCTTCCACTGGGGAGCTTTTCAGGGGTGTGCGTTTGACGACCCACCGGTTTATTGAAAAGGGGATGTTTGTTTTCTGTTGAAGCCAAATGAACTTTGAGAGTTCCGAATCTTTTTCGAACGTGTGGTTCCTGTAAATCCCACCTGATCATGGCTGAGTGCTTAGACATGTAATTACATAATGTGACTATCGGTTAACATTTCACATCTGACGATTGCGACAGCATGAAAAGACGTGTTAACGTGTAACTGCAAATTTTCGTTGTACATTCTGTGTATTAGCTTTTGGCATATATATATATATATATATAAATATATATATATATATATATATATATATATATATATATATATATCGGCATAAATCGACTACAAATATTCTACCGTAAAGATGAAAAAAATCGAAATAAGTTCAAGATTTCTCGTCAAAGAAACATTGCAGGAAAGGAAAAAAAGAGAAAGCGGGAAAAGGGCGAGAAAAGAAAAGAGTGTAAACTTATTTTTGAAATATACAAGATGAAAGCCATTGAAATTAAAATATACATTAATATTTCAGGTAGAATTTCTTACATTGATTTTGATGTCAATGATGTCATGGAGTTTACATGACCATGATATGATAAAAGGCCTCCTTGTGTCTGCTGAGCATAGAGAATCCCACACTGACGCGTTCAGGTCGGGGTTTGGTAATTACAGACGGCTGCATCGACATATGTTGCTCTAGTCTTTATGTTGGTTTATATTTCCTTCTGATCCGGGTTAGTACAGGCATTTTACCCGAAATATGTGGTCAACCTCACACATATTGCAACAAAAGCAAAATCACCTGTGTTGATTCCTTAATATGGCCTTAATGTCAGAATTAAAAGTCGTAAGCAATTGTGGAAATTGTCAAATTTGACAAGGCAGAAAATACCTTTTATTTTACCATACTTCAGCGTTCAAACGGTGTTGCATGAATGATCTCTTGGTTATCGTCATGCTTATATCCTTGTTCAAGTAAATTTGAAATAAAGTGTATTTCATGAACTATAAGACACTATGGTATAGTTTATAAACATTAGGAAATTAGCAATCTGTGAATAAAAGCTACGTCATGAGCAACACTATCTGAAAATGGCAACAATAACCAAAGATCTCCGGAAAACCTGAACACTCTCCAAACTTTTGACATACATTGCAATTTTTAGTTCAGCTGACTATAAGTCATTTGAGCTATGGTTATGATCCATTGTCTGTTGCCCGTCTGTCTGTTAGATTTGCACGTTTTGAAACCATTAGACCTACAAATCCAAAATTTGACGTACAGTCAGATGTGCATAAGTTCTCTTTCTTCTCCTACCAAGCCCCGAACCTCGGTCAGTCGAGAAATTAAATAAAAACCTGTTGATACACTTAACGACTGCCTGATATCAAAACCACTCGTCTGTGTTTGTTAATATTTATTAACATAAATTTCTGCTATATATTCCCTATAAACGTTCCAAAATTAGGTCAATATTACATAATTAATAAAAGTTATGAACCGAAACATTAATTAGGTACCTTATCAAAATGGCAAGAAATATATTATCTGTCTCAGCATGAGAACTGCCATGGTTGGAGATGTTTTTTTCAAGGATACAACTATTTAATTTCAATGTATCAAAGAAATTAGATCAACATTTTGTAAATTCTTAAAATTATTAGCATAAGTGTAATATCAGTAGCTTAAATTTTGCCCAACTTTGACCATGGCACATTTTATTCCTGTAAGCACTGCTGATTTGATTTTCCACAGCATTCACATAAGGGTTCAATCCGTTAATATCTGAAATTTGAAAATAAAATCTCACAAACAAGGCCAGTTATTTTAGTTTTTTTTTGTTGGGGGGGGGGCTCTATTGTATATTCACTTACATTGTCACGATCCAAACTGCCCACTGCTGGTCACTGGAGGTAATACAGCACTTAATACAGCATTGCTTGCATACTTGATTAGAAATTCATCACTCAGGAGCACCCCGCTGTCATTTATTCACAAATCACACCCCATTCCACCCCAACAGCAATATACATCAAGAGTAATGGAATAATTGTCATTGTTTGAACTGTATTTCCAAAGCTGAAAAGCTGTGTTATTTCCAATGTAATCTACAAGATGCCATGTTGTGATATTGTGGCACTTTAAAAGGAACTAATTTCCTTTTGAATAGTTTTAATCAAGTTATGATTCGAAATAAGATTAATTCCGTCAGTGTGCATGCATAATGTGATGTAATATGAGCATAATTAGGGATAAATGATGATGATATTTAGAATTTTGAATTGACTTACACATGTTTGTCCAGATATACTGCAAATGTATGAAAATTATAAACTTAAAACAAATGGATAAAATAAAAAGTGCGGGTCTAATGCAAACTTTTGTTCATTATTTTCCTGCCTCCGGAGAATGAGAAATAAGTGATCAGCCTTGTTCGTCTACCTGTCCATCTGTCCATTTCTAAATATTCATTAATTATGCATCTACTGTTTTTCCTGTACAAACTGTTGAATACAATTTCATATCCCACATGTATACAGAGATCATGAAACTCCCGCCATTCAGCGGCTCAAACCCCCTCACCCACCATAAAGTACTTGCCCCTGTAGACTGGGGACATTAGTTATATGGCAACTGAATAAAATTTATAAAATTGAAAAAAAAATAAATGGTATGATAAAAAATTAGGATTTAATTGAAAAAGGTGTCAACTGCTGAGCTGTCATGGTAATAGTATAGATCTCATGTTGCTTATGCTGCCAACTTTAGCTGAGCACTATGACCCACGGGTCCCTGGTTTCAATCCCCATATCAATAAAATCATGTAGGTATGTAATGAACACTTGTTTAATTAGACATCATCTCGGCCTTCCGTATCACAAGGTGTCTGTTGTGAGTTACTCACAGAGTTGCCGGTAGTCAACTCAGAAAAAATCTATGACTTTTAAACTTAAACTTAAATCATTTAATATAGCGCCTACTTTTATACGTATATATTCAGTGGTGATTTATAAAAGTACTAAAATATATTATAACACAAATTTAAAGTTAAAAATTAATAAAATCTATGTCGAAAAGATACGTTTTCAATTTTCTTTCAAAGCCGCAAATATTTTCGCTGCATTAAGTTCATTCCAAAAAGAAGGTCCACATGTTGAAAATATCCGTTCAGCAAACGTTTTGTTAGCATTCCTTTTCCCCAACTATTACAGGACTTTTAGCTGGTTTTCTAGAAAAAAAACTAACCCACCAAATTCAATTACTTCTCATAAACGTCATACTACTGCAAACCAAATTTTTTATTTGAAAAAAATGTTACTTAAATGCAAAGCAAAATGAAACTAGACATTTGGAATTGACAATGTAATATTCAAAGAAACATACACTCTGTCATCAAGCACGTATCATGTGTAAATATATATAACACATTTACAACAAAAGACTTCAATAGATCAAAGTAATTGCATTCTGTTCTGCCTTTGTACTTTGTTACCTGTGCAGATTCATGTCGTTGTGTAAAATGTTTTACTAGTACTTTATAAAAGTTGTGTATGACTACTAAGAAAACAGGTGGCCTTTCATTAATGGTTGATGCAACATGTATATACATTTTGTGTATCCATGCTATGCATCATCAACTTACATGTGTGTACAAAAATCAAAGCGAAATAAGATTATACCTACAGACACAACACAACTTTATTTGAAAGGAAAATTAAAACGTGGTATAAAATTGCTTGCTCATGAGATGAAAATGCCTTCCTACCTGATAATCAACTAAAGTCGCCATAGCAATTAAAAATTTCCTGACTTTTGCCAAACTTACATAATCATTATAAAATTCCATGACTTTTTTTATGATATTCCCTGACTTTTCCCTGCTCTTGAAAGCATAATATTTTCCCTGACTTTCCCTGTACGCAGCTAGAGCCCCCGCAGTTTCACCAAGCCAGGGTACACGCTATGTGATTCTTTTCCCCCGTGCGTCTGATGGTGCTGCAGCAAGTCTGCCAGTTTGCATCTAATAAACTGTTGGAGCGTTTCAGAAGCGCTCCGTCACCTGACATAAACCAGACCAATCGTAGCTGTTTTAGTATACTTTCTAACGACATCGACCAAGTGCAAGAAAAATTTCGTTTTAATCGTTTCATTTTAATCTGATTGTTTGTTGATATTCTTATTACTACGATATCAGTGCAACAGGAAAGGTAAGCGCTGCCCATTACCAAGTTAGGGTTACCTGCCTACTGAGTCGTGCTACCACCCCCGCCCCCTACACACTCCATGTTTCAGCCCGTTTCCACATCAACCCCCACATATGGACCTTGGGAGTCCTTAAATTAGCAAATAAAGACCAGAATCGAATTCTGCGATCCAAAAAAAAACCCTGCAATTTATTGTAATACATATAGTTATACATTTTTTATTAATTAAACTTGATGGATTCTAGGCCTTCTGGCGGCCATTTCGGATATTCCCTAATTGTACTACTTTCCACCAGGAGATAATCTTAGGACTTTTCATATGTTCAAAAGGATACCTTCTGGTGTACAAAACAAATGGGTAAGCTTTTGTTGTAATTTGTGTGAGGTAATGTTTCAAAATGACTATGCAAGGTGTTTGTATGGATACCCCGGTCGCAAGGGAAACTTGAATTTTATCTTCATGTGAATTTCGTTCATTATAAATTTCATTTAGAGCATTAAAAACAGCTAATGCTAATGCTAATGCTAATGCGGAATGAAAAAATAAATTATTTACTGAAAAAAGAGACCATTACTACAATCGAGGAATTAAGAGAAATAGCTAGGTTACAATGCGACATGTCTTCTTTAAAAAAGAATTTTAACTATTATGGAATTGTTTTTGCCGATATGTCCTTCTTCTTTGCCCTAAATTTGAAAGAAAATATATTACTACGATATTTACAGAAATCATATATTTCTACAGATTTAACTCAGGATAATAAGGTGAAGGTTTATTTTGTTATAACTTTTTTTAAATTTCAGTTTAAAATACGCGGCGTTTCAAAGAGATCATATTCACCAAAGATCTACGAAAGACGACGAAAAAGAAAACATGTCTGCCCCGGATTGGCAGGGTGGGGTGGGGGGGGGGGGCAAAATAATAATAACCTCTCTTTATCCGCTGGTTCACTTTCAGGGTATAGTGCCTCATTATATATAAACGCTCTACTACAGGAAATGCAATACAGAGTTTTTTAAAGGTTGCCTAAAACTCTTACGGAACTGACAAAAAAAAACAGAGGGAGAGAGAGAGAGAGAGAGAGAGGGAGAGGGAGGAAGGGATGGAGGGGGCAACAATTATCATGCTTTTCTGAAGGAGACACAATTCACTGATACAAGACAGATATACAGAAAAAAACCCTTGAGGTTCAGTTCAAATTGTTTATCATCGCACAGCCGTTGCGGGGGGGGGGGGGGGGGAGGGGAGAACCTGAAGACAAACCGGTCCTCCAGTGTCCATGCTATAGACTGCAGTGATGCGAGACCAGGTGTTAACTGGACGTAACCACCGAGACGTGACCACGGAGATATCTCATGTTCATACAACACCGAGCAGAATAAACGGACCGGGACCGAACGTTCAACAGAATAAATTCACGGACTAAGCCTACAAGGCCAGGCCACTGGAAATTGTTGGTTGACGTATAAGGTTTATCGAGGAGTGTGTTGAAATACTGGTAACTTTTTATAAGGAAATCTTGTTTATCTGGGTTTTTTTTATCAAAACACAAATCTTTTTTTAATCAGCAGTATCTTCCGCGATAAAGCAATACAGCGTTACGGAATCTCACACCGCTTGGCAACCTTCACAATCTGCCAGAAAATGTCAAGAATTAATTAATGTTTGTTCATATAAATATATTCTTGCACGTGAACATGTTATATGGGTGGACAGTAAAGGATATAACACATATATAACAATAATGATAACAAGAGCAGCATCAACAACAACAACAACAACAATTATAATAATAACAGAAATAGTAAAAATAAGGATAAGAATAAGAACAATAATAAAAATAATAATAATTTTCTAATTATTATTATAATTTTTATTATTAAAACCACTTATAATACATGTTTAAATTATAAAACCATATGAAAAGTTTGTAAAACAAATCCGTTTTAACGGGACACGGATGGTTTTGTTGACTTGTCCTTAGCTGGTCATCCATGTAGGGGTCTGTACCTGACCCTCCCGCACGGTGTGAGGCGGTGCACGCAGAACCACTCGACCCTGTCTGTTGTCCCCCACTAGGACAGGGTGAGGTCCTCATAGTCACCGCCAGCTACAGGTGTCGATCACTGCTGATCTTACTTACTCACAGCTAGAGGAGGCCTGCTGTCACAGCTCAAAATGAACAGCATCGTGCTGCTGGCCGCCGCACTGTGTGCGCTGGTTACAGGTAAGCAATTCACTGGTACAGGTACAGTTACAATTTTGAAAGAAATTCTGCGTAGTTGGCGCAATTCATCTATATATGTTTACTTCTTGATGCTATAGGTTTGAAAGAAAAAAATTAAATCTGCATTAAAGCGCTTGTGTTTTGAGATACACGCTTAAGTTCACATGTAGCAGGGACAGGGCAACACACGAACACACAGTTGAAGAAATACCCACAAAAACGTGCATTATGTAAGAGGGAATCAAATACATGCATAGGTTTCTGGTTCAATTCAAATACAGGTAGTTATGTAGCAATACACCAAAACTACTTGCAGACACAATATACAAGAAGTGTTACGCACAAATATAGTCTTTTGGCTTACACACATTACAAATTCAGCTTGTCTTACACCCAAACACAGAGTTAACTTGTATTACACCGTGAGTCAGCTTGTATTAAACACAAAAAAGAGAGCCAGATAGTATTACATTAAAGCAATGAATCATATGGTAACATTATTACACACAAACATAGAGTCAGGAAGTATTACACCAAAACGTAGAGTCAGTTTACATACAAAAAAAATGGAGTCGGCACACACGAACATAGAGTCAACGAGTTTTGCACACAAACAGAGAATCAGCTAATTTTACATACAAACATGGCGTCAGCTAGTTTTACACACAGAGTCCGCTAGTTTTGAACAAACACATAGAGTCAGCTAGTTTTACACACAAAGTCCGCTAGTTTTGAACAAAAAATAGCGTCAGCTAGTTTTACACAGAAAGTCAGCTAGTTTTACTCACAAACATAGAGTCAGCTAGTTATACATACACATGGAGACCGCGAATATAACACACAAACATGGATTAAGCCAGTATTACACACAAACATAGGGTCAGTCAGTATTACACACAATCATAGAGTCAGCTAGTTTTACACACAATCATAGAGTCCCATAGTATTACACACAAACATGGAGTCAGCAGGTATTACACACAAACATGAAGTCCGCGAGTATTACAATTAAACATAGAGTCAGCCGGTATTACACACAAACGATAGACCTAGAGTCAGCTAGTTTTACACACAATCATAGAGTCCCATAGTATTACACACAAACATGGATTCAGCTGGTATTACACACAAACATAGAGTCAGTCAGTATTACACACAATCATAGAGTCAGCTAGTTTTAAACACAATCATAGAGTCCCATAGTATTACACACAAACATGGATTCAGCTGGTATTACACACAAACATAGAGTCAGTCAGTATTACACACAATCATAGAGTCAGCTAGTTTTAAACACAATCATAGAGTCCCACAGTATTACACACAAACATGGAGTCAGCTTGTATTACACACAAACATGAAGTCCGTGAGTATTACAATCAAACATAGAGTCAGCTGGTATTACACACAAACATGTTAGACCTAGAGTCAGCTAGTTTTACACACAATCATAGAGTCCCATAGTATTACACACAAACATGGAGTCAGCTGGTATTACACACAAACATAGAGTCAGTCAGTATTACACACAATCATAGAGTCAGCTAGTTTTACACACAATCATAGAGTCCCATAGTATTACACACAAACATGGATTCAGCTGGTTTTACACACAAACATAGAGTCAGTCAGTATTACACACAATCATAGAGTCAGCTAGTTTTACACACAATCATAGAGTCCCAGAGTATTACACACAAACATAGAGTCAGCTGGTATTACACACAAACATAGAGTCAGTCAGTATTACACACAATCATAGAGTCAGCTAGTTTTACAAACAATCATAGAGTCCTAGAGTATTACAAACAAACATAGAGTCAGCTGGTATTACACACAATCACGGAGTCCTGGAGTATTAAACACGAGCATGGAGTACGCGAGGATTACACAGAGTCAGCTTGTACTTATTACAAACTTAGATTCAGCTAGTTTTACACACAAACATGGAATTCGGGAGTATTACACATAAACATGGAGTCAGCTTGTATTACACACAAACATGTTACACCTATAGTCAGCTTGTTTTGCACACAAGCATGGATTGAGCTAATCGGTTTACACACGAACATGGAGTCCGGGAGTATTACATATAAACATAGAGTCAGCTAGTTTTACACACAAGCATAGAGTCAACTAGTTTTACACACAAACATGGAAGCAACTAGTATATTACACACAAACATGGAGTTCGGGAGTATTACACACAAACATGGAGTCAGCTAGTATTACGAACATACATTTTTTTAAAAGCAGTTATATGGAAAGTAACCAAACGGTGGTATCAAGTGATCACTGAAAGAAAAGGTAAAAATCAATACACAAACATCAGGCTGAATGGAATGTTTAAGACAATCCGTGCATGTGTATGCCTTAAATCAATGAGAAACTGATAAGAAGGATATTCTATTATCAATGTATCTCAGTTTCATAATGTTGATCTTTCATTTCATTTCCGGACTAGGTTCAGATGCAGAGGTCATCTCGGACAGGGACTGTCAGCGCTCCGTATCCCTCCGCTCCACCGTGTGTATACTGGACTACATCTCGCGAATGAAGAGTCAGATCACACAGGACCAAGAGACTTTCGACCAATTCTGCGGGTCAGTGATTTTATTTTATTGCAATGAACCTCATAAATATTTAGGACATTTTTAAAAATGGGCCAATTAAGATTTTGGTGCGGATCCGACACATGATCCGGATTCAGTAACGTCATCAAGGAATATTCACAAATGTACAACCACCTATGCTGGGATGATGGGGCGAATAAGTGAATGCAAACAGGGGTTGGAGAGCATCCCATAGTAAAGACCCCCCCCCCCACATGGCGGAGGCATGCATTCCTAAGAATGCATATGTCTAGTTATTAATGTTTTTGTGTCCTATACAAAAGAATTAAATTTATATTTTTCTAAAGAAAATATATGAACTTCAAGGTTATTGTTGTCTAGCTTGTGGTTGATAATATAGTTGATCATTAAGAAAAAGCAGCCTTTTAACTGCCTTGTCGTTCTCAAATTAGGTGAATACAAAACCAAATGGATATTCTGAGCAATTCAGCACTTTCTTCCAATGCTTATTTGTTTAGCAAAACCTATGGGAATTTCGCTTGCAGTGGTAGCTCTTTGAGCTTAAGCATGGCTTGGCCATGAATGCAAGCCAGGGTTGCCTGTGGACATGCCCTGCGACCACAGGCGCCGCCTCCTGTTGAATTTGACACTTACAAACTTGACACTTCGCATTAAACTATTTTTATGTGATTAATATCAAGAGTAATCCAGCATTGAGGGAACCAAATCAGACATTAATATGGACTCATGTTATATGACTGTCACTTGCATTCACATTTGAGCTAAGAAGAATAAAGTTACTCTTCCTGAACAGTTTTTGACAATTTTTTCTCATCATTTTCTTAAATATTTTAAGATTATTACATTCCATTAAGGGGAGATTTTTCTCACAATTCACCGAGAACTTAGCTCTTTGATATTGCACATATGTTTTGAAAATGTATTCTTAATAAAGCAGACCACTCTTGACAAATAATCCTTTGTTAATTTTCCAATTTGTTTTTAATTAACATTTAAGAAAAAAGAATGAAATATCATGAAGGTAAAAAAAAAAAAAAAAATGCTATTTGTATAAATTTTGCATGATACTGTTGTAAACTATAGATTTGTTGCCAGGTGTTAGATAAACTGTAGCTTTTTAAAAAATGAACTTTTTATTTTAAATAAAAAACTTCATACTGACGACATGAATATTATTTTATAAAGTATGTCTAATCGAAGATATTCTGAGTATTCAAAGATGCATTTATTACTAGGGTTAACTTTGTTTTAATATAAATTTGAAGGCTACACTGATGTAAGTTACTTTGGCAACAATAAGACCTTTAGCCCTCAGTCTCCAAAATTAAATAGCTCTTCGTTCCGCCTGTCCAACCACACTGTTAGCCACAAGGGGGAATTGCAAAGCGAGATCCTTGCTGCTAATACACTCGCTGTACATAGGGCATTTTAACCCATGCATACAAATTTCCAAATGACGTTTTACCCACCTCCTAGTCTAAAATTTGATTTTAATGAAAGAAAAAATTAAATGTTTACAGTCTTGTCAAAAGAAACTAACTATGACATGTAAACACTCGATTGACCCTTAAAAATCATTAATTTTTCAAGTGATGGAGGGTAGCTGAGGTCAGTCGAAGCATACTTAAATGAAGCATATCTAATATCAGACCTATATGCTATATTAGTTTACTTTCGATTACGCACCACCGAGGCCGATAAAACATCATTGTATTATACCCAGAATAGAATCAATCTGTTATTAAAATGAATAGAACATAGCAGGTGGCTAGTTTCGCTTTTGCCCAGATGTAAACAAAGATTATAGGACCATCGAATGTGCTTTCTATGGAAGGTCTACAGACAAGAGATTAAGTTTGATGGACAGGACGTAAATTAAAGTTAAGGAATTTGACTTCAGAGACAGAAGATTAAGCCTTAAGGACACTGCAGAGCGTAGCTTAATGGTTAAGGCATTTGACTACAGAAAGAGGAGATTAAGTTTTAAGGACCCTGCAGAACGTAGTTCAATGGTAAAGGGATTTTACTACAGAGACAGAAGATTAAGTTTTAAGGACACTGCTTTAGGCATTTTACTACAGAGACAGGAGATTAAGCTTTAAGGACACTACAGGACGTAGCTTAATGGTTAAGGCATTTGACTTCAGAAAGAGCAGATTTCAGTTTTAAGGACAGGACATAGACTACGATAGTTAAGGGATTATACTGCAGATCTAAGAGATTCATTTTGAAGAAAGGGCCTAACCTAATAGAAAAGTCAATGCGTTTCTGAGCGGAGGATCCCCGTTTCTTACCCAGTAGGGGTCTCCTGGACAAACTATTGAAATATCTCTAGAACCTCAGAGATTCGCTCCATGTCTTAACGTCATGTTAGGAATTTAGGGGCTATTCCAAACAAATGAATATAAAAAACTGAAATCCCGAGAGCTACATAACAACACCAAAACATTCTCACCATACGGTTAGTTTCATCCTCACTCAATGGACAGAGCAACCAACTAGGCCTTGGTCCTGTCCCTAAAACTCTTTATCTGATTGACAGGAGTAAGAAGTCGCAGGAGGACTGGTACAAGTCGTGTCGTCAGTGCTTCCTGAACGCCGGGGATATCTGCTCCACGCCCAGGACCATGCGGGCCAGCAAGCATCTCGGCAGTGAATGTGACAAAACCAGAAAAATCTTCCAGGAGGAGTGTGCCGGTATGTGTGCACTCATCTTTTAAATATATATATATATATATATATATATATATATATATATATGTGTATGTATATATAAATGTATATATGTATTTAGAAGATGATAAACTAACTAATGTTATAAACAGATTTGTAAAATAGCTAAGCACAAAAGGTATATCTGAATCAAGACACTTTGAAATAAGGTGGATCTTCAGTTGACCACAACAACTGTGGCCTTACCATAACTGAACCTTTGTAATCACTTTGAAATTAACAAACATTGAAATTAAAAGAGTTTGATTGGTTAATAATGGTTTACTCAATGTGAGTTATTAGGTAATTAAAGCTTTCTAAATTTCAGTTTAACCCTAACTGATTTAGTGCTCAAATTATAAGGCAAAGTGAAATATTGATCAATGTCCATTAAACCAAAATAAGCCGATAGTTTTAATGAAAAAGACCAAAAT
The DNA here is from genome assembly GCA_026874595.1 of Sipunculus nudus. Classification (NCBI taxonomy): domain Eukaryota; kingdom Metazoa; phylum Annelida; class Sipuncula; order Golfingiida; family Sipunculidae; genus Sipunculus; species Sipunculus nudus. The sequence continues at coordinate 22,783,819 of CM049322.1, read as the reverse complement.
GTTACAAAGCTTAGTGGCCAAGTTTCTGAAATAAAAAGTTAATACCAGCTCCATAAACAGGATGGTGTTCCTATCTGGCCACCGAACCCTTGTCAGTGAGACAGTGGTGCTATTATGACGTCACCAATCTTTTGACAATGACACAGTGGTGTTGTCATGACGGCAAAAACCATTTGTCCCTGACACAGTGGTGTTGTTAAGACGTCACCAATCCTTTGTCACTGACAAAGTTGTGTTGGACAGAAAACCTGGACAGACAGCCACACCCTGAGCGGACAGAGACAACCTGGACAGACAGTCACAACCTGGACAGAAAGCCACTCCCTGGACAGACAGAGAAAACCTGGACAGACAGCCACACCCTGAGCGGACAGAGACAACCTGGACAGACAGTCACAACCTGAACTGCAGGCCCCTCCCTGGACAGACAGCCACACCCTGGACAGACAGCCACAACCTGGACAGACATCGACAACCTCGACAGACAGCCACACCCTGAACACTATGTTCCTTCAGTGTGATAGTTATCTATTCATAGGTAGAAATAGTCATATTTCACCACAGTGTATTATGTGCTTTTCTACAGGTGGAGGAACCGCGTTTCCTAGAAAGAGGAAGGCAAAAGGGAAAGGACGAAACAAGAAAAATAAGAGGAAGAAGAACAGGAATGCTGGCCGAAACACAAAGTAGACGTAAGGTGTCATTCTGACTCTAAAAACCAGACTCCATTGGACATATATTTATAGCTTCACCTACCAACACAATGGCTTCATGTTTTTGTCATCGTCATCGACGCACAAAAAAATATTTCTTATATACATGTACTTTGTTAACAAAACACAAGGAGTCTCTTGCATTAATATTATACTTGACCATTTAGCTCCAGGAGTAGGCCTTAAAAGCAACTGTGATTTCATAATGGTTACCATTGGGAAACAAAGATGACAGGGGGCTTAAGTCTTCAACAGTGTTTGTGTCGCGTTATAGCAGCAGAACCCAGGACTTTTAAATGCTGGTATTTGATGAAGGTGAGATCACAACGGTAAACCCTGTTCCACTCCTTCATATCTTACAAAGTAACAACCGATAACTCTAAAATATTCATATATTTTTATGTACGTATGTATGAATATATGTATTCTTTGTAAAATTATGAGTAATCAATAAATTTTACAACAAAAAGTGAGTATACGTTTTCTATACATGCTTGGCATGACATAGCACAGTCTGCTTTCGTGATGTCTGGTCCTTGCGCGGTGGTTTATAAAGTCTGAACTGTGATGTCTGGTCCTTGCGTGGTGGTTTATAAAGTCTGATTGGTAAAGACTGGTCCTCGCGTGGTGGTATATAAAGTCTGACTTGGTAAAGTCTGCTTTCGTGATGTCTGGTCCTTGCGTGGTGATCTATTAAGTCTGACTTGTGATGTCTGGTCCTTGCGTTGTGAATTATAAAGTCTGCTTTCGTGATGTCTGGTCCTCGCGTGGTGATCTATTAAGTCTGACTTGTGATGTCTGGTCCTTGCGTTGTGATTTATAAAGTCTGCTTTCGTGATGTCTGGTCCTTGCGTGGTGATCTATTAAGTCTGACTTGTGATGTCTGGTCCTTGCGTTGTGATTTATAAAGTCTGCTTTCGTGATGTCTGGTCCTTGCGTGGTGATCTATAAAGTCTGACTTGTGATGTCTGGTCCTTGCGTTGTGAATTATAAAGTCTGCTTTCGTGATGCCTGGTCCTCGCGTGGTGGTTAATAAAGTCTGCTTTCGTGATGTCTGGTCTTTGCGTTGTGATTTATAAACTCTGCTTTCGTGATGTCTGGACCTTGCGTGGTGATCTATTAAGTCTGACTTGTGATGTGGGGTTTCTGCGTTGTGATTTATAAAGTCTGTTTTCGTGATGTCTGGTCCTTGCGTGGTGGTTTATAAAGTCTGACTTGTGATGTCTGCTTCCCACGTGGTGCTGTTTAAAGTATGAATTGTGATATATTGTCCCTGCGTCTGACTTATGATGTCTGGTCCTCGCCATACACTGTATGAACACTCATCTGATTTGTGATGTCTTGTTCCGGCGTGGTAGGGTATTTAGAGTGATCTATAATGTGTAATCTCCGCTTGATGGTGTATTAAGTCTGGTTTGTTTTTTCTGGTCCCCGCGTGGTGGTGTATAAACTCTGAATTGTGGTGTCTGGTCCCCGAACGGTTGTGCATAAGATTGGATCTGTGAGGTCTGGTCCCCATGTGTTGGTGTTAAAGAATGGTTTGTGAGATCAGGTTCCCGCGTGTTGCAATATGAAGTCTGAATTGTGATATATGATCCCCACAGTTAACTCTAATATAAAGACTTGCTGGCTATCACAAAAAGACGCTTTAGTCCATACCAACATGTTTAATCTCCGAGATATAATATAACTGGCGCCTACGGTGCATCCAAGAAATTCCCCTATTATCACTCAAAAACCGCCCCTAAAGTACGGAGGTTATTAACGTAAATTGGGAGATCATCTTAAGAAAAAATTAGCACCAGAATATGGAGGTAAGCAACTTAAATATGGAGAATGTTTTACGTGATCATGCCATTAATATACTTCCCTCTTCTTAAAAATAATAATAACAATAAAAGTTAAAAGGTCATTAAAAATCAAGGGTTCACAATGCAGTAGTCGTTTCCACTGTGTATTAGTATATTGTCATAATCACACATTCTCTGTAACAGTGCTTCGTTTGTGTCAGCACATTTGCCGTTATCACAAAGTCTCTGCAACAGACCTCCAACTGTTAGACCAAACCCTCTCCTCTAGAACTTTTTAACAACAGCCTAGATGAGGTACTTTTCTTAGTGAGACAATCAGTCAATTGATTATTTACAGATGCCCCACTTTGTAGTCTTTATTTGCTTGTTTGAAATAAGCTCCATTATGTTGCTGATTTCTAGCCGGAGCCTTTTGTCAGCGACAGATTTGGTAGATTTCATGGCATCCAAAAGTGAATAATTAATCAATGACAAAGCTAATTGGTACATTCTCAGGTTTTGTTATTCCACTGGTTACCTCGGAGAGTGAAATAGGAAGGAATATGACACTGTCAGTGCCATCTGACAAAGATAAGGTTTTACCTGCTAAAGAACTACCCACAACTCTACGGATCTGTTTGGACTGCCAATACAGAGGAGAAAATAAGCCATCGTTTCCCATTAAGAATACAAGGTGTCCACCCTGAGTACCACCATCAGGAAGATTACCAAGTGAGGTTTCACTAAAAAACCATGAGATGTACGGGGCTCTCATCCCCATGAGTTTTGAAAATTTAAATGGATGTCTTGAGTTTTAAGCTTTCTAATCACTTTATCTACCTCAAGAATATTTCCACAGTAGCACCTTTTAACGAAGCAGCTAAATGGCAAGCATCAAACCTCACATGAGGCCTGCTTTGTCTTGCCACCAATAGGCTTTTACCCACCTTAGACCGGTACTGTCCCATCTCCTCATCGGTCAACAGAAGTTTTCGCTGAAGTATCCTTCCTTGGCTTCAACTGACTGGCATAAGACAATTTATATAACTATGCTGGTGTAATGAAATGTGTTTATCAGAAGTGGCAAGCTCAATATCAACATAGCAGAAAGCACTAGTTTCCTCTCTGCCAACATTCAATTGGCTCTTAATTTGTGGCATAACATGCACCATTGTTGAATTCACCATTGTTATCACTGAAGAGTTTTTGTGGTGTATCATGCACACCTATCCAGCACTGAATCATTTTGTCAAAGATAGTGGAAACTTGCTTTGTTCTAACGATGCACCCAGCACCCAGGTCGCTTGTTTCTGGTGCGCAATCTATTTTGAGTGAAGAAAGCACTTTCTTGTTTATACTGAAAGGCTCCTATGTCATTCAATGACCCCATGATGCTGCTCTCTCCAAAAATACGCTTTAATGATGTCTTCATAGAAGCAAATGTTATATCACTGCAAGTTGTCAAAGCTAACCGTCTTTCCCTTATTGTCAGGCCTACATTGTCCAGCAGTTTGAAGGCAAGCACAACATCAGATATACTCAGGTCATACTTCTTTGCCTTACTTGATCTGGTTTCGAATTCTAGAATGAATGTCGCCATATTCATATTTTTTACGTTCTTCTGTAGCTATCAAATTTTTAATATGCCTCATAGGCCCCGTCTTTCGCTTCTTTCTGATATACGATAGCTAATGCCTTTAACAGCGTTGTTGCCCCTGTCTCTTGATTTAAATCATCGGCACTAATTTCTTAGGCCTTTTTTCGGCTGTACTTGATGAAGAACTCAATGTGATTGCTAGAGCTTGCTTAATTTTGCCAAGGTCAGTCACACGTAACCACATCAGCAGTTCATTTTTCCAATCATCGTAATTTCTGTTTTCTTCAAACTTTGGCGGATTCTTGAAGTTAAAAGTCATTTGTGACGAAGCACGCTCTGCTACGACTGTTAACTCTGATATAAAGACTTGCTGACAATCACAAACAATACGTTAGTCCATACCAAGACGTTTAATCTCCAAGACAAACATATGAAGCCACATTTTGGAAACAAATTAAGGATATTTTAAGTCCTCTAAGTTTTCTGAATAACAAATACATGTATATTTAACCAACCCATTATAACGGAGTTAAAGCGTCAGTGCCTGTCCAGAAGGACACAGTGATCAAGGTGGAATCTCTCCTTTTTTTTTTTTCAATCTAACAAAAATACCTGTGATACCAGACGTGTTAATACCTTAGATCACTGAACAAAATGCTGACCGCTGAAATATAAAAATGTTTAAACACTGAAATGAAAGCTGCCAGTCTGAATGGTGTTATAAGAGGGTTAAAGCTTTGCACACGCTGTGTTAAAAATCAGTGTCTACATGTAAGAGTAAGTCCAGTCGTTCTTTATGGTTTACCTAAAGTAAAAACATATTAAGAGGGAATTCCAATCATTATATCTGTTAGATATTTGCCCGTGGACCGCCTCTTGATACAATTATCTAAAATATATAATTAATTTTAATTACTAGTATATATAGCGACACTAAATATTGCAAGGCACCCAACACAGATCTCTTTAATACACACAAAATATGCGTCTCTTGTTTTCACGGACAGTTAGTTAAATCTTACTGGGTATATACATTTTGACACAACCTAGTTATAATATTTTCATAATGACAGATGCACCATAAATGTCTTATTGTTGTTACGTTTGAATGCCTTGCTCATATTTTGTTATCGCGAAATCCATTATTATAGACATGTCATGTTGTTATTTTCCTGATCATTTTCCATTATGCTTCGCTTTAATTGTCCGAATATTTTAGATAATGCTTTACAAAACGATTTTATGTTGCGCAAAATAATTAACGGACGATAAAACTGCTATAAAAATTCAAGAATATAAAGAAATAATTCTTTTCAAATAAAAGCTCATTTTATCATGTAAAAACATCAGGTCTCTAATGACGTGTGTTGTCATGGATACAAGAGTATATTGTTCCTTTGTGGTAAGTTAAATTGCAAGGTCTTGATTGATAGAACCCTTTCCCCTCCCGTTGTCAATGCATGGGTCGTTTATTGATTATGTTAATCCGACGAACAAAGAATTTAAGGTGTACAGTTCCAGGAGATAACGGTAAATGAGGTTCAGAGACATTGTACTGACTGGATCCCGTTGGTCGTCATAAATGCAACACAGTTTATATATGTTGATGCTAGCGGAAAAGGGATAGGGTGAGCATTCAACTTTTTTTTTACATAAATTCTCTTATTTCTGGGTCATCTACCATCTGATATGGCGTTATTATTTTCATTTTCTAAAAAACTTGTTTGAACCGTCAACATGAATTATCTAGCCATAAGTAGAATTTCATCGAAATTTCTTACAAGTTCCAAAGAGTTCATAAGTTTCCGTGTCATAAACACAATATTTGAATTTATACGATTTTTGTGCGCTACAGGATGTGGTGGATATCCATGGAATTGGATTCCTACACCACATAAAGCCTTGTTATACAATCCATGAAAAAATAAATAAAGTTTATATTTATATGTGAATATGCCCATTTCTAGACATAACTTATCACAAAAAATATTGACTTTATTATCTTTACTCAATACTTTAACTATCACGACCCCTTTTTACCGAATATGCATTGTTGATTTTTAAAAAATCCTCGTTGAAAGAATGTGTGCATGACTATACCGACTTCCGTTTTTGTTAAACGATAAGCTATTATAATACGGTACATTTGGTTGATTCGTAATTATGAATTATTTATTTATCCTTATGCCCAATAACTTAAGGGGCCAACTGAAAGCAGTTAAGGAGAGAGAGAGAGAGAGAGAGAGAGAGAGAGAGAGAGAGAGAGAGAAGGATGATTATTTTTATTGAAAGCGTAACATGAAAACTTACTGACAAATACAGAAATAAATAAATATATATATATATATATATATATATATATATATGCGCTTATTTTATACGTACCCAACAACACAGACGCACATAATGGGTGTAACACAAAGTACAATTAGCCTATATGTAAATAGCAGCGTAATACACATTGATATATTCATTGTCATTTAAGCTTCGTGGAATGTGGATTGTCTTTCTGAGCACGCTCTACATTCAGTCAGGATCAGGTATCTACTACATTTTAATATTTTTATGGTTGATAAATTTCGAAGTAGAAATGGAAGATTTTCCATGATTTAAATATGGTATGCAACAGTTCTTTTCCTAGTCTACTCATATATTTTTATGAAATCGAAATTGTTCATGTTATCGCTTCAACAGGGACCGACCTTTTCGACCTGAAACGTGTTCACAAGACAGGAATTACGCGCAGACAATGCGAAGCAATATGCAAGCGTTCTGACTACCCAAAATGCACTGGGACTAAAATGAACCCCAATGAATGTATCCTGCAAACAGATGAGCCAGTTGTACAGTTGTCATTTAACATCCGTTGTACCGCTCAAACGCAAGGTAATATATAGGCAAAAACCCTTATAAATAAGGTTGTTTTAAAGTCATGTTAGACCCATGAAGTATTTATTATTGGAATTGTTATAGTGCTCTTCCTAATGGTATCCATATTTATGAATATTTCATTCATTTTCATATGATATTTTAACATTTTAATTTTGTTTTGATTTTAAACATTCCGCTATTTTAAGCAGTCAGTAACAGACCAATAATATTACACTACATGACATTATCAAAAGTGTTTTTCGGTTTTTCCTCGTTCATGTCTCTATCTTCCTTAAAACTGAAATTTTAAATGTTGATTCAATAAAAAGATTAAAATTTCATTTTCAACGAGAAAGACACATAGTAGAGAAAAAAGATACGTTCGAGATATTGGAATATACTTTTAAGATTATTCCACTGTTACTGGGTGATTAAGATAGTGTACCTTTTCAAATAATTTGCAATCGTTACAAAACCATGCTTGAATGAACATCTCAAACATATGTATGCTATTAGAAAATACACTGTACCTGGTTTAAAATAATATATACCTAATGAGGTCTAATATGAATTTAAACAACTTTTGGATTGTCTTTAGATACAGAGGATTTTGCCAATTGTGCTATCTTAATTTAAATTATTTTAATATAATCACCCTGCTCTTTGTTTAGGACTAGGGGCAGTTTGCTCAATTTTCTATGTGTTTGGGACTAATATCGCTTAAAAAATATTATTAATAAAACATCTGTTCTCTTTTTAGAATCTTGGTGAATAGTCATATAAGTTGAACATGAACGCTTCAACACATTTTTCTCTTACTTCTACAGTGAGTAATGCATTCTTGTCTCTGTACCTATAATATATAGGAAATTAACGACTTAATATTTATATTCCTATTTTAGTGTTGTGTCCCCCTGGATTTAGAATATTCGGTCATGACAAAAGCATCCTCGACTTGGATCCAACTTGCCACAAGTTTGTGACCGAAATCATGGACTTGGAGAAAGCCAGGAAAAATTGTAAAAATCTTGATGCAGATTTGGTCAATATCGACAGTCCTGAAGAAAATGCACATCTCCGAAATATAATCAAGACAATTGGTGGGTGTCATAGTATTTTCAGCCATATCTTTTGAATGCAAAGTGTATTACCCTTACAGGAAAGCAATGCTATTTGTTTTGATAAATATAACAAACACATCTGTATTAACATCTCGTTCTTAGTCTTATACTGTCGAAAACGATGCCAAGTGTGTCCTAAGGTTGTCATTTACAATTTGAACTTTTTTTTTTGCGAAAAGTTCTTTGCAGCGCCATCTATCAAGGACTACGTGAACTACATACGAACGGGTAATATGATTGTACATGTGAATATACAATGTCTTTATGGCCCGAAAACAAAAACTTAGGTTGTTGATGTGTTTTATCCTACAGAATTGTCGGAGCACACAGGCGAAGGATACTGGCTCGGAGGTAATGACAGGCGCAAGGAGGGAGACTGGCTTTGGGAATCTTCTTTGGCTGAATTCAGTTACACTGACTGGGCTCCCTCTGAACCAAACAACGAATGGAAATTTGGAAACAGAGATGAAGATTGTGTGGTGATGTCGAGGAAGAAAAGCTGGCTCTGGAATGACGTTCCGTGTGATGCATAGGCCAGGTCTATTTGTGAGGCTCCCTCGCGTAACACTGCATAATAAACTGTCCTTGAATATGCTTCGGAACTTTCGTGTTAATAGATATATGAAGCGCTACTACATATTCTATGAAACTTGGAACAGGAGCGGGATGAAGGGAATGGGCGAGGCGCAGTAGGATACGTGGGGGGGGGGGGGAAGGGGCGTGAAATTGTTGGATGGAGTCACGAGGGGTGGGTGGGGGGAGGGGGTAACAAGGGTAGGTGGTACGCTATTGGATATGGTCGTTAGGGGAGTGGGCAGAATAACCACACTGTAAGAAATTACTTGTTGTAGTTGGCCAAGCGCTCTAGGGTAAAGTCAATCGTGGCTGCGGGGGGGGGGGGGGGTTGGGGGGGGGGGGGGGGGGGGCTGTTGTATACGTGCATACGGTCGAAGGGGAGTGGGTGGGTGATCTTGGATACGTTCGAAGAGGAGTGGGTATGGCGCTTTTGGAAACGTCGCTCAATTAGTAAAGTGGGCGGAATTTCAACACTGTTAGAAAATTACCTGCATGTTTAAATCTTTGTAGTGCAAAACATGTTTTTGTATTTTTCATGGATGTGCAATATTATATCTTATGAAACTTTCTTTTTTGTTTTTAGTCGGCTAATGTATTGTACTTCTCCTCTACAATTCCAGATGTATACATAGTCATGTGTCTAAAGCAAATTAAATAAAATAAACAAAAATGCATCATCTTTGCCGTTAATGAAGACTTCAAGTTGAAGAATAGAGAATATCTGAAGATGTATAAAGGCAAGGGAGGGTTTTTTAAATTAGGAAATCTAGCTTCTGTATAAAGGGATCTTTTTATAGTTAAACACGGGGAGGTTGTTTCTTTTTGCATTTTATTTGGAAAAATAAATCTAGATGTGTATATGGGCGTAAAGAGAAGACAAGAGTGATTGCAAAATATTGCATAAAACTCAACAGACACAAACGGTTCCATTATAAAAGTGTATTAAGTGGTCAAATTATTAAAGGTACATGTATTTATACAGACCAGCAGAAGATAATTTGAATTTAATGTCAGGATTATAATAGTACACAAACTTGGCAATAGATGTCGACACCAGTGAGTAAATAGATGCTGGAAGGTATAGTACGGGGTAGGGGAGGGGGGTATAGGTGGGGCAGTCCAAAACGACTTTACACTTAACCTGGCCTGTTCATAAAATTCATTTAAATTTATGGGTCCCAATTATACGATTATACAATTATACGATTGTTATGACAAATTTCATTATTTTATCGACTTTACACCATCAAATAGCAATTATGAACAATAACATAAAAATTTGTCATGAGGTTTTAGTTACCTACATTGCACTAGATGGTGACATTGTGCTATACAAAATAAAAGGAAATATTAATGAATAGGCCATTTTACACGCTCATTCAACTGTCTGTTTTGAAGCAGGATTAAGTCCATCAATATACATTTTGTAGCATTCATAATCACAAAATACATAAACTTGATGTAGCTGTATCTACACGCTTTCTCTTCGAGCCAAAACAGTTGAAAATTCATGCTACCGGGAGGTTGTGGGTGTATGAGTTGTACTTTGAGGATGCATGAAATAATCTTGTAAGTTTAACATTATGTAAAATTAAAACTATCAGAATCACCCTTGTTAGCTGCACATCCACTATGTGAGCTACTAAACGGCCGGTGGATTTAAGGGGCATGATAAAAATACGATAACGGTGACACAGGGTCCATGAATATCCACCCGGCCGCTTCATAACAGTATAAGGAGAGGTTACTACAGTCAGCGACACACCTTTTCTATTTGTTAATTCGTACGCTTCCTGTCTTACGCTGTGTACATTTTAAAGAAAAGCAGTTATTTCCCGCTAATTAAGAAAGGTTCTGTAAACAAGCTGTTAGTAAACGCGCTACAAACAGAAAAAAACCATGTGACCCGAGGCGTATGATTGCGTACTATCTGATGTTGGTGAGAACATGTGACCCGAGGCGTATGATTGCGTACTACCTGATGTTGGTGAGAACATGTGAAGCAACACCATCTTTTATCATCTCCAAACTACTGAGATGTCCTTGATGGACGTGTCTGAATTACTGCCATTTTGACAGGCGCCGGCATCTTAGGAACACGTTGGTATAATCAAAAAGGACAGCCTATGCACTGTTGGACTTGCGTTTCATTTTTATGATGAGTAAAACTTTATAATTATCTATCGGATTTCGGAATGGGTGCCTTTAATAATGGACATACTCTACTGAAAGTGGAACAAAAGTGTTTTCGTCAGAGGTATAGGGATATACTGAAACGGTTTCAGCACAGATCAACTTTTCTTGGAGTCTACGGTGACAAAAATTAAAAACAAAAGACAAACACTTGATGATCTACACATTTAACTTTATAATACCCCTTTAGAATTTCAAAGAATCACGCACTATGCATATATGAACAAAGACGTTTATTGAATTGTCTCAATAATTAAAAAAGAAGGGTGGAGGCGGGGATTGGGGGTTTGCACAGCATCTATAAAGCCTTTTTTTTGTAGGCATGATTTTTTCTAGTTAACAGGATTAAACCGTTAAGTCTACCTTGGTTTTCAGTGACCGACCAAGTTCATAAAAAACTGGTTGAGACAATATCCTGTTGGTTAATAATAAGAGGCATTTTAAATACAAACAAATATACAGTGCTTTGCTCTAAATATACAATTGAAGAAGGCTAATGATAAATAAGAATGGGAATATATTTAAAAAAAAATGTAAGCTTTCGATGTTGGTTACGTTTTGTTGATGAAGTATACAGGAATATGGCCACTTATGCCATAAATAACTGATAAAGCGGCAACTCCCGGGGCTCTGACTGTGTAATGTTCTAATTCAATGCTATGGAAAGCATTGGCATATAACTCTCAAAAGGATTAACATTTTAGATCACCTTGATTAACATTTGTGGAATTTGTTAGCACGTTTGCGTGTTGACCATTGAGTTAATTTCACCGAATGCTATCTGAGACATGTAGATAAATTGTTCACATATATGAGCACTGCTCTTTAGCGAGTTATCATGATTTCTGAAATGTGTGACCCAGATTCGCTTTGGAACTAGCTTGGTATATCTTTGTCATTCTAACTGTATTTCTTAATGTTAGTCAGAATCATACCAAATACAGCCTTCATCTGATGTATGCAAGTTACCACTTTTCATTATGTTACGTGACAACGAGCGTTTGTGTTATATAGTATACTCATGGACGTGAACAAACGACCCGCCTGTGCACCGTGAGAAGGGCGCTGTTTGGCTTATTTTTTTTTTTATAAATGTTAAAGAAATTATTTGTTTTTAAACCATGTCAGAAAAAAAAGTTATTAGATAGGGCGATTCATCTATTTGCGATGCAAGTTCACCTAGCTTTAATCCAATTTTGTTCAGGAGAAAAAATACTATTATGTAGGCCGTAAAAGCATGTCAGATCGGGTAATTTAATAGGCCACAACAGGATGTAAACACACATTCACAGAAGCTGTATGAATTTAAACACAAGTTTTTGTTGTGTGTAAGGGATTGTCCTCACACCACTTCTGTAAGAAATGTCTTATTTTTTTTTAAAGAAAACGCGGCAAAGATTTATTTTAGTTTCGGAGGTATCATACGCCATGTAAGGAATGTAGTAAGCCGCATCAGGACCTGGATACACAGGAACGCAAAGACACGCATCCCAAAATAATGTACCTTATCATATTATATATTCATGAGTGAAACTACTGTCTTGGAATTGTATATAAGGATATAACACAGAATATATCTCCTTTATATTTATATGCGCCAACGCTATTAACTTGAATATTTTACCAGTGCCTGTAATGCTAGACATGTGCAGTTTGGTTTTTATATGACTGACATTATACGGACGTTCTAAGATATGTGGTGGTACCCCCTGGTACGTTAAATTTGCCACATCCTGTCAGTGTACAAAGTACAACAAAAGGTGACCGGATATGTCAACGCGGCCTTTTCTACAGTTAGTTTATCAAAATAATTGTTTATTTCTATCCTACCACTCTTTTTATCTTTCACCAAGCATTATGTCACCTTTAGATTTTTCTCATGCACAGACCTACAGAAAAGCATATTAGGTCCACAAGCTGGAAACACTCTCACGAATAGCTGATCATATAACTGGGAAGTATCCGGTCGTTTAAATTCATTTTACCATTTCTTTCACTTTTGATTTGTAAATTGTACTAGCTATGAGGCGCTGTCTATTTTTATAACATTTTACCTATTACCTTGTCTTTATCAATTCTATTATAGGATTAAAGTGGCATCTGGCACTATTTTTGGCGCTAATTATTTCAATATGTTCGTGCCATTTATTTTGTATTTTAAATACTAAAGCAAACCTGTGCCCTTTTTGTTTTATTATTTGCATAACGACTTTCGACATTCGAATGGGATGTCCGGGTTTAAGTTGTACAAATTATGGCGGCACCTGAATTCTTTTGGAGATACCGTAGGAGTGAGTCTGTCAGGATTTGTTATGGCCACATGTAATACGAAGTTAAAGTACTCAGCGGACAGCCCCAAGACGCGAATCCATCCGTGGAGAGAGAGGAGACGTTAGCGCATTCATTAGACCGGCATGGCGCGGGTGGGTGACTACACTCCTTGATTATAGTAAGGTTTCAATAATAATTGTATCTGCCCAAACTAAGTTTTGCGGATACTATGTTTCTGACCGGGTTCAGCTGCCGCCGCGTTCGTATCCGGAGAACCCCTCTGAGACTACTGGACTGATTTTTCCGAAACGTACACCAATTATTGGGTCACATGTGAACTGGTGCCTAACCAATTGGCGTTGACCTCTAACCTTTCTTCTCTGCCTAGCGTTCATTTGTGCGTCTGTTTCCACACATAAACCCACATATCTCAGGAACCATTTGACCCATCAGGAAAAAAAAATGTACAAATGTAACCCTTGGATAGCTTTATAACATACACAAAAAATGGTGGCGCCATCTGCAACCATGTTTGCACAGTGTCCATCTGTTCGTCTGCCTTGGGTTAAGTCTCTCATATCTCTGCAGTGGTTTGACTAATTCACCGGAAATTCGGCATTCCTATACATCCTGGATAGCTTTCTTGATTTTATGACAGGTGGCGCCACCTACATACACGTTCACGCTGCAGACATCCATGCTTATATCTCAGGACTGGTTTGACGTATCTTCCTGAAAATTTGCATGTGTATAGATCTCAAATAGCTCTTTATCATACACAAAGTGGTTACGCCACGTGCAACCATTTTTGCACATCGTCCGTCTGTTTGTCTGCCGTTGGATACAATCACTCATATCTCGGTAATGGTTTGACATATCTGCCTAAATTTTGCAGGTTTATACACCCTGGACAGCTTTCTTGATTTTATGACAGGTGGCGCCACCTATATTCTAGTTTTCGCTGCAGACATCAAAGCTCATATCTCGGGAACCGTTTGACCGATTGGGCCAAAATGTTGCATGTGTACAGTTCTCACATAGCTCTTAATCGTATACAAAATTGGTGGCGCCACCTGCAATCATTTTTGCACAGAGTCCGTCTGTTTGTCTGCTGTGGGCTAAAATCACTCATATCTCAGTAGTGGTTTGACTTATCTGCCTAAACTTTTGCGTGTTTATACATCTTGGTAAGCTTTCTCGACTTTTTGGCAGGTGGCACCTACATTAATGTTAATGCTGCAGACATTCAGGCTTATATCTCAGGAAAGGTAGGACATATCCCCCTGAAATTTTGCATGTGTATAGATCTCACATAGTTCTTAATCATATACAAAATTGGTGGCGCCACCTGTCACAATTTTTACATAAATCTTTCTGTTTGTCTGCTGTTGGATAAAATAACTCGTATACATGTAGTGGTTTGACTTATCTTCCCAAAATTTTGCATATGTATACAACTTGGACAGCTTTCTCGATTTTGTGTTAGGTGGCGCCACCTACATACACATTTCGGCTGCAGACATGCATGCTAATATACAACACACCTCACTCTATTTCCTCTTGCCACTCAATCCATGCCTCACTTCACCTGTTCACTCTGATTATGTCGAATACATGTAGTCGCATGTCGACTACCCGTATTCTAGTTAAATATAACTTGGTCTAACAGCTGAATGTGAAACATACATATGTTATGAAAAAATTAAAAAGACCATGCCTGAAAGACATCAAATGTTATACAATCAGGCTTCAAATGTAATTCCATAAAACTGAATGGACGACGTTTTGTCAAACATTTTGTCAAACAGTATAAACAATAAATTATTGTCTTGTTGTAGTAAACTTATTTGATATGATTTAAAATGTAATAAAAGCTGTTTTCATGTGCATTCAAAGGTCGTCAGTGACGTCCGGAATGTGAATCCTGTCAAACTCTGAAGGGTGTCATATCATTTTCAAAACTGCCGTTATCCTTCTAAGTAATATCTTCTGTGCTTCTCCTTATGTATATACCTGTGTCAGTGTTTTAGTTATAGCATTCATGGCCTCCCTGATGGAGTGATGTGGGCAATTCGACTAGTTCTCGACTGTGACTATCGTGGTTATCAAAGAAAATCGCGTGGAAATCCTGCATCGGGTGGATTACGCACACACGCTAACACATACATTCATATATGACACAATTTGGAACTGCTCTGGATGGACGACAACGTTTTTATTAAATAAGATTAATGTCATATAAAGGCTTCTATGCTGGTACAAAGCATTGCCACAAAGGATAAGAAAATTATATATTAACATAGCCTTTTCAATTGTCTTCCGTGCATGTCTCTGATCCTAACATCATCACTCAATACTTGTGTCATGATTCCATGTTGTCTTTAGGTCACTCTTTTCCAAATTATTTCTTTCCTTTCCCTTTCCCTTTCCCTTTCCCTTGTTCTTTTTTTCCCTTGTTTTTTTCCCTTGTTTTTTTTTCCTTGCTTTTTGGAGGCACGTAACCTATGTACCCAGTGGCAACTTCTGCCCAGGAGATGAATTTGGCTGCAAACAACAAAATAGAATTAGTAAAATAATTTAAAAATAACAGATGCTATACAGAAATACAGTTTAAAAAACAACGCATGCTTGATGCTTATTGATATGGCACAAAAAGCAGTTGTAAATTCTGAACATTAACCAACTGACATACATAAGTATCTTATTATGTGTACTGTACTAACAATACCTACATTTTTAGCCGCTATTAATCTGTGGAAGATGTTTGACATCTGCACTTCAAACGTTAAACAGAAGACTGCGCCCTCGTTTACCTATACATGTTAACAGTTAAACTGCTATCATAAGATCATCTGTGAGAGTCATGTTCATCTGACCAGTCATCTATATACCTTGTCTGCAGTGATTCAGGACTGAACTCCAGGACTTATCCAGGGACTCTGGACTTGTAAATGCAGTCGGTTGTTAGAACTCGATAATTCACACTGAGCGCAATAGACACATGTGTCGTGTAAGGTCTGACCTTCAGCTTTAATAAAAAAATTATCAACACATTGACATGTGCGGATATATTACGAGAATAATTAAAAAGGTTAGGAATAACTCCGTCATATCCTGGTCAGGAACGAAAGAACAGCAAGAGTATGAATTTTGTCCATGAATCATTTTCTAAAGATGATACAAATTGTCATACTGCTACTGGAGCAGTGAATAATAAAATAATCCTTTTAATTGAACTCGGAATTTGGTGCTTAAGACAATCTAAAGTATACAAATATGTTTATGATTGTATACATGCATGTTTATCATCTTAATGTTCCAGAAACATGCTGAGACATATAGTAATGTGATTGATAAGATGCACCAACTACTTATATTATAAAGAGAATAAATGCTCTCAGCTACAAATTAAACCTTGAATATTTTGTCGACAGATCTGCACTTTTCTATTAGTTCAGAAGTTAAAGCACAAACCATCTACGCATGCGTGAATGTAGTATTAACCAATAATCGTGGAGAAGATTTGCGGATGGGTGAGTTGTGAGTAGTCAGCCCCACGCCCCCTTACACCACGCCGTAAACCTTGCCTTTTGTTTGGCCCTTGGACTTGGATTTAGACTTGGACTGAAAGGGGTAACAGAAAACATTGTCAGTTTTAAACTGAATAAACGTGAGCTTTATCCATGAAAATTTAAACCTTTAACAAAATTATCAGCTTTGTTGTGAAAGAAAATTATTTCGTCCGAACAAACATACATCTCTTATGCAGGAATATGTGCCATGCTTTATATAAGCAGCTGTTGCGTCTCTCTCTCTCTCTCTCTCTCTCTCTCTTTGTGATAGCGACACTCTGTTTCATTTGACAGAAAATTTCAAGAGTTTAAAAGTATATATGAAAAAAATAAGAGTGAGATGAAAATGCTGCAAAAGGTAAAATAAGGTAAAATGAAGTATATAATAATGCGTATAAATGTATATGCATATGTTCCCATATATATATATGTAAATTTATAGCCATATATTTGTATATCTATTACCTTACCCATTCATAAAAATACTCATAGATATGTACGTTAAATCATATATGTTACACCCATTGTGGTTATGTGTTATTGTTGTGTACGTGTATAATAAGCGTCTATGTACACATATGTTTCATGTCTGTATTTGTTAATAAGTTGTCATGTAATGCTTTCAAAAATTTATCATTTTTATCTCCCTCCGTCTCTGTCTCTGTCTCTCTCTCACCTCGCCCTTCCTGAGCGTGTCCTGTACATTGTCCATGACCAGGTTATTGCTTGCCAACAGTCATGAATTGTGAACATCTTCCATGCAGTCAAACATTGCGTGCATGAAGGGATGGGTGGTGCCTCCGGCTTAGAGTTTTCTGAGAATATCACGATTATCTCAAACTAAATATAACTATTGGAATAACTTTAAGTTATCAAAAAGAAAAATATCACCGGTATATACACTTGAATATTTTTTTGGATACTTAAATAAAGATATTAATTATTTTATCTATAATTTAATATATTCATTCCATATAAATTATATATATATATATATATATATGGGTGTGTATGTTTGTGTGTATGTATATGCACTATAACAATCTAAAATATAATGGTATATAATGGTGCAGAATATTTTATTTGTGCGGAATAAAGTTAATTTCATAAATTATTTCATGAAAAGATCACAGACCTGCAAGAGAGGTAGAATTTGGCGCTGTAGCCCGGGTTTGGAAGATGATTACACAAGGCCATCTCAGACATAGCAGGAAGCCCTGCATATACTGTAACAGGCCACAGTTGGCGTTATCTGTAGCCTACGCGTGGTGGTTGGCCCCGTCCAGCACTGTGAAGAAATGATTACAAAATTATTCTGTACAGTAAGACTCCATACGGCAAGCATTATCTGCACACGATGTGTTTCGCCCCTTCAGTTGCAGTTTATAGATGTTTAAGTAGCAGAAACCGTGGAATAAAAATCAATGGGATAGGTTTCTGAAGTTTTAAGCGAGTGACTACTTTTAAAGGAAGCATTTTCTTACCAAGTACATTCCTGAAGGGTGATAAATCCACATACATTTAAAATTGTGTGATAAAAGTTAAACATGTTACTTAAAGTAACAAGGCTTCATAAAATGTACTCATTATACACCTTGTTAAACCATGACAATTCGGGAATGATTTATAATTTAAAAAATGTAATATGTTTAAAAAAGATGAGTTCTCCATAAAGCGTTCACAAGTTTTCCAAAAAAAAATAAGAACTTTCGAGAGTTTTTTTTATACGTGCCTTTATCGGATTCCCCGAGACGGTGAGTTAACATAAGTTACACACTGACCTTTATTCCGAGTGAATGATGAAAAAAAATTCATGGAGTGAAAGTAAAAAAAAAACATTAAAATACTCCCCCCTTACGACATTACATCCCACTGGGCAAAATCTCATCTAGGATGATTACGATATAACCGTTAATCTCTATTTTGAGTTGGTTAATAGCTTGGTATAAATGTTACATAAACGGAAGGGCAACTATGGCTTATTCATAAACATAAACTGAGTGACGACACATTGTTCCACACCCTCGATATTAATTGATTCGTTGTCCCGGTATATGACGCTACCTCAAGGAGCCTCAACCATATATTACCTCCAGGTATCCTGAACACGAGTGCACTCAGAACGGCAGGTCAAAATGTTTTGTTGACAAATCTGTGATAAAGCTACATTGAGTGACTTGTCTCGTATCCAGATGAGCCTGGCCACAGATCGAAGTGACTTTTTATACCCTGTATGTCTTAGGATTATAATATGTTTACCTGTAAGTAATGTCATTACGGTAGGGTAGTAAGAAATGAGCATGAGCTAAGAAACGCCTCCGGAATCACGTGATGCGTGACTCAAAGTCTGCACCCAGCCCTTCCCCGCATATAATTTGGTATAAATCAATTCAAACATCGTTATTTCTTATCAAAGTCTTAAAACACTTTTATTCACTCCCGTGGGGACAATCCAGCTAGAGCAGGCATATCAGATGTTAGGAGATAATTCGTTTTACATTTACATGGCGACCATTTCAATAGCTCATTCACTCCGGGGAGGATAGCTAGGGTGAACCCCAGGGTTAGCCAAAAGCCGGCGTTTACTCATATTGTCCGGGCCGGTGGCTATAGCCGACTTTAGCCGGTTAATACTGGTTGTCACTGGTCAATACAAGTTAATGTACTGACAGTCTGATAAATCATTCATACAATATTCTTTATCTCTTAGACTTTAAATTAGTTTCAGTGATATACTGGTCATCTGATAAACTATTCATAATGTACACGTTTTAAATGGGCTTTAAAGTAGTGGCTGTAATATAAGTTAATATAAGTGGCTGTAACATAAGTGAACCGACACAAAGCCTAACTCTGGACTAATTAGTGCAGTGAACCATGTGTTTACTAGATGGATAGGTGGAAGCGAGACAGTTATGTGAACAAACTTTGTTAGTCTTCATATGATCTTGAGCACAAAACTGGATCCACTGTATGGCTTCCTGTTAATCATTGTTAATTTGTTTTACAATACTGACTTGTATCATTTAAGGATGTAAAGTTGTTAACCCAGAGACCAAGGGGATGGAGATTAATTGAGCAAAATCAGAGTCAGTTTTGAGTCAATTTCAGTCTAGCCTTGACTCCATGCTAGCTTATTATGCTGTAAGTTTGATCTTAACTTTTAATTACCAAAGACTTTCCAGTACGAAGCTTTGATATTTGGCCTAGGTGTGGGACATGAACTGTGACATTTAGTGACAGGCCGCCAAGTTGGTGATCAGCTATCAGGCACAGAGAGATTCTTATGAGACTGGCACAGTGAAGCACCTTATTTGTGACATTTATCATTGAACTATAATGTCATTTGACAAGTCAAACATTTGTACCACAAATAAATCTTTACAGTTAAAAGCATGCATATTACTGCTCCAAGTTAACCTTGGTTCCCCCTATCATTAAAACTTTGCTAAACTGGTATATTTGTCTTATTTCTGTCATAATCCCTGACCTTCTGTCATTTTTTATCATTTACTTTAGTATTTCCTGGCACAACGTACAATGAACAAGCTTGTATAACAATAATTACATTTTTAAAATAATATTGTTATTGTTTATTAGGTTTTGGGCATTTTTATTCAGTTGAGGAGTATTAGCCAGTACAAACCAGTATTGGCCACTTTTGAAGTATTGACCGGGCCGGCTAAAGCCGGTTTTAGCCGGCGTTTAAAGCGGGGGGTGGCTCTTACCGGCCAACCCTGGTGAACCCCTGTGGAAAATATATGGCTTGGGTCTAGAGGGACGGATCCAGGATTTCGGGAAAGGAGGGTCTAACCTAGGGAACTAATGCGAAAAAAAGTAAAAAGGTCCTCATGTTTAAAAAAGAGGGGAGGGGGCGGGGGTTGAGGCGACAATAATTTGTCTGAAATCCTTAAAGAAAGTCTTGGGCGGCTCAGAAAAGAGGGGGGAGGGGGGTTCAGACCCCCTGGGCCCTCCCCTGGATCCACCTCTGGTCTAGGAATCAAATGAAGAAATAGCTGTACAGCCTGAGTGTATTTATTATTGTACAAGTTTAATACTTAATACAAGTGTATACTCATTGTAGTAATTATATTCCAGTGAAACAACGACACAGCAGTCATGTGTATATTACTGCATTATGACATTATAGCACATGCATATGCATATTCATGAGATGTTATTTAAAATTTAACTTTAGTAATATATGTATTATATACACAAAAACGGCAAAGTATTTGTCCGTCTCTTTCTGTTCATCTGCAATTCCACCCCCCACATATATCCAGGATATGAAACCTTTGTCCTGCTTTGGGCGGGGTGGTGGTCGGGTTTTTAGATACATCATTAACATATATGTTGGACCCGAGCCCATAAATGACCATCATAGAAAGTATCTCCTTCTTCTGATATTCATAGAAACATGAGCATCAACAGACCCAGCCAAGTGAAACTTCAACATAAAACACCTTCATTAACTTGTTCGTTACACCAGTAATTTACCCAGCTCAAATGAAATACAAACGTGTATCCCTATTCTATAGTACCAAAGTGCAAGGATATTGGACATTGCCACACCTTGTAATTTATACAGCCATCAGAACGTGGTCTAAAATTGAGTCCAAAGAGACAGTAATTTGGTATCAGCAGCTGACCTTTCTTTATGGTTCGGTGGCTCTGATAGCACGACTGGCCATACACGGGCAACGAGGAAGATTTCATCCAGTGACAGCTGCGGTTTAAATTTCCTCACACAAAAGAGAGCCGGTCACGACTCACGACAATTACCGGATGTAAAACTGACCTCGGGTTTTACCCTTGGTCACATGGTCACCAGTTGACCAATGAGGCGAGACGTGGGGAGGTTTATATATCATGGCTCTCCTCTCAGCTCCATAGACGACCCTACAGCAGTCATGAAGTCTCTAGCCATCTTATTCCTCGCCGCTCTGGGTAAGTCAGTCTTTGCTATAATGATAATGTATTAAATATGGTTTTAATGTACTTTAATATACTGGGTAGGTCAGTCTTTGTAATAATGATTAATATACTAAATATGGTTTAAATGCAAATGAATATACAGGGTAAGTCAGTCTTTGCTACAATAGTAAATATACTAAATATGGTTTTAATGCGCATAAATATACTTTTTTAAACGGTTTTGTATTTGCATAGTAACTTTTACATGACCGAATAAGATTTTGAGAAAATGAATCTATGGCTTCAATATGTGTACAGAATTAAATAAAGTCTTTAGATATTTTTAACTGTTTTTATACTTACAGGTTCAATTTATGTATAGAATATTATAAATTCTTCAGATATTATTAACTATTTTCTTTACTCAAGTGGATCTATGGTTTTTTTTTGTTTCAATTTGTGTGTAGAATTGTATAATTAAAAAAAATTCTATTAACTTTTTTATACTCAAGTCGGAAATAGGGATATTTCAAAGTATTTATCTTTATTTAATTCAGAGGAGTTAACTTGTAGCTATGAACTGCTATTAGTTTCATTTCACCAATATTCATTGTCGTCATAATTTTATTTTTAAGTTATATATTTTAAATTATAACCCTTATATTAACAATATACTGTAAATGATTTTTTAAATAATTGAACGTTTAATTATTAACGCGTAATACCCTCAATTTTCAATTTGAACATGGAATTTCCATCCATATGATGTATTGTTAATTCTGAAGCCTTCCGAGAGTCAATTATTTTGTACTGAAGAGCTAGAAAAGATGTGTAATTAAAAAGAGATCAAAAGCAGATTCTGTGATGACCTAACCGTCTCTATTCCAGCTGTTCCCTGTTATAGGACTAACTATAATTATTACTTAATATATATTCCGATGACTCCATATTTTAGCCTTTTGGAAGAAATGTGTGTATTCAAGGTTTATGTATATAAATGTTCAGATATCGATGTACAATTTCCAATATTTAAAAGTGTATATTAAAAGTGTATTTAAAATACCTATTGCTGCACAACAGTTGGAACCGTGGACATATAATGTTTATCACTTCATAAAGAAGTGAAATTGTTGGATAAAATTCACTCTTTGAATTAGACCACAAAAAATATCCACCGGAAAGGGAGCACTTTTAATTTCTTTATTATGAATCACCAGAACATTCATGTTCCTGAATAAAAAAAAATCTTTTATAGAATATTTCTATTTAGTTATTACCGATGTTTGCCAGACCTCAAGTCAATTATAAACTAACCAAGAACACATTGTATTTAATTAGATTTGGACTTTCCTTATCTTTCTTTAGTTGTGTTTGAAGGTCAAACTGCATAAAATTAATTGCTTGATATAAATATTAATGAGATTAAATGGGATGTCCACAGGCACAGATAACGTTTACTGATCTGAAAGAGAAATGTCCCAGATCTGATAACTTCCCTGTACTCTTTATGAGCCGCTCATAAGTCATGCAAAAGCTACTGTCCGTGTCTTTGAAACATGAATTAATTGTGCATGGCTTTCAATGAATGGCTACAGAGCGCTTGGTATCAGTCTTACTGTTACTGATAGATAGAGTTATACATAGAGCGCCGCCTGTCTCACTTACATTGAACCACTTATACTCACACCTGCCTAATTCTTGTCTCGCGGTCTCAGCATCACTGGCGACAAGAAGTTGCGGTATCCCTAGATTTCATCAGGATGTCTGCATAATGTGTCAGACTTGTCCCACTGACATACTGCCGTTTATATTTGATCCTTATACACAGTTTACAGAGTCTTTAAATAATGGTAATATAAGATTCAGTAACTGTCAGAGCCATATGAATTGGACGAAGTCGCCGTTTAACACCATATATAGGCCTACATATATAAAATAGTAATAACAAATCATAATTAACCGTTTTTATACGCCAGTCATAAACAAGACGCATTAAGGTATACCCACCGTCCGTCCGTTTACTTACCAGGGCATAGATGAGTTTTTACGAACCCACCATTACTACTTACCACTAGATTATCTCGCCTGAGTTCGATTATAGGCAAAAGCTAGACATACTTTATGAGGACAGAGGTCACCAGGCTACTTTATGATGAAGCTTCCATTACTTACCAGAAATGTGATGGATTTCTATGAAACGCAATAGAAATGTTAACTAATATTACTAAGTTTGATTCCCAGCAAAATCTATGCATATCAATAATAAAAAAACCCGTGCATATTTTACGAAGTCAAAGGTCACCACACTTTGACATCGTGATGATGTACCACAAATCTTATGGAAGATAATTAAATTCATTATATATACTATATATACTTACCAACAGAGTTTCTCACCTGAAATAAATTTTCGGCGAAATACACACGTTTTTAGTGATGTCAGAGGTCATCAGGCTACTTTTTGTTGTCGCCACGATCACTACCCAGGAATGAGATACATTTTCATGAAACTCATTGCAAATATTTACCAAAAGTGTAATTCACATCAATTAAAAATCCAGGCTAACCCTATGCATATCTTAATGAGGTCAGAGGTCACAAGACTCACTGCGAGCGCCTAATGCATCCTTGCGGTGCACTTGTTAATAGTACATTGTGCTTTGTTGTATCGGTTAATAATTTTTAGTTTTATATCGTTGCTACTGTTTAACTGACGTTATTTTATATAATGAACAGTGTCCGTGGAGGCCGGGGTGTTAATGACAGAAGAACCAACGACAGAGAACGATGACGAATTCCCCTGCGGTTCAATTATGAGGACGTTGCTGCCCTGCATGAAGTCAGTCATGTGCAACTATCTCCCGGAGGACACCGACTCAGATGAGTTTGAAGTCTTTTGCCAGTAAGTCCCTATTACCTTTATACACACATTTGGGAGGTTATAGATTTAGGCATGAATGATAGAGACCAACATTTCTCAAGGCCAGACTGAAAATTAATTGTTATCTTTTAATAATCACTTACGAGGGCCAAACTAGAATGCTTTAACTTTTTGTGGTTATTATAAATAAATTATAAAATATCACAAAAATTACTTTTTCTAAATAATGAAATTGGCATCTTATAGGCATAATTACCAAATTTGTTACTGTACATGTACATGGCAAGTAAACATAATCGTTTATATGTTATTTTAATATCGCTTAATTCACGCGTGTAGTTGTAATTAAAAATGAAAGCACGAATAGAAATATTATCAAGAAACCTATATATTATTTACGACCGTAGAAATTCAATTCTATTTCCTTGATATCTCCAAAATTGTATTTATTTATAATGGATAATCGGTTGAACAACCATATTTTTTAGTATGCAAACAAATTATGTGTACCATTTTGTTTGAATTTCCCATAGCGCTACAGGTTTTCACATTGGCATAATCATAAGGCTGTATTGAAGGAATAATAAAACAGTAATAAACGGAAGTATTTATGCGGCAACAGTCTGTGTACCTGTATATGAACACATTTTCTCATTATGCTTTGTCTCTCTCTTTCTCTCCCTCTCTCATAAATACACAAAAACCTTTATTGTATGAGGTTTAATAATGCTATTAACTTTTTCTCAGAACTGTATTGTGTAGAGTTATTTTTGTTTATAAAACATGCATGTGTATGTTGTTTTTTATTGTGTAGGGTTATTTTTTTATAATACATGCATGTGGATGTTGTGTTGTATTGTGTAGGGTTATTTTTTTTATAATACATACATGTGGATGTTGTGTTGTATTGTGTAGGGTTATTTGTTTTATAATACATGCATGTAGATGTTATGTTGTATTGTGCAGGGTTATGTTTTTATAATACATGCATGTAGATGTTGTGTTGTATTGTGTAGAATTTTTTATAATACATTCATGTGTATGTTGTGTTCTATTGTGTAGGGTTATTTTTTCTATAATATATGCATGTAGATGTTGTGTTGTATTGTGTAGAGTTATCTGTGTTATAATACATGCATGAGGGTGTTTTGTTGTATTATGTAGAGTTAAGTTTGTTATGATACATGCACGTGGATGTTGTGTTGCAGCAACTTGACTGACATAGAGACCAGTGAATTTATGCAGGCCATGATGAACTGTACCATGGAGGCTGAGGAGTCGTGTCTGATGGAGGATGGAGATGACGAGGAGATTGATGAGGCAGACACCAAGGCCACCCAGAGAAAGGTAGCTTAAACGAAATAGTTTTTGAGATTTTGAAAGTCTTACTGTATTTTTACGCTCATGCAAAACGACTTTCATGAAGTTGGGACTTCTACGACCTCTGCTGCTCTTTTCCTCTAATACATGCTAATATTTCCGGGCATAAATTAAATATTTCCTAAGACTGGTGCAAAGTTTAAATGAAATATAAATAATAGTTTCTTCCTCCACGAAATAATATAATCATCAGATAACCGTGGATGTGCTCGCGTGCTTTGCAAAAAAAAAATAAATAAAAAACCAAGATTATCCTGATTTAAACCGTTGTTCATAAGCTACTTATATATTCAGTGGACAACTGGATAGGACGATTATAAACCACACGGGACCTATGCAAGAGGACAAACAGTTTTAATATTGCTGAATATATATGCTAACAAGTGACATCCATTTTATTTTATTTTTCAAATCAGTGTTGCTTTTCCCATGGAACATATACATAATTGCCTATGCTAATTGCGTAATAAGCGCAAAAATGTGAATTAACTTTTAAATGTATTTATTTATATATATATATAGTAAACAATAATAATATGCCTTATTTGCATAATTTATATGCAATTCCTTTACATAAATGTAATTGCATTTAACCTTATTGGAACACATTGTCCCCGAAATGCATTGTTCCGTTCAAAAAAGGCCAAATTATATCATATTGTTAAATTATATAATTATTTCTACCCTATTCAAATATGCACATTATCAAACCAAACTCTTTAAAAACAAAAATTAGTTCTGCAGGAGAGACTATATAAGAAAAAAGTTCCTAGCGAGGATTATGATGTCTACGTTTAACCTTTTCTAAAAAGGATGTTTTCGAGTAATACCTAGCCTGTGGTTCAATATAACCACCATATATCAAAGATAGCGGAAGTAAAAAAAATATGGACCAAAAACAGTATGACTGGAAACTTTATTTGAAATTTTCACGATAGAATATATAGAATATATACATATGTACGCAAGTACGGATGTTGAAGCAGCTTGAATGCATGTTCACATACATTTATATACATATAGATACGGCTGCTGAGAGTGCGCTGGGAAGTCTTGATAACACGCGGACTGCTTTTTCTTATGATGGCAGTGGCAAAGAGGCTATACTGTATATCTTTAAACTAGATTAATATTTTTTTCAATTCCTCATTGAGTATTTTTTACTCATTAAACACCAGGGTCATAAAAAGGAAAAAGGCAAAGGCAAAGGTAAAGAGAAGGGTGAGGGAGAGGAGGAGGGAGACAGCGAGGGAGAAGACGAGTTGGAGATTGGTATCGGCAAGAAGTTGGGGATACCCAGACCAGACCACCTCCCCATGACCATCAGGATCTTCTACGCTCACGCATGCGCACACGGTAAGTTCATTTGTCTTATTACATGTATGTGAAGTAAAATCTACATCAGTACACACACTCAGACTGCCACACACACTCTCTCTCTTGTAAGTTGTTCAGGAGTTCGTCTGAAGTTGTTTCTATCCTTCCCTCTGTTTCTCTGTCTGTCTCTTTCCGCAGTGAAATGTGGATGTCTTTGTTGGTCATAACTCATCAGTTTATTCTCGCTCTCTCAGTTTATTCTCTCTCCCTTTCTCTCTCTCTCTCTCTCTGTCTCTCTCTGTCTCTCTCTCTCTGTACGTATAGTGAGATGTGCGTTTATACATGCCTGTATGTGCATTGCCATTGCATATATTTGCGCAAGGTACACATATACTTAAGAAAAGCGCGTATATTCCTTGCGACAAAATCTTGTTTTTAATCAACATAAATTCCAATATTAATGATTTTCCGTGTTTTCAGTAAGTGTGTATTGAGTGTAATTATTTGTATTATTATTTATGTTATGTTATTTACAAAAATCACTTTTCCTGATGAAGTCAACGTGCAAAGAGAGCATTGGGAAATTACACTCTAAGAAAAAAGGGTCACATGTAGAACCCTTAAGGGTACTTTAGAGTGGATCCAGTGGGGAACCCTTAAAGGTACCTGGTGGAACCCTCTGGTCAGGGTTCTTCATAGAACCCTCTCTTAGGGTTCTTCATGGAACCCCCAAGGGTTCCATATATAACCCTAACAATGGGTGCTTCTTAGAACCCAACTGAAAGGTTCGTCAGGGTTCTTCATAGAACCCTCTCTTATGGCCCTTCATGGAACCCCAAGGGTTCTATGTATAACCCTAACAATGGATGTTCCTTGTAACCCTAGTGAAAGGTTCTTTCTGGAATTACGAAATATTCTTTAGGATATGGGTTCTCTTTACCTAAACCAATCGGATCTTATGTATTTAGGGTATTACTTTATGTTGTGATGTGATGGTGATTTTGAGATAAAGCAGCTATATGGTGGAGAAGCACAGTTGGGCAATTCATGCAAAATATTTGGCAAAATATTTCTTAGGGTCAACTTCATTTCATTGCTTAAGTGTAAAAGGCTGTTCTTATGCTCTGTTTGTTGCGGTTACAATATGCTTTGATTGTTAACTGGAAAAAAAAACCAAACGTGCTCCATGTTAAAACATTTTAATTTGCATATCATAAACAACTGTAAATAATTATATAAACATGACCATGCGGCATGGATTGATGATATTGTATATCTTAAAATCGCAAACGACTCTTTCAAACAGTACGGGATAATGTCCATTCTTCATACTCGGTCAGTCCTAAGGTAACATATATTGAATCTGATGTCCATACAATGTATGCAGTAATATAATTCACGACACATGCAACGGATCCAATGCATGTAATTTACAAGACCGGATTACATCATTTAGACACCTATAAATATGCTCATCTCTTTCATGGCCTCGGTAACAACAATAATTAAACCTGTATCTCTATACCACTTACTGATCTTTCTAACAGTGTTGATTTTATGGTAAATTCAAGAGGTGTGATGAGCAATATTCCAATAAAATGATCCCATAAACGGTCGATTTGAGGGCTTGATTTCAAATTTCTCCACACCGAGCATAACACACATCCGCACCGGTTCATTTTTGTCGCCTTTGACCTTTATTCACAATCCTAGGGCCCCACAGACCCTTACAACTGTTGGCCTTTGTGTTTTGGGTGGATCTGGCAGGTTCAACACCTGCGCATGGAGAAATTCCTATGTGTTTGTCAGTCCCTTAGGTTAAAGTGTACTAAACATAAAGTACAACCCTATGACACAACATAAGGTTGTTGTCGCGTCCATAGTTGGATCCTCGTCGACGACCATGACGCGATCTACAAGGATTGATGCCCTCTTGGCAGTCGATGGATTCCCTTCCTGAAATCCATGAACAGTTCACACGGCGTCAGTTTGGCATCAGCCTGCAAAAGAAAGAAGGAAACAATAAGTAAGCAATCTGAACATGGAAATCTGTGGACATTGTCCTGTAACTCAATGTGACCGATGTCTCATCTTACTTATATATGCGACACAGATGGGATAAAATGTAATATGTACAATCTAGGTATTACCTGGTAAAACTGTTAAAACAAAATATAACCAAGAAACAATAAATAAATGATCCAGATCAAACCTCTTTCATTTTAAAACATGCCTGTGCTTGAAGTTTCAATTTTAATAAAAAAAGTTTGAATTTTGAAGGAATAACGAGACATATTCAATAATGCAGACCACACCTACCTTATTCAGGACAAACAGCTGTTCATCTTTCTCTTTAAACAGCCATTGAAGTTATACTGTCGCAGCACTGATGGTCTGTTCTGAAAAGAACAAATTTTTATATGCTATATAAATTGTGTCAACAACATAACACATTTCTGCCTTTTGAAAAAATGCTGACAAATATATTGCTTCTTTGATCATGCTCTCCGGAAGTAAGTTAAGCTAATGTTATAAGCATATATATATATTAATATATATATATTAAAGATTAAACCATAATTAGTTCATTAATTCAAAATGGCAATATTTTATCAATGCAGAGGCAATTAAACTATTATTAATGAACAAGAGATAAATATTATTTATAGTCGAATCTACAAATACACAGAAAATAAAGTTATTTAATATGAAATATACACATATTATAATCCAATATGAAATATGGTCTATATCAATGCAATGCTACCCATAGTAATAAGGCGAAACAAATCCACATACATATAGTATACTCATGTGTGCGTTTATTGTGTGTTAGTATACTTATATACAAACACACGCAAATACCCCCCTCATATATATATATAAATATTTATTTATATATGTGTGTATATGAAACATAAATGTGTACTTGAGTATGAAAACACATCGCTGGCACTGCAGATTATTATACATAAATATGACCAATCTGCCAGGGCACCCATGTAAACAATACAAGAACACGTGGTTTTAACTGGCCTTTTGTCTCGGCATTATTGAAGGCTGAATCTAGGCTTAATGCTGCATAAAAAACACTTAGACTTTCTAAACATCAGAGTGATAGCGGGTCTTTGTAAGCGATCCACCACACAGCAACTTACCCGTACCCTTACCCTTTTTCAGCAAATTTTCACTTTTCAAGAGGGACTGGTAAAGCAAATTCAAAATGGCCGTTGTTGATGTCTTCGTTCAAAGCTGTTAGATATTCGAAAAGGCCGCTGAGATGCTGCCATGTGACAGTAGCCCGCCTCCCGCTGCTTGGACTAACCAATCTGGCTGATGAGGGCTCTGACGGGATCCCTTCTTTTTATTTCTGACGAGTTTAGGGGGAAAATGTCGAGTTTATGTTGTCAGTGTAATGTTAATCTTGCCTTGCATTATGAACAAAATCAATACCGCCATCAGGTGTAGTTTTATATATATATATATATATATATATATATATATATATATATATATATATATATATATATATATTAGGGGCGGATACAGGATTT
This sequence comes from Sipunculus nudus, assembly GCA_026874595.1. Lineage (NCBI taxonomy): Eukaryota > Metazoa > Annelida > Sipuncula > Golfingiida > Sipunculidae > Sipunculus > Sipunculus nudus. Next base: position 22,753,066 of record CM049322.1, on the reverse strand, counting down.
TTTAAAGGGGAGGGTCAAACCCAGGAAAACTAGATGAAGAAACAATTTTGAAAAAATGTCGTCTACTCCGTAAAGTAGGGGGTCAGGGTCGCAAAATTTGGTTTGAACCCCTAAAAAAAGTTGTTTTAGCTCAAAAGGGGATCCGCCACTGAATATAATTATATAAATAAAAAAATATATATATATATATATATAAACACACAAATATGTTTATATAGTTTTATATTTTTGGTGTATATATATATATGTATATATGTTTTATAATATATAATATGCTATTATGATTTAATATTATGTCATATTATATATTTCTATATTTCTATTAGTTGTATTATTTATAAATATAATATAACATAAGGTAAGATAAAACAAAATGAAACTATAATACGATTTTATAAAAGATAATATGAGATAAGATGAGTTAAGATAATGACATTATTTATGAAACAAAATCAGTGAATACAGATTCTAAGTGCAACTGGGGACAGTGACTCACACGTAATAGTACTGTAGGGTTCTATCAGGCACCCCTCTCTTCGGGCAGAACACACGAAGAACCTTAAGTGGGCTATCTGGAACCCATGGATATAAAAAACGGTTATAACTTGAACCATGGTTCCAGCTGGAACCATACAGGTTCTGCATGGAACCCCCAAGAACCCTTTTTTCTTAGAGTGTACTTTTGTACAGTGCATTTGGGCACAACGAAATGGAAAGTGTCCTGTCTCTATTAATATATAGTTTATATTTATTTATTTTTATCTATTTTTTTACCGCAGCCGGCTTTGTTGAGCTGAAAGATTTCAAGAAAGACGAAGAGGAAGGAGGGAAAGGCGGAAAAGGCGGCAAAGGGGGCAAAGGCAAAAACAAAGGCAAAGGCAAAAACAAAGGCAAAAAAGGCAAAAACAAAGAGTCAGGAGGGAAAGATGAAGAGGCAGTTTAAAGAATGACTCCTGACGGACACGTGAAGGAACACGCAACTTAACCATCACGTACTGTTAGTCAAAACACGGAAATGTTAATCAAAACACTGACATGTTAAATCAAAACATGAGGACTTTAGTTAGAAAATTACACATGAACATCATCATCAACATCAGATTGAAGTATAATAATCTTAAGCCAGTTCAAAACGTGCCGACATGTCTGTGAAAGTGTCAAGAGATAATATTTATATCACGAAACTGGTGAAGTGTCAGTTCTGTTGATCGAAAGTCAGGGGTACAATGCTTGATTGCACAGAGAAGTTAGCTCATTAGTGCTCCCTGTCGAGATATGGGTATATATATACGTTTATTTCAGGGAGCCGTTTTTTATATCTACTAATTACCGTGCAGTCAAAGAGACCTGGGCTTAGTGATCTCGGACGTTGTGTGTGATAATGAAATTTCATGGTATAAGGTGATGAAGTGAACAATGATTAAAACGTTAAACTTCGTTTTAAGATGAAAATTACTCATTTTATCGCAACTGTATCAGATCGATTGTCACTCTGTCACTGCAGATTGTTTTCAATAAACCAAACATCGTTTGTTATAATGTTTTGTCTGTCTTTTTTTCTCTTGTTTTCTAAATAAATCCTCTGACATCACCCGTTTTAAGGAAGAGCAGAATACGGAGTGATATAAAATCACACAACAATTTTGATGCGTGATAGAGAGAAAATTGCTAAATGAATAAAGGTATGGAATGTCTGAGTGGTATAGGAACACGAGGAAGCATGGGACAGTAGATTATTGGTCTGAAGGACACGAGGGACTAACTCCAATACAATCAAGTTGTCAGAGACAGCAACCAGGTAACTATTTAACAGTAAATGTTTTTCACAGTTGAACCACTCCATTCATTGGTTATGTTTGCACGGGAAAGGCTTTATGAAAACATGGTAGTGGAACCGAGGGCCGGTGTAACTTACAAGGTGTAGGGGTGTACTAGTACAATTTGAGAAAGATTTCAAAGTGCAATTTTTGGTAATGAAGGGCCACCGTATGTGATCAAGACATAAGGCGGTCTGTTAGACGCGATCTGCAAGACTCTCTCTATTTTTTTAGGGATTGTTGGTAAAGAAGTCATTAGCCACAGTGCAGTGGGTTTTTTTTATACACAAATGACGTGAATATAAAAGTAGTGAAGGGCGTGAATGGAGGTCACAGAAAATTCAGAACTGTTTTAGGTTACTTGCACATGCGTTTTTTTTATATATATGGACCTAGTGCAACAAGATAAGGATGCGTATGTTCAGTGTTTTATCCTGACGATCTTAGATTTTGAAATTTTGTCATTTGGACGAGTGGTTCCTGCCATCCCCACAATCCCTATAACTGGAAGACGTTTGTTTTGAGTAGAATCGACTTCGGCGGAAGGATGTGAAGGAGGCGGAGCATGGTTACTGATCGGTCCGAACAATCCAAGAACTCAGCTTTTGTTGCATCATCGAATGCTGAATGGTCTAAAATTTCGTCCCGACCTTCAGTAAAAAACGTTTTATTTAAAAATCACTGTGTGAAGAATGCTATAGGTACTTAACATTTACAATAATTTGCGTATAATCTCACGCAATTGGCTAATTTTTGGCGAACACGAAGGTTTCCAAGCAAACCCTTCCCGGCGCACGCATTTACTGTCTTCAGTTCACCTGCTTTATATGTCGGTATGGCTCTGTGTGTAAGTAAACACAAACCACGTGTGTCTGTTTCCCATAACAAGAGTGCGTGACAAGAGGTCCTATATCGTCCGCATACAGGACAACTCCAAAACAAAGAGAAGAAACATGGAAAAAATAAAGAAAGACAGAAGTAACACTGGTCTGAAGCTTGACGATCTTGATTTATGAAGTTGTGCAGTGCTACGCTAAATGTCACATTCTTTGTATGTTAATAAGTTCCTTTAACAAGGTCTGAGTGTGTGTATTTGTGATTGAGCTCACATTTTGAGTCTCCAGGTATCTGTCAAAAGGCAGAGCTGAATGTAGATATTTGTCGTGAGTGAATAAAAGGTGATTCGCTAATATACCCGAAAAATTCTTCTTGAGGCGTGTCATCCACTGACTGCAGTGACAATGTTGTGTGCACGAAGTGAACTTCTGACAGGTGCTTGACTAACATCATGTGTGCGCCGTTCTCACTGAATTACGCATTAAATGATGACGTGTAGCCTTTTACGACAGGACTCGATATAGGAATGGGCACCGCCTTTCGTATATGTGTACCTTATTCTCAACACAGGCCATGCAAACGAAACTATCGTTTTCATGCAAGTCTATTTACTTAATCGTACTTTAGACAAAGGCATAAGGTGGCCTTTGTAAATATCATGCTTCCATGCCAGCTATATATAGAGACAATGATTTGTAATCAATCTAGACCAGGTATAACAAAAATAATAAATACATATAATAAAATATATAATAAAATTAGTAATAAAATTATATAAATTTGTATAATTTAATGATATTAATAATCATAATAAAAATTTTTAATAAAAATAATATAAAAATAAATAATAATAATAATAATAATAATAATAATAATAATAATAATAATAATAATAATGGTGTACGTGCATTATACAGGGGTCTTATGTTTCAAAAATTTTGGAGGAAAAACAACCACTGAACCCACTTATTATGCAGAAAAATGTGGGTCCAGTGTATAAGACACTCGACACTCGACTAGTGAGCCCACATTTTTAATTTTCGGACGCACCATTTTTGTCTGTGAACTCACATTTATTCTGTGTAATTTGAATCCATTTTTTTTTTGTTAATAAAGGCACTGAATACGTCCAGAAAAATAAGTCAATAAGTAACGCTTATTTATTGCATATTTCGAAATTATAAGATAATATTATATAGTATTTATATCATTGTACAGTAGAAGTTTATTGTTCATCTCCAGCATGTCACTGTTGGAACAATCGTACAATTATTTTATACAACTTCCATAATTAAATTTGATCCTTTTTTCGGACATTCCCGTAACCGCTCCAAACAGGTAAGTTTAACCGCGAGCCTTAAAAAATATAAAATTTCGTACTAATAAAAATAAAATAAAATAATTTGGAAACACCATCGGTCATACAAACACAGTATTACTCTATTGAACAATGAACACTTTTTGCTTGAAAAATATTTTCAAGTTGTTTCAGAAATAAATCAATGAAAATACTTAATGTTTGAAATCAATGTATGTAGGCATCATAATGCAAACTTATGTTAAGGCAGAAAGTTTTTATTTATCTTGCTGTATAGCATATAAATATCTACGTGCATTAAAAAAAATAACCTCGTTGTTACATATGCAGTAGGACCTAACAGTATACAGGCTATATATATATATATATATATATATATATATACAACAGCAATGTAGGACTCGAGTCCGGATTTGAGGAATTTTTAGGGTATTCGGATTCGGATTAGATGGTACTCCGACTGGTACTCCGACTCTAAATTCGATAAATTTGGCCCCGTCCATCTCGAGTCCAGTTGAAAAAAAACATAGTAACGCAAAGTCTGATGTTACGTTTTGAAAACACACCACATAGCTTGAGATGTTTACAATCTAGTCACCGAATATTTCAAAGACGGTTAGACTTGTCCATGCTGAACTCAATCTCTATGGACCCAATCTCTGAATATAGCTATTTTATGTGATTGAACGTTGAAGTAAAGAAGGAAGCAATAACATATAAAATACACATGATTGTCTCAGATTTGCACTTTTTATATTTTTATCAGTATATATTATTAGACTCGGTCTTTTTTTAAGACTAGGACATGAACCTAGTCCCACAATAGGACTCGACAAGCCAGGACTCGGATACTGTAGACTTGACATTGAGCAGCAATGGGTTCACCCTACAATATAATCACCTGCCATAAATTTTGTAAAAAAAGACTATTTTTACGGAATACTTTTAACTTTTTAACATTAAACGGGAGACCAAAGACCCAAATAATATATCCCACATTACCATGCAGTGGCCTTTTCTCTGTTCCCTGATATAGAGCCATTACTTGCTGTCTGAAAGATGCGTTATTTTGGACACGTGGTTATGTAGAAACTGTGACTTTCCCGGTGTCGTTACCTGCTTACCGTGTACTGTCACCAGGTAACACAGTAGTCTATAAAGCTTACTTACACCTCGTCTCACTACCAGTTCTTGCCGGCAGCCAGCTATGGGAGGTCTCGTGGTGTGTGCCGTTGTATTGCTCCTGTCACAAGGTAAGACTTATTGCTGTAAAGCAGGATGGGGTAAAAATCCTTCTCCGGGCGTATAAATACAAATGACTCAAATAAATAGATGTATGAATAACCATGCTTTTTCATTTAATATGGAAAGATGAATCATGAATACACAGAATAGCTGGTTCACTCCGAATGGGAATCGATCCGACGACCCTTCGAATTCCCGATCGGCTGCACTAGCACTGGGCTAGGTTCCGAGGTTCCGAACTGTCCTGTGGATTCACAGATTTTTATGTGACTGGCCTCAGAGCAGAGGGTCATGAGTCCGATTCCCTTTCGGAAGTGAACCGATTTTCCTGTACATATGATCCGTCTCATATAAATCTTATACATGTTATAATGCGTTCAATACCGTCAAAACCAATTACATATACAATTACACATGAATTTACACTTGAAATTTGTTTGTAACCTGATGTATAGATATGTGTGTATTGTAATGATATAACATTGATGGAACTGTTTTAACAAGTCATGGTAATATTATTTTGAGAATATTAATTCCTGCGCCCTTTTTTATGCATTTAAAACTGATTTAGCTCTCTCCTCAAATGCAACTGCAGAGTTTCATTTAGCTATGTATTTTGTAAATGCAAATGCAAATGTTTTTGTTTTTTTTTTGCATTAATTTCCGTATGTATTATCCAAACTGCTAAATGAGCTACATTGGTCTACTTTACCGGCAAGAAGATAAAAGGTATATTTTAGAAGAGTAGGCCTATTCTATAGAATGGAAAAATGGCTAAAATGAAAAATGCAAAATCTCCGTGCTGCTGTGCAATATTTGAACAGCAGTTAATGGAAGTGTTTAGAGAAACAGGACTACCGATATTTCTTGCCTGTAAAGAATGGAAGGAGCTATCTGTTTTTATTTGCCCGAAGAAAATTAACAATCTTTCAAAATACTGTACTGCAGATGCCACAGTATAACTGAATATAGTTTGTTTTAATAATTGTCTTTTTCTAACCATCACACTTTAATAGTATAAGAATGTTTCTTAGTCTTGAAGATTTAAGTAATAATGATTGATGCCAAGAACAAATAGGAAGCTATCAAATGCGATAACAGGATTTTCTAAGATATTATCAAGAACGGCATAAAAATTGACCTGTTAAGGAATGTTCTTGCAGTTCAACATTAATCTCACCATAGAAAATATATGTATTTATTTTTATTCATACAACTGCATGCATACAATTGCAAGTCAACGACAAATTCCTGTAATTGAAGGCTAATAAATGTCACCTTATCTTATCTTATTACATAAAAAATAGATGCAAGGCATATGCATCACATGAGTAACGTTACAAGAACAACTATATTCAGAAAGATATTCCAGTAATATTATACAAACAGTATTCACCAACATACAGAAAGTAGAGGACCGTTTTTTTTGTCATAAATTATTAACTGGAATTATTAGGCCAAAAAAAGGTCTGGTTGTCAGGCACTGCCCGCGTAAATTTTAACGCCCCGCACAAAAATTTGTTATTTTGATTTTCATCTTTGAAGAAGATAAATGATTTTCCCTGATCATATGACATTTTAATCGAAACATACAAATAAGACAAAAAATCGCCCGCCCACACTATTTTTTTAACAAAAAGTGCCTGAGAACCATACCTGTTTATGGCCTTTATAAACACTATTTATATATATATATATATATATATATATATATATATATCCGGTTGATCTGTCTCAGGATTAAACGAAGGGGTAGTATGTAAGAAGTTTGAATAATGGGTAAACTCTGTGTCGATTCTTCTGTTTAACTGCTGTTTTTAATTTGAAACTGCAGGAAAACAGGTGATCTCGTTTTTAATAATATGCATATGAAAAAGCATATCATATAACCCCACACATGTCCGAGTGTTGCAATTTTCCTCAAATATCACTGAATTGCAGTCTTTCAGAGTTGAATAAAATGTTAGAATGACTGATAATATAACATGATTCACCCAATTCAACGACATATGGTACCAAGCCATTTAACACTCACATTGAAAAAAAATATGCAGGTTTCATAGATCAGAATTTTAAGGGCAAGGGTATTACTTCTTTACGCATTCTTAAGCAATACATTTTATTTTTTTTACCCACAGTGCTTCAGTATTATTTATATTCCGAATGACAACATGTATAGGAAAATCATCAGTAAAATTAGATGATGGAAATTTGGACATGGTGCGGGATGCACCGGACTGATGCTTCATGTCCATTTATAAGCTTACGTTACGTTTTGTGCGCTGAATCTACAAAATTGTTGCTCGAGCGAGTGTCGTTTTCCCTCTCATGCCCCCTTTACCCTACGCTCTTTACACAGCGCATTATCTATACCTGCCTACTACCTATATCGTAAGGAAAATCAGTAGCTTCTTTAGAAGCGCATGATTTCCACTGCCTTGGGAACGAACCTGTACCCTCGAAGGGACGCAAGTAAGCAGAAATTTACGTCAGTGTGAGCATGCGTGATGGGGTTTGTATCAAATAGCTAACATTTTAATATGCTGTTAAGGAAATCGGTTTTTTTCTGGTGTGTCCCCCCCCCCCCCATATCAGGGGCGGATCCAGGATTTAGGAAAAGGGGGGGTCCAACCCAGGAGGACTAATGAAAATCCTAAAAAAAGGTCATCACGTCTGGAAAAGGGGGGGTCCAGGCCGCAAAATTACGTCTAAAACCCCTTAAAAAAGGTTGCATCCGGTGAAAAAGGGGGGGGGGGTCCGGACCCCCTGGACCCCCCCCCCTGGATCCGCTTCTGCATATCAAGCTCGTTATCACATATACAGGTGGTTAAGGATTGACGTGTTTGCATGGTTTTCGTGTATCAGAATTATCACATCCACTAAATAATGGCCGCGCACATTGGAAATCTTTTCACAGAGGCAAGACCAGGCATGTCCTGTCACGCCTCGACACGCATGAAAACACACATAGACGGTACACCCGGCGTCGTCAAGTTCATGAGAAACAGGATCTCCGGGAGCTCGTCACGGCTCAGTGGTCGAGATAACAACCAGGGGTGACGCACTGCTCCCAGGGTTAAACGTTAGTGTCAGGCACAAACCCGTCCAAACCGTCTGTTTATGACTGCAACGTTCTTTTTTATATCTTTATTTGATGTATTCAGGAACACAAGAACCAAGTTCTTCTTTGTGATCCCGAGGAACAGATGTGTGGAATGTTAGAATGTTATCAATACATTTCTAAGTGTATGATATAACGGGTGGTGCGGTCGGACGTTCACGGTAATTTACTTGGTTACGCAACAGACTGGCACTACCCGGTACTGAATCGGCAAACAAGTGCGTGCTGTCCTCCAAAGGGGCGCCAATATAGTGGTGGGTTGGGGATGAGGGGTGAGCCCCCCCCCCCCCCCCACACACACACACTTTTTGCAAGTGGGGGATGGGGTGATCAATGTAATAGATTTTGGATTCATTTCTGCCTTTCTGTTTGATGGACCACCATTCACAAATGGGTTTATATTATTTCAAATAACCTCAACCATATACGTCAAACAATAAAAAGGAAATTTCAGTATTCTTGGGTTCATTTTTAAAGTTGCCCTAACCTTAGACCCTGAATAAACCCCAACAAGAGAAAATAAATGAAATAAATACTAAAAAAAAATCTAAAAAAAGGCAGAGGGAACACAGGATACTCCACTGGATATATTTAGGAAATTGATTTCATTCAATAAACGTGTTTACATAGTTGCTTTTAGTTCTATAACAATTGTGTTTTCCGTAACAAAAGGGATATAAAGTTAATCCTATTCCGTTACTGCTGTTTGTCTCGCCGCTGAGAGGGCGTCGGTAACATATTATCACTGAGGTATCATGATTCAAGGCATTATATTTTATAAATATCTATATATACAGTGGAACCTGTCTGAAAGACCACCTCTCTGATAAAACCACCTGTCTTCTCAGGCCACCCTTCAAGGAACCAAATACATTTACACTGATTATGACTGAGCTGTCTAATAAGACCACCTTTGAATTAAGTCCATTTTTGTCCAGTCACACGGGTGGTCTTGTGGCACAGGTTTCACTGTACAATGTTGTTTTATGACATCTATAGCAAAGATACTTATCCAAACATGAAAGGGGTTATTGATTAACGGTTTGATATTTGATGTTTTATTGCCCAGGTGTGTTGACTAGTGATGACCAGTATGACGACGAGGAATGTAACAGGTTCTTCAGGGATAATCTCCTCTGTATGCTGAACGCCATTCGGGAAGAACTTCCCACCAACTTCGATTCACAGCAGTTCGTGGACTTCTGCGGGTATGTTTTAAATGTTGTATACTTCTACACAGACATGCAGACAGATCAAAACTTTGCTTGACATTTTACCTGTGCAAAATCTGAATAGATAAAAATAAACCATATTTAAAATTATTATTAATATTAAAATATGATAATATTGTTATTATAAGTCTTAAAGTGTACCAATTTACTTTACAGTGTACTTAATATAGTACCGGTATGTAAATAAATAAGATAGAAACTAACGAACTGGACGAATGCCTAAAATAAGATATGGTTCTCAGGCACTTACTTATGACCTTCCTTTGTATGTTTCGATAAAAGGTCATATGATCAGAGAAAAGCATAATAGTAACATCGTTTTTTTCTAATCAGGTAAAAGCGCTACATAACAAAGCAAAACCTCTCAAAATTTTATTCATTTATCCTCTTGAAAGATGGAAATCAAAATAATAATTTTTTATGCGGGGAGTTTTAATTTACGCGGGCGGTGCCTGAGAACCATACCTTTTTAATTTTTGTGGCCTATCAAAAGCCATTTAGCTTTGAAAATCAAACCCACGAAAAAGCAAAAAAACACCTTATATTACATGATGCATGCATTAATCATCATAAATGCGGGCCTACGGTGTTGGAGATAAACCCTGTACATGTTAATTAAAAATTAATCTTGTTACTGCTTCTTTCTATTGAATTTTTGGCTTTCGTTCAGCTTTTAAATGTAACATTTATATATCGTTATATATATATTCATATATGGTTTTCTTTTGTTTTTCTCTCCGGTGAATATTATAAATAAAACATTTCTTTTAGTCACATACTGGTCTATTTATTCCAGGAACCTGACGGTTTATCCTTCAGAAAATACCTTTGAGACTGGCTCGGCAGTTTGTCTTGGTACAGGCGCTGACGATGGCGCATGCGCATTTGAGGGCGACGAGGAAGAATCTGCGAGCATGCGCGTGAAGAGGAAAAAGAGTGAGTGCTGTTTGCTTTAAACTGTGTGATTTGAATAAGATACAGGGCATCATTGCATGAGATTATCAAAATGTCTTCTGTACCTTGTATACAACATGTACACACATACATAAACACGTACATTCATACATACACACTTTGTTATACATACATGCATGCATATGGTAACTAGAATACGGGTAGTCCACAAGCGACTACGTGTATCCGCCGAAATCGGAGTTGTATGAGTGCAGTGAGGCATGGATTGAGTGGTAAGTGGAAATAAAATTAGATGTATTACATATCAGTATGGATGTCTGCCACGTAAACATGAATATAGGTGCTGCCACCTGTCATTTTAACGAGAAAGCTATCCCAAGATATATACACATGTAAAATTTCAGGCCGATAATACAAACCACTGCCGAGAAATGAGCGATGTTTACACAAGGCAGACAAACAGATGGAGGCTGTGCAAAAATGGTGAGAGGTGGTTTTTGGAGTATGATAAAAAGCGATGTGAGATCTATACACATGCAAAATTTCAGGCGGATAAGTTTAACCATTCCTGAAATATTAGCATGGACGTAAATATTAGCGAAAACGTGAACTTTGGTGGCGCCATCTGTCATGTAAACGAGATACCTCTCCATGATGTCTGCATGTGCTAAATTTCCGGCGAATAAGTCCAACCATTGCAGACAATGAATTATTTTAACCCAAGACAGACGAACAGATGTCCCCAGGAAAAAAAAAGGTTGTAGATTACACCACCAGTTTTGAGTATGATACAAAGCTATCCAAGAACTATACTCGTGCACAATTTCAGTCCAATTGTTCAAACAAGTCCCCAGATACGTTGGTTTATGTGTGAAAACAGACGCACAGATGGACGCTGTGCAGAGAGGAAAGGTCAGAAGTCAACCCAAAATGAGTGCGCAGCATATCACACGTGACCCTATCATAATTCTGAGTTTCAAAACATTCTGTCCAGTGGTTACGGAGGAGTTCTCCGGAAACCTGTGCGGCGGCTCGGCGTCCGGCTGGAGCTGCTAAAACAGATGCATATAATCATAATAATAACATAAATAAAAAAATCATAATAATCATTTGGATTTTTTCGATTACTGAAAAGAAAGAACCTACGTTTTCAATGGTGTATGTGTGTGTGTGTGAGAGAGAGAGAGAGAGAGAGAGAGGTATATGTATACACGATTATCACCAATAACGGGCTAACATCATTTAATCTGAGTGAATATGAATGAACACCTGTAACAGATGTGACGTTTAATAACGTAGCCTGCTCTGAACACTGTGCCCGGTGAATGGCATCCAGACAGACAAAGTACATCCTCCATCATGATGCTCTGTAGGTGAGAATTCAACAACATATTGTCCCTGAAAGAACTTCAAATTTATAAGTGTTTAACTTATTTTTTTAATGGCATAGTTTGCGTTCATCCCCGCGTGTGTTTGCGTGTGTAGATGCGGGTGCTTGGGTGTGTACACATATGTTTGTGTGTTTTTTTTTCACAACATAACTAATGCAATCATGAACGGAAGCCCGTCAGCTTTTGTTGTGGATCCGGCACATGATCCTGATTCAGGAACATCACAAATATAAACAAATGTAAAGTCGCTCATGCACAAATGAACCTGGCAATAAGGAAGGAATAAGTGAAGGCAAACACGGTTTATTTCGAGCATCCCACCACAAGGAGACCCGACATGGCGGAGGCTTGCATTCCATAGAATGCACATTTCTAATTTTTTCCTGATGTGACAATATACATTATTGTATTTCACGCAATATAGGGCTATATGTATACTGTATTCTACAGAAGCTAAAGCTAAAGCTAAAGGTAAAGGTGGGACGAAGCCAGTGACACCGACTCACCTCGGACAGCTGATGTCACCTTCTCGTCTTCGATGGACCGTCACACGCTACTTTGCGCATGCGTGTGTTGATGGTAATGTTTCCTTACGTTTAAATGGATAACTTGATTAATTATAAATAATGATAAATACATTTCAGTAAGCTTGACGTATATTGGATTTTTTTTATTATTCTCATTCCGTCAATTCGGAGAGGCACAAATCTACTAAAAATCCTATAATTATTTCACGGTTGTCTCTATTCTGATAGCGAAATCAAGAAATCCAGACGTCTCTAAATGAACAAGATTGGACAAAATATATAGTTTCCCTAGGAGCATTGGAAAACCAAAATATTGCGCCTAATTGGCCCATATTTCTGCTAGTTTATACGGCTATATAGTATGAACAGCCTTGACCCTTCCCTTCTGCAAGAGGCGATTTCTACTCAAAACGAACCTCTTCCAGTTTGGAATTGTCGGGATGGCCGGGACTACTTATGTCAACTGTCAAACTTTTAAATCCAAATTAGTTACATTTCAAGGAAACACCATCTGTTTACATTTCATACGCGTTTGCTCAATAATATTACTTATTCCCTGAAGTCCTTACCATAAAAACACGCACGTTTATGTAATTTGCCTTAAACAATTCTTATTCAACGCATTTGAACGGACTACTTTACCATGTTCACTACACGCCGCCGGTGTATTTAGAAAACCAGTGTATTGTGGGAATAGAATTTTTGTACCTTCAGTCTCTAACCAGAGAGTATTCCTCTTGTGAATCAGATTCTGCGCAGTGTGCTGTGACCCAGTTGTCCACATAATTCTGTCACAATTCCGCTTTACATACTAAGTCTCTTGAAAATGATTGTTTGGATCGTCTTGAAAATTATATAAATGTTGAGCAAGGTTACATTTGTAGGCTAAATCAGACTGTGGATGAGGTTAATTTACGGGTAATCTGAGAGTTCAAAATAGCACTCCTGACCCATAATAATTTGAGCATTTTTTTTTTAATTTATGACACTGCGTTATTACGTTAGATAGATATAAGTGTTATAATGGAAAGTTTATAAAAAATTACTGTAACAGACGTGAGGTAACATCTTTTATTTTGCTCCTGTTCAAACTGTAAGTAGACTGGCCCAGTCAATACAACTGATAGGTTTTTCAAATTGCTCCCGCTGAGAGAACCATCAAATTTGTCCGCTGTATCACAACGCTGTATAACAACGCATTGTGGCGGCGAATCAAATAACTAGTTTACGGCTCTCTGACCATTCAACTACATCCTTTTATGGCTATCGATCATGGGGTCAAGTTTTTATATTATTTTACGCATTTTCCTTGGAAACCTTTAAAGGTAAAAGCCATGTGGTAATGCACTATGCTCTGTTTAATTTGCATTTATTTAGTAAAACTTGCTTCTTATGACAGGGCATGCCGGGAAGACATTTTCATTGGTTTCTGAAAAAGAAATATAAAGGAACATATACTCTTATGCTTACGTAACCATGCAGAGCATGTAAGAAAAATAAATTTATTACATCACGAACTTTCCTTGAAAAAATGTGTAAATTTAAATATTAAATTTATCCAAAGTATGCTTATACAGTGGCCATTCATGATTTTATACGTCATATATATATATATATATATATATATATATATATATATATTTATACGCAAAAAAAGATACTGTATAAGATTTGAAACACACTGTCCAGAAGCAGACATCAATCAAATATATTTCCACATATTTTAATCGTAAAATTTTGCTTGCAGCCGGACATGCCACATGGCAAGAGATAAATGATGCTGTGGAGGAGGCAAAGAAAGACAAAGGCAAAACTCCTAAAAGCAAAGGCAAGAGTAAAGGGAAGGCAAAAGGGAAAGCCAAGGGAAAGGCTAAAAAGAAGGCCAAGGGCTGATGTGTACAGACACCTGGTGTCTATTTTCAGAATTAAAAATATGAAGAATTTACTTTGTAGCAATCATTCAGGCCCCCATTCATTGCATCAAATGCTAACGGAGATGAAGAAAAAAACATGCATTTCGTTCGTCAGAAATACATCTATGAGAAAAAAATATATATTGGTAATTTTACTTTAATGATATTTTTTTTCGAGATCGAGTTATCATAAGAACAGGGTATTTTTCACGATGTTTTGTAATTATAACATTACACGGATTGTTTGAATCATGTAAACGCATATATGCTTTAAGGAAATAATTTTCTCGGTGCCGGTTCAAACACAAGTACATATGTGGGTGATAATATGTGATATAAATTTTGCCGCAATGGCCTGTTTTGTGCATTACGAAACTTGTGCTTTATGAATTCCCGGTCTGATAATATAGACTTTTGTGCGTCTGGTCTATGCAAAAGCTTCTAGAATAAAAAATCTACAATTGTATCCGACCTTTTCGTTCTTTCAGTGGTTATTTTTCGAAGAATGTGGTAATAACTGGTTTTGACGTCACTTGTGACGTCACGTCTTTTCCGGACACCTACCCTTCCACTGTTAAACGCTGTCGCGTGTGTTTTGCCCCTCCTTTTCTGTACACTTGACACTTATATTAAGCAAACAGTAATAAAAAGATTACCTGGGGTTTTATGGAAACGTAAGATCCTAATCAAATTTAAGAAAACGTTGAATTAAGGTAGCATCACTGGCAGTTATACTTCCATTTAAAATCATATTAGACTCCAAATATGAAAAATTATGAAATTGTTCATGAATGGTGAACATTATTTAATATTATCAATATTATCAAACATATTATAAAAATATTATTAACACCCCTATTAATAACAGAAAATAAAACTGAAAGAAAATATAAAAGGCAAGTGCAGGTCTGATTGCTAAAGAAAACAAAATTCGATTGGTATATAAAATTTATTTGTTTCTTTAAATTTCATTGCCAATGTCGAGATTGTATAGCTCAATAACTTCTTAATGTATATCAACATAGTGTCTGTGACATAACTTCATATTTCACATCAAACCATTTTATTAACAAACGAGTTTAACACAGCTGCACCACGTGACTCAAGTCCTGCCGATTGATGCATGGAGTTTACCATACGATAAGACTGGGTTGTTAATTCTTATCCGTCTGGATGTCAAGTTTTATACGCAAAGGACAGGATTAAGACACAGCATGTAGTTAAGATTTCAGAGTGAATCTCTTCGTTCTATCGTGTTTAAATAAGTAATCAATACAGAGCACATAAAAAAATGCCGACTTAATGGGAACCTTCCAGGTTATTGAAATAACCGGACGCTTAGAAACTAATTGTTATTCATTATCAAATACCACCATCCATCCGTCTTGTAACGTTGACAGTATTGATAAAAAAATAAACATTGAATGTTTCGTGAGAATTCTGTAATGCTGAGACGTGAGCGGTATATGAAAGATTACGAACAACAAGGCTGCGTTTACCGGGCGCGAGGGATGAGGAATGCAGTATGCGGAAAGCGGTATGAAATACGCGGTAAAATGGAATTCATTGTGGATAACTGGACCCGCAAAACGCGTGCTGTATAGCGCTCATGGGCTCTGGTTCACATAAGTATCCCCTACGAATCCAGCGCGATCTCACGGGTTTGAACATCATCCGGCTTATACCGCCCGCGAGGTAAATGCCCAACGTAATTTTATATCGCATTCGCATACTGCGTTCTGCTTCCGCAATCCGAGTATCGCGCGCCCGGTTAACGCAGGTTTACACGCCATGAACAGTACCAATAATTGCTGGCTTGTCTACTTTATCACACAACATATGAATGTTATAGAATTTATATGGACAATCAGGGTTTATCACTGAAGATATTAGGTCAAATTGTCAAGTGACAAAAGGAGATGTATAAAATCTGAATGCGAGATGCATAATGAAAAAGAAAAACAGAAAACTTCTGAATAAGAACAAGACTAAAAAAGAAAACGTTTGCGCTGGCAAACCTTGCATAAAGTTGAAGAAGTAGCACCACCTTTATATGCTGAAAAGTGTATTCTAAAAGCTTCATCAGCACAACTGTAATGAATAATGACACACAGAATTAAAAAAGTCTCTATTGAATTTCGTTCAAAGGGCTATAGGGTTGACTATATCTCATTCCCAACCAGGATTCAGTGTTATCAAAGCCTACATTGTCACCGGCCTGCAGTGTAATTTCGAGCACTTTATGGATGAAAACTGCCATCCTGGTGGTCAAGTTGAACATTTTGACATGCAGTAGTTTGTAATATGTCCCTCAAAGTTATGGGTGAAAATTGGCCCCACGTCCTATGCAGTTAATACAGTGTGCAGATTTTATGTGTAACAATCCATGAAATGACTAATTAACACTGTCGGAATTTATTGGCCTTCACCCGACCTTCACATCGCGTAAACGTCATAATTTCCTATCTTTCACTAGGGGCAATACCCTTCTGGGCACACCTTCAATAATTTTACCGTCAGGTTACAAACCAACCACTAACAAACGCATCGAAAATGTAACAAGTAGTGATAGCTAGTTTTTAAATTGCCGGGTTATAATCTTTCATAACTGTACGATGTCTGCATAAAAATGCAATTAATCCTTCACATTAGTATATCCACAATAAGGTTTTACAATATTAACTTACAAAAATTATGTAATTTGTTGTTTGTGGGTTTGGCATCACCAGGGATCTCAGATTCAGCTAGTATAATGTGTAAACAAAACATGGCTGCCTGCATGACATCTGCCACTAGGGGCGCTCTATGTTTACATATTTTACTCTGCTCCTAATTTAAACTTTTGAGCATTAAGCAATTTATTTTTTTTGCACTTGAAATATTATGCGTGTTATGCAATTGTCAACAATGTTAGTATTACAACCATACCAAACAAATAAATAAAACATTTGAGAAATCATGTCCACGGATCTTGTATGGTGGAGCTAACGTATGTCCTGAACTGGTTACCGCAGGAATTAATCCAATCGGTAGTGTAGTGTTTTAAATGTACATCTGCAGTTTATACGTAAAAGACGTATTGTACGTGGGTTCATTGGCTATGTATACGACGCCAGACCATACCTACATTTGCTATGTATACGTCACCAGATCATGCGTTCTTTTGCTATGTATACGTCAACACACCATACATTCATTTGCTATGTATACGTCACCAGACCATGCGTACACTGGCAAAGTATACGTTACCAGACCATACGTAAACTGGCAGCGTATATGTCATCAGATCATGTTGTCCTGATTATACATGACCACATGTCATGTTAACATCACAATCTGTCAATCGGTAGTGATTCCCGTTCAGATGACCCGTTCATGTTTGGCTTTTCCGACATGCGACCTTTGCTTTGCCGTTTTAGGCAGCAGTGGAACTGACTTAATGTCAAAGGCACAGTCAGTGTAAATAGGGGTGACGTCACCGGAAACTTTGGCAGTAGTTTTTGACAGGCACCGATATATCTTCAGGTAAAGGCAGCAAGAGATAAGTCTTGGATTAACAACTTCAGTTGTGCGAATAGTTTGCAAGGCAACGAGGAAGCGGTTTCCCGCCCGGATATGACATCACACAGGGCTCTCGACCGGCGCGATGGCGCCTTCGTCCTGAATGTCCATGACCGGCTGGACTTCTGTCATGTACACAGTAAAAAGAAAGTAAAATTTAATATTTAAAGATTAAATAACAAATTTTCAGTCACTATTCATATTTTTCAATTGTAAACAGGAATGAAGCATTATAGATGGAAAAATAAATTTATACTTTATTGGTAATAAAATTAAGACATAATGACTATTAATCGATTTTTAATGAATAAGTTCTAGCCGGGAAGCTATTTGAATTATCATGTTTGCATAAGCTTGGAAGTGGCCCAGACTAGTGTGTTAAGACCCTAACTGGGCTCGACTACTCGAGAACTCGACAGAGAGAAGGAACAATTTTCTGAATTGAGCTTATTTCAGTACCTGATATATTGTGCACCACCTCGTAGGCCGCTGAATACAGCTGTTTGAACTCTGAGTTGAACCAGTCCTTGCATCCTGGGTCATCAAAGATCCACATTTTGTTCATGTCAGAGTTTTCGCTAGATACATGTACCGTCACGGAGTGCCCACTGGCGGTGGAGAGTGACACCACCTGGCGGCTGGTGTAGCATTTCCATAGCTTTGCAGGGTGTTGCTCCGTGATAGTTGATTTGATGATAGGTAAGTACTGATTCGTGGCGAAGTCGATCTCGTATCCTCCTTGGTCTAATGTTTTCACCGTGTATGAAACTGAAATCGAATATTTATCACAGATTTTAAACATTCATGTTAACCATTAGGATTTTTCTGTTTTTATGGACACCAGTTCTACGAATTTTCTCCAACATGGAAAAAAATAAAGATAAAAAACTTCAGCTCTCTGAGGTATTGCTGTTCTAGATGTGGGTTGCACGTGAGCCAATATGAAGAAAGTAATACTAATAATGATCATTGGGAAAATAAAGTCACGAGAAAACGATGAGCTGTTTCTTTTTGTTTCGTTCCAGTATCTGTCCTAATTGTTATATGCCAACAATATGCTTAAACATAAAGATACAGATATGAGCACCCACTAATAGATGTGCATTGCACAATGTCGATGAAGTATAATCTTTTTTAAAAATGATAGTATATTATTAATAATAATAACAGTATACTATTACGATAAAAGTGTTAACAATAAATCATCATGCGGTAAGATGACAGTGGCGTTAGGATATGAGGGGTAATCTTAGCCTGCAAGTATTTCCCTTAAGGAAAACAAATAAAACGGATTGCAGAGGGTGACTTCCTTTAAATAAGGACTTTCTGTATAGGTTGTACCAATCGTTACTCCTATAGCGTTGACATTTTTGGAAATATGGTTTGGATCTATAACTGGCTCTGTATCTTTGTCATGCATTTGTGAGGCGTTACCTGGGTAATCCCGATACGAGGCTATACTTGGCGTTGCAAGTCCTGACCGCCTGCCGGAGGACGCAGACGATATTGACTTCCGGTGTCGCGCGCTGCCTATCGTGCGAACACAAAGTACAGAGGATTTATCACTACAAAAAGTATCACGGTTGATTTAAATTCACATAAAAACCATGCATTATTTCTTTTTGTATTTCCTTCATATGCATTTCGAGATGGTAACGTTCTTATCCAAAATGCATTCTATATATATATATGCACCATGGGGACTCCGAAGGACCCTTAAATATAATTATAAATATAGATATTACATAAATTATAAATATTAGATTATATAAATAAATTCAGAAAGATGAAGCAAAAAGTATTCATCAGTACACAGAAATGTACCTGTTATGACGTTTAACTTACTTGGTACTCTTCCTTTAAGAATGTCTGATATGACGGACTGGAACACCGACATGTACCAGTCCTTACGTCCGTCCCCAGCCACCCAGATAGTACAAACATCCTCCCATAGGTGGAGCGTGACGGTCTTGCCGGAGTCGATACCGACCTGACAACAGTCACGCTGTAGGTACTTAGACCACGCCGCTGTCGGGTAACGGTTGTCAAGGAAACGACGAAATGTACAAAACGTCAGGTCACTCAGGAACTTGACCTCTATTTCCGTCTGGCAGACCTTTACCTTGTAATCTCCTGCAAGAAATAAAATCAAATACGACTCAAATGAATTAAAAAAGAATAATTGGGAATTACTTTTAACAAAACTTAATGCAAATGCGATTGTAATCAGTAAATGCAAATACGCATACAAATGCATTTCCATTTTAACTCAATTTTGCTTTTGGAATCAGGGTATTGGTAAATGTGTAGTTTAGTTGGTTTTAACCCAAGGCTTTCCAACGAACATGTATTTATATTTTAGAACATTGTATATATTTTGTATAAAAAGGAGATTATACATATATAAAATAAAGAATGTTTATAGAATAGTATCATATTTGTTAAGAAACAGAACATAAATGATAGATGCACAACAGTCATGGCTATTGATTACACAGTGACCTTAATGACGTTATGGATAACGTGATGGTTGACGATTAAATTATGTGAAGTTTAAGACATTTTATTACATACGAAATACAAATGATTCATAAAAGTGTATACACACATACCTTGGCAGATGTGTGGTTTAGGTGTTTTTTTAATTACCCAAAGTTATTTACCCATATTGTAAACATAATTACTCTATATTACAGAGAAGGTGATTAAGAAATTAGAGCTAAATATTGCATACATTCACACACCTATATATATATATTTATATTTAATGTAATTTATATATAATTTTATATATATATATATATATATATATATATATATATATATTATGTGAGGACAATTTGTTCAGGGGAAAACATTGGACAGATCCCGGATTCGAACCCATGTTGGTGGCGCACAAGTCCGGCGTACTAGCGAGACAGTTCGGTCCGCTTTTATGTCACCCCGTAATACTCCCCCTCTAAAGAGAGTTCTGCTATCAGAACAAGATTAATTATCCTAGGAGTCACACTTTGGTGAGCTTATTCTCAAGGCCACAAAGTTTATCTCCATGCCGGACGTGCCCCCATTTTGTTACGATGACAAATTGTTCAGGGAAAAACATTGGGCCGATCCAGGATTCGAACCCATGTTGGTGGCGCACAAGTCCGGCGTACCAGCCGCTTCGCTAGCAAAGCAAGCTGCACAAGCTTTCATGTCACCCCGTAATAAGATATACACACATATATATATATATATATATATATATATATATATATATATATATATATATATATATATATATATATATATTCCAGTATTTCAGTGATTTGTAAAACACTGGCAAGATCACAGAAAATATAAAATGCTACTATTATGAACTATTACCAGAGCCAGTCTACTGCATTCAAATAGTTAAGGTAAACAACCGATATTCACCACCTGAAGATGATGATTTTAGTAAAAAAAAAATAATGAAGTAGTAACCACTGAAAAAAGTATAAGAAAAGTGTAAAGTCTTGCCTGTTAGAAAGTATTTTTTAAAGTATAGAGCAATTCTATTTTTATCCCTGATCCCCCCCCCCCCATATTCTCCGATACCGAAATTTCTGCTAAGTCTACCGCCGTTCCTCACCCCGAGAACATGTAACTCAGGACTCTTCACCGACACATTTTTGGTTTGACTGACCGACTGACCACTGACCTGCGTCTATGAACTCTTCCCCGATGGTTGGTAACCGCGGCTCCAGACACCGGGCCGACGATGACGGCCGACTGTGAGATTCTGTGATTTCTAGAGAAAATTTAAAAAATGTGATTAACTATGCAAATTAATTAAAACCATAATGAGACTGGTGTTTTGTAACTATTCTTGATTACAAATTATAAAATCGACCAGTGTTATGTCTTTCTTGGTGCAGGTTTTTAAGACAATAACTAACATATGACCTCTGAATAATTAATACAAGACAAGAAAATAAAAAAATTAAAGAAATTTGATTTGGTCAATAAATTTGGTCAATTCAGTGTACACAAACTGAACCAGAGTTAAACGTCATACCATGCGAAAACTTCTGTAATTAGGCATCTACCTGCTAGCTCATATAATTATCTCACCTGTAACTACCAAGTTCTTACAGATGTTCTGAAAATCATTCATGACCCATGTTAGATTGCCGGGTTTGGTGATGTGTATCACGTGATCTGACGGCATGACTGACAGGCTGACGGGCACGCCCGTGGAGCTGGTCACCACGCCTTCATGATCTGCCTCCATGTTGCGCCACTGTAGATGCTTGTACCTCTTACACAATGCCTCCAACAGCTTGTCAAAATAGTCTTTGTTTAGAAATTTCACAATTATTTTATCTTCTATCTGCTCCACGGAGTAGTTCGCTAAAATTAAACAGAAGTCATCGTTACCACACTCACTTCCCCTTAACAACATTATAACATTAAAGGAATAAGCAGCCCTTCTGCCCTGGCAGTCAGGGAAGGAAGGCACCCTCCCCCCACCGACCCACGTTTCCTGCCCTAATAACACCCCTTCCTGCTCTAACTGTAAAGGTGTGAAGATACACCTTCCTACCCTCAAACTCTTCCTGTCCTAACAACATCCCTTCCTGCTCTAACTGTTAAGGTGTGAAGATACACCTTCCTACCCTCAAACTCTTCCTGTCCTAATAACACCCCTTCCTGCTCTAACTGTTAAGGTGTGAAGATACACCTTCCTACCCTCAAACTCTTCCTGTCCTAACAACATCCCCTCCTGCTCTAACTGTTAAGGTGTGAAGATACACCTTCCTACCCTCAAACTCTTCCTGCCCTAATAACACCCCTTCCTGCTCTAACTGTAAAGGTGTGAAGATACACCTTCCTACCCTCAAACTCTTCCTGTCCTAACAACATCCCTTCCTGCTCTAACTGTTAAGGTGTGAAGATACACCTTCCTACCCTCAAACTCTTCCTGCCCTAATAACACCCCTTCCTGCTCTAACTGTAAAGGTGTGAAGATACACCTTCCTACCCTCAAACTCTTCCTGCCCTAATAACACCCCTTCCTGCTCTAACTGTTAAGGTGTGAAGATACACCTTCCTACCCTCAAACTCTTCCTGTCCTAATAACACCCCTTCCTGCTCAAACTCTTCCTGCCCTAATAACACCCCTTCCTGCTCTAACTGTTAAAGTGTGAAGATACACCTTCCTACCCTCAAACTCTTCCTGCCCTAATAAAACCCCTTCCTGCTCTAACTGTTAAGGTGTGAAGATACACCTTCCTACCCTCAAACTCTTCCTGTCCTAATAACACCCCTTCCTGCTCAAACTCTTCCTGCCCTAATAACATCCCTTCCTGCTCTAACTGTTAAGGTGTGAAGATACACCTTCCTACCCTCAAACTCTTCCTGTCCTAATAACACCCCTTCCTGCTCTAACTGTTAAGGTGTGAAGATACACCTTCCTACCCTCAAACTCTTCCTGTCCTAACAACATCCCTTCCTGCTCTAACTGTTAAGGTGTGAAGATACACCTTCCTACCCTCAAACTCTTCCTGCCCTAATAACACCCCTTCCTGCTCTAACTGTAAAGGTGTGAAGATACACCTTCCTACCCTCAAACTCTTCCTGTCCTAACAACATCCCTTCCTGCTCTAACTGTTAAGGTGTGAAGATACACCTTCCTAACCTCAAATCCTCCTGCCCTAATAACACCCCTTCCTGCTCTAACTGTAAAGGTGTGAAGATACACCTTCCTACCCTCAAACTCTTCCTGCCCTAATAACACCCCTTCCTGCTCTAACTGTTAAGGTGTGAAGATACACCTTCCTACCCTCAAACTCTTCCTGTCCTAACAACATACCTTCTTGCTCTAACTGTTAAGGTGTGAAGATACACCTTCCTACCCTCAAACTCTTCCTGCCCTAATAACACCCCTTCCTGCTCTAACTGTAAATGTGTGAAGATACACCTTCTACCCTCAAACTCTTCCTGTCCTAATAACACCCCTTCCTGCTCTAACTGTAAAGGTGTGAAGATACACCTTCCTACCCTCAAACTCTTCCTGCCCTAATAACACCCCTTCCTGCTCTAACTGTAAAGGTGTGAAGATACACCTTCCTACACTCAAACTCTTCCTGCCCTAATAACACCCCTTCCTGCTCTAACTGTAAAGGTGTGAAGATACACCTTCCTACCCTCAAACTCTTCCTGCCCAAATAACACCCCTTCCTGCTCTAACTGTTAAGGTGTGAAGATACACCTTCCCACCCTCAAACTCTTCCTGTCCTAACAACACCCCTTCCTGCTCTAACTGTAAAGGTGTGAAGATACACCTTCCTACCCTCAAACTCTTCCTGCCCTAATAACACCCCTTCCTGCTCTAACTGTAAAGGTGTGAAGATACACCTTCCTACCCTCAAACTCTTCCTGCCCTAATAACACCCCTTCCTGCTCTAACTGTAAAGGTGTGAAGATACACCTTCCTACCCTCAAAATCTTCCTGCCCTAATAACACCCCTTCCTGCTCTAACTGTAAAGGTGTGAAGATACACCTTCCTACCCTCAAACTCTTCCTGCCATAATAACACTCCTTCCTGCTCTAACTGTAAAGGTGTGAAGATACACCTTCCTACCCTCAAACTCTTCCTGCCCTAATAACACCCCTTCCTGCTCTAACTGTAAAGGTGTGAAGATACACCTTCCTACCCTCAAACTCTTCCTGTCCTAATAACACCCCTTCCTGCTCTAACTGTTAAGGTGTGAAGATACACCTTCCTACCCTCAAACTCTTCCTGTCCTAATAACACCCCTTCCTGCTCTAACTGTAAAGGTGTGAAGATACACCTTCCTACCCTCAAACTCTTCCTGCCCTAATAACACCCCTTCCTGCTCTTACTATTAAGGTGTGAAGATGCACCTTCCTACCCTCAAACTCTTCCTGTCCTAATAACACCCCTTCCTGCTCTAACTGTAAAGGTGTGAAGATACACCTTCCTACCCTCGAACTCTTCCTGCCCTAATAACACCCCTTCCTGCTCTAACTGTTAAGGTGTGAAGATACACCTTCCTACCCTCAAACTCTTCCTGCCCTAATAACACCCCTTCCTGCTTTAACTGTAAAGGTGTGAAGATACACCTTCCTACCCTCAAACTCTTCCTGTCCTAATAACACCCCTTCCTGCTCTAACTGTAAAGGTGTGAAGATACACCTTCCTACCCTCAAACTCTTCCTGTCCTAATAACACCCCTTCCTGCTCTAACTGTAAAGGTGTGAAGATACACCTTCCTACCCTCAAACTCTTCCTGCCCTAATAACACCCCTTCCTGCTCTAACTGTAAAGGTGTGAAGATACACCTTCCTACCCTCAAACTCTTCCTGTCCTAATAACACCCCTTCCTGCTCTAACTGTTAAGGTGTGAAGATACACCGTCCTACCCTCAAACTCTTCCTGTTCTAATAACACCCTTTCCTGCTCTAACTGTAAAGGTGTGAAGATACACCTTCCTACCCTCAAACTCTTCCTGTCCTAATAACACCCCTTCCTGCTCTAACTGTTAAGGTGTGAAGATACACCTTCCTACCCTCAAACTCTTCCTGTTCTAATAACACCCCTTCCTGCTCTAACTGTAAAGGTGTGAAGATACACCTTCCTACCCTCAAACTCTTCCTGTCCTAATAACACCCCTTCCTGCTCTAACTGTAAAGGTGTGAAGATACACCTTCCTACCCTCAAACTCTTCCTGCCCTAAAAACACCCCTTCCTGCTCTAACTGTTAAGGTGTGAAGATACACCTTCCTACCCTCAAACTCTTCCTGCCCTAATAACACCCCTTCCTGCTCTAACTGTAAAGGTGTGAAGATACACCTTCCTACCCTTAAACTCTTCCTGCCCTAATAACACCCCTTCCTGCTCTAACTGTAAAGGTGTGAAGATACACCTTCCTACCCTCAAACTCTTCCTGTCCAAACAACATCCCTTCCTGCTCTAACTGTTAAGGTGTGAAGATACACCTTCCTACCCTCAAACTCTTCCTGCCCTAATAACACCCCTTCCTGCTCTAACTGTCAAGGTGTGAAGATACACCTTCCTACCCTCAAACTCTTCCTGTCCTAATAACACCCTTCCTGCTCTAACTGTTAAGGTGTGAAGATACACCTTCCTACCCTCAAACTCTTCCTGTCCTTATAACACCCCTTCCTGCTCTAACTGTTAAGGTGTGAAGATACACCTTCCTACCCTCAAACTCTTCCTGTCCTAATAACACCCCTTCCTGCTCTAACTGTAAAGGTGTGAAGATACACCTTCCTACCCTCAAACTCTTCCTGTCCTAACAACATCCCTTCCTGCTCTAACTGTAAAGGTGTGAAGATACACCTTCCTACCCTCAAACTCTTCCTGCCCTAATAACACCCCTTCCTGCTCTAACTGTAAAGGTGTGAAGATACACCTTCCTACCCTCAAACTCTTCCTGTCCTAACAACATCCCTTCCTGCTCTAACTGTTAAGGGGTGAAGATACACCTTCCTACCCTCAAAATCTTCCCGCACTAACAACACCCCTTCCTGCTCTAACTGTTAAGGTGTGAAGATACACCTTCCTACCCTCAAACTCTTCCTGCCCTAATAACACCCCTTCCTGCTCTAACTGTTAAGGTGTGAAGATACACCTTCCTACCCTCAAACTCTTCCTGCCCTAATAACACCCCTTCCTGCTCTAACTGTTAAGGTGTGAAGATACACCTTCCTACCCTCAAACTCTTCCTGCCCTAATAACACCCCTTCCTGGTTTAACTGTTAGGGTGGGAAGATACACCTTCCTACCCTCAAACTCTTCCTGTCCTAATAACACCCCTTCCTGCTCTAACTGTAAAGGTGTGAAGATACACCTTCCTACCCTCAAACTCTTCCTGTCCTAATAACAACCCTTCCTGCTCTAACTGTAAAGGTGTGAAGATACACCTTCCTACCCTCAAACTCTTCCTGCCCTAATAACACCCCTTCCTGCTCTAACTGTAAAGGTGTGAAGATACACCTTCCTACCCTCAAACTTTTCCTGCCCTAATAACACCCCTTCCTGCTCTAACTGTAAAGGTGTGAAGATACACCTTCCTACCCTCAAACTCTTCCTGTCCAAACAACATCCCTTCCTGCTCTAACTGTAAAGGTGTGAAGATACACCTTCCTACCCTCAAACTCTTCCTGCCCTAATAACACCCCTTCCTGCTCTAACTGTCAAGGTGTGAAGATACACCTTCCTACCCTCAAACTCTTCCTGTCCTAATAACACCCTTCCTGCTCTAACTGTTAAGGTGTGAAGATACACCTTCCTACCCTCAAACTCTACCTGTCCTTATAACACCCCTTCCTGCTCTAACTGTTAAGGTGTGAAGATACACCTTCCTACCCTCAAACTCTTCCTGTCCTAATAACACCCTTTCCTGCTCTAACTGTAAAGGTGTGAAGATACACCTTCCTACCCTCAAACTCTTCCTGTCCTAACAACATCCCTTCCTGCTCTAACTGTAAAGGTGTGAAGATACACCTTCCTACCCTCAAACTCTTCCTGCCCTAATAACACCCCTTCCTGCTCTAACTGTAAAGGTGTGAAGATACACCTTCCTACCCTCAAACTCTTCCTGTCCTAATAACACCCCTTCCTGCTCTAACTGTAAAGGTGTGAAGATACACCTTCCTACCCTCAAACTCTTCCTGTCCTAATAACACCCCTTCCTGCTCTAACTGTAAAGGTGTGAAGATACACCTTCCTACCCTCAAACTCTTCCTGCCCTAATAACACCCCTTCCTGCTCTAACTGTAAAGGTGTGAAGATACACCTTCCTACCCTCAAACTTTTCCTGCCCTAATAACACCCCTTCCTGCTCTAACTGTAAAGGTGTGAAGATACACCTTCCTACCCTCAAACTCTTCCTGCCCTAATAACACCCCTTCCTGCTCTAACTGTAAAGGTGTGAAGATACACCTTCCTACCCTCAAACTCTTCCTGCCCTAATAACACCCCTTCCTGCTCTAACTGTAAAGGTGTGAAGATACACCTTCCTACCCTCAAACTTTTCCTGCCCTAATAACACCCCTTCCTGCTCTAACTGTAAAGGTGTGAAGATACACCTTCCTACCCTCAAACTCTTCCTGCCCTAATAACACCCCTTCCTGCTCTAACTGTAAAGGTGTGAAGATACACCTTCCTACCCTCAAACTCTTCCTGCCAGAATAACACCCCTTCCTGCTCTAACTGTAAAGGTGTGAAGATACACCTTCCTACCCTCAAACTCTTCCTGTCCTAATAACACCCCTTCCTGCTCTAACTGTAAAGGTGTGAAGATACACCTTCCTACCCTCAAATTTTCCTGCCCTAATAACACCCCTTCCTGCTCTAACTGTAAAGGTGTGAAGATACACCTTCCTACCCTCAAACTCTTCCTGCCCTAATAACACCCCTTCCTGCTCCAACTGTAAAGGTGTGAAGATACACCTTCCTACCCTCAAACTCTTCCTGTCCTAAAAACACCCCTTCCTGCTCTAACTGTAAAGGTGTGAAGATACACCTTCCTACCCTCAAACTCTCCCTGCCCTAATAACACCCCTTCCTGCTCTAACTGTAAAGGTGTGAAGATACACCTTCCTACCCTCAAACTCTTCCTGTCCTAATAACACCCCTTCCTGCTCTAACTGTTAAGGGGTGAAGATACACCGTCCTACCCTCAAACTCTTCCTGCCCTAATAACACCCCTTCCTGCTCTAACTGTAAAGGTGTGAAGATACACCTTCCTACCCTCAAACTCTTCCTGTCTAATAACTCCCCTTCCTGCTCTAACTGTAAAGGTGTGAAGATACACCTTCCTACCCTCAAACTCTTCCTGTCTTAATAACACCCCTTCCTGCTCTAACTGTTAAGGTGTGAAGATACACCTTCCTACCCTCAAACTCTTCCTGTCCTAATAACACCCCTTCCTGCTCTAACTGTAAAGGTGTGAAGATACACCTTCCTACCCTCAAACTCTTCCTGTCCTAATAACACCCCTTCCTGCTCTAACTGTAAAGGTGTGAAGATACACCTTCCTACCCTCAAACTCTTCCTGTCCTAATAAAACCCCTTCCTGCCCTAACTGTTAAGGTGTGAAGATACACCTTCCTACCCTCAAACTCTTCCTGTCCTAATAACACCCCTTCCTGCTCTAACTGTAAAGGTGTGAAGATACACCTTCCTACCCTCAAACTTGTCCTGTCCTAATAACACCCCTTCCTGTAGACTGTAAAGGTGTGAAGATACACCTTCCTACCCTCAAACTCTTCCTGTCCTGATAACACCCCTTCCTGCTCTAACTGTTAAGCTGTGAAGATACACCGTCCTACCCTCAAACTCTTCCTGTTCTAATAACACCCTTTCCTGCTCTAACTGTAAAGGTGTTAAGATACACCTTCCTACCCTCAAACTCTTCCTGTCCTAATAACACCCCTTCCTGCTCTAACTGTTAAGGTGTGAAGATACACCTTCCTACCCTCAAACTCTTCCTGTTCTAATAACACCACTTCCTGCTCTAACTGTAAACGTGTGAAGATACACCTTCCTACCCTTAAACTCTTCCTGCCCTAATAACACCCCTTCCTGCTCTAACTGTAAAGGTGTTAAGATACACCTTCCTACCCTCAAACTCTTCCTGTCCTAATAACACCCCTTCCTGCTCTAACTGTTAAGGTGTGAAGATACACCTTCCTACCCTTAAACTCTTCCTGCCCTAATAACACCCCTTCCTGCTCTAACTGTAAAGGTGTGAAGATACACCTTCCTACCCTCAAACTCTTCCTGTCCAAACAACATCCCTTCCTGCTCTAACTGTTAAGGTGTGAAGATACACCTTCCTACCCTCAAACTCTTCCTGCCCGAATAACACCCTTTCCTGCTCTAACTGTCAAGGTGTGAAGATACACCTTCCTACCCTCAAACTCTTCCTGTCCTAATATCACCCTTCCTGCTCTAACTGTTAAGGTGTGAAGATACACCTTCCTACCCTCAAACTCTTCCTGTCCTAATAACACCCCTTCCTGCTCTAACTGTAAAGGTGTGAAGATACACCTTCCTACCCTCAAACTCTTCCTGTCCTAACAACATCCCTTCCTGCTCTAACTGTAAAGGTGTGAAGATACAGCTTCCTACCCTCAAACTCTTCCTGCCCTAATAACACCCCTTCCTGCTCTAACTGTAAAGGTGTGAAGATACACCTTCCTACCCTCAAACTCTTCCTGTCCTAACAACATCCCTTCCTGCTCTAACTGTTAAGGGGTGAAGATACACCTTCCTACCCTCAAAATCTTCCGCACTAACAAAATCCCTTCCTGCTCTAACTGTTAAGGTGTGAAGATACACCTTCCTACCCTCAAACTCTTCCTGCCCTAATAACACCCCTTCCTGCTCTAACTGTTAAGGTGTGAAGATACACCTTCCTACCCTCAAACTCTTCCTGCCCTAATAACACCCCTTCCTGCTCTAACTGTTAAGGTGTGAAGATACACCTTCCTACCCTCAAACTCTTCCTGCCCTAATAACACCCGTTCCTGGTTTAACTGTTAGGGTGGGAAGATACACCTTCCTACCCTCAAACTCTTCCTGTCCTAATAACACCCCTTCCTGCTCTAACTGTAAAGGTGTGAAGATACACCTTCCTACCCTCAAACTCTTCCTGTCCTAATAAAACCCCTTCCTGCCCTTACTGTTAAGGTGTGAAGATACACCTTCCTACCCTCAAACTCTTCCTGTCCTAATAACACCCCTTCCTGCCCTAACTGTTAAGGTGTGAAGATACACCTTCCTACCCTCAAACTCTTCCTGTCCTAATAACACCTCTTCCTGCTCTAACTGTAAAGGTGTGAAGATACACCTTCCTACCCTCAAACTCGTCCTGTCCTAATAACACCCCTTCCTGCTCTAACTGTAAAGGTGTGAAGATACACCTTCCTACCCTCAAACTCTTCCTGTCCTAACAACATCCCTTCCTGCTCTAACTGTTAAGGTGTGAAGATACACCTTCCTAACCTCAAATCCTCCTGCCCTAATAACACCCCTTCCTGCTCTAACTGTAAAGGTGTGAAGATACACCTTCCTACCCTCAAACTCTTCCTGCCCTAATAACACCCCTTCCTGCTCTAACTGTTAAGGTGTGAAGATACACCTTCCTACCCTCAAACTCTTCCTGTCCTAACAACATACCTTCCTGCTCTAACTGTTAAGGTGTGAAGATACACCTTCCTACCCTCAAACTCTTCCTGCCCTAATAACACCCCTTCCTGCTCTAACTGTAAATGTGTGAAGATACACCTTCTACCCTCAAACTCTTCCTGTCCTAATAACACCCCTTCCTGCTCTAACTGTAAAGGTGTGAAGATACACCTTCCTACCCTCAAACTCTTCCTGCCCTAATAACACCCCTTCCTGCTCTAACTGTAAAGGTGTGAAGATACACCTTCCTACACTCAAACTCTTCCTGCCCTAATAACACCCCTTCCTGCTCTAACTGTAAAGGTGTGAAGATACACCTTCCTACCCTCAAACTCTTCCTGCCCAAATAACACCCCTTCCTGCTCTAACTGTTAAGGTGTGAAGATACACCTTCCCACCCTCAAACTCTTCCTGTCCTAACAACACCCCTTCCTGCTCTAACTGTAAAGGTGTGAAGATACACCTTCCTACCCTCAAACTCTTCCTGCCCTAATAACACCCCTTCCTGCTCTAACTGTAAAGGTGTGAAGATACACCTTCCTACCCTCAAACTCTTCCTGCCCTAATAACACCCCTTCCTGCTCTAACTGTAAAGGTGTGAAGATACACCTTCCTACCCTCAAAATCTTCCTGCCCTAATAACACCCCTTCCTGCTCTAACTGTAAAGGTGTGAAGATACACCTTCCTACCCTCAAACTCTTCCTGCCATAATAACACTCCTTCCTGCTCTAACTGTAAAGGTGTGAAGATACACCTTCCTACCCTCAAACTCTTCCTGCCCTAATAACACCCCTTCCTGCTCTAACTGTAAAGGTGTGAAGATACACCTTCCTACCCTCAAACTCTTCCTGTCCTAATAACACCCCTTCCTGCTCTAACTGTTAAGGTGTGAAGATACACCTTCCTACCCTCAAACTCTTCCTGTCCTAATAACACCCCTTCCTGCTCTAACTGTAAAGGTGTGAAGATACACCTTCCTACCCTCAAACTCTTCCTGCCCTAATAACACCCCTTCCTGCTCTTACTATTAAGGTGTGAAGATGCACCTTCCTACCCTCAAACTCTTCCTGTCCTAATAACACCCCTTCCTGCTCTAACTGTAAAGGTGTGAAGATACACCTTCCTACCCTCGAACTCTTCCTGCCCTAATAACACCCCTTCCTGCTCTAACTGTTAAGGTGTGAAGATACACCTTCCTACCCTCAAACTCTTCCTGCCCTAATAACACCCCTTCCTGCTTTAACTGTAAAGGTGTGAAGATACACCTTCCTACCCTCAAACTCTTCCTGTCCTAATAACACCCCTTCCTGCTCTAACTGTAAAGGTGTGAAGATACACCTTCCTACCCTCAAACTCTTCCTGTCCTAATAACACCCCTTCCTGCTCTAACTGTAAAGGTGTGAAGATACACCTTCCTACCCTCAAACTCTTCCTGCCCTAATAACACCCCTTCCTGCTCTAACTGTAAAGGTGTGAAGATACACCTTCCTACCCTCAAACTCTTCCTGTCCTAATAACACCCCTTCCTGCTCTAACTGTTAAGGTGTGAAGATACACCGTCCTACCCTCAAACTCTTCCTGTTCTAATAACACCCTTTCCTGCTCTAACTGTAAAGGTGTGAAGATACACCTTCCTACCCTCAAACTCTTCCTGTCCTAATAACACCCCTTCCTGCTCTAACTGTTAAGGTGTGAAGATACACCTTCCTACCCTCAAACTCTTCCTGTTCTAATAACACCCCTTCCTGCTCTAACTGTAAAGGTGTGAAGATACACCTTCCTACCCTCAAACTCTTCCTGTCCTAATAACACCCCTTCCTGCTCTAACTGTAAAGGTGTGAAGATACACCTTCCTACCCTCAAACTCTTCCTGCCCTAAAAACACCCCTTCCTGCTCTAACTGTTAAGGTGTGAAGATACACCTTCCTACCCTCAAACTCTTCCTGCCCTAATAACACCCCTTCCTGCTCTAACTGTAAAGGTGTGAAGATACACCTTCCTACCCTTAAACTCTTCCTGCCCTAATAACACCCCTTCCTGCTCTAACTGTAAAGGTGTGAAGATACACCTTCCTACCCTCAAACTCTTCCTGTCCAAACAACATCCCTTCCTGCTCTAACTGTTAAGGTGTGAAGATACACCTTCCTACCCTCAAACTCTTCCTGCCCTAATAACACCCCTTCCTGCTCTAACTGTCAAGGTGTGAAGATACACCTTCCTACCCTCAAACTCTTCCTGTCCTAATAACACCCTTCCTGCTCTAACTGTTAAGGTGTGAAGATACACCTTCCTACCCTCAAACTCTTCCTGTCCTTATAACACCCCTTCCTGCTCTAACTGTTAAGGTGTGAAGATACACCTTCCTACCCTCAAACTCTTCCTGTCCTAATAACACCCCTTCCTGCTCTAACTGTAAAGGTGTGAAGATACACCTTCCTACCCTCAAACTCTTCCTGTCCTAACAACATCCCTTCCTGCTCTAACTGTAAAGGTGTGAAGATACACCTTCCTACCCTCAAACTCTTCCTGCCCTAATAACACCCCTTCCTGCTCTAACTGTAAAGGTGTGAAGATACACCTTCCTACCCTCAAACTCTTCCTGTCCTAACAACATCCCTTCCTGCTCTAACTGTTAAGGGGTGAAGATACACCTTCCTACCCTCAAAATCTTCCCGCACTAACAACACCCCTTCCTGCTCTAACTGTTAAGGTGTGAAGATACACCTTCCTACCCTCAAACTCTTCCTGCCCTAATAACACCCCTTCCTGCTCTAACTGTTAAGGTGTGAAGATACACCTTCCTACCCTCAAACTCTTCCTGCCCTAATAACACCCCTTCCTGCTCTAACTGTTAAGGTGTGAAGATACACCTTCCTACCCTCAAACTCTTCCTGCCCTAATAACACCCCTTCCTGGTTTAACTGTTAGGGTGGGAAGATACACCTTCCTACCCTCAAACTCTTCCTGTCCTAATAACACCCCTTCCTGCTCTAACTGTAAAGGTGTGAAGATACACCTTCCTACCCTCAAACTCTTCCTGTCCTAATAACAACCCTTCCTGCTCTAAC
Source organism: Sipunculus nudus (assembly GCA_026874595.1). Lineage (NCBI taxonomy): Eukaryota > Metazoa > Annelida > Sipuncula > Golfingiida > Sipunculidae > Sipunculus > Sipunculus nudus. The sequence goes on along the minus strand of CM049322.1, from coordinate 22,718,912 downwards.
TGTAAAGGTGTGAAGATACACCTTCCTACCCTCAAACTCTTCCTGCCCTAATAACACCCCTTCCTGCTCTAACTGTAAAGGTGTGAAGATACACCTTCCTACCCTCAAACTTTTCCTGCCCTAATAACACCCCTTCCTGCTCTAACTGTAAAGGTGTGAAGATACACCTTTCTACCCTCAAACTTTTCCTGCCCTAATAACACCCCTTCCTGCTCTAACTGTAAAGGTGTGAAGATACACCTTCCTACCCTCAAACTCTTCCTGCCCTAATAACACCCCTTCCTGCTCTAACTGTAAAGGTGTGAAGATACACCTTCCTACCCTCAAACTCTTCCTGCCAGAATAACACCCCTTCCTGCTCTAACTGTAAAGGTGTGAAGATACACCTTCCTACCCTCAAACTCTTCCTGTCCTAATAACACCCCTTCCTGCTCTAACTGTAAAGGTGTGAAGATACACCTTCCTACCCTCAAATTTTCCTGCCCTAATAACACCCCTTCCTGCTCTAACTGTAAAGTTGTGAAGATACACCTTCCTACCCTCAAACTCTTCCTGCCCTAATAACACCCCTTCCTGCTCCAACTGTAAAGGTGTGAAGATACACCTTCCTACCCTCAAACTCTTCCTGTCCTAAAAACACCCCTTCCTGCTCTAACTGTAAAGGTGTGAAGATACACCTTCCTACCCTCAAACTCTCCCTGCCCTAATAACACCCCTTCATGCTCTAACTGTAAAGGTGTGAAGATACACCTTCCTACCCTCAAACTCTTCCTGTCCTAATAACACCCCTTCCTGCTCTAACTGTTAAGGTGTGAAGATACACCGTCCTACCCTCAAACTCTTCCTGCCCTAATAACACCCCTTCCTGCTCTAACTGTAAAGGTGTGAAGATACACCTTCCTACCCTCAAACTCTTCCTGTCCTAATAAAACCCCTTCCTGCCCTAACTGTTAAGGTGTGAAGATACACCTTCCTACCCTCAAACTCTTCCTGTCCTAATAACACCCCTTCCTGCTCTAACTGTAAAGGTGTGAAGATACACCTTCCTACCCTGAAACTCTTCCTGTCCTAATAACACCCCTTCCTGCTCTAACTGTAAAGGTGTGACGATACACCTTCCTATCCTCAAACACTTCCTGTCCTAATAACACCCCTTCCTGCTCTAACTGTAAAGGTGTGAAGATACACCTTCCTACCCTAAAACTCTTCCTGTCCTAATAACACCCCTTCCTGCTCTAACTGTTAAGGTGTGAAGATACACCTTCCTACCCTCAAACTCTTCCTGTCCTAATAACACCCCTTCCTGCTCTAACTGTTAAGGTGTGAAGATACACCTTCCTACCCTCAAACTCTTCCTGTCCTAATAACACCCCTTCCTGCTCTAACTGTAAAGGTGTGAAGATACACCTTCCTACCCTCAAACTCTTCCTGCCCTAATAACACCCCTTCCTGCTCTAACTGTAAAGGTGTGAAGATACACCTTCCTACCCTCAAACTCTTCCTGTCCAAACAACATCCCTTCCTGCTCTAACTGTAAAGGTGTGAAGATACACCTTCCTACCCTCAAACTCTTCCTGCCCTAATAACACCCCTTCCTGCTCTAACTGTCAAGGTGTGAAGATACACCTTCCTACCCTCAAACTCTTCCTGTCCTAATAACACCCTTCCTGCTCTAACTGTTAAGGTGTGAAGATACACCTTCCTACCCTCAAACTCTACCTGTCCTTATAACACCCCTTCCTGCTCTAACTGTTAAGGTGTGAAGATACACCTTCCTACCCTCAAACTCTTCCTGTCCTAATAACACCCTTTCCTGCTCTAACTGTAAAGGTGTGAAGATACACCTTCCTACCCTCAAACTCTTCCTGTCCTAACAACATCCCTTCCTGCTCTAACTGTAAAGGTGTGAAGATACACCTTCCTACCCTCAAACTCTTCCTGCCCTAATAACACCCCTTCCTGCTCTAACTGTAAAGGTGTGAAGATACACCTTCCTACCCTCAAACTCTTCCTGTCCTAATAACACCCCTTCCTGCTCTAACTGTAAAGGTGTGAAGATACACCTTCCTACCCTCAAACTCTTCCTGTCCTAATAACACCCCTTCCTGCTCTAACTGTAAAGGTGTGAAGATACACCTTCCTACCCTCAAACTCTTCCTGCCCTAATAACACCCCTTCCTGCTCTAACTGTAAAGGTGTGAAGATACACCTTCCTACCCTCAAACTTTTCCTGCCCTAATAACACCCCTTCCTGCTCTAACTGTAAAGGTGTGAAGATACACCTTCCTACCCTCAAACTCTTCCTGCCCTAATAACACCCCTTCCTGCTCTAACTGTAAAGGTGTGAAGATACACCTTCCTACCCTCAAACTCTTCCTGCCAGAATAACACCCCTTCCTGCTCTTACTGTAAAGGTGTGAAGATACACCTTCCTACCCTCAAACTCTTCCTGTCCTAATAACACCCCTTCCTGCTCTAACTGTAAAGGTGTGAAGATACACCTTCCTACCCTCAAATTTTCCTGCCCTAATAACACCCCTTCCTGCTCTAACTGTAAAGGTGTGAAGATACACCTTCCTACCCTCAAACTCTTCCTGCCCTAATAACACCCCTTCCTGCTCCAACTGTAAAGGTGTGAAGATACACCTTCCTACCCTCAAACTCTTCCTGTCCTAAAAACACCCCTTCCTGCTCTAACTGTAAAGGTGTGAAGATACACCTTCCTACCCTCAAACTCTCCCTGCCCTAATAACACCCCTTCCTGCTCTAACTGTAAAGGTGTGAAGATACACCTTCCTACCCTCAAACTCTTCCTGTCCTAATAACACCCCTTCCTGCTCTAACTGTTAAGGGGTGAAGATACACCGTCCTACCCTCAAACTCTTCCTGCCCTAATAACACCCCTTCCTGCTCTAACTGTAAAGGTGTGAAGATACACCTTCCTACCCTCAAACTCTTCCTGTCTAATAACTCCCCTTCCTGCTCTAACTGTAAAGGTGTGAAGATACACCTTCCTACCCTCAAACTCTTCCTGTCTTAATAACACCCCTTCCTGCTCTAACTGTTAAGGTGTGAAGATACACCTTCCTACCCTCAAACTCTTCCTGTCCTAATAACACCCCTTCCTGCTCTAACTGTAAAGGTGTGAAGATACACCTTCCTACCCTCAAACTCTTCCTGTCCTAATAACACCCCTTCCTGCTCTAACTGTAAAGGTGTGAAGATACACCTTCCTACCCTCAAACTCTTCCTGTCCTAATAAAACCCCTTCCTGCCCTAACTGTTAAGGTGTGAAGATACACCTTCCTACCCTCAAACTCTTCCTGTCCTAATAACACCCCTTCCTGCTCTAACTGTAAAGGTGTGAAGATACACCTTCCTACCCTCAAACTCGTCCTGTCCTAATAACACCCCTTCCTGTAGACTGTAAAGGTGTGAAGATACACCTTCCTACCCTCAAACTCTTCCTGTCCTGATAACACCCCTTCCTGCTCTAACTGTAAAGGTGTAAAGATACACCTTCCTACCCTCAAACTCTTCCTGCCTAATAACACCCCTTCCTGCTCTTACTGTAAAGGTGTGAAGATACACCTTCCTACACTCAAACTCTTCCTGTCCTAATAACACCCCTTCCTGCTCTAAATGTAAAGGTGTGAAGATACACCTTCCTACCCTCAAACTCTTCCTGTCCTAATAACACCCCTTCCTGCTCTAACTGTTAAGGTGTGAAGATACACCTTCCTACCCTCAAACTCTTCCTGCCCTAATAACACCCCTTCCTGCTCTAACTGTTAAGGTGTGAAGATACACCTTCCTACCCTCAAACTCTTCCTGCCCTAATAACACCCCTTCCTGCTCTAACTGTAAAAGTGAAGATACACCTTCCTACCCTCAAACTCTTCCTGTCCTAATAACACCCCTTCCTGCTCTAACTGTTAAGGTGTGAAGATACACCTTCCTACCCTCAAACTCTTCCTGTCCTAATAACACCCCTTCCTGCTCTAACTGTAAAGGTGTGAAGATACACCTTCCTACCCTCAAACTCTTCCTGTCCTAATAACACCCCTTCCTGCTCTAACTGTTAAGCTGTGAAGATACACCGTCCTACCCTCAAACTCTTCCTGTTCTAATAACACCCTTTCCTGCTCTAACTGTAAAGGTGTTAAGATACACCTTCCTACCCTCAAACTCTTCCTGTCCTAATAACACCCCTTCCTGCTCTAACTGTTAAGGTGTGAAGATACACCTTCCTACCCTCAAACTCTTCCTGTTCTAATAACACCACTTCCTGCTCTAACTGTAAACGTGTGAAGATACACCTTCCTACCCTTAAACTCTTCCTGCCCTAATAACACCCCTTCCTGCTCTAACTGTAAAGGTGTTAAGATACACCTTCCTACCCTCAAACTCTTCCTGTCCTAATAACACCCCTTCCTGCTCTAACTGTTAAGGTGTGAAGATACACCTTCCTACCCTTAAACTCTTCCTGCCCTAATAACACCCCTTCCTGCTCTAACTGTAAAGGTGTGAAGATACACCTTCCTACCCTCAAACTCTTCCTGTCCAAACAACATCCCTTCCTGCTCTAACTGTTAAGGTGTGAAGATACACCTTCCTACCCTCAAACTCTTCCTGCCCGAATAACACCCTTTCCTGCTCTAACTGTCAAGGTGTGAAGATACACCTTCCTACCCTCAAACTCTTCCTGTCCTAATATCACCCTTCCTGCTCTAACTGTTAAGGTGTGAAGATACACCTTCCTACCCTCAAACTCTTCCTGTCCTAATAACACCCCTTCCTGCTCTAACTGTAAAGGTGTGAAGATACACCTTCCTACCCTCAAACTCTTCCTGTCCTAACAACATCCCTTCCTGCTCTAACTGTAAAGGTGTGAAGATACAGCTTCCTACCCTCAAACTCTTCCTGTCCTAATAACACCCCTTCCTGCTCTAACTGTTAAGGTGTGAAGATACACCTTCCTACCCTTAAACTCTTCCTGCCCTAATAACACCCCTTCCTGCTCTAACTGTAAAGGTGTGAAGATACACCTTCCTACCCTCAAACTCTTCCTGTCCTAACAACATCCCTTCCTGCTCTAACTGTTAAGGGGTGAAGATACACCTTCCTACCCTCAAAATCTTCCGCACTAACAAAATCCCTTCCTGCTCTAACTGTTAAGGTGTGAAGATACACCTTCCTACCCTCAAACTCTTCCTGCCCTAATAACACCCCTTCCTGCTCTAACTGTTAAGGTGTGAAGATACACCTTCCTACCCTCAAACTCTTCCTGCCCTAATAACACCCCTTCCTGCTCTAACTGTTAAGGTGTGAAGATACACCTTCCTACCCTCAAACTCTTCCTGCCCTAATAACACCCGTTCCTGGTTTAACTGTTAGGGTGGGAAGATACACCTTCCTACCCTCAAACTCTTCCTGTCCTAATAACACCCCTTCCTGCTCTAACTGTAAAGGTGTGAAGATACACCTTCCTACCCTCAAACTCTTCCTGTCCTAATAAAACCCCTTCCTGCCCTTACTGTTAAGGTGTGAAGATACACCTTCCTACCCTCAAACTCTTCCTGTCCTAATAACACCCCTTCCTGCCCTAACTGTTAAGGTGTGAAGATACACCTTCCTACCCTCAAACTCTTCCTGTCCTAATAACACCTCTTCCTGCTCTAACTGTAAAGGTGTGAAGATACACCTTCCTACCCTCAAACTCGTCCTGTCCTAATAACACCCCTTCCTGCTCTAACTGTAAAGGTGTGAAGATACACCTTCCTACCCTCAAACTCTTCCTGTCCTGATAACACCCCTTCCTGCTCTAACTGTAAAGGTGTGAAGATACACCTTCCTACCCTCAAACTCTTCCTGTCCTAATAACACCCCTTCCTGCTCTTACTGTAAAGGTGTGAAGATACACCTTCCTACCCTCAAACTCTTCCTGTCCTAATAACACCCCTTCCTGCTCTAACTGTAAAGGTGTGAAGATACACCTTCCTACCCTCAAACTCTTCCTGTCCTAATAACACCCCTTCCTGCTCTAACTGTTAAGGTGTGAAGATACACCTTCCTACCCTCAAACTCTTCCTGCCCTAATAACACCCCTTCCTGCTCTAACTGTTAAGGTGTGAAGATACACCTTCCTACCCTCAAACTCTTCCTGCCCTAATAACACCCCTTCCTGCTCTAACTGTAAAGGTGTGAAGATACACCTTCCTACCCTCAAACTCTTCCTGTCCTAATAACACCCCTTCCTGCTCTAACTGTTAAGGTGTGAAGATACACCTTCCTACCCTCAAACTCTTCCTGCCCTAATAACACCCCTTCCTGCTCCAACTGTAAAGGTGTGAAGATACACCTTCCTACCCTCAAACTCTTCCTGCCCCTATAACACCCCTTCCTGCTCTAACTGTAAAGGTGTGAAGATACACCTTCCTACCCTCAAACTCTTCCTGTCCTAATAACACCCCTTCCTGCTCTAACTGTTAAGGTGTGAAGATACACCTTCCTACCCTCAAACTCTTCCTGCCCTAATAACACCCCTTCCTGCTCTAACTGTTAAGGTGTGAAGATACACCTTCCTACCCTCAAACTCTTCCTGTTCTAACAACACCCCTTCCTGCTCTAACTGTAAAGGTGTGAAGATACACCTTCCTACCCTCAAACTCTTCATGCCCTAATAACACCCCTTCCTGCTCTAACTGTTAAGGTGTGAAGATACACCTTCCTACCCTCAAACTCTTCCTGCCCTAATAACACCCCTTCCTGCTCTAACTGTAAAGGTGTGAAGATACACCTTCCTACCCTCAAACTCTTCCTGTCCTAATAACACCCCTTCCTTCTCCAACTGTTAAGGTGTGAAGATACACCTTCCTACCCTCAAACTCTTCCTGCCCTAATAACACCCCTTCCTGCTCCAACTGTAAAGGTGTGAAGATACACCTTCCTACCCTCAAACTCTTCCTGCCCCTATAACACCCCTTCCTGCTCTAACTGTAAAGGTGTGAAGATACACCTTCCTACCCTCAAACTCTTCCTGTCCTAATAACACCCCTTCCTGCTCTAACTGTTAAGGTGTGAAGATACACCTTCCTACCCTCAAACTCTTCCTGCCCTAATAACACCCCTTCCTGCTCTAACTGTTAAGGTGTGAAGATACACCTTCCTACCCTCAAACTCTTCCTGCCCTTATAACACCCCTTCCTGCTCTAACTGTAAAGGTGTGAAGATACACCTTCCTACCCTCAAACTCTTCCTGTCCTAACAACATCCCTTTCTGCTCTAACTGTTAAGGTGTGAAGATACACCTTCCTACCCTCAAACTCTTCCTGTCCTAATAACACCCCTTCCTGCTCTAACTGTTAAGGTGTGAAGATACACCTTCCTACCCTCAAACTCTTCCTGTCCTAATAACACCCCTTCCTGCTCTAACTGTTAAGGTGTGAAGATACACCTTCCTACCCTCAAACTCTTCCTGTCCTAATAACACCCCTTCCTGCTCTAACTGTAAAGGTGTGAAGATACACCTTCCTACCCTCAAACTCTTCCTGTCCTAATAACACCCCTTCCTGCTCTAACTGTAAAGGTGTAAAGATACACCTTCCTACCCTCAAACTCTTCCTGCCCTAATAACACCCCTTCCTGCTCTAACTGTAAAGGTGTGAAAATACACCTTCCTACCCTCAAACTCTTCCTGTCCTAATAACACCCCTTCCTGCTCTAACTGTTAAGGTGTGAAGATACACCTTCCTACCCTCAAACTCTTCCTGCCCTAATAACACCCCTTCCTGCTCTAACTGTTAAGGTGTGAAGATACACCTTCCTACCCTCAAACTCTTCCTGTCCTAATAACACCCCTTCCTGCTCTAACTGTAAAGGTGTGAAGATACACCTTCCTACCCTCAAACTCTTCCTGTTCCAATAACACCCCTTCCTGCTCTAACTGTAAAGGTGTGAAGATACCCCTTCCTACCCTCAAACTCTTCCTGTTCTAATAACACCCCTTCCTGCTCTAACTGTAAATGGTGTGAAGATACACCTTCCTACCCTCAAACTCTTCCTGTTCTAATAACACCCCTTCCTGCTCTAACTGTAAAGGTGTGAAGATACACCTTCCTACCCTCAAACTCTTCCTGCCCTAATAACACCCCTTCCTGCTCTAACTGTAAAGGTGTGAAGATACACCTTCCTACCCTCAAACTCTTCCTGTCTAATAACTCCCCTTCCTGCTCTAACTGTAAAGGTGTGAAGATACACCTTCCTACCCTCAAACTCTTCCTGTCTTAATAACACCCCTTCCTGCTCTAACTGTTAAGGTGTGAAGATACACCTTCCTACCCTCAAACTCTTCCTGTCCTAATAACACCCCTTCCTGCTCTAACTGTAAAGGTGTGAAGATACACCTTCCTACCCTCAAACTCTTCCTGTCCTAATAACACCCCTTCCTGCTCTAACTGTAAAGGTGTGAAGATACACCTTCCTACCCTCAAACTCTTCCTGTCCTAATAAAACCCCTTCCTGCCCTAACTGTTAAGGTGTGAAGATACACCTTCCTACCCTCAAACTCTTCCTGTCCTAATAACACCCCTTCCTGCTCTAACTGTAAAGGTGTGAAGATACACCTTCCTACCCTCAAACTCTTCCTGTCCTAATAACACCCCTTCCTGTAGACTGTAAAGGTGTGAAGATACACCTTCCTACCCTCAAACTCTTCCTGTCCTGATAACACCCCTTCCTGCTCTAACTGTAAAGGTGTAAAGATACACCTTCCTACCCTCAAACTCTTCCTGTTCTAATAACACCCTTTCCTGCTCTAACTGTAAAGGTGTTAAGATACACCTTCCTACCCTCAAACTCTTCCTGTCCTAATAACACCCCTTCCTGCTCTAACTGTTAAGGTGTGAAGATACACCTTCCTACCCTCAAACTCTTCCTGTTCTAATAACACCCCTTCCTGCTCTAACTGTAAACGTGTGAAGATACACCTTCCTACCCTTAAACTCTTCCTGCCCTAATAACACCCCTTCCTGCTCTAACTGTAAAGGTGTTAAGATACACCTTCCTACCCTCAAACTCTTCCTGTCCTAATAACACCCCTTCCTGCTCTAACTGTTAAGGTGTGAAGATACACCTTCCTACCCTTAAACTCTTCCTGCCCTAATAACACCCCTTCCTGCTCTAACTGTAAAGGTGTGAAGATACACCTTCCTACCCTCAAACTCTTCCTGTCCAAACAACATCCCTTCCTGCTCTAACTGTTAAGGTGTGAAGATACACCTTCCTACCCTCAAACTCTTCCTGCCCTAATAACACCCTTTCCTGCTCTAACTGTCAAGGTGTGAAGATACACCTTCCTACCCTCAAACTCTTCCTGTCCTAATAACACCCTTCCTGCTCTAACTGTTAAGGTGTGAAGATACACCTTCCTACCCTCAAACTCTTCCTGTCCTAATAACACCCCTTCCTGCTCTAACTGTAAAGGTGTGAAGATACACCTTCCTACCCTCAAACTCTTCCTGTCCTAACAACATACCTTCCTGCTCTAACTGTAAAGGTGTGAAGATACAGCTTCCTACCCTCAAACTCTTCCTGCCCTAATAACACCCCTTCCTGCTCTAACTGTAAAGGTGTGAAGATACACCTTCCTACCCTCAAACTCTTCCTGTCCTAACAACATCCCTTCCTGCTCTAACTGTTAAGGGGTGAAGATACACCTTCCTACCCTCAAAATCTTCCGCACTAACAAAATCCCTTCCTGCTCTAACTGTTAAGGTGTGAAGATACACCTTCCTACCCTCAAACTCTTCCTGCCCTAATAACACCCCTTCCTGCTCTAACTGTTAAGGTGTGAAGATACACCTTCCTACCCTCAAACTCTTCCTGCCCTAATAACACCCCTTCCTGCTCTAACTGTTAAGGTGTGAAGATACACCTTCCTACCCTCAAACTCTTCCTGCCCTAATAACACCCGTTCCTGGTTTAACTGTTAGGGTGGGAAGATACACCTTCCTACCCTCAAACTCTTCCTGTCCTAATAACACCCCTTCCTGCTCTAACTGTAAAGGTGTGAAGATACACCTTCCTACCCTCAAACTCTTCCTGTCCTAATAAAACCCCTTCCTGCCCTTACTGTTAAGGTGTGAAGATACACCTTCCTACCCTCAAACTCTTCCTGTCCTAATAACACCCCTTCCTGCCCTAACTGTTAAGGTGTGAAGATACACCTTCCTACCCTCAAACTCTTCCTGTCCTAATAACACCCCTTCCTGCTCTAACTGTAAAGGTGTGAAGATACACCTTCCTACCCTCAAACTCTTCCTGTCCTGATAACACCCCTTCCTGCTCTAACTGTAAAGGTGTGAAGATACACCTTCCTACCCTCAAACTCTTCCTGTCCTGATAACACCCCTTCCTGCTCTAACTGTAAAGGTGTGAAGATACACCTTCCTACCCTCAAACTCTTCCTGTCCTAATAACACCCCTTCCTGCTCTTACTGTAAAGGTGTGAAGATACACCTTCCTACCCTCAAACTCTTCCTGTCCTAATAACACCCCTTCCTGCTCTAACTGTAAAGGTGTGAAGATACACCTTCCTACCCTCAAACTCTTCCTGTCCTAATAACACCCCTTCCTGCTCTAACTGTTAAGGTGTGAAGATACACCTTCCTACCCTCAAACTCTTCCTGCCCTAATAACACCCCTTCCTGCTCTAACTGTTAAGGTGTGAAGATACACCTTCCTACCCTCAAACTCTTCCTGCCCTAATAACACCCCTTCCTGCTCTAACTGTAAAGGTGTGAAGATACACCTTCCTACCCTCAAACTCTTCCTGCCCTAATAACACCCCTTCCTGCTCCAACTGTAAAGGTGTGAAGATACACCTTCCTACCCTCAAACTCTTCCTGCCCCTATAACACCCCTTCCTGCTCTAACTGTAAAGGTGTGAAGATACACCTTCCTACCCTCAAACTCTTCCTGTCCTAATAACACCCCTTCCTGCTCTAACTGTTAAGGTGTGAAGATACACCTTCCTACCCTCAAACTCTTCCTGCCCTAATAACACCCCTTCCTGCTCTAACTGTTAAGGTGTGAAGATACACCTTCCTACCCTCAAACTCTTCCTGCCCTTATAACACCCCTTCCTGCTCTAACTGTAAAGGTGTGAAGATACACCTTCCTACCCTCAAACTCTTCCTGTCCTAACAACATCCCTTTCTGCTCTAACTGTTAAGGTGTGAAGATACACCTTCCTACCCTCAAACTCTTCCTGTCCTAATAACACCCCTTCCTGCTCTAACTGTTAAGGTGTGAAGATACACCTTCCTACCCTCAAACTCTTCCTGTCCTAATAACACCCCTTCCTGCTCTAACTGTTAAGGTGTGAAGATACACCTTCCTACCCTCAAACTCTTCCTGTCCTAATAACACCCCTTCCTGCTCTAACTGTAAAGGTGTGAAGATACACCTTCCTACCCTCAAACTCTTCCTGTCCTAATAACACCCCTTCCTGCTCTAACTGTAAAGGTGTAAAGATACACCTTCCTACCCTCAAACTCTTCCTGCCCTAATAACACCCCTTCCTGCTCTAACTGTAAAGGTGTGAAAATACACCTTCCTACCCTCAAACTCTTCCTGTCCTAATAACACCCCTTCCTGCTCTAACTGTTAAGGTGTGAAGATACACCTTCCTACCCTCAAACTCTTCCTGCCCTAATAACACCCCTTCCTGCTCTAACTGTTAAGGTGTGAAGATACACCTTCCTACCCTCAAACTCTTCCTGTCCTAATAACACCCCTTCCTGCTCTAACTGTAAAGGTGTGAAGATACACCTTCCTACCCTCAAACTCTTCCTGTTCCAATAACAACCCTTCCTGCTCTAACTGTAAAGGTGTGAAGATACCCCTTCCTACCCTCAAACTCTTCCTGTTCTAATAACACCCCTTCCTGCTCTAACTGTAAATGGTGTGAAGATACACCTTCCTACCCTCAAACTCTTCCTGTTCTAATAACACCCCTTCCTGCTCTAACTGTAAAGGTGTGAAGATACACCTTCCTACCCTCAAACTCTTCCTGCCCTATTAACACCCCTTCCTGCTCTAACTGTAAAGGTGTGAAGATACACCTTCCTACCCTCAAACTCTTCCTGCCCTAATAACACCCCTTCCTGCTCTAACTGTAAAGGTGTGAAGATACACCTTCCTACCCTCAAACTCGTCCTGTCCTAATAACACCCCTTCCTGCTCTAACTGTAAAGGTGTGAAGATACACCTTCCTAACCTCAAACTCTTCCTGTCCTAATAACACCCTTCCTGCTCTAACTGTTAAGGTGTGAAGATACACCTTCCTACCCTCAAACTCTTCCTGTCCTTATAACACCCCTTCCTGCTCTAACTGTTAAGGTGTGAAGATACACCTTCCTACCCTCAAACTCTTCCTGTCCTAACAACATCCCTTCCTGCTCTAACTGTAAAGTTGTGAAGATACAGCTTCCTACCCTCAAACTCTTCCTGCCCTAATAACACCCCTTCCTGCTCTAACTGTAAAGGTGTGAAGATACACCTTCCTACCCTCAAACTCTTCCTGTCCTAACAACATCCCTTCCTGCTCTAACTGTTAAGGTGTGAAGATACACCTTCCTACCCTCAAAATCTTCCCGCCCTAACAACACCCCTTCCTGCTCTAACTGTTAAGGTGTGAAGATACACCTTCCTACCCTCAAACTCTTCCTGCCCTAATAACACCCCTTCCTGCTCTAACTGTTAAGGTGTGAAGATACACCTTCCTACCCTCAAACTCTTCCTGCCCTAATAACACCCCTTCCTGCTCTAACTGTTAAGGTGTGAAGATACACCTTCCTACCCTCAAACTCTTCCTGCCCTAATAACACCCCTTCCTGGTTTAACTGTTAGGGTGGGAAGATACACCTTCCTACCCTCAAACTCTTCCTGTCCTAATAACACCCCTTCCTGTTCTAACTGTAAAGGTGTGAAGATACACCTTCCTACCCTCAAACTCTTCCTGTCCTAATAACACCCCTTCCTGCTCTAACTGTTAAGGTGTGAAGATACACCTTCCTACCCTCAAACTCTTCCTGTTCTAATAACACCCCTTCCTGCTCTAACTGTAAATGGTGTGAAGATACACCTTCCTACCCTCAAACTCTTCCTGTTCTAATAACACCCCTTCCTGCTCTAACTGTAAAGGTGTGAAGATACACCTTCCTACCCTCAAACTCTTCCTGCCCTGTTAACACCCCTTCCTGCTCTAACTGTAAAGGTGTGAAGATACACCTTCCTACCCTCAAACTCTTCCTGCCCTAATAACACCCCTTCCTGCTCTAACTGTAAAGGTGTGAAGATACACCTTCCTACCCTCAAACTCGTCCTGTCCTAATAACACCCCTTCCTGCTCTAACTGTAAAGGTGTGAAGATACACCTTCCTAACCTCAAACTCTTCCTGTCCTAATAACACCCTTCCTGCTCTAACTGTTAAGGTGTGAAGATACACCTTCCTACCCTCAAACTCTTCCTGTCCTTATAACACCCCTTCCTGCTCTAACTGTTAAGGTGTGAAGATACACCTTCCTACCCTCAAACTCTTCCTGTCCTAACAACATCCCTTCCTGCTCTAACTGTAAAGTTGTGAAGATACAGCTTCCTACCCTCAAACTCTTCCTGCCCTAATAACACCCCTTCCTGCTCTAACTGTAAAGGTGTGAAGATACACCTTCCTACCCTCAAACTCTTCCTGTCCTAACAACATCCCTTCCTGCTCTAACTGTTAAGGTGTGAAGATACACCTTCCTACCCTCAAAATCTTCCCGCCCTAACAACACCCCTTCCTGCTCTAACTGTTAAGGTGTGAAGATACACCTTCCTACCCTCAAACTCTTCCTGCCCTAATAACACCCCTTCCTGCTCTAACTGTTAAGGTGTGAAGATACACCTTCCTACCCTCAAACTCTTCCTGCCCTAATAACACCCCTTCCTGCTCTAACTGTTAAGGTGTGAAGATACACCTTCCTACCCTCAAACTCTTCCTGCCCTAATAACACCCCTTCCTGGTTTAACTGTTAGGGTGGGAAGATACACCTTCCTACCCTCAAACTCTTCCTGTCCTAATAACACCCCTTCCTGTTCTAACTGTAAAGGTGTGAAGATACACCTTCCTACCCTCAAACTCTTCCTGTCCTAATAACACCCCTTCCTGCTCTAACTGTAAAGGTGTGAAGATACACCTTCCTACCCTCAAACTCTTCCTGCCCTAATAACACCCCTTCCTGCTCTAACTGTAAAGGTGTGAAGATACACCTTCCTACCCTCAAACTCTTCCTGCCCTAATAACACCCCTTCCTGCTCTAACTGTAAAGGTGTGAAGATACACCTTCCTACCCTCAAACTCTTCCTGCCCTAATAACACCCCTTCCTGCTCTAACTGTAAAGGTGTGAAGATACACCTTCCTACCCTCAAACTCTTCCTGCCCTAATAACACCCCTTCCTGCTCTAACTGTAAAGGTGTGAAGATACACCTTCCTACCCTCAAACTCTTCCTGCCCTAATAACACCCCTTCCTGCTCTAACTGTAAAGGTGTGAAGATACACCTTCCTACCCTCAAACTCTTCCTGCCCTAATAACACCCCTTCCTGCTCTAACTGTAAAGGTGTGAAGATACACCTTCCTACCCTCAAACTCTTCCTGCCCTAATAACACCCCTTCCTGCTCTAACTGTTAAGGTGTAAAGATACACCTTCCTACCCTCAAACTCTTCCTGCCCTAATAACACCCCTTCCTGCTCTAACTGTAAAGGTGTGAAGATACACCTTCCTACCCTCAAACTCTTCCTGCCCTAATAACACCCCTTCCTGCTCTAACTGTAAAGGTGTGAAGATACACCTTCCTACCCTCAAACTCTTCCTGTCCTAATAACACCCCTTCCTGCTCTAACTGTAAAAGTGTGAAGATACACCTTCCTACCCTCAAACTCTTCCTGTCCTAATAACACCCCTTCCTGCTCTAACTGTAAAGGTGTGAAGATACACCTTCCTACCCTCAAACTCTTCCTGTCCTAATAACACCCCTTCCTGCTCTAACTGTAAAGGTGTGAAGATACACCTTCCTACCCTCAAACTCTTCCTGCCCTAATAACACCCCTTCCTGCTCTAACTGTTAAGGTGTGAAGATACACCTTCCTACCCTCAAACTCTTCCTGCCCTAATAACACCCCTTCCTGCTCTAACTGTAAAGGTGTGAAGATACACCTTCCTACCCTCAAACTCTTCCTGTCCTAACAACATCCCTTTCTGCTCTAACTGTTAAGGTGTGAAGATACACCTTCCTACCCTCAAACTCTTCCTGTCCTAATAACACCCCTTCCTGCTCTAACTGTTAAGGTGTGAAGATACACCTTCCTACCCTCAAACTCTTCCTGTCCTAATAACACCCCTTCCTGCTCTAACTGTAAAGGTGTGAAGATACACCTTCCTACCCTCAAACTCTTCCTGCCCTAATAACACCCCTTCCTGCTCTAACTGTTAAGGTGTAAAGATACACCTTCCTACCCTCAAACTCTTCCTGTCCTAATAACACCCCTTCCTGCTCTAACTGTAAAGGTGTGAAGATACACCTTCCTACCCTCAAACTCTTCCTGCCCTAATAACACCCCTTCCTGCTCTAACTGTTAAGGTGTGAAGATACACCTTCCTACCCTCAAACACTTCCTGCCCTAATAACACCCCTTCCTGCTCTAACTGTAAAGGCGTGAAGATACACCTTCCTACCCTCAAACTCTTCCTGTCCTAATAACACCCCTTCCTGCTCTAACTGTTAAGGTGTGAAGATACACCTTCCTACCCTCAAACTCTTCCTGCCCTAATAACACCCCTTCCTGCTCTAACTGTAAAGGCGTGAAGATACACCTTCCTACCCTCAATTTCTTCCTGTCCTAATAACACCCCTTCCTGCTCTAACTGTTAAGGTGTGAAGATACACCTTCCTACCCTCAAACTCTTCCTGTCCTAATAACACCCCTTCCTGCTCTAACTGTTAAGGTGTGAAGATACACCTTCCTACCCTCAAACTCTTCCTGTCCTAATAACACCCCTTCCTGCTCTAACTGTAAAGGTGTGAAGATACACCTTCCTACCCTCAAACTCTTCCTGCCCTAATAACACCCCTTCCTGCTCTAACTGTAAAGGTGTGAATATACACCTTCCTACCCTAAAACTCTTCCTGTCCTAATAACACCCCTTCCTGCTCTAACTGTAAAGGTGTGAAGATACACCTTCCTACCCTAAAACTCTTCCTGTCCTAATAACACCCCTTCCTGTTCTAACTGTAAAAGTGTGAAGATACACCTTCCTACCCTCAAACTCTTCCTGTCCTAACAACATCCCTTTCTGCTCTTACCCGCAGGGTGTAAAGGTACACCTTCCTACCCTAACACACTTCCATCCCTACCGATGCCTATTTGGTCACTACAGCACACGTTTAAACTTATGTTCCAAATATTCTAGTATATTACTATTTTAAAATATATAAATATTTTCTAGGCAAAGGAGTAAGTTCGTACTGTGGGTTCGTGTCCATCAATTAAGTTTTTGATGCAGGCTTTAGTTAAACGAAACTAGCTGGCTGGCTGAAATATATGTTTAAAGAAATTATACTTCAAACTTGATAGATAGAATAACATCTTAAACAGTATTATGAATTTAACATAAAAAAATTATATCATGTCACATATTTAACATCTCTTCTTCTCCTATAACGTCTATTTTTTAATTAATTTAGGCTGCATGCATAAAATAACTCATGACTCTGATTTTTGTATGGTCAAATAGACCATGAGCAGAGAGATGTGGCCATCTTGTTATGTATAATTTTTTGCCTAAAAGAATCAAAAAATTGAACGAAGTCAAATTTTAATGGAGGGTTGTGAAGGTGAACATGTAACGGATAGGACTTGAAGGTCTCTCGCGGAAATATCGCGAGGAAATCATTTTAATTAATAAATGTTCTTACCTGTTTTCAGTAAGAGTCGTCTGTTCAGGGGTGCCACCGAATAACGACCCGCATGTAGTTTGATGAGTGACCTCGCTGTAAAACAATCGTACAATACAAGTATAACCTAAGTACACATGACAGTTCATTACCGCTAAAAATGCAAAAAAAAGTGTCAGGAGAAATGTGACAAACTTTCTATTAAACTAATCACTAAACTGAACTTAATTATCTGCATCTTTATCCAGTTTCCGGTTGTTTGCAGAGAATGTAACAAGACATAGGTTAATTTCATTTTGTAGTCTTTATGATTTCGTTGTAAGTAATTTTTCTAGGCGTCTTATATGAGCGAATTTTAAATGGCGCGCTGAATTGTGAAATAAGTATAGATTGTCAGCATCAAACAGCAAGATCATTTAGCGAATTAGCACCAATGTGTGTATATGTTTTAAATTTTATGCAGCTTCCGTCATATATTTCCATCATCTATAAATAATGAATAATGATAATGTCCTGAAAGCAATAATGAAAATTGATTTAATACCGACGGTTGCCCCGCAGTGCACATTTTCATCACTCTTTATACAGTATGTGCCGGATATACACACCGAGATGAGCCGAGCAGGAGCTAACTGCCATCAGCTGACTTCCTTTGTTCAAGGGTCAAACAAGTACACGCCTTCAAACAAGGCCAACAGGTGATACTCGGCTATACCGATATTACACGATTCAACGTTCACTTTCCTCGATATGAACGTTCAGGAGATAAAGAACTTACCTCCAGATACTGACACTTAACAAAACGTGAAAACTTAAATTATAGTTGAGTATATGACCGCATTATAACCGCATAATGGGAAGACCGTTCTACCGAAATTGAAGCAGAGATGTCCCAGATAGATATTCCTACTGTTTAATTTGACTTGTACAAGTCTGTCCCCAATAGATAGATATTTCCGTTAAAAAATAAAGCAAAATTTTATTTGATAAAAATATAAGTGCAACAGCTTTTACACATATCTTTTTTGTCTTTGAGTAGAACAAAATATTCTCTTTGAGCAGAACAAAATATTCTTGTTTTAATCTCTGGACGTGGAATCAACTCATTCTTTCTCTTACAGCCTGAACAAGAGTCAGGCCACACCATTAAAATTTCTTTAAAATGAAAATAATGCAAATATAAGAGATGAAAAAAGCAGGGTTAGAATCATGGAAAGAAATTGGCTGGGCTATGATAGAATAGCATATATACGGTGATAAAACCACTAAAGACAATGAAGATTAAGATAAACTCACGCGCCCTTGAGTTATTGCCGGATTTTCTCCACTTGACGTACAGACAGATGACCACTCCTAGGACTAGCACACAGGCACAGGCCACGCTGATTCCGATACCCCATAACTGTAACGTGCTGTAATCGTACACATCAATAACACCATCATCATCACCATTATCATAAACTTCAGAATAATAATATACATAACAGGCAGCATCCCTGGCAAAAACTCTATATTTATATTCAATCCATCACCCGGTTATATTCACATGGAACTCTAATAGTATATATAATTCAAACGTGATGCAATGATCACATTATTGACCTATCCCTATTCAGTCTTGTTCGATATTTAAATATAATTGCGAAACTTAAACATTTCAAATAAAAAGCATAAGCACAAGACAATTTTTCTCAAAAGTATCTGTTTTCAAGAGCACCCTTTCTTTTTTTATTGAAAATGAGTTTTAAAATGTTTCGTTGAAAGAAACACGGTAGAGTAAACAAAAACTATTAATATTAGCACAATAAAAGTAAAAGTAGCTTGCTTTCGGTTGGGCATTAAACAGCGCACTTCTTAAATTATTTTTTTTTTCATTATTTTGAAGGGACGGATCCTGGATTTTGGAAAGGAGGGATCTAACCCGGGAGGACAAATGAGGTAACCTAAAAAAGGGTTCCCTTAGAAAAGTGGAAGGGGGTCTTTAACTGATCCATGAAGAAAAACAGCCTAAATTTAAATTATTTATTGAAGTTATCCTAATAAAATTCATGTTATTATATAACGGATAAGGACGGCAGTCATCGCCACATCAGTATGTCTCTATGGCTGCTTTTCATCAAGTTCAAAGAAAGAATATAAATAAAATTAACAGAATAAAACTGGAACACGTTCTGATGGACAAAGCTTATACTTTTTTATCAGACTGTGAACTCTCTTAAACTGAAGTTGAATACCCCAGATGATTGGATCAATAATCAATAATCAATAATCCTCGTATTACTGAGTTTCATGACCAATAACCTTTTCTGTCAAATACTGTTGATAACACACGATATACCAGCAGACACAATTACCCGGATTTTCAGTAACTGATTTACAGATCCTGTTTGTCTATTTCATAATTTCGATTGAATTTGCTAAAAATGAGAGATTGGTCTCGTAGAACCGATAAAGGTATCACAGATCAATATATCTGATGAATTTCGAGATAATTCTTGCATTAATAATATTGAAATTGAAATGAGAGTTTCATCCAATTTTACTCAAAAATAAAACAGTGATATATTCAAAGACTATAAATGACAATTTAAAGGAAATAGGTTCATTTTGACAAAAAAAAATGCACGAGGGGAGATTAAAGCGTAATGTGGGGCATTATTTAAATATTATACAGTGCAATTGTACAAATAATGACACAGATGGGTTCGGTTACACGAGTGCCATTTTTCCGTTTCACATAAGCTATTAATCTTGCTTGAATTGTTAATAAATTGGATATGAGCCTTCATTGGTCCCATTCGCCGATTAAATAATCTATGATCACTTTACAAAAAATACAAACAATGTGCATGGTATTACCGTCACCAATTAATTTGGACAATAGTGTTTAAATATAAATAAATAAATATAAATATTGACTGAAGATACTATTAATTGCAAAAACCGACAGCTGCATTATTTGGATAGAAAGAGTTGGGGCGCTTTTGTTTAAACTTTGTATGCCTATGAAGTCAAAGAATTAGCTAACTAGCATAATTTCAGTTATATGTCCCAATGCAAACTATTTATTTAGCAACTTCAGGAAGTTCAAATTGTGCTGTTCTCCTTGTCACTCTGCCATGATTTTTTATTTTCAAGACGATTTCCCCCAAAACATCTATGGTGGTGTCTTGGTGTAATGTTTTTAACTGAAGTAAAAAAAATCGGGTTCTATTATTGACTGACAAGATATGGGATTGGAGGGAGGAGCGGCCAGAGACAGACAAAGGATCGTTGCTATTGCTTAAATGACATTAAGTCAGCTGAGCAAAATCCAGGCATTTTAGGGCAAGATGACACTTATTAACTAAGCATTAACGTGATTAATATATGAGGCATACCTTAGGTGTTAAACAGATTTAATATGAAGTAATTATTGAGTTAAAAAGAAAAAGACTTTTACTCAGACATAAACGTGAAAGTTGAAGTCTTCATGTGCCATTTTTGGGCCAACGTAGCTAATTATCCAGTGCATCATATCACCATTGAGATATACAAATACGTTAATATTCATACTCAGACTTGAAAGGGCTTGCAGTCAGAATCGCCGACCATGGTACACTATAATCATAATGAAAATTAGAAATTATGGCTATGTTTGGGTTAAAATAACAAATATATGATAAGACTGTCCGGACCTGCTTATTAATCAAATTAACATACCCACAGTTTGACATTTCTGATTTGTTACATAATCTGAAACATCTTCCTGTGACCAATCCTGTATTTCTCCCATGTTATACCCTGTTTCCAATATTACCAATGACTGATAAAACCAATTCACTGGCCAATTATGACAAATCTATTGACATGTTTTTTACATTTTACCACTTGTCTTTATATTACTAATAACCCACAACAAGCATGGTGATCGGAGGGCTGACCGTCTTAGCGTTACAGAGAATATCAATATTTACAATGACGTTTCCTTCCAACGTTATTTCCTCCATTTCAATGTATCGCATAAAACAGCGCTATCTGATTTGTGTTGTGGCTAACTGGTATAAGTGAAACACATCGGTTACCATGGCACCTAACATTACGTCAGCAGGTACATCAGGTAAGGTATAGAAGGAACAAGACGGGTTTCCTGTCTACCGGTCTGATTGTGTAGCAAGATATACATGTATAAGGTATAACTTCACTGCCGTCTACACAATTGATTTGTAAAAACATGAACTTTCCTCGAACCAAGATACTAGCTTCACTCTTAATGTCTACAGGATATTTATTGTTCAGTCACATGAGAAATCTTATCCCTTAGAAAATCCCTCGGTTCAGCGACAACGTCCAAAAACGATCATTTGTTCACGGTCTTGAATTTTTTTGGTTCTATAAATAAGACCTCACTAAGACAACCACCTCGAAAATGAGACGGATAAGCAGTGTATTTACAGTGTGTTTACATTAAGGATTCATTTATGCCTTTGAATATAATTTAACCTTATTAATGCCTTTGAATATAATTTAACCTTAATACCACAGGAGTTAATAATCATTCATTCACACCACAAGAAGACATCAATTTCTGTATTGACAGACACGCTGTAGAATACTTTAGGAACAGCCGAGTTCACTGTGAGAGAGTTTTGTCGCGCATTGATTATGAAAGTTAATGCAGCCGACTGTCCGCCCATCACACGAAACAAAATCAATGTCACTATGCTGTGCTGTTTATATCAAAGGTCAGGAAATAATAGTTAAACAAACATGTCACGAGAGAGAGAGAGAGAGAGAGAGAGAGAGAGAGAGAGATGCAGGGTTGTTTTTTTTAGCCTCAATTTGGAAAAAAATATGATAAATATGTTTTTCATCAGTAAAAGGATTGATATTTACAACATTTTACTTCAGTTATTTGCAGAAGCGAATGACTGGCGCAACTGTATTTTGCAATATTGAAATAAGACCCATTTCGCTTGTTTTTGTGATACAACCATGTGAAAACTCCCCCAGTGAATCAGTTGACAGTTGTTTCGTTGAGTGGTAAAGTCATTCGGTGCGTTTGATATTTTTACGTCTTTGTGACAAACACATTTGCGTGACTGACTCTGTTGTAATTCGGTCATCTAATGGAATTGACAAATTACAGACGTTATGGTTGCTGTGGTTTCACGGTGGTTGATAACGGATTGTCGACAAACAGAAAAAAAACTCTTAATGGTAAACCAGCATATTGTGTTTCCCAGGAAATGAAGTGCTTGGAGAAAATAAGATATATACTCATTTACGGAAACACTATTAGTATTTACAATATGATAAAACCCACTGGCCCAGATTTTGTGTCCGCCTCCATGTAACTGCTGCTTATTATTTAAATTGCTGCCATTTTAGCTAGAATTATTTAACAATATAATTACTCAACTGTCATCAGATTATGTACGTGCGTGCATGTAGGTTTGTAAATATCCTTGTACTTCAAATTTTGTGTCATTATTAATTTCCTAGTTTTTCAATTTAGGTAGACCAAAAAGAAATTACCTTTGGGTCAATACACTTAGTTTAAGCCCAAAAATCTTAAAACGATTTCATTATCTAAAAGCCATACTGATATTGACTTCAGATGTGATGTTGACCTTTGCCCTGGAGCACCACAGCAGACAGGCTCTTCCCCTGTGTGTGATGGGTGATGTGATGGGTCAGACATGTGCAGATTGGTTTATACATGTTGTACAAGAGAAGAATACGATCAAGGTCACCAGCTTTGAAATTGGTGTGTCAAATTTGAAAAAAAAAATATGCAGTGATTCAAAAGTTTTTTTAGGTCCTGGTCAGGTTTGGCAAAATGCTGGCGAATAGTCATAAAGTCCATGCCAACGGTAAATGCCAGAAAATACCACTTTTTGCTTGCAGATAATGGCATTTGCTGGTATATACACCAGGTCATAATAAACTAGAATACGGGTAGTCGACAAGCGACTACATGTATCCGCCAAAATCAGAGAAGGACGGGTGAAGTAAGGCATTGATTGAGTGGCAAGGGGATATAGAGTTACATGTGTTAAATATTAGAATGGATCTCTGCCACATAAACATGATTGTAGGTGGCGCCACCTGTTATTTGAACGAGAAACTATCCAAGATATATACACATGCAAAATTTCATGTGGAAAAGTCAAACCACTGCAGAGATATGAGTAATTTTATCCTACAGCAGACAAACAGATGGACGCTGTGCAAAAATGGCTGCAGGTGGCGCCACCATTTTTGTTCATGTTATAAAGCTATCCAAGGGCTACATTTGTGTAAAATTTTTTTCCTGATTGGTCAAACGGTTCCTGAGATATGAGCTTGGATGTCTGCAGCATAAACTTAAATGTAGGTGGCGCCACCTGTCATAAAATCAAGAAAGCTATCTAGGATGTATACACATGCCGAATTTTAGGTGAATTAGTCAAACCACTGCAGAGATATGAGTGATTTTAACCCCAGGCAGATTAACAAATGGACACTGTGCAAACATGGTTGCAGGTGGCGCCACCTTTTGTTGTGTATGTTATAAAGCTATCCCAGGGCTACATTTGTGTAAAAAAATTTTCCGGATCGGTCAAACGGTTCCTGAGATATATGGATTTATGTGTGGAGTGTTAACGTGAATGTAGGTGGCGCCACCTGTCATTAAATCAAGAAAGCTATCTAGGATGTATATGCATGCTGATTTTTAGGTGAATTAGTCAAACCAATGCAGAGATATGAGTGATTTTAACCCCAGGCAGATGAACAAATGGATACTGTGCAAACATGGTTGCAGGTGGCGCCACCTTTTGTTGTGTATGTAATAAAGCTATCCCAGGGCTACATTTGTGTAAAATTTTTTTCCGGATCGGTCAAACGGTTCCCGAGATATATGGGATTATGTGTGAAGCGTTAACGTGAATGTAGGTGGCGCCACCTGTCACAAAATCGAGAAAGCTATCTAGGATGCATATGCATGCCGAATTTTAGGTGAATTAGTCAAACCACTGCAGAGATATGAGTGATTTTAACCCCAGGCAGATGAACAGATGGACACTGTGCAAACATGGTTGCAGGTGGCGCCACCTTTTGTTGTGAATGTTATAAAGCTATCCCAGGGCTACATTTGTGTAAAAAATTTTTCCGGATCGGTCAAATGGTTCCCGAGATATATGGGATTATGTGTGAAGCGTTAACGTGAATGTAGGTGGCGCCACCTGTCACAAAATCGAGAAAGCTATCTAGGATGTATATGCATGCCGAATTTTAGGTGAATTAGTCAAACCACTGCAGAGATATGAGTGATTTTAACCCCAGGCAGATGAACAGATGGACACTGTGCAAACATGGTTGCAGGTGGCGCCACCTTTTGTCGTGTATGTTATAAAGCTATCCCAGGGCTACATTTGTGTAAAATTTTTTTCCGGATCGGTCAAACGGTTCCCGAGATATATGGGTTTATGTGTGGAAACAGACGCACAAACGGACGCTGGGCAGAGACGAAAGGTCAGAGGTCAAGGTCACTTGGTTAGGCACCAGTTCACATGTGACCCGATAATTTGTGTAAGTTTCGGAAAAATCTGTCCAGTAGTCTCAGAGGAGTTCTCCGGAAACGAACGCGGCGGCGGCGGCGGCGGCGGCGGAACCCGGTCAAAAACATAGTATCCGCAAAACTTCGTTTTGGCGGATACAAATATCTTTGTCTTGATTAGACGTACACTTTCATGACTAGATTCTTCCTTAGTTGGTTTCATTTCTAGTATTATTGAAGTAAATATAAGTAAAAAAAAATATGAATGGATTTATGGTCAGAGCTGGAGTTGTGTGTACCCCTGTTTTGTTAAGCGCAGTTTTGGCAGGTTAGTTCTACTTGCCGACAGTTTCTTAGCTGACAGTTATTATGCTTTGGATGCATAGAGAGACAGTCGCTGCATCACTGAGCATCAAAGTATGAGTGATTTCCTCCGTAATGTCAGGAGACCAACTCATGGAGTATAGACCTGAGTGCTTCCCCATCCAATCCGCAGCAAGGGATGGTTTCTGTGCATGCTCCAAAATATATAAACCCAGGAAGCCATGGACAGGCGGCATGGGGTAATTACGTTTCAAAGTAATTGTAATACATATTACTTCCTGTTAATTATCTTTCCCAATATGTCACTTTTCATATGAGCAGATAACGTTGTATGGACTGCCGTGGATGTGCCTATTGTCAGGGCAAGCCTGGGCCAGCTGTTGTTTATGTAAGTGATGACCAGTGGTGCTAATTACAGAAGAGTAGGCCTACTTCACTGGACAGTAAAGGTATAGGTCGATTTCGGCCGCCGACGATATCGGCCGCCGGACACAAATCGACCATATCGGCCGCCAGCGCCCACCGGGCAACCATTTCGGCCGCAACCCTGACTATGCCTCTGCTGGGCCCTTACTCCGGTCAGTCAGCCATTTCGGTCGCGACTTAGGCGGCGGGAACCATTTCGGCCGCCGGGCTACCTCATTACTAGCCGCCGTACTTCTTGGCTACCTAATTACAACATACACGGCTACATATTAAGTCCTAGCTGATTCACTGTGAATTTAATCATTGGAAGAACTCAAGCGCACACATTTCAGTACACACATTTCCACAAACACTTTTAAATTTCAGTACACATTTACACAAACACCTTCAAACAAAAAAGAAAATCAGAAATAAACAGCAGAAATTAATAGACAAATTAAACTTTATACATCTTTTATAAATACATTTTATTACATATATCATAAATAAAGAAATTACATATGTTTTTATTTAATCAAACTTAATTAATCTTATATATCAGAGGATATATTAAACATGTTTATATACTCATACAACGGTTCGGTTCACAGTTCATTAGAAATGCAGCAATTATATACAGATACACACAAACATATATGACTATATATCGAGAAAAGTATGAAAGTATATATATATATAAAATTATATATATATATAAATATAATTATATATATATATATATAATCAAAATAATACACATAGAAATTCAATACATCATAGTTCTGTAGTACATGAAGTTAAACTAACTGTATATGATACATTGTGTGTGTGTATATATATATATATATATATATATATATATATATATATATAGAGAGAGAGAGAGAGAGAGAGAGAGAGAGAGAGAGAGATTTTTTTTGGTAGTGCCTATTAATAAAAATTGAGACGATTTGCTTCAAATACGTCACGACAATTGAAACCTGGTTTGCTATCCTTTCATATACATTTTTGAACGAATTTACAGGACAAATTAAAGTTCTATGTTTTTCAATGCAAGTACGTGTGTTGTAAATCGAGATTTATACTTACGCATGTTTCTTATATATATGACTAATCATATTTTGAATAAATATATATTTTTATTAAGTCCATCATATTTCTGGTTGAATAAGCTAATTATTGTTATGATGAAACCGTGTTTGTAGTTAAGAGGTAGCCCGGCGGCCGATATGGTGCCCCGCCGCCCAAGTCGCGGCCGATAAGGTTGAATGACCAGAGTCAGGGCCCAGCAGTGGCATCGTCGGGGTTGCGGCCGATTTGGTTGCCCGGTAGGCGCTGGCGGCCGATATGGTCAATTTTAGGCCGGCGGCCGATATCGTAGGCGGCCGAAATCGACCATATTCCGCAAGCTCAACTACCTAGACCTGTCTGGCCATTGATGATGGCCATATAAAACAGATCCACAGAAGTTCTCATCCAAGCATTAGTCTGCTGCTGTTAAGGGACAGCAATGATCAGACACATCATGATCATTAAAACTGCCGTTGTTGTTTGCAGTGACTGTTGCAAAAACAATAGAGTGACCAAACGATGACAAGAATTGGAGTTGCAAACTATTAAAGAACGGAGATGAGACTAACGATTAGTCTTTTATCAATCGTCTAACAGCAATGTCTGCTAAATCGCTACATACCCACATAAATATCAACGATGATATGTCCAATACTGAAACATATAAACTTTATTTTATTCCATAAACTAGTACAGACTGGAAGAGCTACCAGAAGAAATTATCATCAATAAAACAGATGAACAGCTTGAAGCAGCACTAACAAAGTATCACGACTGAGTCAAAATATTAATTCATGGACCCTACCTACCCTGGAAGATTATTGCTAAGCAGTGAGGGACCTTCTAGTACCAACAAATCAAGATAAAACTGAAAGTAAAACGTTATAACACCAGGTATACAGGTTCCTAAATTTATCACACAATGATAGGCACAGTATTACCATACCAAGTTTTTTTTGCAAAGTACTGTTGTAGTCTACCAGGTCAGCTGTTGCAGATAAATCCTATTTTATCTGTAATGTGCAGTTCCTATTATACTGTAGATCTTTTTAGTAGTTTGTGGATCTTTCTGACAGAATAAAACAAAGAAAATAAGGCATTTTTCTTATTTGCCATTTATTGCAACTTACTTGCCGGAGGGATATTGTCCATGCCGGCATTTACCGGGAATTTCCAGTGACATTAACAGGCCAACCCTTATCATAGTAGACCTAAAATGCCGCAGGTTTGGCGAAGACTGACAATATTGACATAGACAGATGATGGGACCGAAACATAATGGCTCACCCAGAGGAGGGAGGGGTTGGACATACTAAACACACCAGGTTTCAGGAGACCAGATGAAACCGGAGGGGAGATACTGACACCTTTGCTGTCATATGGTAATCTTACAATATAGGAAACAATGCATAACCCATTAAAAAACAGATGGCGCCATCAGTCTTGGCAATTTGCAAAAACTAGTCAGGATCATTAAACATGAGATTTCAGGACGATAGATAAACCATAACTGAGAAACCGACACCTTCGTGTATTTTGGCAGTCTAAAATATAAGCAAAAATGTGTGAAAATAGAAGAAAATAAAGGTGGCACGACCAGTCTTTGAAAACTGATAAAGCTAGTCATGATCAATAAACATATGAGGATTCTGGACATTAAATGAAACCACAGATGAGAAACTGACACCTTGCTGTGATTTGACAGTCTAACAAATCAGTGAAAATATGTAAAAAAATATAACAGGTGGCGCCAAGTTAGCAAGATTTAACAATTATTGAAGTTCTTTACCCTGGAGCTTAAAGTAACTCATTTTGTCAACGATATATTTGCGCAAAATCAATCTGTTCCGATCTGCAAATTGTTGGAGCGGATTTGTGCCCATGTACTTGGACACATTGGAGATACAGGACACCATATTCCACAGCCACTGAAATGTGAATCTAGTAAATGATTAAAGAGTGAGAAAACGAGCTTTTTATATTTTTTTATGCCTAGCTCCCCCTTTTGCCCACAAAAACGGCCTCCTGTTGTTGATTATTTTTACGTGGGTTTTGAGGTGCTTGGACCAAAAACATTCCCAGAGTGTTTTTATTGCCAGATCAGCAATGAACACTAAATTTACAGAGAAACGAGAGAACAGAAAATCTATACATTGTCGGCATTAAGAGGTCCTTGCGTAGAATCTCCTAGCTACGACATCAATACAGTCAATCTTTACTCCGCCTCAGTAAACACAGAATATCAGCAGTGGTCACCTAAAAACGTCTGTCTATATCAGCCTGCGTGCAGCAAGTAACGTGTCGCATAACAGAATTTTCTACTGTTACCATGGTGACTATAGCCGTGACCATAATTCTTATACCCACGTATACGATAAAAAAGGAAACAAATCGACTCCAATGTTTATTTTAAACAGACGGTTAACAGATTTCTTATATATAATTTCAGTGGTTCCGAGATTTCAGGGACTCAAATTATGGACATTTAAAAGCCTTAGAATCACATTGTATTGTGAATGTATCGATGTATTACACAAACAGAGCTTTTAAAACAGTCGACCCATTGGGCCAGTTACACAAGTCCTCACACTTTTTATCGACTGAGAAAAGAAATTTGACTACTTCTGTTCACTGCGGGTGAAATTTTCAAAGAAAATATATAATTATATATGCATAAATTATCATGAGGGAAAGCCCTGTTCGCCTGGATTATGATCTGCACTCCGATAACACTTGGTCGTTTTGTAACGGTTCTTGTTCGGACCATTGTATTTAATATGTATGCAATATATAACGGTTTTAAACTATTATGTAATAATAACCGCCAATATGTATTATATTTTGTCTCGGTTCGATTGATACTAAGTTTTCTTTACAAACAGAGGTTTTAGCAGAAAAAAAAACAAACAACAGTTCTCTCTTTGAATGCCAAGGTAATCGGCTTCTGAAAGGATGAAAACTGGATAAAATCCTGTGTAACTCCTGCAAATTGGTGACCGGTAATTTGCTTGCAGTTGGAATCCTTCAGAAAGTCGGGGCTATAATATTTCGTAAGCGATTAAACATTTGCGGATGCTTGCGCGCCCGTATAATAAAAGTGAACTTACCTGTGTCCATTCCCTTGACAACAGTGACCTTGACCCTGTGAGCCACAGCACCGGATATAATGAGGAGGCTCAAAGGGCATGGGACAATGGAAGGTCCCGTCCGTGAACGACGAGTGATTGGTCAACCTGTCATTCCGGCACGCCGTACCTGAAAACGTTTTATATAATTGATTATTAGCGAATCCTAGTGATTAATATTAATAACACTTAATATCTGCATACTAAGGAATGCAAGCTTCCTTCATATGTGTGTAGGTGGGGGTGTCGTTATTATGGGATGCACCCAAAAAGGGTTTGCATTCACATATTCGGCCCGTATTCTTAGGTTCATTCGTACAAAAGTGACTCTTCATTTGTGAATATGCTTTGATGACTTTCCTTAATCCGAATCACACGGGCGGATCCAGGAATTTGGAAAGGGGAAGGTTCAACCCAGAAAGACTTAAGAAAGACTTAAGGAAAACCTAATAAAAGATCCTCTTGTCCGAAAAGGAGGGGCCTAGGTCGCAAAATTTGGTTTAAACCCCTAAAAAGGTTGTTTTTGAGCGTCTTACTCCTAAACTGCCCAGACCACCGGGCTTCTCGATACATCAACGGCGTAGGTATTTGATTTACAAGTGTAAGTTTGAGAATGAGTGGGCTTTTTGACTTCTAGTCACCACGGCAAGAATGTGGGAAAGAAAACCGACAAATAACACATATTTAATTTTATTTATTTAAAATGTGTATTATTTCAAATTTAACAAGATTGATATGAATTGTCCACAAGAGGACCAGATTTCAATTTATTCAGAGTAAAAAAATATAGAAAATTTAAGTAAACAAAGTCAGCCACATAAGATTTTATGACCACCAACTGATATATGACCCAACATACGGCCATTGACCGCAGGCAATTTGTGGGATGACGTTGTATGCAATATCATTAGAAGCCTGGATCTGGCTCCCCGGGGGATGTCTAACAGTTATAAACTTATTTGTGACGACTAAAATATATACAGTAGAATGATTGACTAAAAAATCCACAACACTCAAAAGCTGTTGACAAGCGCAAAATTGTTAAATGCTAGCAATGCATAAAGACGTGGCCCATGTCACTCGAGGTGCGTGCGCAACTGCCCGCGAGTAACTCAAGTGCGTTAAGACCGAGTGCACACAAACAGTATAAACACAATTTAAACCAAGTCTAAATTATCCATATAATTAGAAGCCAGGGACTGGCTCCCCGGGGGATATCTGACAGTTATGATGTTATTAGAGGTCTTTGTTATACTTGGCTTAATTAAGTTAATTAAAGTGTCAGGAGGAACGTTAAACGACATTCTGACTGACCTGAGCGCCACCTGCTGAGCTCCTGCGGCGTGATGAAAGCAGACGACTGGTTGAACGTCAAGTACTCGTGGTAGTTCGGCCAGGGTGGTGAAGTCGTCGTTCTGAAAAGCATATATTCAGTGAAACTCCTACTTGCGGACAAATCAGTAAGGCGGACAGCTCACTAATGCGGACACTAAATTTCAGTCCCTTCAAATTTGCCTCTATATTATGTTTAACGTAACTCAGTAAAGCGGATAACTTAGTACCCTAGACAACGGTCAAAATTTCCCGTCCCGCCTGCGTATTCGGTAGATATTACGATCCTCTAAAGCGTAAAAGACATCGCGAGGAAAAGCGTAATTTGGTGAACCATCGTGATGTTACATGTGCATATACAGTCGAAATTGTTATTTATTTCTATGAATGTGTAGATATCACAATCATTACTTTATTAAGACTGGCCGGTCAATCAGAATAAACTACGCTCTCAAACAGCTTTTCATTTGACAAGACCACCATCAAAGACTAAAGTTCGTGCATTGTGATCGGCGTCTGGCCCGGGGAGCCGTAACTAGTTAGTTACAATAATCAATCTTCAATAAACCTAGTGCAACCATCCATGAACTATGCTTACTTAGAAAATGAAACATGGTATGTCGAAGAGAAACTGCGGCCTAGATTAGTGTGCGAGGCCTTGCTGATAAAGTTAAAAGAGAGAAAGAAAGCGTTTGTTTTTCCTTTTTAATAATAATATTTTATAAATTTCAAATGCAAATTAAAGCTATTTTGAAAATGATTTAAATAAAATTTATTTCAAATTAAGCGTAAACGCAATCAAAACAGAGGATATCAGTAACATTCGATGAAGAATTGACGCAATATGCCAAACTCCCCTAAACAGAACAACTCACCTTTTACGGACAAAAACCTCAAGTCCCTTGAGTTTCCGGCTTAGAGGAGGTTCACTGTATATATATATATATATATATATATATATATATATATATATATATATATATATATACTGATAAATTACGAAAATGTTCAGTTACAAATTACACCCGTATTCAATCAGCTGGCGGGTTCTTAAAAGCCCACCCCGGGAAAGCTCCGCAATGGCACATGTAATCTCTGCCTCGAAGAAATGGTACAAATAATAACATTCCCGAAGTCACAAAGGCTGAACAAAAGATCAGAAATCATTTCAAAATGCAGGCATAATCCTGATCCCCATACATTTCCGCCTGACCATGGCTGAGTGCATCAACACATAATTACATAACCGCACCAACCGTTGACATATCACATCTGAAGATTGCAAATGCATGAAAACACGTGTTAATGTGTAACTGAACATGCATTTTCGTAATTTATCACTATGTACCAGCTCTTAGCATCCCGCTAATAGAACACTATTGGATTCGTTCTGCAAACACACATATATATATATATATATATATATATATATATATATATAGTATATCTATGTGATCATCGTCAGTAATTATCATTTTTTCAAGTCAACTTGCAATTCAGGTGTAACAATTGTTTGAACTTTGAGTGGTTCTTAAATATTATTATGGCTTCGTAATATTTAACTGTTATTTATAGAACATTTATTACATATTCTCTTTAAAGGAACACGCATCAGCTACGTGAGACACAGACCCATCGCACAAAAACCTCATATATTGGTGCCGAATACCCTGAAAACTGACTTCATAAATCATATAAACAACACTTATACTTGCAGTTGGAGAAATAATATCGCAATAAAGCACAATCTCATCCTTTCTGGAGGTTTATTCAAACAATCCCATGTGACATTTACATTTATTTATTGCAGTCACTATTTTGCTACAGACAATCAGATCTGTCTGACAGTAATACGTCTGATGACAGTTTGTTATGTTAGACTGGGTCCTGATCAGAGAGTTAGGGTCTATTATAGTCATTACTAGTTATTTTAAGCACTACATGGTAAATATTGGACATGGCCGCCCTGACCTATGTCTGTGAAGACATAAAAATGACATCAACGGTGGTTATAACCTAGACATATTGCTAGGAATGATGCATTCATTTTAAATGCATGTACTATTTCTTGGAGAATTTGGTGAAGTTTTACATGGCACGTTTTTGTCTTGAATTCTATTAGCAGGAAGAGAAATGGGGAAAAAATTGGAAAATGAAAGGCGAGAAAGTACCTGTACCTTCCATCCCAGTAAAAATTGATATTATGTACCGCTGTTTCAAAATAATGGGTTTATAACCATTGGGAAATTTGAAAAAGCAAAACAAAAACATTCTCAACATCATTCATAATATAAAATTGTACGATCTGAACTTTTTTCGAAGGGAAGACACAAAGGACACAAAGAATAGGGTTACCGGAGCTGCTCTGCAACACAGTTACTTAAGGCTATTAAGCTGTCCTGACAACAAGTATTCGTGGATCTTAGTCACCCACAACCCCCATTTCCCCGGGACTAAACTAAGCCCATTTTGTTATTAGGTTTTTTATCTTTCTTTAGAGGGGAGTAACATTTTGGAAGTAAATAGAATGAAACAATAGTGGCCACACAATGTAATGGCAGCCAATATATCAGTCAAGGAAAAGATATATATATATATAGTTCGGAGTTAAATTGCTAGATAATAGACCAAGATTCCACTTTGGAATGGGTCGATATTCCGGGAAGTCACTCCGTCTAACCA
The DNA here is from genome assembly GCA_026874595.1 of Sipunculus nudus. Lineage (NCBI taxonomy): Eukaryota > Metazoa > Annelida > Sipuncula > Golfingiida > Sipunculidae > Sipunculus > Sipunculus nudus. The sequence continues at coordinate 22,685,450 of CM049322.1, read as the reverse complement.
AAAAAAGCAAATTTAGCCGAAAATGATCTGTCATCATGCGCAGCTCATTGTAAACTCGGCTTCCTGAAAACGAGGTCCCCTGGACATCAAAAGCAATTTTGACTTTGCCAGGATGTTTTTTTTTTTTTTTTTTTTTTTTTTTTTTTATTAATTCAACAAAAATTACATATCTTCACATATAACAAAACAACACTTGTCCACAAACATTATGTACCTGTACAGTTACATATACCTGAACAAACACATACAACACCTACAAGAAGAGGCAACAAATATGTGAATGGTACCCAAACTGAAGTATATAGAATTCCCAAACCTGTACACATATACATACGTGCACATATATATATACATATATGTATACATATACACACACATATACATATTATATACATACACAAACACACACATACACATGAACATAAACATGTACATTATGTATTTTATCCAGTTAAGTCTAACTGCAATTTATTCCACTTTTTGTCATGCGTGTCTTTCTTTCCTCTTATGTTTGAAATATTTTCTTCAATAAGGTATATTTGCTTAACATAACACTTAAAAGAATGAAATATTGGCAAATTGTTTTTACATCTACACATCCATATATATTTTTTTAACAACAGTATTATCATATCTGTGAGTGGCATTCCAGTAACGTTAAACAGCACTGTTGACATGGTAAGGTTACAATTCTCTATATTGACTTCTTCTAGTTCTAACCATTCTTTAAATTCCTTCAGTAATTTTTTAATTATTTCGCATTCAAAAAATATATGACCATAGGTTTCTTTGGTTTTGGAACATAATGAACATTTTTCAGAATCACTTTTTTTTATTTTATACAAGAATGGATTTAGAGGCAAAATTCTATGTATTAATTTAAATTGAAAATCTCTCAGTTTCTCTGAAATTGTGATTTTTTCTATGTGTCTAAATGCTTTAAATACCTGTTCATGACAATCAAATTCTAAGTCCTGACTCCATTTCTGAATTATATTTTCAGGTTCTTTGAATACTTTTAGAATCAATTCCCCATAAATTTCTTGTGAGATCTTTTTCATCTTTATAAGTTGTTCTTCCTTATTTTCTACTACGCTTAAATCTTCATTTGTTGTTTTTATAATCCGTTTCCATGTTGCAGGAATAGAGTCTATTAAACTTAAATATTCTAAATAATTTAAATGTAATCTCTTTTCTTTGATTAATTCAGCATATGTCAAAAAGGTGTATTTATTTCTTTGTTTCTTTGTAATGTCATTTATTCTTATAATTCCAGCTTCATGTAATTTTTTTGTTGTATATTACCTCTTTATTTATTTTAATATTAGAATTTAACCAGAGAGATTGAGAAAAAATAATGTAATTTGATACATTGGTAGTTATATTTACACCAGGCCTCTAATACTTCCATCCAAAAGTGGCTGCATGAATGCATAAAGTACCTTATGTCATGCGTGTTCAAGTTACCTTTAAATAAAATGCCCCCCTTCCCTTCAAACTGAACATTAGTCACCTGTCTCCATCCCTCACTCAGAGAGCCATTTAAAAATCTCCTAACCCAACTTATTTTTAATGATTCTATTTTTGACTTAAGATGGACCATGCTTAACCCACCTTTCATTTTAGGGCCTACTAGTGTATTTCTTTTAATTTTATCTGGTTTCTTTCCCCATAAGAATGCGAACAGAATTCTTTCTAATTCTTTTAAGTAATTAGGTGGTGGGCTTGGTAGAACCTGTAGTAAGTATATTAGCTGAGTTAGTATAAAATTTTTTATAATTGTAATCCTACCAGACAGAGTTGATGTTCTTCCAGTCCATATATTAACAATCACTTTAATTTTACTAAGGATCTCTTTGTAATTTATTTCTATCACTTTTCTCCAATTAGGATGTATATTAATTCCTAAAATTTTAATTGGTTCTGTGCACCATTGCAAACCTGAGTTTTTAATACTTTCATGTTGTTTTGTATCCTCTGTTATTGGCATTATAATTGTTTTCTCAAGATTTACTTTGAGACCAGATATTTCTTTGAAATTAGTAAAAGTTAACAATGCTTCATTAATAGACTGATGGCCTCCAGTAAGAATCAGTGCTGTGTCATCTGCATATTGTACTATTTTGTGTTCTGTATCATTTATTATTACTCCTTTGATTTTCTTGTTCTGTCGAATATTTGTTGCAAGGATTTCAGCTGATAAAATAAATAAATAAGGAGACAATGGACAGCCTTGTCTCACACCCCTTGTAATTGGAAAATATTTTGTAATCCAACCTCTATTAGTAACACAACTTGTTATGTTAAAATAAATAATGTTAATCCATTTCTTAAATTTTGGGCCAAAGTTAAATGATTGTAAAGTATTTTGTATATGATGCCATTCTAAATAATCAAAAGCTTTTTCAAAATCGATTGAAATAAGATAACTCGAAATATTTTTCTTTTTCAAATGGTAAAGTAGATCACTGATTTTTATTATGTTTTCCCCTATATATCTATTTTTAATGAATCCTGTTTGATCTTGGTGTATGACTTTGGGTAGAACAGATTTTAATTTAAAAGCCAATGTCTTTGATATGATTTTATAATCCGTATTAAGTAATGAAATTGGACGCCAGTTTTTCAAGTTTAAGCTATTTTTCCCTTTCTTTGGTATTAGACATATCATCCCTTGCCTCATAGTCAGTGGAAGTGTACCAATGTCAAATGAATATTTAATAACAGAGATAAAGTAATATTTCAAGTCTTCCCAAAAAGTTTTATAGAACTCCGCTGGTAACCCATCTGGTCCTGGCGATTTATTTAATTTTAATGACTTTATAGTTTTAAAAAATTCAGATTCTGTCAGATCCATTTCACATTTATACTTATCATCTTCTTCTAATGTTGTTGTACAATGTTTAAAACTTTGCCAGGATGTTCACCTCCGACCACAAAGGGTAATGTATTGCACGTCCACTATACCAGAGTATACCTGCGGGCAAGGCTAATGTTTTAGGCTTCTTGATGTGTCGTATTTGAATCACGTCATCATGTATCACTATCTTTCTAGATTAACTAGACCTTAAGCTTTAGTTTATCACACAACTAGATGGCAGCTGATGAGAGCAACCCCACCTTTGTTTGTTTTTCCTGAACGATGCTTGAACCCCCAGAGCGTTCTCCTTGTATTTTCTCAAATTGATTCACTTTGTTCCCGACCTCGTCTATACCCGCGGGCATAGACTGGCCACGAATGCTCTGTTCCTACATAGATGCTAAATAACAGCCACACGATTAGCAACCTCTCCTTATACACAGATTGATACAATTGTTTAATAAACGAACATGAGCTGTTCATAGCAACATAGCAACCAACAAGCACCTGCCAGCATCGATTATAGCCGACCCAGATCCATCCTTTCCCTTAATAATCTATATAATTAATAAGGAGTTGGTTTTTTTCTAGACCACGGTTTACCTGCTTCCGTTCTGATTTGACTCTCCAAATTCGGCAGACGTATCGGTGGTGTGCTCTTCTAGGACAAGTTTGTTTTATTTTGCGGGATTATGCCCTATTAAGCTGAATAATTAATAATTTTGATATTTTCCCATTAGGTGCCCCTATATCTTTTGTGCTGCAAGGTCCTCCACGCCTGTGACGCTTTTTCAGGAGGCGCCTCGGGGATTTTCACTGGCCTGTTAAGACCGTGGCCAGAGCGCATGTCCTGCCCAAAAGGCATTTTCGTGCAATACACAGTCACGCAGTTCCACTATAATTCGCGTTGACCCCTTTATTGTAACGCCTCTAAAGGAATTTTCTCTCACAAAAGGAAGTAAAGGTTTTCAGTCCAAAGACCACATGACTCCGCTTTTAATGCGAGGGCTTTTCAGTTTGGTCAACACTGGGCACTGAGTCCAGTGATGTGACCACCGTTTGACAATTTTATTTATGGGTTACAGGTATGTTGATTTTTATACATTCAAAAACATATCTCTATGATAACCATGGTTTCAAAAGTTCGGCCAAGTCATGTGTTTTATGAAGTTAATTTTCTTTTTCAAAAAGAAGCCCCTCAACTTACTATCATTCGGGTTGGGTGGGTGGGGGGGGGGGGGTCACACATATTTGTTTAGATCCATTGTCTGCAGAGACGGTAAAACATGAAAAAGTATCACCAGTACATCTTTAAATTGATAACAAACTAGAATATGTAGTCAGACCACCAGAATCTCCCTTAATATCAGTCATGTGTTCACGTGTATGCATTTCATGTGTGAACACTGTCATGCTTCAGTACTACGAGTTCACCTTGAAAGTGGCAGATCAAATAAATACGAATGGATGGCTTCCACACATGGACAAAGGAATGGTAATTTCTCATAATGGTGTATAGAAAATATATATATATATTGTGGTGATTCTTATTACCTCGAAAATGAATTGGAGTATTATTATGTCTTTAACCTAACCCTCTACAAATGTTCAGCAAAACGTTTTTCGCCTGTCACGCTTTTTGAGGAGGCGACCTGTAATCCCAACTGAACCCCATTTCCATTATATCGCCTGTTCAGGAATTTTACTCTGTCAAAAGGAAGTAAGGATTTTAAATTCAAGCGCGGAACACATGTCCACATGAATCTTTTGATTGGGAGCACTTTTCCGTTGAGTGGACACACAGAGCTGAGACCCTTTACACGATCACCGTTTTATAGGATTGCAGGTATGTTGATTTTTATACATTTAGAAGTATCTTTCCATGATAACTATGGTTTTAATAGTTCGGCCGATTCATGGGTTGTTTGAAAATAGTTTTCTTTCAAAAGGAAGCCCTGGGGGGATTGCACACACTTCTAAGGGTTCTCAATCTCTTAGGGACTTTGAAACCCCTGGCAGAATCTACTAATCAGTCGTTCGTTAATACGTGCACGTTTCATGTAAAACATTGTCATGGTTCAGCAACACGGATTCACCAGGCGTGTGGCAGAACAACTGCAAACCAATGGGCGACTTCTAATCAGGGACAAAGGAATAGCCCCTTATAATTATTCTTTTATTGAATTGTGCTTATGTCACTTAAGAATAAAAATATATTATGGTGATCCCGATTACCTCCAAAAATGTAATGGATTACGGGTGCAGTTTTACTCCACCTCTATGCAAATTTCAGCAAAATCTGTATATAACATTTTGGGTTAATTTGCTGAAAGACAATGCAACGAACCAAGGCTGAAAAGGTTTCTTTGCTACATGCTTTCATCGAAATTTATCAACCTGCTTTCTTTTCACGTCGCCTGAGCTTCAACTAATACAAAGCATCTTTCATATAATTTCACGGTAGAATGTATCTTTATACAATCGTTATATCTACGATATTTCCCAAGCAATGAAGCTGTCGGACCTATGTTTTTTATCGGGAAAAAATTATTTTTTGTTTGATTTCCGGAATAGAATAATTTTTCTTTCTATGTTGATATTATGGGGGAGGGTGTTCCTGGAAAAATTCTAGCAGAATTCATCTTTAAATCATATAAGTAAAACACATGACAGTTCCTGCAAAAACCTTAGAATTAAAATATGTGTCGTTTAGTTTCTATCAGCTCATTACAAAAATATGCATCAGATATAGAGCCATGGATTTTCCACGGGAGCAGCTAGTATAAATTATTACGTGTTCTATAAAGACATCCGAGCCGCAGTCTTCATATATCGATGAACAGTTACTGAATTAGATCTTTGGTGTCTACCCAAACTGTTATGGATGACCGACAAACGTTAGTCTTAACCTGAATATGGTCAGACAAGCCTGTCATCCTTATTAGGCAAGCCTACAATATGCATCAAGCAAGCCTACCGTCTGCATCAAGCAACCCAGCCATCTGCATCAGGCAACCCAGCCATCTACATCAGGCAACCCAACCATCTGCATCAGGCGACCCAGCCATCTGCATCAAGCGACCCAGCCATCTGCATCAGGCAACCCAGCCATCTGCATTAGGCAACCCAACCGTCTGCATCAAGCAACCCAGCCATCTTCATCAGGCAACCTAGCCATCTGCATCAGGCAACCCAGCCATCTGCATCAGGCAACCCAGCCATTTGCATCAGGCAACCCAGTCATCTGCATTAGGCAACCCAGCCATCTGCATTAGGCAACCCAGCCATCTGCATTAGGCAACCCAGCCATCTGCATCAGCCAAGCCTACATTACAGCCCGTAGCCATTTAAGCGCTTGAAGTGTATCTTTGAAGGATCTATATCCATAATAAACCACTGTAAAAGTCCCAGAGCACGTAACAACATCGTCTAAAAACTGTTCAAGTTCTTTAGCATCCGACTGTTTTCTAGGGTATTTGAAAACCGGGTCTACGGCTGTTTGGACTACTTAGGAAATTTCTAAGAGATGGCTGAATGGTTCTTAAATGTCCCGGTATCTATAAAAACTCCTTTTTATCGAAAGCCTAACATGCGAGCATTTCCAGTGGTCTGGAAAATGATACTGCCGGAGTTTGAAGTTGATGCGACTCGCACCCCATAACACTGCATGTGTCGTCAAAGGATCCGAGATCACAGTGCTTTGACGGAGATTTATTAATCTATTTTCACATTTTGAAACTCCGTCTTGAGAAATTAAGATCATCTAAGAATCCAAAATCTGAAACGTCCTCCAGAAAACACACCCTTTGTGCTCCAGGACATACATAAACCAAAACAAATCTAGTCATATAAACAAAAAGAAAATCTTTGGCTCATACACACTAAAAACAGTGCCAGCTCATATATAGACTTAACAAATATAACTATTATACAGCTGGGTTGTAAATCCAGAAAGATACGTTTAAACCTAACAATATAGGTCAGTAGCAGAGAAAATGCAGTAATAGATTAATAATGTCTATGGTAGTCACGTGACTTACCTGACTGCCTCTGTAATGTATTGGGTGGCGGTCACTGGCGCCATCTTCAACGGACCCTGAAAACATCCGTAGAATATGCATTTATCAAGATAACTCTGATTAGCTGAATGATTAGAGAAACGCACGTGTCAAGTTTTTGCAAATGAAATTAAATCATTTTGTCAACAATAATTCGGAGCAGAAAAGGGAATGTTTCTTGTCTTATTCTGGATGAGATAATTTTATATGCTTGTACATCACAAAGATGTTGTTTTAGAAAGAAGCTCCCAGTTTTGTTACTCTTTCGTATTCAATCGTGAAAGACAGATTTGTGGAATACATCTGCCAAATAGGACCTTGATTAACATTGTCTTAAATGTAATGAATGGGCCGAAGTGTAAGCATGACATAGTTGTCATTTAAATGTGGCCTTATTATATTTTTTATGAAATCAGGCTAATCTTTCTTTAAATGTACCTTTTCTTACAAACGATGCTTCGGACCCCGGAAATCCACGAAATTAAAAATCTAAACTTAATTGAATTGATTTCTGTATGCAGCACGAGGTATTTCCTTCTATGTTGGTAGCCAATGTAAACCAACCACATCCCCACTGCCTGGCGTGTATACGTGATAACTAATATTTTCCGGCGTGTCTACGTGATACCTAGTACGTGCCGGCGTGTATACGTGATAACTAGTATGTGCCGGCGTGTCTACGTGATACCTAGTACGTGCCGGCGTGTATACGTGATAACTAGTATGTGCCGGCCTGTATACGTGATACCTAGTACGTGCCGGCGTGTATACGTGAAAACTAGCATGTGCCGGCGTGTCTACGTGATGCCTAGTATGTGCCGGCGTGTATGCGTGATACCTAGTATGTGCCGGCGTGTCTACGTGATACCTAGTACGTGCCGGCGTGTATACGTGATAACCAGTATGTGCCGGCCAGTATGCGTGATACCTAGTACGTGCCGGCGTGTATACGTGATAACTAGTATGTGCCGGCGTGTCTACATGACACGTAGTATGTGCCGGCGTGTATACGTGATAACTAGTATGTGCCGGCGTGTCTACATGACACGTAGTATGTGTCGGCGTGTATGCGTGATACCTAGTATGTGCCGGCGTGTCTACGTGATACCTAGTACGTGGTGGCGTGTATCCGTGATAACTAGTACGTGCCGGCGTGTCTACGTGATACCTTGAATGTGCCGGCGTGTATGCGTGATACCTAGTATGTACCGGCGTGTCTACGTGATACCTAGTACGTGCCGGCGTGTATACGTGATAACTAGTATGTGCCGGCGTGTATGCGTGATACCTAGTACGTGCCGGCGTGTATACGTGATAACTGTTATGTGACGGCGTGAATACATGACAACTGGTATGTGCCGGCGTGTATACATGACAACTGTTGCATCTTGTTTTCATCTTATTTAGGTACATATACCGACGTCACATTTTAACTATAGGGCTTCTGGGTATAAGTTTTTAGTATTAAATGAAGAACGAAAGATGGGGCTTGAGGTTCCTTTAAGACCTATCCAAATGATGATGGGCATAAACCCCTGATTCAGAGTTACAAAATGTCTTCCGCAGAGAGCTCACAAAAATGGCAGACACAGGAATGTATATATATATATATATATATATATATATATATATATGTATATACAATGTATACATATATACCGTACACATATAAGTTGCGTGTTGTTGTACATGGGTTACACTTACTTACGTGACAGTTACATGTGGTCAGTTACGTGACAGTTACAGGTGGTCAGTTACGTGACAGTTACAGGTGGTCGGTTACGCGACAGTTTCAGGTGCTCAGTTACGTGACAGTTACAGGTGTTCAGTTACGCGACAGTCACAGGTGGTCAGTTACGTTACAGTTACAGATGGTCAGGTGCTTTGCTTATTATTTGAGAATAAAACTATACAGGAGTATGTGATCTTTGACTGGATTAAATAAAGCAGCTTCAAGTGAACGGCAGTGATGCGTGAATTTAATTTATGCAGATTTAACTACAATTTTTCTTAAAAGGAAAGTATCTTGGATCAAGATTGTTAAAACGCTTATCATTATTGTCGTGCTTCAGTCGGGTGTGTGTTCATTCTCGTTTTTGTACGTGTTTGAAAAAAATAACTCGCGCAATCTTCCACGAAATCTCATGAAATTTGAAATATAGTATATATATATATATATATATATATATATATATATATATATATATATATATATATATACAGTCGATCAAATTTGCTGTGGATCCGGCACATGATCCGGGTTCTGGGACGTCATTAAGGAATATTCACACATGTACAGTCACTTCTACATGAATGATGATGTGGGCGAATAAGTGAATATATATATATAAGGCGGAGGCTTTCATTCACTGGAATACAGATTTATAGGTGTTATTATTATAATCATTATTCTGTTTTGTTTAGCTTGTCCTGATGATATGATGGTGTAGATTTCAGACAACCCTCTAAGTAAGGAGTTAAATCCTTTGCTACTATTAAGGACCCACATTCATAAACCCGCCAACTACGGAACATCATGAATAAATAGACGATAGTAGAGAAGATGAGCGTGTGTGCCGCCGGAGTTCGAATCGAGAGATTACTCTATAATCACCTTCTATGAGATGACACGAAATGCGATCATCCGATAATGTACTGAAACGCACGGAAGGGTTGAATTTCAGTCATATCGTACGGTCAAAATGAGTACTACACCTTCAGCGAAGTTACGTGTCCCTGTTCTTCTACCAACACACTTATAAATATTTGCTGTGCAAATTTTAGATAGCTTAATTTTTATAATGTTTTATGAGGGTTTTATTTTCGCGAGTTTTAGATACGACACCTACAAATAGTATGTGAATTGGTACATTATGCCCCTTTCACACATTCACGTTTGATCGTACGTCTGGCCGCGTTTCGCAACGTTCTCGGAGTACGTGGGTGGTCGTGGAGGTTGGAAATGGTCGCCGCCGATGTACGTCCATTGTACGTTGTCATTACGTCCAGTACGTTCGACTTACGACTGGATCGCGAAAATAAAACGTGTGATCCCCGTACGCTTTTAGTACGTCCACAACGCCCCCTGTACGATATTCTTACGTTGTTAATACGCTTACTGCGATCATTTTACGCTGTATCACGTCAACCTTACGATCGATTTACGTGTGTATTGCGTGTGTCGCGATCTATGGACGCTCACTGCGCGTTGTTTGCGTCTTTTGTACGACTTGAGTACCGGTATATATAAACCCCGGTTGTTTCGAGTAGCTTTCATTTCCGATGAGTGAACATCATACCAGCTATTGCAAGACACATGTTGGTGGCAATATATGTTGCCATTCTGAATGATTTGATTGCTGCAAAAGACGTCGCCTTGGCTGTTTTGGCGGAGGAGATGCGGGACGACAGGAAACGGCGCGAGAGATGGGTGAGGCCATGGCTGCAAACCAGAATTCTCTTCGGCCAGTACGAGCAGCTTATGTTGGAGTTGGAGATGGCTGACAAAGCCAGATTCAAGAACTTTCTTTGCCTCGAACCGCAACTGTTCTATAAACTGTTGGAAAGAGTTGGTCTTCGCATTCAACGTCAAGACACCTTGTGGAGGAAAGCACTGCCTCGAGGCTTTGCATGAAGCTAGCCTGCACCCTCAGGATCTTGGCCACTGGCTGCACATACAAGTCTCTGATGTTCAACTTCCGAGTGACACACAACACACTTGCACTGTTCATACCGGAGGTGTGTGAAGCAATTATTTCGGAATATGCTGATGAAGTCCTCGCAATACCTACCATCATTCAGGGTTGGCTGGACATTGCTGAACTTTTCGCCAGAAGATGGAATTTTCACCACTGCCTTGGAGCTATAGACAGCAAACATATCGCAATCAGGTGTAGCGCCAGATCGGCCCTCTGATATTATGGCCAGATAACTGGCTTGCAAGAGTGCCTGGACAACTAGCTCTGAGGATCGCATTATAAGGCACCATGAGGATGCAAATATTTTCGTCATTTTTGACAACGCCTCACTGCTTACAAGTATCGTGTCACTTCAAATAAACCCACCAGACCTTTTAATAAGATTCTTATCTCTCCAACGACACCTACCACGTGTGTGAAACATTCCGTAATAATATTTTAATATTATTTATATTTTTTATAAATTCGTATATTGTTCTGCATGTATGGGAGATTTCTGCCTGCGGTCTGCCTGCTGACTGTATGCGGAGATACGGTTATAAAGCGTGGCGTTGACTTGCAGGGCGGTTCTAAATTTGGCTTGTGTCACGACTCAGTAGGGGGTCATAACTGAGTCGTGTTTGTCACGGCTAAATCAGGTGTCGCTTCAATTGCATTGTTTTGATGGCCCTTGTAAATGCGGACTACAAATTAATTCGGATGGATGGATCTAATGGATCATGTTCGGTCTCAGATATTCGGGACCTGCGAACTCAAGACTACAGCAGAGGACGGTACTATTGTTTTCCCTCCCACACCACTACCAGGAGATAATGAGGATCTACCCTATTTTATTATCGGAGATGATGCTTTCCCCTTGAGGATCTGGCTTATGAAAGCCCTACAGTCAACAAAATCTCATAGATGAAGAGCGGAAATTTAATTACAGGCATTTTAGAGCCAGAAGAGTGGTTGAGAACGCCTTTGGAATATTAGTGCAGCGATTTGCCTGTTTGTTGACTACTTTGAAACTGTCTCCAAAGAATGTGGAAAGCGTGACTCTGGCTTGTGTTTGCCTGCACAATATAATGCGGAGACGCTATCCTGCCATGCAAACTGCTCTGTTACGCAGCGAGGATCTGCAGGGTATACCTGGTGCCTGGCGTCAGGGACAAACTTAAATGTGAACTTTCAACCAGGCCGTGGCAACAGAGCAACAAATGCAGGAAAAAATGTGAGGGATTACTTATCAAGGTACTACTCGCACCCTGTAGGAACTGTGCCATGACGGCTGCAAGTGTTTTCCCAGAACGATAACACTTTTTAAAAGCTACATTTCAGTTCATAACAAGAGACACTAAACAATAATAATTGTTGCTATGTTGAATATGGTTTTGTAAAATTGTAATGCATGCAAAAAATTTGAAGTTGTTTAAAATGTAAATAATTTTGTGATTTAAACCCTCACGATAAAAAAAATCCGCAGTATCCTACACTAAGCCTAAGCACTACCTTACCTCGAGCTAATGTCTTTACTAATCAGAATTATAATTCTTTTGTAAAACGTCGTACTTGCTAGGATTTACCTTTACTAAAAGCAAATGGTGATAGAGTACACGTCATGTGTTTTAAAATAGTAGTATTAATTTCCACGGTAGGGATAATTTTCTAACTGATTACTTTCAATAAGATTATTTCCCAAGACGTATCACAAAGATAAAGCTTTTTATCATTCCAGCTATAGATATTATCTTGTACCTCAATCTATATGTTGGGCTTTACACCCGAGGTTAACTGGCTCATCAGGCAAAAGCTTATCCAGGTTTTCTGTAGCGTGAAGTAACTTAGGAGTTAAACGCCTCCTGGATGTGACGCTAGGCCATCGCAGGTTACCTTCCCAGTTTTTACTGGTACTGCAGGGTGGACAGAGGTACACTTGTGGTTGGGACCTTGCCTAAGGGTTTGGCACGTTGAGGGTCTGACATGAATTCGAACTCACGACCTCTCGATCATAAGCCCGGCACCATAACCATTACACCACCGCCCCCACTGCAGTCTATACAAGGATATTAATTATAGCGCCGGACGTGTGACGTAATTAACACTAGCATGGCTGACATATTAAAAGATTTGATGGTATATTTACTGCCTGCTTGTTCCTAGCTGTGACAGGAGAGTAGTATAAGGATATTACACCAGGACGAACATCAAACGATTTGTTACCATGTCTACAGAGCCAGGTAAATCAAATAAGGATATAAAGAAGCAGGGCAGTCGAAGTTATTTACTCTATGGCGGTACAGAAAATCGATCACGACCCATGCCTTGCATGCTAAAACGAGAATTCTCGTCGCTCAAGCGTTAAGGCAAGACATTGGATTCACCCAGTGTTCAGTCTATAAACAGGTCAAAATGAAATCACCCACTGATCCGACACAGAGCTTTAGTGTAAGTATTAATCTAGCAGTTTTTCATTTTTTCATGGTAAACATGAAAAGATATCTTACTTTAAGAAGCTACGCTTTCAAATGTCACTGTAAAGAGGTGAAGTCTCCTTAAAAAGTACTTTATAATTTCATATACTTAAAACAAGGCCATTACAAAAAAAGGAAGAAACAGTGTAGACAATATGCCATACATATGAGTATAAAATAAACTGAGAACATTTGGTTGTTGTGATTACAGCAAATATAACTAAGACCATTCCTTAACGTTGCATGGTCAAGGTATTTCGTTGTTTTTTTACGGAGAGAATTATAATGAGGGGTGACTTATATGCGATACTGACACAGTATAGGATACTGGATATTAATATCTTTGCTGATATAATGTTACGAATCCTGAACTTTAATTCTGTAAGCATGCAGAGTTTGAACAATACCGGCACGACAAGTTCTACTACCTTATCACTCACCTAAGTGATATTCCATAATAATTGGGCATTTTGAGTAAAAGTTCATAAATGTTCATAAGAAGGTTGAATTGGACTGGATCATAAAAACGAAACTCCAATTACAAGCTAAATACTATCGTTATAGGTAATTTTAGAGTTTTTTAATGCTAATGATTTTAAAATAACACTGTGTTTTACTCTACATATAGCTTTGGAGAAAATTAATGAATATATCCAACTGTAAGCATGCCCTGGATCTGGACCTGCCAGGGATAAGTATTTCCTGAATACTGAATTGACCTTCCTGGTTATCAAGCAGAACCCCACGCACGTGAGGAAGGTACAACCTAACTCTGGAGTCTAAGTTCGCCAACTGCCAATCACTTGATCAGGTGCTAATTATCTTTGGCAGGGCAGGTGGAAATTACGGACGCCAATTAATGGCACGACACAGTAACAGTATGTGCTCAGATGGACGGTATGTTTATAACGTGGGGACAATGACACTGACTACATTTACCACCACACAGAAATAACATCAGAATGACTGATCTTGTTATTGTAATGATTGTTCTCCTTCTATTTAAAATGTATCCCTCGTTAGCCTTTCACTCTAGCTTATATCATCATTATCATAACCCTAACTACCGATTTGATCAGGCTCATCAAGAAAATATCATCTGCATACGACCAAGCTTGTGACATGACCACGCACTCACAGACCTTGATTCATGAATAATGAAAAAAGCCCATTGAACCGTACACCCGTTCTACGAATTGTCTGTTTCGATCAAACATTTAGCAATGCCAGGAAGGCATCGGGAACCTGTTCAGTCAGCCCAGGCTGTCTCTCGCCTGGTACGTACGTACTTGTTCAGACGTGTTTGAACAGTGTGGTGATTACTTTCTTTTGGTTTGGTTTGATTGACAGCTGTGATTCCAGCCCGAACACTCCTAGTCTTGTTTATAATTAATGAAGTAGAAATATCAGAGAGGGTCGTAGAATAAACGTCTGTGGGTGCGTGGTCATGTCACAGACTTGTCTTGTACCAAGACTCTTTTTTCTGATTCGCTCTGCTCCTCTCCACAAACGCTTGAGTTCGACCCTACTGTATATACCGTATATAGGGGACCCTTTGGAATCGTACAATTGAGATTTTAGGCGGTGTCATCATAAAATAATTACCGTTGTGTTGTTTTTAGATGATGTATGAAACTTCTGAAAGGTTGTAGCATCGATGTAATACTCAAATGCCCTACATATCCATTATTTTACTAAGTATCCAAATGTTTACATAGAGAAGAAGCCGCCATGTTATATGAACAGTCCCACAGTCCTTTGCAACGAGGTTTAGACTGGGACCCCGCTTTGATATAGTCGCTATCTGAACTGGAAAAAGCGGGTGTTATTAGGGGTCTGTGCAGTGTACCAGTCGATCAACGTCCGCTCACAAGTTCCTAGACCTCTTTGTTTAAATCATGGCGGGCTTACAAGCACCTTAGGTGATAATGTTTCTTTAAAATATTAAGGTAAGAATGTGATTATGTTGCCAGACACACCCATTCAATACCAAAGGCACGACCGGATGTATTTTGATGTGTTTATTTAGCTATTTATGAGTTTTTCCTGTACTATTTCGCTATTACACGGCCACAGTGTACAGGCCAGGGACCTTACTGTGATCTTATCACAGTCACAAATGTGATCTTATCACAGTCACAACTGTGATCTTATCACAGTCACAATTTTGATCTTATCACAGTTGTTGATTCCGTAACAAGTCGCAGACATGGTCGTATGAAGATGTCATCTGGCCCCTCAATTAAAACTACACTGATTTAAATGTATGATTTTCTATAACTACGATATTACAACAGTCTATACACTTTACCACTAATCCGACATAGTTAAGATATGAGCTTTTACTTAATTTGCACTGAAAACGGATAATCCAAAATACCACACAATAATTAACACTTAAGTGACAAGCTAATCACCAGAAATCTAGCTAATTAAGCTGACATTCGATCTTGTGAAGTCAGTCCATGCAACCGACCTTTGTAACGTCACTTTTATCTAACAAGAATTTCGAAATCATGGATATTTGAAGTAAAACGGCACAATTATAGATGTGATGTAGACGTGATCCGCTATCTATTGACGTAAACAACGCAACGGATTCACAAAGTAATACCATTTTTACCTTGTGTTATACTAATTTACACACATTTTGCGGAACATTTACATGTACACTGAGGGCCTACAGGTACATATATTTTTCAAAATATTCTGTAAACTCTTTTCAAGGAAAGATCGTGCGGAAACAGGATCTTAATTTATATAATATTTTTAAAAGGTTGCCATGAATTATTTATCGTTGCTTGCTGTGATTTTCTACCATTACTTCAGGTTCACATGACTGCCTTTGGATCCAGGATATCATAAGGATATCACGTCAATAATTCAACTGATAAATTATATCATTTCCCGCTAAACACAGGAAGAATATAATGACCTCCGTGTATGTGTGCGTCATTTCCGTCTCCTGATGAAGTTCGGTCTAAGTGTAATTAACGCCCGATGTTCCCTGGTGGTCTGCGCCTGATGAGGTTTGATTAACAACATACACTGACGGTTCTACCGGAGAGCTCTCAATAGCGGCTAATGCTGGGAGAATTCTGTTTCATTAAATGAGGAACATGGAAAGGTGCAAATCACCCTGATATTGATTTGTCTCATTTACCGGCCTGATCATCCGGTAACCTTAATAACACTAAGGTAATCCTAAGATAGCGGACTTCATCAGGTCCACTTCACAAGCACACAACACCAATTACTTTAATATCAAAATGCACTGTTTCCGAAATTTACGTTTTAAATGACTGAAGCTAGATTTGGTTTACCTTTCACCTTACTTAGGCCAGATTGTTTTACCATTTACAAGACTAAAGTGAGATTTTTTTACTTTTTACACAAACGGAGCGAGATTGTTTTACCTTTTACACGACCTGAGCGCGATTGTTTAACCTGTTACAAGACTGTTGTTTTCTCTGTTCTCATTACCGTTAGGAACGTGGCCTGCATTCACCACGGAGGGGCGGATCCAGGATATAGGAAAAGAAGGGTCTATTCCATGATGACTAATGACAAAAAAGGTCCCTAGGTCCGGAAAACAGGGTGTGGGTCCAGGCCGCAAACACTGGCCCGAAACCCTTTAAAGAAGGATATGGCGGCCGAAAAAGAGGGGGTCCGGACACCCTGGATTATTGTCTGGGCTTTAACTAAATTCATCATTCGCACCTTTTTGCCTTCCCATCTCGGACAGGGCTGTAAAAGAGGATATAACAGTCTGAAGCTATAGACCCTGAATCACTTATCTACATGCTAGTGGGCGCCCGTCTCTTTTTCGACAAAATAAAACTGGGAAATAATGCTAATACATGCTTAATACTGGAAAGCAACGCCGCATTTACGTCTAGTGCAATTTTCATCCCTTTACTTTTGTATATGAGAGATGCGAAAGTTATGTGTAATATTTACTAAGACTACTGGCACCACTGTTCATCCCCCCTCCCCGCTCTCCTCCAAAACGTTTTCCTCCAAAATGCTGTATCGGCTTATTTACTAACTTATCAGCTCAATAACTAACTAAGAGCCTTAATTACTAATCTAGGCCTACAAGCTACTTACAAAGACACACAACCATTATCTAAAAAAAAAAAAATCCAGGAAATAAACCGAACATAAAATGTTTGCGTATCTGCTGTATCAGACATTACACACGCTTACTTCTCTCCAGTCTCGACCCTTCATCACCATAAACAACTGAAGCTTTGTAAACACAGTATTGTTCCATTTATCAGATCATTATAAGTTAATATAACGAAGATCTACCATGTAAGGTAAGTTTAAACACAAAACGAATTCATTTCATGGATAGCTTGAAATGACGTCACCAGGATTGCCATGGTAACTCTTCGGTCTCCCCAGCATCCAAAGAAGAAGAGATAAGACAGAAAAACGTTACAGATCTTAGCATACCCCTTTTTCCCCTACATTTTTTATACTATTTCTGATCCAATCTGGTAAACAGAAGGCTTGTTATTTTCCAATATATTTTTATTTGTTTGACAAAAATAACTGATTACACTCGTGAAGTGTTCATTTTCTTGAAATATGATGCTTTTGGTTGTAGTGGCCCGTCCAAGGCCGGTGGTTTGCTCCGGTTCGCCGTTTGCCTCCACCCATAGACACTACCGAACACAGCCATCCAAGTCATAGAGAGTGCCTGGATTAGTTATAATAACTATTTGCATAACTGATGTAAAAAATAATGTTTAAATATGACATGAGCAAACGGTATGGAAATAAAATACAAATGTGGTTAGCATTTAAGATATCAGAAATTAATGCGTGTTATATGTACAGTGTGCTTCAAAGTCAAACAAGATGTACACATAAACCTGCACGGCAATATATCTTACCTACTGCTAGAGCCTTCCAACATATATGGATAGCTTAGTGGTGATCTCATTCTTAGATAATGACAAGAAAAATAAAGTTATTCAGGACCAAACATAGTTCATTAATACTTTTGTGTATGCCCATTAAGGAAAAATCGGCCGATTCGAAATGAAGAGACATTATAATCCTACATTTAATAAGCTATGTAAAACGAGAGAGAGAGAGAGAGAGAGAGAGAGAGAGATTACAACATAATATGCTATATTTAACAGTGGACAATAGCCGCTCCTTTTCCAGGTGACATCCATATTATAACACACTGAAAGTAGAATCGAAAGCCTCTGTCAGTTGCTTTTACAGTTTATCTCCTATGGATGTTTCCTACTAAAGGACAACTGTCCGAATTTGAGTACAAGTCCAAGCCATTTGAGTCCAAGGCCGAGTCCTTGAGGTTCTAGTCCAAGACGGAGTCCAAAATGTTTTAAACTAGAGCACGTTAAATTTCAAATTTTAAATTATCATGTGTATTTGTAAGTTTACATATAGGATTATACATTTATGCTAAATTAAATGTAACTTCCGGTGCAGGGTTGAGTTCGGTACATAGTATATATAAACTTTGTTTTGATATATTCCGTCATAAGTTCGCCTATGTACTTCTTAATGGTGCGTTTTCTAGATTTAATTTCAGTTCTTTCGTCACATTATACGGTCACAAAGTTTTTTTCCGGATCCAGGAAACTCGAGTTCAATCCGAGTCTGAGTCCCTGAAAATGGATCGATTCCGGACACGAGGTCCCACACCACTATCGAGGAATACTATAAATATTTAAATATTACAGATAAGTATTACAGCCTTGTTCTAGATGTAATATGTTACCTTATTTTCAGTCTACATATAAAACTTCAAGAGATAGCATCAACAGAATGAAATGTCATTTTAAACGTGATTAACAGAAAAAAATCAAGCACTAGAAAGATATGAAGAAGAGGATCCAGGGGAGGGTCCGAACCCCTCCTTTTTTCAGCCGCTGCAACTTTTTTAAGGAGTTTCTGATCAATTTCCCAGACTTGGACCCCCCACTTTCGGACCTAAGGACCATTTTTTGGGCTTTGTCGTTAGTTTTTTTCGAGTTGGACTCCTCCTTTTCCTAAACCCTGGATCCGCCCATGATATGGCTTTTCACGGAAATGCTACAACTACAAGATGGAATATCAGTGTCAAGAATGTTGGATATAGGTTTTAATTGAGGAAGTGTATGTAAACGGAGAGAGGGTTTCATCATACATTAAGGCTTAACATTTGACAAAGTTTCTACATAACGACAGCTATTGTAATTTAACTTCTTCATGGCCATAAAGGAGGAATTCTTACTTTTAAAGTCATTGTACATACATGTACAAGAATATGTCATATTTCGATTTCACATAGAAATATCATTTCACATAGAAATAAGCATTTCATTATGAAGAGGAAATATTGACACGGTTATAAACAGAAATTGTAGAACAGCAGTCAATTATAGCAATACATGGATGTCCATAAGCATAACACAATATGTGTTATGGTTTATGTAATTAATTTTTATCAGTTTTTATTATAATGGCTAATATATATTTCTCCGAGTGTCGTATGGGCGGACATATTACAGATTTTATAATTCTACTGTTTTTTAATCCACAGAAAACAGATTATACATTTATAACATTTAACTATCAGCTTTATTTCTGTTCTTCATATACGGGCATATATGTAGTAGTTATACTGTCATTGTGCATTAAGGTGTGAACAGGAATTAGTGCCCTAGGAAACACCTGTATAATACGAGGACACGCCCAGTAGGTCTGGCGCCACAGATCTATAGTGTGAACACGGAACACAGGGATACCCATGAAGTCATTGCAGAATAACGTGGCTAATACTGTCATCAAATGGAGCATGTTTATTCATGAAGTTGACACCAGAGTCTTAAGTAAACGCATCAACTGTGGTTCTGGTATTTATAGGTGATGTGACTAGGGGGCGGATTAGAGAACTCAAATAAGAAAAGACTAAACAATATATAGAACATAAGAAACCTGCATTCTACGGAATGCTCCGCCATGTGGGCGGTCCCCATATTTGCATTCATTTATTCGGCCCGTATTCTCAAATTCATTCATGCACAAGTGACTGCACATCTGTGAATATTCCTTGATACTTTTCTGAATCCGAATAATGTGCCGGATTGACATAAATCCAAACGATCTAAACGGTTTTTTGTCTACAGAGCTTATAGTTTGTAGGGTTTGTCTTTCGACTTTCGACTTTAGTTTATCGTCTTTCTGTTGTTTTTATAGTCAACAGGTTACGGCTGGTAAATTTACTCTTATCGTTTTTCTGTATGTTCATCAATTTTTTTTTCATTTGGTTATATGCATGGTCCAGTCTAGAAGCGTATTGTTTTCTATGCGACCATGGCGATGCACCAGTACGAAACACCATATTTTTTAGTTATCTCAATTACTATTAACAACATCACATCTTTGAAGGCTGAATGTTAAGGCACATGTCAGATCAATATATATTCTCAGCAGTGAGTGAGGTTACATATTTTGGGACAAAAGGTATAAAGTTCAAAATATCGAGCCTTAATTTCGTTTCTCGGTCTTTTCCCAAGCAAAACAGAGGTCCAGGGTTTATGTCTGTAGCGTTTGATAAGCTGTCAGTGTTTTTTTTTTTAGCTTTTTAAGCTAGAGAGGTCTAGATTTCTAATTTGGGAAGTATTCAACAAGCTCTCAGTGGCTGAACTACAAGTCTCGTCAAATCTATTTTGATAATTTCAAAAAGCTCATAACTCGTTCACATTTGAAGCTTAGAAATCAGTCATTTATCTGCTGGAGCGGTCTGCTTTTCTGCCTTGTGGGGCATCTGATAAGCTCATCCCCATCTTTTCCCGTCAATCCACACACAGGCTGTCTGCTGGACAGGGAATGGAACTATGTCACGATAACATTCAGTTTTTATCAATTTATAGGTCGCCACATGCATTTTATCATTTTCCGCTGCTCGTGGGCTGTTTGATGGTTACTGAGTGATCGGTTGTTGCTCGGTAGTCAGTGGGATGTTATTCCCGAGGACTCATCAATATACCAAACAGTTATCTCAATGACAGCGATCCTGTTGTTGGTAACAGGTTTGATATTACTCACGTATGTGGTTAAGCAGAGTGAGACTATTAATCGCGAATAATTCAAATGGTCAGTCACTTCAGTATGTGCTCCACCTGTTCATGAATAACCCCGCTGAAATAAGAAAGTTAATACATTTATACTTCGCTAAGGAGTTTGTCTAGGAGGTCAATATTAATGCCCGGGGTATTGATATTAAGTGTTACGCTATTAGCGCCCTTACCTTGGTGCTATCTGTCGCTTCGAGCCATAAATGCGAGATTTGCAGTCATACCGCGCTGTGTCGTCACAAGGTAATGTTTCCTGATGTTCTTGCAGACATGACTGACAAGGTTATGGTTGGCGTTTTATCAGTGATGTATGGCAGGGCGGGCTCCTGACACAAACTCCGCGTGGCCGCTGTCACTGCCGACAGCCACGCAGGTTTAACTCCTCGGGTGTGACATAACGTTGACGGTCGCTGGCTGGTAAAGCCAGATGGCATCCCTTCCGGCGTTGTTGCTATGGTAACACTGGGCGGCAGGACCGCGTCTTCTGGTAACTTTGATCGATATTTTATCTTGTGGCTGTGAGCGCCGACAAATCAAACTAAACCCAGTACACATAAAGCCTGCTGCTACTTGTCAGCCTGTTAGAATAATGGAGTTTTTCTATAGTTACTTGATGAAGCTCTCTCCCAGAGTGTTTACTGTCCATATCGCAAAGTGTATATAATAGGGATACATTTTGCATAAGCACTATTTATCCATTAGTCATATGCTGTGTTCCGCGTTACATCTGACATAAAAAAAATCACAAAATCGGCACAAAAGAGAACATAAAATATTCAGCATTAAAAAAATTGTAGATATTGGAACAATCATATACTAGCCAGTCCTCCAACTTCTTACGAACCGTGCGAAGGACGGGAGAAGGTCGAGTTTACATGACCTGCTGCTAAAATTATTTCTCTGAATTAATTGTACAATCTCAAAATCTCAGCCCCATTATATCCGGCTGTTTCTTGATGGTTCCACATTTTGCACGTGATTCGAAAAAAAGTTACTCTGTAACTGACAAAACAAAAATTACCATGCACGGATCTCCTATAAGTCCACCGGATAAGTGAGGATATATGGCAAGAATACTTCGGTTGATGTACAAGCACCACATTTCCGATGCTTGTATATTAGGGGCCATTTACAAGATCTGACATTCGTTTAAAAGAAACTAAGTTCAAATATGCAGATAATTTTGCCTAAGGAGTTAGTCCTCCAAATGCAAAACAACCTTCGAACACACCATTCATTGTCGTATTGGTTTCCATATTTAAAATATATGTATTAATTACTCAGTACAATGAGTTCATGGTGGAAAAAGGATGAACATCGAGGCTGGATTTTTATTTGCCTTCTAGGCTTGTAGTTTTACAAAGGACAGGCTCCATTACAAAAACACAGGCCTGTGTCATGTGGGACGAGTGAAGAAAATTTATCCAAAAAAAATTCTGTGAAATTGAACAAGTTTGTAGTTTCTCCAAATAATTATTTAAATAAGTTCTCTGAAATGTAATAAAAATCCATTGTTTAAACAAATTAAAAAGAATTGCCTATTTGCCTTACTTCGTAACAGTGTCATTAAGAACAAGGAGTTATAATTAACAGACATTTTATTTAAAAGCGATGCCTTGGGTGCTTATTTTTTACTCCAATCACCTAGGGGTCAAAACGGGGTTAGACAAGAACTTAACAAATTATATATGAGCTGGGCGCGGGTTCACTCTTCATACGCCCGTCTATGACCGGACGTATTATGGTATACCCACAGTCCGTCTGTCGGTCTGTAAGTCCATACGTCCTTTAACTTTTATTTTTTCTCGCGATAACTAACCAGGGCTTCGATGGCTTTCACGAAACTCAACATAACAACTTACCAAAAGATTATCTCGCCCGAGATCGATTATAGGCAAAATCCATACATATTTAATGAGGTCAGAGGTCACAAGCCCGGTAGCGCTGTGATGGCTTACCAAAAATCTGATGGATATTCATGAAACTCATTACATATATTAACCAACACAGTGTCTAACCTGAATTGAAAATTCGGCAAAATTTACGCATATGTAATGAGGTCAGAGGTCACAAGACATAAGACGGGCATATTATGCACGTTTGCGGTGCTCTTGTTATTAAAGAGATCCATTAACAATCCGAAATGTGACAAACATTCTGTTATTTATTTCATAGTGCTTGTTGAACATGTCCTTTCCGGTACAAAGGTCGGTAAAACCCATAATGTAAACCAATTGACTGTTAGCTACTACTTGTACAGACTTTCAGATTTCTGTAATCAGTAAAGCTGAATGACGTTTCATAATATTTCTGGTACTTATTAGCGAGAGCAGCTTCAGAAAAAAGAGTATGAACATATTTGTATTTTTCATTATTAAAAAAGTGTTAAATTTTGTATAAAGGTTCAGATGTCAACAAAACAAGTATGGATGCAGATTTATTTTCATGGGCTTTAGTCGTGATTGAATACAACACATAAAGACTATGTATGACACGACTGATCCAAAATGGGCACTATGTAGCTAGAGCTGTGAAGAGAAAAATATGATAAAACATAAGACGGTCGAAATATTAAATTTATGGAAGGTTTTATGAGTTAATTAAAACATCATAATTAAAACGGTTTCTTTTATTTTATTTACATATCTTTTGTTAGACCTTCATTGTAACTGCTGAGTGAGACGAACTACACAGGCAGCCTTTAGTGTAAAAGTGTCTTGCATACAAAGGCAGCGTCTGAAAACGTTTTAAATTGTCCGGTACTGTTTTTGTATGCTGTTTTTTAATTACATTTACCCACGTATATTTTAAATAGAAACACTTTGCATTAGTGGACTACATCAACATGTTTATCATGTTATTTGTATGTAAACTACTGATCGCATACCAGATGGTTTCATGAATGTCGTTATAGTGACAATATAAAATTTAGTAGATACTACGTATAGGTGTATGATATGTTTTCTTTTAAATCAATCTCAACTATATATATATATATATATATATATATATATATATATATATATATATAACAAAGAAACGATATTCGAATAACAAATGAGAACAAAAAGGCAAACAGTAGGTGTAGGGGGAATTTTGTAATAAGTCAACAAATTTACCATATATATAAACGAAACTGATAAAAGCTGACATGTGTTAACTGTTCTTTTTTAAATGTTCTGGCATTTCAAGTGTCACGTGGCAACGAAAGTGCACTGATACGATACATCATTCTACATCATCTGATATCTAGATCTTTAACTGATCGTGACTCCTATTCTACATCATCTCATATATATATATATATATATATATATATATATATATATATATATATATATTGTTATGAAGACAAATATTTCAGAGGAAAATTTTGGGTGGATCCGGGATTCAAACCCATAACGGTGGCGCGCACAAGTCCGGCGAACCACCAAGCTTCACTAGCGAGCCAGTTCGGTCCGCTTTTATGTCACCCCGTAACACACCACCTCTAAAGAGCGATCTGCTGTCAGCACAAGACTAATTATCAAGACTAATTTACAAGACAATATATATATATATCTTTTTCTTGACTGATATATTGGCTACTATTACATTGTGTGGCCACTATTGTTTCATTCTATTTACCTCCAAAATGTTACTCCCCTGTACAGAAAAATAAAAACCTAATAACAAAATGGGCTAAGTTTAGTCCCGGGGATATGGGGGTTGTGGGTGACTAAGATCCACGAATACTTGTTGTCAGGACAGCTAAATAGCCTTAAGTAACTGTGTTGCAGAGCAGCTCCGGTAACCCTATTCTTTGTGTCCTTTGTGTCTTCCCTTCGAGGTGACGTGTTAAGATACACAAATCGTCAAGATCTTTCGTGGGTACTTAAAACCACGTGTGATTCAACCGATATCTGGTAACGATTTCTCTTATTCTAAAGTGAAGTGACCGACATTTGATATGACTGCGGAGCAGTTATAATTCATGCATTCATATTTGTCAAAATAATCCCAACTGATGTTGTCTTGGTGATACGTAACATTTCGTGACAATGTCGCACGTACCATGCCTATATATGGGATATTTATACCAAAATTAATAAAATTGCTCCTCTCTGTGTGTCATGACAACAGTTCTGCTACGTCTGTACCTCCTCACGCCCTGCAGTCGATCTATATCTCCTTTACTCTAACCGCTGCTTTGTATTGCAACCACCAGGGTTGACACAGAGCAAAATATTGTTATCAGACCAAAGAGAGCGAGGTATGCATTGAGCATCGAACTACAAGTTTCCAACACTCGCAAGCCCGCATTTGTTTGATGCATAATGGGATACTACGTTCTCATTGTTGCTATACACAACTAAGGAGATATAGAACGACATAAATGTATAACTACGGCATGAAAGATAATTACTTTTCCTGGCCCTGCCCCAGTGCAGAAACCCCGAACAACCTGCTATACGAAGCAGTGGTTAAAGCGAAGGAGATCTGGGACGACTGCAATGTATAACCGCTGCGTAAGGATAGTACTGTGTATATACAATGACAATGTTAGCTTTGTGGTAAGAAATATTGTCTTTTATGTCTTGTCAACCTTCATTACTGGATTCTCTTAGCCACCACGAGGAGATACATTACAGTCATCCTAGTCAGTCACCACAAGGAGCATACATTACAAACATCCTAGTCAGTCACCACAAGGAGCATACATTACAGTAATCCAAGTCAGTCACCACAGGGAGCATACATTACAAACATCCTAGTCAGTCACCACAAGGAGCATACATTACAAACATCCTAGTCAGTCACCACAGGGAGCATACATTACAAACATCCTAGTCAGTCACCACGAGGAGATACATTTCAGTCATCCTAGTCAGTCACCACAGGGAGCATACATTACAAACATCCTAGTCAGTCACCACAAGGAGCATACATTACAAACATCCTAGTCAGTCACCACAGGGAGCATACATTACAAACATCCTAGTCAGTCACCACAAGGAGCATACATTACAAACATCCTAGTCAGTCATCACAAGGAGCATACATTACAGTCATCCAAGTCAGTCACCACAGGGAGATTATTTTGCGGTCATCCTAGTCAGTCACAATAACTGCATACATTATAGTCATCCTATTCAGTTACCACAGGAAGCATACATTGCAGTCATCCTAGTCAGCCACCACAAGGAGCGTTCATTACAGTCGATCTTGTCAGTCATCACAGGAAGCGTACATTGCAGTAATCCTAGTCAGTCACCACAGGGAGCATACATTACAGTCATCCTTGTCAGTCACCACAGGAAGCGTACATTGCAGTCTTCTAAGTAAGTCTCCACAGAAAGCATACATTACAGTCGTCCAAGTCAGTCACCACAGGGAGATTATTTTGCGGTCATCCTAGTCAGTCACAATAACTGCATACATTATAGTCATCCTATTCAGTTACCACAGGAAGCATATATTGCAGTCATCCTAGTCAGCCACCACAGGGAGCATACATTACAAACATCCTAGTCAGTCACCACAGGGAGCATACATTACAAACATCCTAGTCAGTCACCACAAGGAGCATACATTACAGTCATCCAAGTCAGTCACCACAGGGAGATTATTTTGCGGTCATCCTAGTCAGTCACAATAACTGCATACATTATAGTCATCCTATTCAGTTACCAAAGGAAGCATACATTGCAGTCATCCTAGTCAGCCACCACAGGGAGCATACATTACAAACATCCTAGTCAGTCACCACAGGGAGCATACATTACAAACATCCTAGTCAGTCACCACAAGGAGCATACATTACAGTCATCCAAGTCAGTCACCACAGGGAGATTATTTTGCGGTCATCCTAGTCAGTCACAATAACTGCATACATTATAGTCATCCTATTCAGTTACCACAGGAAGCATACATTGCAGTCATCCTAGTCAGCCACCACAGGGAGCATACATTACAAACATCCTAATCAGTCACCACAGGGAGCATACATTACAAACATCCTAGTCAGTCACCACAAGGAGCATACATTACAGTCATCCAAGTCAGTCACCACAAGGAGCATACATTACAGTCATCCAAGTCAGTCACCACAGGGAGATTATTTTGCGGTCATCCTAGTCAGTCACAATAACTGCATACATTATAGTCATCCTATTCAGTTACCACAGGAAGCATACATTGCAGTCATCCTAGTCAGCCACCACAAGGAGCGTTCATTACAGTCGATCTTGTCAGTCATCACAGGAAGCGTACATTGCAGTAATCCTAGTCAGTCACCACAGGGAGCATACATTACAGTCATCCTTGTCAGTCACCACAGGAAGCGTACATTGCAGTCTTCTAAGTAAGTCTCCACAGAAAGCATACATTACAGTCGTCCAAGTCAGTCACCACAGGGAGATTATTTTGCGGTCATCCTAGTCAGTCACAATAACTGCATACATTATAGTCATCCTATTCAGTTACCACAGGAAGCATATATTGCAGTCATCCTAGTCAGCCACCACAGGGAGCATACATTACAAACATCCTAGTCAGTCACCACAGGGAGCATACATTACAAACATCCTAGTCAGTCACCACAAGGAGCATACATTACAGTCATCCAAGTCAGTCACCACAGGGAGATTATTTTGCGGTCATCCTAGTCAGTCACAATAACTGCATACATTATAGTCATCCTATTCAGTTACCAAAGGAAGCATACATTGCAGTCATCCTAGTCAGCCACCACAGGGAGCATACATTACAAACATCCTAGTCAGTCACCACAGGGAGCATACATTACAAACATCCTAGTCAGTCACCACAAGGAGCATACATTACAGTCATCCAAGTCAGTCACCACAGGGAGATTATTTTGCGGTCATCCTAGTCAGTCACAATAACTGCATACATTATAGTCATCCTATTCAGTTACCACAGGAAGCATACATTGCAGTCATCCTAGTCAGCCACCACAGGGAGCATACATTACAAACATCCTAATCAGTCACCACAGGGAGCATACATTACAAACATCCTAGTCAGTCACCACAAGGAGCATACATTACAGTCATCCAAGTCAGTCACCACAAGGAGCATACATTACAGTCATCCAAGTCAGTCACCACAGGGAGATTATTTTGCGGTCATCCTAGTCAGTCACAATAACTGCATACATTATAGTCATCCTATTCAGTTACCACAGGAAGCATACATTGCAGTCATCCTAGTCAGCCACCACAAGGAGCAATCATTACAGTCGATCTTGTCAGTCATCACAGGAAGCGTACATTGCAGTAATCCTAGTCAGTCACCACAGGGAGCATACATTGCAGTCATAGTCAGTCACCACAGGGAGCATACATTACAGTCATCCTAGTCAGTCACCACAGGGAGCATACATTACAGTCATCCTAGTCAGTCACCACAGGGAGCATACATTGCAGTCATAGTCAGTCAAAACAGGGAGCATAAATTACAGTCATCCTGGTTAGTCGCCATAGGGAGTATACATTACAGTCATCCTAGCATCGAACCACAGGGGGCATACATTGCAGTCATCATAGTCAGCCAACACACGGAGCATACATTGCAATCATAGTCGATGTTATAAAATGTTCATTTTACACTTTTCTGCCGCCCGTGAGCAATGCAGGGGGGGGGGGGGGGTGCGCACCCTCATCGTAAAGCTCTTGGCCTGGCGTGTGGTGCTCTATCAGTATCTTCTGTTTCGTTTAAAATGGCAATTAAAGAGCGGACCCAGAATTTTTTCCAGATGACAAAAAGTGTTTATGCAAATATCTAACATATACGATGACTGGTGTCTGGAGAGAATATCACTAATACAGAAGGTAGTACACGTCATTTTCCTGCCTTCCGAGCATAAAACTAATAATGGTCCTTAACAGTGAGGTCTTTTTGGCTTTAATAAATGTCTGTACATGTATGATTAAAAAAAAGAGCAAAGAAAGCAATTCAAATGCGCAAGCTGGGTGCCTTTTGAAATACCCTTGCTACAGTCAAACCATCAATATTTGCTTTCACTTCTGATTGTGATATTGAAGCGTAAGCTCGTATTTGATGGATTGATTTGATAAACTGTCCGTTTAATAAGCAAATGCAAGGGAGTGAAGAATGGGTAAACTGTTTTGTGGTCCACCTAAAATATTAGACATGCTAGTGCCTTGTGGTCCACTCTAGGGGATGATAAAATAGCCTAAGACAAAAAAATGTCGTTCCAGAAACTCTGAGCATGTTGTTTTGTATTTATTCTCTGATTTGTAAGATGCAGCCCCCCCCCCCCACCCACCCATTGGATCCACGTCTGTTTATTACAGTACACTTACCCTAAAGTCAGTACACTAACATTCATCAGCCACGCGGGAGGCCGTCAGTGGAAATCATCAGTACACTGGGATCCTGCGAAGACTACACCTGGCTTCATGTTTACTGAGAGCTCGATATTGCACCCCTTATTATGGTGAAATTAGCAATTCGTCTTCTCTGAAAAAGAGGTCTTCCACACAGCATCAGATCTCTATTCTTGATATTTTATATTCTGTTCGTACATGTGCATAAGTCTTTATAATATGTGACCGAATTCATTTTCTATTTGACTCGAGATTGACTCAGTCTACTTTCTCGAGTCTTTACCTCCGAGTCTGAGTTTGAGTCCCTAATAATGTGGACTCGGGTCTGGGTTCGAGTCTTACATCACCGTGTCTCCAAGTCAATGTCGTCAGAGGCTGTCCGTAGTGTTATTACGATACCGCTCCGCTACCGGTCAGCACCAGGAGCTATAAATGTAATTAACCATTAAAGTAAAAGCATCTGCATGTGAATTATGACTGAAAAGTGTAGTTGGTAATATGATATTTCCATTATAAATTTTTCTTCAAGGATATTTGTATTGAACACAGACTTGGACTCGAGTTCCAAATGACTCGGACTCGAAGAAGGTGGACTTGAACATTGAACACGCGGATTTGGACTCGAGTGGCCTGGACTTGACTGGTGTTGACTCGTCGTTTTGGCGTTATAGCTTTATAAGTTACTGCCGGGGGATTGGATAAACGTGTGGCTGCTTGCTTATTATCCACCTCATTAGGTTAATCTACACTCGCGGAGGACCATCGTGATTTACTAGAATTATTGACAGTTATTTGGAATTATTTAAGGTAATTTGTTGTACACAACGTCAGCAGCTTTGGGCACAGCAGGTCATTTTAAGCACACGAATATCTGTCACGATAATGCTTCCTCATGGTTGACATGATTTATTGGCCTCATTTGCCACCATGCAGCAAAAGTGACTTGAGTCGTGCTTCATTATATAGTTATGAGTTATGAAGTAAGTCATGTTTTAAATTCTTATCAAATTCAAATAAATAACAGTTGGTGCCTAGTTTTACATAATAAACAGTTTAATCATCTTGGTTTTTGAACACAACAGTCTTATCAGTATCTTCAGTGGCGTATCCAGGGTTTGAAAATAGAGGGGGCGCAGCCCTAAAGTCTGGAAGGGACTGTTCTGCGTCTTTTAGACATGTCTCACATATATATATATATATATATATATATATATATATATATATATATATATATATATATATATATATACACAAAGCCCTATTAGTAGGAAGCAAACATATTTAAACTTGTTTGAAGACACTGCGTGACTGTAAAATTGTCTCCTACTAAACATATAAAATATTGTTACTTCGTGCAATATCATTATGATAATTATAAGTAATTTTGTAAGGTATCCAGTTCAAGTTGTTAATTATGTTAACCGTGGGGCCCTCATCTATATAAAATGCATTATTTGAAATAAATGCATCAATAAGTGTAATGTTGTAACGTAATTGTTATTTTTTAAGTAGAAGTTGGTCAGCACATGTAAAATAACCGACATGGATTAACTTTTATATGTCACTGAATCTATAAAAGGTGACTGCATTTATTGTTCATGTTAGCTACTGATGATTAATAATTTCATAATTTCCATAATTTAGGTCTTTCGTAGATAAATTATTTTTTGCAGCAATTCAGTTCGAACTGGAGCCAGATTGAGTTAAAAAGCAGTAAAGATAGTTTAACCTGAGGTAGTTAAAGTACATAAACAGACAAAAAAATATCAGAAGTGAAAATACTCATTGACTGTCATTTGCATGCCATTTTCAGGTTACATTGTTATTGAACATGCAGCTTTCAAACATTAGGCCTTGCCATCCATCTCCAGTGACAGTAGCTAGGTATTTAGAGGTGATTTTAAAATACAACAAAAATAGTTTCTCTTTTGGTCAAAAGGAACCTTTAGAACTGATAATAAATATACATCATTATATATATACAGTGAAACCTCGTTGTGTCGAACTCGCTTAAGTCGATTACCCCGCTTATGTCGAAGTTAAAGACTCGATATTCTAGACAACTCTAGTTAAATTATAACTAAATAAAACCCGCTTGTGTCGAACCTCGGATGTGTCGAAGTTTTCTGAGGGTCCCTTCGACTTCGACACAACGAGGTTTCAGTGTATATCTATATTTACATGACAGACATTATCTTGCTAAGCTTTTGTTCTTTCTGTTCCATATGGGACTAACATTATAACACCCGTACATTGAGAAACATAAAATATTTATTCACCTCAAACACCATATTTTTTTCTATGTGTGTATACTTAAATAATCGAACATAAATTAATGTGAGTTAACAAACATAACACTTGCCAGTATTTGACTGGCATAACAATAAGCAGAATTAAAGGGGGCGCGCGCCCCTTTGCGCCACTATAAATATGCCCCTGATCTTTATGCACTCTAGAAATGAATATGTGAAGGATCATTGCCACTGGGAGCATTCTTGATCCTTGCTGTGCGTTCATCCCATTTCGCTCGTGTGTGTTTGTGTGTTTTTGTGTTTGTCCACAACATTACTCACGCACTCATGAACGGAAACTCATGAAATTTTGAGGGCATTTCGAGAATCGGCCAATGAAGAAACGATTAGAATGAATTCAGGATATGATTCGCAATCAGGAACGTCATCAAGTAACATTCACAAATGTAGAGTCACTTGTGCACGAATGTACCTGGGAATATGAGCCGAATAAGTGAATGCAAAAAAGGCTTGGGCAGCAACCCATAATAGTACCCCCCCCCCCCCCCATGGTCAAGGCTTACATTCCTAAGAATGCACTTTTAATTGCCATCTGCCTTGCTGGTAAAACGTCCCTGTGTGTCACTCGGTGTGCCAAATCTCTCCCCCCCCCCCCCCCTCTCTCTCTCTCTCTCTCTCTCTCTTTCCAATGTGACTTTTTTTTACCCGTTCGTGTTTGATATTAATTCTAGTCGAAGATGGTGAAAGAGGTAGGTTCCCAATACTGAAAAAAAATACAACTACGGCCAAACCTTATTTTAATAATGTGCATAAAATGATAGAGAACTAGTGCCAGCGTATCACATTTACTTATGCAACACAATTCATGTCCTAGCTCCCGCATGGAGCGGAGACCCTGTGTGACATCTTGAATGTGGTTTTGACTATAATCTCCCGATTGGTGAATACGCTCTCTTTGCATCCACAACTTCAGGATATAAACTTAAAAATATTTTTAATATTCTCTCAAATAAACAATCAAAATATTCCAACATTCAAATTAAGTGTACTACTTATCACATATGTTACAACATGGTTTATTTTGTTTGTATAAAAAGATCATCTTCGATGGTCTGGTTTAACCTGAAGTGTTGAATTCGACATGTATGATCGAGTAGACCACTTGTTATTAAGATGTGACTACATGTAGTTATGGTGGTCTCGAACCCCGACTGATTCTCCATTAACAAAAAGGGTGAGACGTCACAGGGCTGACCATGGAGTGGACTGGTGACCTCCCAAAACGTCAACGCGTACGCCTCTGTCTTCACACGGTACTCGAATGTCACGTGTGGGCGACACGGTGGGCGCACGTGTGGATGACGTCACTTGTGGATCTTAGGCTGTCATGACCTCCGAAGAATTCAAAATGATTTCCGTCTTTAACACACCTTTATTTCATGCATTGTTTCCAGCTGGTGTTCTTCTGTTTATCTCTTTTATATACATTTTCACTTCTCTACGATGAGGAACCGTGAACCTTCGCCACCTGTGACAACTTAACACTCATTTGTTTTCTTAATAATTATAAATTTTTAGGTATTACTTTCTCATCAAGAGTATCATGAGCTCTGTCAGATAAGCCAAAATTAAAATATGAAAGCAGAGAAAATTCCATAGAGAAAGCGAAAAGAAACCGTTGTTGGTAAAATCTATTAGTCTTAGTGTTGAGGGGTTGACCTGGGGTCAGAGGTCGATGAATGTGCACGCAGGCGCAGTAGGCTGGAATCGGGCAGAAGCGGCAAGATTGACTAGAATAGCAGAACTATCATCGAGGTACATGGCGAACGATCGAACTACCTGTACCGTGGCAGCAACAACGTGACGTAATCGTAGTGACACTCATATACCACCCGTGTTCAGCCTGTATTAGCATCTTCAACATCTGGCGCCCAACGTAAAAATATTTTTAAGAATAAAAATGGTCGACCGAGAGATTCGATGCACGTTGTATTGACATTTAATTGATAGGTAATTTAGGAATTTTGAGCAAGCGAAATTTGGCCGCATCTCATGGTTTATTTGGTGAGTGAGAGAATAAAGTACAAAACTTTAAGAAGTCATAGAGATTAAGAGAGAAATTTTGTGTCAAATCCTCAATCTTATAAGGCGAGTGGGACCGACAGTGCGTCCAATTTCTACGTTTGTTTGATTAAACGTCAGGGGTCACCGGCGCGGTGCACCTGACTGCGCGCAGTATAATAGAGCGATTCGGAGTGGATTTGCGATCGGATACCAAAGGCAATTGTTAGAATTTTTTGGTAGCTTTGACACGGCTGACTAAATCATTGGAGGTGCGGGGATTTGCCCAAGTTGTAGTTAATTTCGTCTGGTAACGTACCGAGGTCAGAGGTCACCGGCTCGGTGCATCTGCCTGGAATCGGAGGGTTTTTGACTGATGAGGCCAATAAGCATTGTTTCTTGTGTAACCCTGAGCTTGCTGAACCGGGTGTGTATGTCTGTTGTGTATACAGTACCATAATCTTTGAGGTGATACTAACAGTCTCTCTTACTGACTTTGAACAGAATTGTCAGTTAATGAAAATATCTTAACAATACCGTAACCGGGTATCACGTATTGTTAAAGTAAGGTGTATATTACTAATCTTGCACCTGGACTTGTGGGGCATCTCTTACTGGCTGTAGTATTTTATAAGGGTGTTGGTTTGAATTGGAGCAAAGCTTGCACAGAAAGTGAATCATCTGTCCATGTTGGTGTATATATGTATGTATATGTATATATATATATATGTATGTATATGTTTCGTATTTATGTACCAGGAGAGTTAGATATATTTGAAAAGTATTGCGTCACAGTGTGATTATTAATGCTATAAACACAGACTACGGTGCGGCTCAGTTCAAGGCTTGTCACATTTACTTGACGGCATTGCATTCACTTTAACGGGGTCAATTAAAATTAATTTTTTATTTTTGTTTTCATGGTGTTTTGAAGTTGCTGTGTAATCAAGGTAACATAGTGTACTTATTTATATATTTATTTTCAGTACATTTTTCAATCAAATTAACATCGTGACTTTTTTTCGGTTAAGGCAACGCCACTGTAATTTAGGTATCATAGTGCTATTATTTTTTTTAATTTCTGTCCGACTTTTCAAATCAAGGATACATGGGAATTTATTCTATACACCTATAAGGCACCAACTGCTCAAGTGTTTGTTAGTGGTGATGACGTGAATGCTTGCCCGGCATTAATACTATATTGCAGTAGATTTAACATTACGCTCGTACCTTCTGGCTGCTGGAGATAGATTTGTGGACATCACATCAGGTATGTCGCATGTGATAGACTTAAGCACTGCTTCGGCAGTGGAGATGACCGGGGCTAACCCTACATTTTTCCCCGATATTACCGCACAAGCCATAGTTCGCCTGCGCCATGAACAGCCGTGTTTTGGTTGTACAGAATTAGCTCAGGTCTCGAGCAGGTCAGCCACGTCCTGGAACGAATTGTTCACGGCTGGGGTTTTTATTATTTCGGGGATAAAAATTGAAGGTTAATTGAATCATGCAGCATGCATCCACCCCAAGAGTCCCGGGTCCGGCAGGGCAATCAAAAGCAACTGCAACTTTCCCTTTTGCCATGTTTCTGAACAATCGGTTGGAGACAGTGGATCCTTGGGGGGTTCCCCACGAGAAAGGGTGCCGGTTGGCTCCCTAACCATGACCCCACAGGCTGCAGGCGGGAATAGGGGTCCTGTAACACATAATGTGTCATATGCCGGTTCGGAGGTGGACCAGACATTCCCGTATAGCCACGGTGTCCCAGGGCAATAT
Organism: Sipunculus nudus; assembly: GCA_026874595.1. NCBI lineage: Eukaryota > Metazoa > Annelida > Sipuncula > Golfingiida > Sipunculidae > Sipunculus > Sipunculus nudus. The sequence continues at coordinate 22,649,833 of CM049322.1, read as the reverse complement.
CGTGAAAACCCCTCCTGGGAACTTTAGCCCAGGAGGTCAGGGTGCAGGTGTACTTTATACCCATACAGCTGACATAATGCCTCACTCTGGGGCGGGTCATGTAGATAGCCTAAGATGTGGTCAGTCTAACGTCAGTGGTGGAGCTCCGACATTGGGATATACATTAGCAGAGGGGTTAGATAGGAAGGATCATGGGTCTCAAGGGAAGGGCCAACCGGGTCGACCAATACCCACATTTACCGACAAAGGCAGGCAAGGCATGCAACCTGCCAGTGCCCGGACATATGACTCATATCACTATTATGGCCCAAGGCAGAGTTACCTCGACTGTCAACAGGGGCTCGATGCTCCTGTACAGCACCAGGCCCATAATGTGTGGCACCATGGTGCTCTGGAGAATCCTCAACAGGATAGACTAGCGACACTAACGCAATTAGTGGAAGCATTATTGGAAGCCATCAAAGACGGCCAGTTACTCCACCACCCCGGTTGTCAGCGGTACTCGCCAGGGAGGGCTGTGTCCAGGGGCAAATCCAGGTGCCAGCAGTATTCCCAAGGAAGGTCGGTGTCAAGGAGCCAAGTTTTAGACCGGGAAGGCTGTCTAGTTGGTACATATAGAGTATGTAAGTCGGAGAAGCCGCAGGAATTTATAGATAGGTCTGTGGATGCATGCATGCACAATCATGATACTGACATCAGTGTCACGCGGAGTAATTCGGGCAGTTCCACATCTATACATATACCGTGTAGGAGTTTTAACGTCAACACCTCAGGCCAGCGCCATCACAGGACCCTGCATGGGCGCGGAAGTAGGGCAGGGTGTTTGCCTGACAACTCGGATTATTCAACATGCAGTGGCTCTAGTTCCTCCAGCGAAACGTCGGAAGGTGAAAGTGAATGCTCGTCAGGCAGGAGTCGAGGGCAGCATAGCGGAAGGCAGAACCGTCAGCAGCATCGCCGATACCACAGCAGTCGACAGCAGTCCCCGGTCCCTGCAAAGATGCCAGTGTATAGTGGCACAGAAGACTGGTATACCTTTCTTTTTTCAGTTCGACCGGATGGCCCATAGATACAACTGGTCCAGTAGTAAGCGGTGAGACAAATTAGAGAATTGTTTGAGTGGGGTCGCGTTACGTTTTGTTAAGGATGTGGGAATTGACCGCAGCTATGCCAGTTTGGCCAAACTCTTGGAACGGCGGTTCGGAGTCAAGGAGGAGCCCCGTACCGTTCGGGGCCAACTCTATCAACTCAGGCAAAGGGATGAAGAATCCTTGGAAGAGTTCTCACAACGAGTGTATCTCGAAGTGAAGCAGGGCTTACCTTCTTCTGCAAATGACGAAGTAAGGGAACAGTTGGCTATAGACTTTTTCTTAAAAGGCATTCAGGATAAGAATGCCGCCAAGGCAGCATTAGGCAAGAATCCCCGGAACGTCCGTAAGGCCGCAAAATATGTTAAGGAACATATAAAAAACCAACGAATCATCTTTGGCAACACCCGTACCAGTGTGGCTTCTGTAAGACAGGTGCATTATAGTGACGAAGACAAACTCCATTTAAATCCAGAGGTCACAAAGGAATGCCCGACCGTTTGTGCAGTGACCACACCGTCGCATTCTACCCAAGTGGACGGGTTGGCCAAAAGGATAGAAGAGCTTGAGGCTCACTTGGAGGGTTCTGTGGAGGTGATGGCGAATCCATTGAGAGGCTCACCCATCACATGGGCCAACTTTCTACCAGAAAGAGGGGGCCTGCTGCTGACACCAACCCACAGCAATCGTGTTCTTGGGGTGCGTCTAGCAACCAGCTGGAATGTTACAGGTGTCACAAGGCCGGCCATGTGCGCGAGAATATTCGATAAGGTCACCAAAAACTGGAAATGCCAATTCAAAAGCTTCGGGAACCGTTAGCGGTACGAGGCACGCACCAGGGGGTGCACCGTCCCCTTTAAACTCATAACGGTCGAAGCAGGTGGCCGTCGCTCGACTACACAGGTAGGCCAACAGGACAATCCCGTTTTCTTCACACCGGACAAAGGTGTAGATGTTACCACTTCCATGTCAGTTATCAGCAATATACACCCTGCAGGTCTACTGGTACCAGGTAAGTCTTCTATTGCTTCTCAAGATATGGGTCAATATGAGGATGTAGGGGTAAATTAATACTATCAGTGGCATTGGGACAACTCTGTCTAATGTCAGCACCTTATCGCCAGTAGACAGAATTCTGCTAATCCTTGCCATACGTCTTCCACACAAACCGACCTTGCAGATAGTGTAGAAGGCTTGGATGTTGATAACGAAGAGGATGTGATACACATAAGACGGTTCCGTTGCAGCCTGTCAGTCCCCGTAGTGATTAATGGGCAGAAGAGTGAGGCCATTGTGGATAGTGCGGCACAAGTCACCGTAGTGAACCCTGCTGTCCTAAGTCAGAGGTTCACAGACATACAGGGGAAAAAGTGGCCATTAAAGGTATTGGGGATAAAGACGAAACGGTACCAGCAGTAAGAAGGGAAGGAGTAGCCATTTACTTGCATGAAATAGGGTGTATAGTCAATTTTGCAGTGGGGAAAACTTGTATGGATAACAATGTCATCACCGCTGCTTTCAAGGAAAGGGTAGACGATAGAAAAGAGCGTCATCTCATCTAGGTCTGTGTGGGTGGTACCAGTGCCAGTGCGAGTCGTGAATATCGCAGGGGAGAAATCCTGGGTTGTGGTTGAGCCGACTTAGGATTTAAAGGAATTGGCGGCCGCAACATCGGTGACATCGGCAGATAGGTTTGTGAGTGTGGTCAATAGTCAGGAGCAGACAGTGGTACTAAAGAAAGACCAAGTCTTTGGCGCGACATCCGAGATGGATGTATTAGTACAGCCAGTTGGTGACGATAGGAAGGATGCCGATACTGTTTGGATGCTGATGGATGCCGGGCTGTTAAGACATTATGTGACACAGTATTCTATGTAGACTATTAGCTATATGTGTTTGTGAGGTTTGGAGGCTCCGGGATCGGTGCTCGACCTCACTGTTAATGAGTATTGGAACTGGGGTTTTGAGTCACCGTGATCGGTGTTCGACCCGTATATATTATGTAGATGTGTCTAACTAATTGTTGGGGCAGCAGGTATTGGCGCAAACTTTGTATGCAGATCCTACCTGTAAGTCAGTAGGCTTGTAATCGCACGCGGCTAGTGTAGCTAGTTGCCGGCATCGGCGTGTATTGGCACTAATATCGATGTATGTTGGGGTTAAGGACTAAGACTGCCGTAGCATATGTTATATATGTACATATATAGTTCTGTTGTAGTGCATATTTAATTATTCATGCTCCAGTTGGTGTGTTGCACATGTTTCTTTAGTTACGTATTTATACTAGCACCGCTTACTTGATTTCATTGATGCACTTGTATGCCCTGGGTACGATGGTACTGCACTAACTTCACTTTTCTTCTGCATTGATACCTCTGTGGAGGTCATGTACTCTCTGCACGCTTAAATCTGACCGACGCTAGGTACTCGGTACCTCCTAGAGTTGGTGGCTTAGCGGGTGCCTATATAGTAATCAGTGTACTGAGAATGCTCCTGTCCTACTGGAGTACTCTACCACCACGTGATTATATTTGTATTTCTACAATTGTCCTCTGTTCCTAGAAAACAGGGGGGGGGGGGAGTGTTGAGGGGTTGCCCTTGGCAAGATTGACTAGGATAGCAGAACTATCATCGAGGTACATGGCGAACGATCGAACTACCTGTGCCGTGGCAGCAACAACGTGACGTAATCGTAGTAAGTGACACTCATATACCACCAGTGTTCAGCCTGTATTATCATCTTCAACATTAGTATAAGGTACTGGTGCAATATACTATATTGCAGTAGATTTAACATTACCCTCGTACCTTCTGGCTGTTGGAGATAGATTTGTGGACATCACATTAGGTATGTCGCATGTGATAGACTTAAGCACTGCTTCGGCAGTGGAGATGACCGGGGCTAACCCTACACTTTTCCCCGATATTACCGCACAAGCCATAGTTCGCCTGCACCATGAACAGCCGTGTTTTGGTTGTACAGAATTAGCTCAGGTCTTGAGCAGGTCAGCCACGTCCTGGAACGAATTGTCCACGGCTGGGGTTTTTATTATTTCGGGGATAAAAATTGAAGGTCAATTGAATCATGCAGCATGCATCCACCCCAAGAGTCCCGGGCCCGGCAGGGCAATCAAAAGCAACTGCAACTTTCCCTTTTGCCATGTTTCTGAACAATCGGTTGGAGACAGTGGATCCTTGGGGGGTTCCCCACAAAGAAGTGTGCCGGTTGGCTCCCTAACCATGACCCCACAGGCTGCAGGCGGGAATTGGGGTCCTGTAACACATAATGTGTCATATGCCGGTTCGGAGGTGGACCAGACATTCCCGTATAGCCACGGTGTCCCAGGGCAATATCGTGACCACCCCTCCTGGGAACTTTAGCCCAGGAGGTCAGGGTGCAGGTGTACATTATACCCATACAGCTGACATAATGCCTCACTCTGGGGCGGGTCATGTAGATAGCCTAAGATGTGGTCAGTCTAACGTCAGTGGTGGAGCTCCGACATTGGGATATACATTAGCAGAGGGGTTAGATAGGAAGGATCATGGGTCTCAAGGGAAGGACCAACCGGGTCGACCAATACCCATATTTACCGACAAAGGCAGGCAAGGCATGCAACCTGCCAGTGCCCGGACATATGACTCATATCACTATTATGGCCCCAGGCAGAGTTACCTCGACAGTCAACAGGGGCTCGATGCTCCTGTACAGCACCAGGCCCATAATGTGTGGCACCATGGTGCTCTGTAGAATCCTCAACAGGATAGACTAGCGACACTAACGCAATTAGTGGAAGCATTATTGGACGCCATCAAAGACAGCCAGTTACTCCACCACTCCGGGTGTCAGCGGTACTCGCCAGGGAGGGCTGTGTCCAGGGGCAAATCCAGGTGCCAGCAGTATTCTCAAGGAAGGTCGGTGACAAGGAGCCAAGTTTCAGACCGGGAAGGCTGTCTAGTTGGTACATATAGAGTATGTAAGTCGGAGAAGCCGCAGGAATTTATAGATAGGTCTGTGGATGCGTGCATGCACAATCATGATACCGACATCAGTGTCACGCGGAGTAGTTCGGGCAGTTCCACATCTATACATATACCGTGTAGGAGTTTCAACGTCAAAACCTGAGGCCAGCGCCATCACAGGACCCTGCATGGGCGTGGAAGTAGGGAAGGGTGTTTGTCTGACAACTCGGATTATTCAACATGCAGTGGCTCTAGTTCCTACAGCGCAACGTCGGAAGGTGAAAGTGAATGCTCGTCTGGCAGCAGTCGAGGGCAGCATAGCGGAAGGCAGAACGGTCAGCATCATCGCCGATACCACAGCAGTCGACAGCAGTCCCCGGTCCCTGCAAAGATGCCAGTGTATAGTGGCACAGAAGACTGGTATACCTTTCGTTTTCAGTTCGACCGGATGGCCCATAGATACAACTGGTTCAGTAGTAAGCGGTTAGACAAATTAGTGGATTGTTTGAGTGGGGTCGCGTTACGTTTTGTTAAGGATGTGGGAATTGACCGCAGCTATGCCAGTTTGGCCAAACTTTTGGAACGGCGGTTCGGAGTCAAGGAGGAGCCCCGTACCGTTCGGGGCCAACTCTATCAACTCAGGCAAAGGGATGAAGAATCCTTGGAAGAGTTCTCACAACGAGTGTATCTCGAAGTGAAGCAGGGCTTACCTTCTTCTGCAAATGACGAAGTAAGGGAACAGTTGGCTATAGACTTTTTCTTAAAAGGCATTCAGGATAAGAATGCCGCCAAGGCAGCATTAGGCAAGAATCCCCGGAACGTCCGTAGGGCCGCAAAATATGTTAAGGAACATATCAACAACCAACGAATCATCTTTGGCAACACCCGTACCAGTGTGGCTTCTGTAAGACAGGTGCATTATAGTGACGAAGACAAACTCCATTTAAATCCAGAGGTCACAAAGGAATGCCCGACCGTTCGTGCAGTGACCACACCGTCGCATTCTACCCAAGTGGACGGGTTGGCCAAAAGGATAGAAGAGCTTGAGGCTCACTTGAAGGGTTCTGTGGAGGTGATGGCGAATCCATTGAGAGGCTCACGCATCACATGGGCCAACTTTCTACCAGAAAGAGGGGGCCTGCTGCTGACACCAACCCACAGCAATCGTGTTCTTGGGGTGCGTCTAGAAACTAGCTGGAATGTTACAGGTGTTAAAGGCCGGCCATTTTGCGCGAGAATGTTCGAAACGGTCACCAAAAACTGGAAATGCCAATTCAAAAGCTTCGGGAACCGTTAGCGGTACGAGGCACGCACCAGGGGTGCACCGTCCCCTTTAAACTCATAACGGTCGAAGCAGGTGGCCGTCGCTCGACTACACAGGTAGGCCAACAGGACAATCCCGTTTTCTTCACACCGGACAAAGGTGTAGATGTTACTACTTCCATGTCAGTTATCAGCAATATAGACCCTGCAGGTCTACTGGTACCAGGTAAGTCTTCTATTGCCTCTCAAGATATGGGTCAATATGAGGATGTAGGGGTAAATACTATCAGTGGCAATGGGACAACTCTGTCTAATGTCAACCACCTTATCGCCAGTAGACAGAATTCTGCTAGTCCTTGCCTTACGTCTTCCACACAAACCGACCTTGCGGATAGTGTAGAAGGCTTGGATGTTGATAACGAAGAGGATGTGATACACATAAGACGGTTCCGTTGCAGCCTGTCAGTCCCCGTAGTGATTAATGGGCAGAAGCGTGAGGCCATTGTGGATAGTGCGGCACAAGTCACCGTAGTGAACCCTGCTGTCCTAAGTGAAAGGTTCACAGACATACAGGGGAAAAAAGTGGCCCTTAAAGGTATTGGGGATAAAGACGAAACGGTACCAGCAGTAAGAATGGAAGGAGTAGCCATTTACTTGCATGAAATAGGGTGTATAGTCAATTTTTGCAGTGGGGAAAACTTGTATAGATAACAATGTCATCACCGCTGCTTTCAAGGAAAGGGTAGACGGTAGAAAAGAGCGTCATCTCATCTGGGTCTGTGTGGGTGGTACCAGTGCCAGTGCGAGTCGTGAATATCGCAGGGGATAAATCCTGGGTTTGTGGTTGAGCCGACTTAGGATTTAAAGGAATTGGCGGCCGCAACATCGGTGACATCGGCAGATAGGTTTGTGAGTGTGGTCATTAGTCAGGAGCAGACAGTGGTACTAAAGAAAGACCAGGTCTTTGGCGCGACATCCGAGATGGATGTATTAGTACAGCCAGTTGGTGACGATAGGAAGGATGCCGATACTGTTTGGATACTGATGGATGCCGGGCTGTTAAGACATTATGTGACACAGTATTCTATGTAGGCTATTAGCTATATGTGTTTGTGAGGTTTAGAGGCTCCGGGATCGGTGCTCGACCTCACTGTTAATGTGTATTGGAAATGGGGTTTTGAGTCACCGTGATCGGTGTTCAACCCGTATATAATATGTAGATGTGTCTAACTAATTGTTGGGGCAGCAGGTATTGGCGCAACCTTTGTATGCAGATCCTACCTGTAAGTCAGTAGGCTTGTAGTCGCACGCGGCTAGTGTAGCTAGTAGCCGGCATCGGCGTGTATTGGCACTAATATCGATGTATGTTGGGGTTAAGGACTAAGACTGCCGTAGCATATGTTATATATGTACATATATAGTTCTGTTGTAGTGCATATTTAGTTATTCATGCTCCAGTTGGTGTGTTGCACATGTTTCTTTTAGTTACGTATTTATACTAGCACCGCTTACTTGATTTCATTGATGCACTTGTATGCCCTGGGTACGATGGTACTGCACTAACTTCACTTTTCTTTTGCATTGATACCTCTGTGGAGGTCATGTACTCTCTGCACGCTTAAATCTGACCGACGCTAGGTACTCGGTACCTCCTAGAGTTTGTGGCTTAGCGGGTGCCTATATAGTAATCAGTGTACTGAGAATGCTCCTGTCCTACTGGAGTACTCTACCACCACGTGATTATATTTGTATTTCTACAATTGTCCTCTGTTCCTAGAAAACAGGGGGGGGGGGGTGTTAAGGGATTGACCTTGGCAAGATTGACTAGGATAGCAGAACTTTCATCGAGGTACATGGCGAACGATCGAACTACCTGTGCCGTGGCAGCAACAACGTGACGTAATCGTAGTAAGTGACACTCATATACCACCAGTGTTCAGCCTGTATTAGCATCTTCAACATTAGTATAAGGTACTGGTGTTAACTTTGATATATGGAAGAAAGTAGATTTCCTTACAAAACATATAGAATGTTGAAACGACTTGATGATATAGGAAAAATTGCTTGGGCTTATGTATTAAACTACAGATAAATCAATTGGGTTACGGTTCAATTCTGTTATCTCAAACTATTTGAGATGTAAAATATTTAATGGCTATAGTAGAGCAAAGACTGGAGGGTTGTGCCTTACAGATAAGGCATGTAGAAATTGAGCGAAAAGGTAAACTGCAAATGTAGAACTCTGTTACATCACTTTTAGAACCAGAGAAATATTGAGAGTATTTATTACAAAATTTAAGATCTGTTACGGCAAAATTTGGGCTAAGTTTCTTTTCAACAGAAAGGAAATTTGCAGACATAAAAAGGTATACCGTACTTAAAGATGGTGTAAATTTTGTATGCATACAGGAATAAGGCAAATTGAGGTTAAAAGTATAAGCCCTCCTAAATGCAAGATTTAACAATTTTTTCATATATGTAATAAATTATAAAATATTCGACTATTACCTAGAGTTTTATGTATGTGTAAATTGTTTAATTTATGAACATTCCCTAATTATAAGGGAAGTAATATTGTATATGTGTATAATTGACAAGTTTATGTATATGATTCTGCAAGTTATCAGAATAAACTTTCTTTCTTTACTAAACAATTGAACACTTTGACAATTGAACACAACATGGGACTTTCAAATTAAAGAAAGGTGATCATGGCCAGAAACACGGACTACAGCTTAAATTGACAAAGACTTTCCCGTCATCTATATGAAATGAATAATAGATTAGAATTTAACATGATTAACTCGTAATTTTAAGAATCTGGAATCGGGATTCAAGCCATCTCCATCGAGGATCGGGATATTGTACATATCTATTATGTGTTAACTTTTTATTCAGATGGGAATGTGTTGTAGTGTTAAAATTATTGCTCCGTATATGCATATATACATACAATACATACAGGCGGACAGAGTAATTAACGGTCAAGGTTAAGGGGCATCACCGATCCCTGGAAGTGTTGTTACATCGCGGTTTGAAATAACTCATGTCTCTAAACGACAGACGTTCCCCTGATTGCTATAGAGAAATAACTTTATTAACAGTAAGGTATAAATTATGTATGAAGATTATTTTAAATAGACTGCTTGCCTATATTGCACATGTTCAGTCTCCTCCCCTTTGATATAAGAACAAGAGGTAAACTTAAGTTCAGAATGCTAAGCTGTACAAAGTGAGCCGTATATTCTTTGTAAAATATGGTACGCCGCCAGGGACATTCCTGTATCTTTTAGTATATCTTTTATATTAGCGTCAGAAATGTATCACTCGTCTCAACTTTGCCATCTTTGTGGCAAGATGTATACTTCTCTGTTACTTCAAGCATCTTTATCATGTTCAAATACTAGTGAAAGCGGAACCAACACCTGGAACTACATATAAGATAAACTTCCCTTCACAGTAAGCGCTGCACTAAGTATTCTGGATGATTTCGACTTTGTTGCTACCTGGACTGGACATATATACTTTCTATACTGTATATTCATCGGGCAGCATTGTTCTTTAAAGAAGCAAGACCAGTAATAGAAGCCTTGTAATTTTCAAGTAAAATGTTGACAAATCTATTTCATAAAATGATAATAATAATAATTTATGCCTCTCTTATGCTATTACATTTATTGTAGATATTTTACATTTTTTTTGTAATCTTGTATTTTTCAAGTTTCAGAACTTTCACTGATTTAGTTATTATTTATTATGAGTTCTCTTGTCATATTTACATATGTATTGCATTTGATTGTACTCTTCGAACTCTCAGAGGAAATAAAGGTTATCAATTAATCAATCCCCCCCCCCCCGATCCGCGGGAGGCCGTCACCGGACATCGTCAGTACACTTACATCTAGCCAAGCAGGAGGCCGTCACCGGACACCGTCAGTACACGTACATCCTGCCAGGACCACACCAGGCTTCATGTTCAGTGACAGCTCGATGTTACATCACTTAATGGAGAAATTAGAAATCGATCTCTTCCGATAAAAAAGTCTGCCATACAGCATCAGATATATATTCTGACATGTGGACAAAATTTCTTACATACTTAAATGGAACGATTGTGCGTAACGTATACAGAACACTTGGCGTCTTTCGGTCTTCATGTGAAAACAAAGTGTAACAACTACACATTAAAGCTAGCTATTCACCTACATTTTCTATAGAACTTTTGTGATTTCTGGCTTACTCAGCGCACATATAAATGAACTTTAAGTAATTCCTGTTCAGAATATGTTCTTTAGCGCCTCTGTGGTTGAAGTATGGTCTTCTTTCTCTACAAGTTCTCACTAAATATTTTAGATGCACACTTTTTACAAATAGGAAACCATGTACTGAGGTGGTTGTTTTCATATGAGCGGAAGTTGCCAGGTCACTAGGTGCAAAATGGCCTTTGCAAAACTCAGGTTCGTCTGAATTGCCGCCAGATGTCCTCGTTCAATGTGTTTACATTTTACCTACACTTGTAACACAACGGGCTGAGATCGGACTACATTTTTAAATGGTTAAAGGTATTATCTTTTGTTAATAAACGTCAGATTTCGGAAATAGGCTCACTGGTATTTTTCTTATTTCATCGGCTGTTTTCAAAGATTTAATTTAAGTAATAGCAGTATGACACAACCACGTATGATAGAGTGTTGGCAGTTACAGGGTCGGGGAATTTTCAATTAATCCGTCCCACATCGTGTCTGCATACTTGGCGTCCAATATCTGCATTCTGATTTTCACAATCTTAATGAAATGTTAAATTTCGAGAAGTTAGGTTATTTCTATTTTTAAAAGGAACGATGCATGTAATTCAACACGAACGTGCACGCATAAGCATAAATCAGGCATGGCATTTTGAGGCATTTATATTTTCTTTCGGCGAAGGCACGACGTTCAAACAGATATTCTCTGACGATCTGTTGACTTATGAGGTAACACATCATTTCCAAAGTAGTTACGCACCATGCTATATCCAGGGATTGCCGCACATAAGACATTACAGCAATTGACTAACGCCTAAGTCAATTATTTCCATCCGCTCAAACAACTGTGAGGTTCGGAAAAAGCCGAAGTTATTCCGAGTAACCAAAATATGAGCGAGGCACGGTCAAACGAAAGCATCGACAGGTAATCCATATCCTAACATTTCTGACTGCATCTATGTAGTCTGACATCAGCAATCATTTGCTGAGAGCGAACACGGTCTCCATGGGTTTCTAATGGCATGACCTGTAAGACGCAATTTTCCTAACAATTAACGGATACGGCCAGAACGCTGACAAGTTGGTGCGAGAACACTGAAATTCCCTTCCATGGTACAGATGTTTAAGATATATTTAGGGCAGAAACCGATGGTGTTAACAGTAATTTCGGTATGGGCAATTTCTCAATATCAAAGTAGTTTCTTTCGGGGCTAAGATTTGTCCCGTCCAAAGACTCTTTATTCCGATTCGGTCTGCTGCTGTACATCAACGTCTTGTGACGCCCTTATCAAAATTCCGCATAAGGTCCCAAATAGGAGGACCATCGAAATCGTGTAGTGACTTTTTTGGCGATGTAAACATAAGATTATTACCTTGTAGTTACCTTTGGATGTTTTATGAAACTTCTGAATGGTTGTAGCACCAATGTAATGCTCAGCTGCCGCACACATCCATAATTTTACCAGGAGCCCAGCTGTTTACATGGAGAAGAAGTCGACATGATTGTATGCAATGCCCCACAGTTCTTTTGAAACTGGCTCTAGACTTGGACCCACTTTAAGTTTATCGATGTCGGATATGGAAAAAGTGGGCGTAAATAAGTGCCCGTGCAGAGTACCAGTCTATCAACGTCCGCTCACAACAAGTTCATCAAGTTTGTTATGTTCAAATCACGGCGGACTTACAAGGATCGTTAGGAGATATTTAAAAAAATTAATGTAAGAACATGTCATTGTTGTCAGATAGACCCATTCATATACCAAAAACACGAACGGATGTATTTTGATATGTATCATTAGCACTGTTACAGTATTTTTAGCTCAGCTGACTCTAAGTCATCTCAGTTATGGCGGTCCCCCTTTTTTTCGGTCGTCCGTCCGGCCGTCCAGCTGTTCGGCCGACCGGTGGTCCGTCCATTAAGAGTGTACAAATCGTTAGAAACCTCTAACTGAACATCCACGGGGGTCCAAGGCAAGTTTCCTTGGAAACCAGACATTAGGTCATGGTGACCTATATTCTGCGACCTACGGGCCGAAACATGTTTTAGAGTACCCAGACAGTCAGACGAGAATCTTCTAACGCAACATCCAGGGAGGTTCTAGGTACGTCTCCTTGGAAACTTGAAATAAGGTCATGGTGACCTAAATTTTATGACCTACGGACAAAAAAAAACATGATTTTAAAAACCGCATGGTTAGATGGGGCACAGATTGTATCCATTATGCCTAAAAATCTTCTCACGTAATATTCTGGGAGTTCCTGGGCAAATGTCCTTTGAAACACGAAATTAAGTCACCGTTACCTATCTTCTGCGACCTATAGAAGTCATATGAGTAGCCTCTTTCACAGGCTCCGTTGCGGAGCGCCACCGTGTGTCTGTGTAAGAGACTATAGTCATATGAGCACCCTGAATATCGATTGCCACAAATTGTATCTTTTAGGCGTAGAATCTAACAACACAAAACCCATGTAGGTTCTGGAAAAATCTCCTTGGAAACCTGAAAGTAAGTTATTGTGACATAATAGGCTATATTCTGTGAGCTATTGGCCAAACATTTAATTTTAGTAACCAGACAGACATGGTACTCGTCAAGTGAGCTAAGGGAAAATAACAGTGACCGTAGGTACAACTAAAGCTTTTTCTGAGAATGGCTCATACCTTCCTTTTTCTGAATGAGCCCCCTAAAAATCAAGGGGGGGGGGGTTAACTTATAACGGAATGCCCTCATTACGTCAAATACGGTATATTATTCTTACATAGATATTTATTTATTTGTCTACCACTTCAACAAAGCAATGATTAACAGTACATAACTGTCAAATGTTCTCTATATATAAGTATCAAATGCTCTCTGCATGTGTTAATGTTTGTATGAGTGTGTTGGGGAGCGGTATTTTAATTACACAACGGCAGCCCGTGGAGATATTTTCTACGCGCTTTATCTAATAAGTGCCGGGGGATGTGATGAGCGTGTGGCTGCTTGTTTGCCGCTAGAACAACTTATTTTACACTCACGCAGAATCATCGTAATTTACAAGGATCATTGATAGTATCTTTGCTGGTAATTTGTTGTACACAAACTCACCAATTTTAGTCCACGGAATCAGCAGGTCATTTTCAGCCCATGAATCTCTGTCACGATGAGGCTTCCTCACGCATGGTTGACACGAGCTGTCTGTATAGATTGGCCTCATTTAGTACCGTACAGCAAAAGTGACATGAGTCCGGTGCATTTTACAATTTTGACTTATGAAGAAAGTCATGTTTTATATTTTATCAAGTTACTTAAATCACAGTTGGTTCCTTGTTTTACAGTATAAACCATCCTAACTTGCAAACACAACAGTATTACCCGTATCATTGGTCACACTCTAGAAATGAATCTCTGTAGGAGAATTGCTAGTGCTTTGCTGATGACACGCTCCTATCATTTTGTGTCTGTCTGTTTGTCTTCCATATCTCTATCTCTTATTGTGATTTTGACAGGTTAGACGACCATGTTAAATATTAATGCTATAGTAGAAGATTGCGGAACAGGCAGGTTTCCAATATATACAAAATGCCAACAACGACCAAACTTTACTGTAATTTAAAATAATATGCACAAAATAATAAAGAACTTACGGAAGCGTATTGCTGCCACCTGGTAAAAGAAAAATAAATTATTTATCTCGTACGTACGACATACTATCTCGTACGTACGACATACTATCTCGTACGTACGACATACTATCTCGTACGTACGACATACTATCTCGTACGTACGACATACTATCTCGTACGTACGACATATTATCTCGTACGTACGACATATTATCTCGTACGTACGACATATTATCTCGTACGTACGACATACTATCTCGTACGTACGACATACTATCTCGTACGTACGACATACTATCTCGTACGTACGACATATGCTACTTAGTTCCGGGCTTAAGTTGTATAGGCCCCTTGATTTGTCATTAAGAACAAAATGGCGGAGACCGATTTGGAGGAGATCCTCGAAGTGTATTTCAGGTTTGGCTTTAACCATACCGAAATTTTGCAAAGTCTACATACTGATGGCTTCTCTCTTAGTCTTCGCACTCTCAGACGGATATTGACAAGAGCTGGACTTTATCGCCGTAAACATTTCTCTGATTTACTGACTGTCGGCCTTTTCCTGACCAATGAAATCGAGAATATTGGATCTTTGCATGGATATAAACTTATGCACTTAAGGTGTCTTCAAGAGGGCCTTGTAGTGACCCAGGAAACGATAAGAATTTTGCTACATATAATTGACCCGATTGGAATTCATCTCAGAAAAGGGAACAGATTGAGGAGAAGAATGTATCGCAATCCGGGACCCGATTTCTTATGGCATGTTGACTCCTATGATAAACTGAAGCCATACGGTATATGTATAAACGGAGCTGTTGATGGATTCTCAAGATATGTAATCTGGCTTGAAGCATACCACACAAACAGTGATCCTGCAGTTATAGCAAGCTACTATATGGAGGCTGTTGAGTCAAGAATGGGCTCTCCCAAACGGATAAGAAGTGATCTGGGCACAGAAAATGGATATATGGAAAACATGCAGAGATATTTAAGATATGAACATGAAGATGATTATGCCAAAACCCCTTTTCTTTACGGATCAAGCAATCACAACCAGAGAATAGAATCATGGTGGGCCTTTCTGAGAAAGCAGAAGATACAGTTCTGGATGAACTTATTCCAAGACCTAAAGGACACAGATCAATTTACAGGCGACTTCTTGGATAAGAGTTTGATCCAGTTTTGCTTCATGGGAATGGTTCAGGTAAGGGAATTATTATTTGCAGTCTTGAGAAAAAAGGCCTGTTGATCCCATCATAAAGTAATTAATTTAGCACAAAACTACATCTTCTATGTTTTCATGCATGGCTGTGTACAAAACAGACCTAGACATTTATTTATAGTCATAAAGTAGGCAACAGTATGACATTGCCCATTAAAACAAAATCAAATTTATTGTTCGAATGATGTATATTTAACGTCATACGTCTTCTTCATTACAACAATACACACGCCATGCTGCTTATGTAAGTCTCCCCTATTGCCTACATACCATATATGTTTGATCAGAGATATAATTTACCTGAGGTCAGTCACAAATGCAACAATACGACACTTATCAATAGGTAAAGGTTTCTTTATATAGGTTTTTGCATAAAGTTACAAAATTGTACTTTTATTTTTATATAATTGTATCAGCCAGTTTTCTCGCCTGTTCTGCCGACCTCGCCGCGTTCGTTTCCGGAGAACTCCTCTGAGACCCTTAGACCGATCTTTCCGAAACCCAGCATACTTATCCGCTAACATGTGAACTCGAGCGTAACAAAGGCTGGTGGCGCCATCTTTAGTTCTTTTCGTGCAGTATCAAACTGGATGTCTTAGTCATAGCAGCCCATATCTCAGGAGTGGTTCAATGTATTGTGCTGAAATAGTGCATATCCATTTATATGGATCTTGGATCTCCCCATCTCGTACTCGAGACTGGTGGCACCATCTGTAATCGTATTTGCGGGGCATCCATCTATGCGTCCGCTTAGGGTGAAAATCACTCATATATCAGGAGTGGTCCACTGTGTTGGTCTGAAATTTAGCATGTTCATCCATCTTCGAGAGTTTTCTCATAGATCAGACAGATGGCGCCACCTACCTCCCCGTTATCGTAGAATACATTGATGCCCTTTCCTCAGGAATGGTTTTGCCGTACTGGCCTAAAGTCATGTATGCAAATGGATTTTGGATACCTCCATTTCATACTAAAGACTTGTGGCGGCATCCCGTTAAATGGCGTCCGTTCGTCCGTTTCCTTTGGGTGAAAATGACTCATATTTCAGGAGTGGTTCCATGTATTGGTCTGAAATTTGTTATGTCCATCCATCTTGGAGAGTTTTCTTGTAGACCAGACAGGAGGCGCCACCTACCTTCGTGTTTTCGTAGAAAAAAATGATGCTCAAGACTAGTACAATATGAAAATGGCTCATATCTCAGGAGTGGATGGATGTATCAGCCTAGGTTATTCGTTTTCACATAGCGTAGATCCATCATAGACCATTTCATCTTGTAGTCATCTGCAGATCTTTTTTTGGTGAAAATTGCACTAATACGAGGAGTTTCATAGCCATCTGTGATGCCACAAATTTGGAGTCATGTCATGTCAGGCACATTTGGCGGATACATGTAATCGGTTGTCCACTGCTCGTTTTCTAGTTTTATTCCGAAGTTTATAAACTTATGAGACTATCCACGTTTGATATATATATATATATATATATATATATATATATATATATATATATATATATATATATGATAATTAAGCGACACAAATCCTAAATGCATTCCTTGTAATTGTACATATATTTCGTATGTTTTAGGATGACCTCGATAAAATTACTGAGTTGTGGAACCATCATCGTCTCCGTCCGAGTAGAAACCAGGCGGCTCCACATGGACGGCCATCTATCATGTATTGTCTTCCAGAACGATATGGAGCAAGAAATCATCTCTGTGAAGTTTCAGCCCTTCAAATACAAATTTGCAAAGACGAGTGTGTCCCGAAAGGCTCCTTCCCATGTGACGAAACCGTATTCAACCTGTGTTGTGTCCTGATGACAGAAGCTGATATACGGCCTCCAGAAAGTCCTTATGATGCAGTTCACCTGTACGGATTCCTGAGAAACGAAATAATTAGCAATTTATAAGGAAGCTACGTGTAATAATCAATGTTCCACTACCAAGTAACTCCTGGCCTACACTAGCAACTGGACCAGTGAGTTCATCTCGATGAGACTGATTTGTTGTTCAATATAATGGCAATTTCAGAACAATTCTTAAACATTTAAAGCTTAACATTGGTACAAAGAGGAACTGTAAACTGTACGAAAAAAAAGAGGACCAATTTTCAAAACACCTGTATTTTCTCCTGGCAACATTATAAGTATTGTCAAAACAAAATAAGTGGATCTGATGAAATAACAAAACATGTGCTGAAAGATTATCATTTTGTACCGTGTGTACATATGTTTGATCGTTGTTTGTTAAAGTTTGTTTTCATGGAACATGAGTTATTGTTTCGACTTTATTACCTTCATAATTTATTATGAATAATATTATAAGTTTGCATATATTGTAGCCTGCATTTCACCAAAAATAAACATAGCTTGAACTGAAGAAATCGCGTCAAATGATTAAGTTTAACGAATAAAAAAATAGCTGAGAGTAGCATAATTTAATGAACCATCAAAGTAGCAGACCTTGCCCTGAGCTTCCGATTTTACCCTTTGATCGGTTAGACAAACGAATTAGCCGCCAACAGAACACAGCTAAACCAGAGGCCCTTCGAAGATATTTTTTTTCTATATTCGAACTCGGGCGAGATAATCTACTGGTAAATATTAATGGTGGGTTTTGTGAAAATCCTCAAAGCCCTGGTAAATAATCGCAGCCACACTTAAAGTTAACGGACTGACGGTGATCCGAGGTCCGATCTTGCCAGTTCGCCAGAACTCCAAGACAAGACACAAAATATGAAAGAAGAAAAAAAGACGAAACCCCAGTTGAAAGCTTGAACAAATTTATTTTGTAAGGTTGCGGGGCACGATTGCAACTTGGCAAGTGAACTATGTTTGTTTTGCGCTACTGATCGCGCCCGGGGCAAGCTTATAACAACTTGTACACAGGAGTAAGCAGGTTTCAGAACGAAATATCGGCAGAAACCAAAATATTCTCAGGACAAAACACCATTTAATCAAATTTTCTTTTATCAAAATGGATGAACGCATTTTGTCAGTGACTATAGCCTGATACTGCGAGGACTTGGCTGTGTTCATTTGTGTATAAAAGAGTCTTAATCCAGCATCGTCCAACATTAAGCATTTCATATGCCTGGTGTAATTTGCCGGGTCCAAGATACCGTTTATGCATAAACTGGTGTAGCTCAGACAAGGATTGTTTAAAGTTGCCGACGGTGCCGGTTTTTATCATATCCAGGATAAATTCCCATTCCGATTCCCCCACGTCCATCTAAACTATGTCAATTACACGATGAAATGGAACTTGTAAATATCAGCTGTCAGCGACCAGGAACCAGTTGGAAAAACAATCAACATTATTTTAAATACAACATGCAGTATATCATGATTTTGAGTTCACGAAAACAGAAAATAACATTGCTGCGTTGTTGTTAAAACTAAAAAAGCAGTTAGGGACTGCATTCCTCCGCCAACATTTTTGACCAACAAAATATTACCCAAACCCTGATAAATTTTAAGTGTGGTACGATAATGCAGGTAATAAACGAAACCCTGCCGAGAGAAAGGTTCACGGCTCACCAACTTGATGGTTGCACTGTTAACTCTTCTCGACATTGAGGACTGTTGAACCCTAGAGCTTATGGGCCTTCAAACAGAAATCTTTGGAAACCCTAGACTCTGCAGTTGTTAGGAGTTTTAGGCGGAAACTAGAATTTGCATAGATCTAGTGCGTTTTTTTACGTATAATTTTTTATACGATAAAGTAAACTTCACAAGCTATAGAACAATACAATTCAGTCGCATGGAAAAGCACAGGAAGATATATGAAATACAACAGACTTTGCAAATAGTTTACCAGTACACGTCTGTTTTATTATTATTATTATTACTTGAAGGTTGTTTAGTCGGTCAGCTGGTTGGTTTGTATATTAGTAAATTTAATCAGAAGGAAAAGGTAGAAGAAAAGAAAAAAACAAATTATGTTATAATCTGGTGAAAAATATTTGTTCAGAAACCATGAACAATGGGTAGAATGAACTCAAGAGTGCTCATTATCATGACTTTTGTCCCAAGGCTTTAGAACACAGGTTACATTGACCTTAATTGTGGGTTGTCAAGAAAATTGAGGAATTCCCAGGATTAATTAGAAGTTTCTATGTCCACCCCATGATTTGTGTCCATCTTAATCATAGGGTGCTCAACTTAAGTTCTTTCACATAGCTCCCAGAATATTGGTCACATTAACCTTACTTACAGGGAGCTCCAAGGATCGGAATTAAATTAAAAGTTTCTTGGTCGACCTCCCATGATTCGTGTCTAAGTAAAAGGGCTCTAAAATCATGTTCTCTCACACACAGCTCGCACAATATAGTCACAGTGACATGCATGTTTCAGGTTTCAAAGGAATTTTTACATCGACCTCCATGGATCTTAATGAAGTTTGAAGTTTCTAGATCTAACTGTTAATGGAGTTCTCAAATCATGTTCTTTCACATATCCTGCGAATATTCACCATGATTTGCCAAGAACCCCTCCGAATGCTGCGTTAGAAGATTCAAGGCCCAACGTATACACAATCGGTGTCCATCTGATGTTCAGGGTGTTCAATTCATGCTCTTTGCCCGCAATTTGCAGAATATAGGTCACCGGAATCTTATTCCAGGTTTCCGAGCACATTTATTCAAGACCTACCAAAATTATATGTTAAAAGATTCTTGGCCTAACTGATACAATTGTACCCCTTCTGACTGCTAAAAATCATTTTTTCGATAGATAGCTCACAATATAAAGGTCACCATGACCTAATTCCAATTTTTCTGAGATTTGCCCAGGACCTCCAAAGATAAACAGTTAAAAGTCTCAGTCCAAAGGTTTTGATTTATGCTCTGTTAACCGACACCTGGACGGACGACGAACAAAGATTGATGAATAAATTCAGATGACTTACAGTCAACTAAGCTATAATCTAAAACCTTTTGAGTAAATGAAGGATCTCCCGTCTAGGAAAAGGACTCATGAATCTCGAAGCATAGTTGATATACTTGTATCTGTGAAACTGAATGACTGTACTGCTTTATTATGATTAAAGAGCATACATCAAAATCTTATCCAAACAACAGAAATGTTGAACAAATCGCATGTTTTTTTTTTCATTTTATTTTCCAGTAAAAATCAATAACAACTGAATAAAAGACATTAATTAATTACAGTGTGTACACCTTAGGGTGCCGTCTCTCCATTGAAAAATGCAAAGTTATCATCTGTACGGGGAAAAATTGACAAAGACGGATTACTAGACAACAGAATGAATGATTCTGGTAAAAATAGGTAATGATATTCGATGATCGTCTACTGGGATTAACAGATTCCTTATCACTCTTTTTTTAAGTTTTTAACTCAACCTCAAGTCTCTGCTCCCTTACAAAAAGTATTATCATGTCAAATTTACATTTTTTTGAAAATTCAGTCATTTTAGATAGATAACTGCAATTATCAGAGTGCTAAGCATCGCAATAAAAAAAGCAGAGGTGCCCTTTGCTTGAATTACATTTTCATAGCTAATAAAAGTACTTAAAAAAACAGAACCAACAGATTTGGAAATATTTACCATATAAATACCTTGCTCACATAATATAAGTGGAAATTAAATGAAATGAAAATAATATCAGATAAAACTGTTTGTTACAGTAGGCTGATAAAATGTTTTAACTATACTTTCACAAACATATATTAGGGATGGCAAAGTAGTCGCCGAAAGAGGCAAAAATTACTCTTCCCCTGTTAAAGACAGGTTGATGCAAGTTTCAACACAAAATAAAAAAAAATTCAGTCGATGGTGGTTGCGACACCAATACCTCAGTTTTAAGGATCACAATTTTTGCATTTGGTAAATCTACCTCCTGAAGTTTCTGAAACTGTAATCGTAGAATGCTTATTTGGCTTATTTCAGTTTCTGTAATTCGGCCAAACATCACCGAACCTATCTTACCTGAGAATGTTTGTTTCTGGAATAACTTGTGCAATATTTAACAATTTGGCTTGACTGTTTCTGGGAAGATTTATATTTTTTTAGCTTTTTCACTGTAAAAGTTAAATCGTTGCATTTGGCCCCAAAATGAGCCTGATCAGATTAAAGATTGACATGCGACTGATTTTGCGTAAAATTAGTGATGTAGCTCCTGCCGATTTTTGTGAAAGTATGGGTTAATGTAATGCCTCATCGCACAAGCTCCAAGATTCTCTACAAATCTTAATGTTTTCAATATGATAGGTTTCTATACCAATAGTTATTCAATAATAAAAGTTATATCAGAAACGCAGTAGTACAGTGACAATTTAGGTAATTATAGTCTAAATTCTTGGAAGCCCAGCTGAACATATTTGTAATATAGCTACCGCAAAAGTCCGACATGTTAACATTAAATATCTTTCTTGACAAAGGATATTTTCTCATGATGAGGCAAAAATAGTCAGTGTTTATCCATATAAAAGTGTATCATTTTGTAAAAGGCACATACAAAAACAAGAACTCAAAAATAATATGTAAAAAATACTACCAGTGCGTTAATTAGCATCAAGTTAAAGTTGACAGTGACCATAAAGGCACATATACCTGACCTTACATTTATTTTTTTTTAAATAAAACAGTATATTATAACTGCCATAAAATAAGAAAAATTATTTAATTATTACCAGGTATGTAAATCTTAATTACCACTGAATATAAAACAAATGACCCATGGGTCAGACAATATTTTAACTGCCATAAAATAAGTCAAATTATTTAATTATTACCAGGTATGTAAATCTGAATTACCACTGAATATAAAACAAGTGACCCATGGGTCATGACACTCAGCTGACTAAGAAAACATGATATCCTCATGCGGGGCTAAGGAGAGGCAGGATACAATTGCTATACTTGATCTAAAATGTAGAGAATGCCTGAAAATAGGAAACAAACTGTAGGGTAACAGTATACTAAATAAAACCACAACTGAGAGAATGGAAATTGTGCAAAAAATATGAATAAATAGGTGGCACCAATAGTCTTCAGCATCTGAAGAATTCTCCATGACGATGAGCCGGAGGGGATGCATACACATCACATCACTCAGAAATTGTAAGTGTAACCTAATTTAGGTTTCAAACGACCTGACATTTACTATTCATGCCTTGTTAAAGGACGGATGGACTTCCGGAAGGCAAACAAAGGGTGATCACTAGTTAAGCATGACTGAAAAACAATTCCACCAGATATTGACCAGTAAAGCACACTTTAAATAAGTGTTAAAACATATCAAAATGCCTTGAAGTACGGTTATACCCCAATCTATCCTCATTTTAGTTTCATCAGCAATCAAAAATATCATCACACTATATCCATTTTAAAGGATTCTTCATTCGATAAAATGGCTGTTATTTCATGACGGAATTCAGGATATGAGGTGTAGGTTGCTGGCAGCTCCAGTGTTGGTCCACAGGTGTGAGCCACTGGCCTCCTGGCTACACCTTCTAGTGTTGTAAATGAAATTTCAATCCTGTTACAGGAAATTATGTCAGACCCAGTTAGGAAACGGAGAAACCTCTGTAAAGAGGTGTCATCTTGTGCTCGCATGAATTGTTGGAGGAACTTCAAACACCGATCCTCATCCTGGTTGGTTGGTGTTGCATGTAACAGTTTGAGAAGTTTTCTCACTGTTGGTTTCAGTTCACTGTACATATTAAATAATGATTCTGTAGTGGGAAAATGGGCCAGTAATGGACACCTTGATACTTCTGCCATCTTGTCCAGTGCATACTTTGGTTTTTGGATAATTTCCTTGTGTGCTATCTGCATTATTTTACTTTTCAAGTCTTCTTTTGATGGTATAGATTTGCAACCAAATCGATCTAAAATCTCAATAAAGTCTTCTTCAGTCTCTTTGTCCATATTTCCAACCATTGCTGATCTCAGCACAGCTCTGTCTGTTGGACTTAAATAAATCAAGAAAGAATCCAGCAACCTTTCTGGAGATAGGGCTGTCTCACCTTGGATCAACCCCACTGTAAATCCAAAGCAAAGTTTTAATGGGAAAAAGTGATGGTCAATGTAACCTTTCACCAGAATTCTCCCAACAGCCTTCCATTCTTCATCCTGCATTCTTGTATTGAGTGCAGGTACCCGAGTTTCTTCACCTTCTGCTGACCTGATAAAAAATTCAGCCCAAAAAGCACAGTATGCTTCACGTGAAACTCCTGACTGATCACACCCAGATTCACCAACAAACAAGAATTTTACCTCTGTATCAATGATATCTGGATCTTTAAATTGGCAAATCATGTCCTCTAGTAGGTTTGTTCTATGAATTCTCACTGTAAATCGACTGCCTTCAATTAAAGGTGGGGGGGTGGGGCTTCTTGGTGATTCTTGCCAGTGATGCTCATCTGTTGACTCTTCAAGAATGCCTTCATGATACACAGTTTCTCTGTTCTCTATTATTACTTCTTGCTCGTTATCATCAGTTGCAGTCATAACAACATCCTTTGAGGTCTCCTGTGGAATGAACGAAGTCAAAGGAAGGGTATCATCAAGAGAGTCATCAGAAAAGGAGCTAAATGGACCAAACTGAATAGTGCTTGATATGCCTGATGTGCTGGCACATGGCTCAGTGTCATCTTGCTCCTCAAAGTCTGCATTGGTAAAACCAGCATAGCTCTCGGAGCTTCCTTTTGTTTCAGAATCAGAGTTTGTGTTTGTCTGATCACTGGTACTGGACTTAATTTCTGTGTGCAGATAAAAACGGACAATGCCCATTTTCACTTCTTCATATACTTCCCCTACAGTGACTGTATCTGAAAGGGGCGATTCCTGAAAGTCTAATATGTCAGATGAGACATCATCCCAAGACCATCTCTTTGATTTGCCGTGAGGGAAAAAAATGTCTTTGCATAACTGTAAAAGGACACTTTTGTCTGCTGTTTTGGCCACCTCTACATTTCTTGTTCCTCCCCCATTTCTAGTTCTAACCTGTTTCCCCTCATGAATCCATCCCAGCTGCAATCTTCTGGTTTTCTTTGAAGCATTTCTATTTCCCTTTATTGATTTTGCCCTTTTACTTGTGTCACTGCTAGCAGTTTCATCATCTGATGCCTCATTTTTCCTCAATTTCATTTTTCTTCTAAGTTTTTCAAATAGTGACTGTTTCTTGCTTTGTGTTGTCTCCTTTGTTTTTAAGCCAAAGTAGTGTCTGACAGCCAGCCTATCCCCTAAGCAAGGCAAATATGTTTCCAGCTGTTGATCATCCATCAACAGGACTGTGTGCCGATCAATCTAAAATTAAAATAATAAATTAACATTAGCCTCATGCAATATGATTTGCAACATAGTTATTATTATGACTGATCACATGATCATGGATGAGTTGCTTTTACCTGAAAAACCCTTATGGGGACAACACACCAAGCATAAACAAAATACCCATGGGTCAAGACAACCAGCTGTTAGTATGTGTAGCATCATTTCTGCTCTGTAAAATATATAAACAATACATTTGTAAAACTAACTTACTCAAATTGTATTAAAATGACTGAACAAAAATGTTATGGTTTGATTCAGTGATGTATCAGTCATGTATAAAGGTATAGGAGTGAAGCATCCCAAGCAACAGAAGCATAACTAGATATTTCTTGGCACCGCAGGTGCCATAGTATCGCCAGACAATAAATCCCCCCCCCCTTTAAGAATAGTACACCCATCTTCAGCAGCATATACTGACATTTGGCAAGCGACTATGGTTTCTTCCATCTATCCACTTGAGAAACAATATTTTTCACCAAATATGGGGGCCAATAAAGAGAATCACTCTTATGAAAAGGGGATAAATTTATACTATAAAAATAGTAAGGTAGGTGGCGCCAGTCTGTCTGGTTGACTAGAAAACTCTCCAAGATGGATGTACATGCCAAATTGGAGACCAACACATTGAAGGACTCCTCAGATATGAGCAATTTTCATCTAAAACAAATATACAGATAGACGCCATGGCAAAACAATTGCAGAGGGTGCCACCAGTCTTATGTACAAGATGGAGGAGTCCAAAATCTATAGATATGCACAATTTCTGGCCAATAGGCCAAATCACTCCTAAGAAAAGGGCATTAATTTATTCTACAAAAAAGGGAAGGTAGGCAGCGCCACCTGTCTGTTATATGAGAAAACTTTCAAAGATGGATGGACATGCCAAATTTCAGACAAATACCTTGAATCATTCTGGAGATAAGCCATTTCTACCAAAAGCACATGTACAGATGGACGCCACAGCAAAATGATTTCAGATGGCACCACCAGTCTTATGTATAAGATAGGGGAGTCCCAGATCTATGGATATGCACAATTTCAGCCAATAGGGCAAACCACTCCTCAGAGAAGGGCATTAATTCATTCTACAAAAATGGAAAGGTAGGTGGCGCCACCTGTCTGGTTTATGAGAAAACTTTCAAAGATGGATGGACATGCCAAATTTTAGACAAATACCTTGAACCACTCTGGAGATATAAGCAATTTTTACCAAAAGCACAGGTGGAAGCCTGCGCCAAATGATTGCAGATGGTGCCACCTGTCTTAAGTAAAAGATGGAGGAGTCCAAGATTTATGGATAGGCACAATTTCAGGCCAATAGTGCAAATCACTCTTCAGAAAAGGGCATAAATTTATTTATTAAAAAAAAACAGGAAGGTAGGTGGTGCCACCTGTCAGGATTACGAGAAAAATTTCTGAGATGCATGGACATTTCAAATTTCAGACCAATACCTTGGACCACTCCAGATATATGAGCAATTTTCACCCAAAGCATATGTACAGACAGACACCACGGAAAACAATAGCAGATGGCAACACCAGTCTTAAATACAAGATGGAGGTATCCAAGTTCAATGTACATGCATAATTTCAGCCCAATCTGTCAATCAGTTTTAGACTTATAATGCTCACAGTACTGTCAAGTGGCAATGATGGGGTATTAAAAGGCACAAAAACAAGAGAAAGACAGGTGGCGCCACCTGTGCTCCGCAAAAGACAAAGCTTTCCAAGATCTTCGGTCAATTTGGTTTTTGGACCAATGCATGCATCCCTTATTGAGATATTTATGATTTAGTGTGATTTTTACCATATATGATATATTCAAGGTCAAGGCCACTCTCATAGGAAAGGTTATGACCCAAATTTGAATATACATCATCCCATAACCCATGTCTATGTATATTCATAATATGAAAGAAATCTGTCCATTAGTTTTTGACTTATAATGCTCACAGTACTGTTAAGTGGCAATGATGGGGGTATTAAATGGCACAAAAACAAGAAAAGGATAACAGGTGGCGCCACCAGTTTCCAGTACATGACAACACTTTCCAAAATCTTCAGTCAATCAATCCCTGCCAGATTTCACACAGAAGGCTGATATGTCAAATCACTCTTGAAAAATCAGCAGGCACATAAACTAAGCAAAAATTATTTTAGCCGCTGCCACCATTCTTGTGCTCAGTCTCACAACATTTGACATATGTTTTTTGCATACATTTTGGTAATGCTAGCTCCTGCTGTTCCTGAGATATTATTGGTTATTGACTGATGACCCCCATGGAAGCAAAAACGGTTGATGATCTCAATTTGAAATATGACTCATGTGATCAACATTTGTATGAAATACGGTGATGGTAGCTCCTGCCGTTTCTGAGATTGTAATTGTAATATGCTTATTTTAAAGTTTTAGAGAAGAAAAGTTTTCAAATTTTTTTACCTTTTTCCTATCTATGTCAAGGCAGAAAGAAAAAAAATCAGTTCAATGAGTTCTACAGATGACTGATTTTTGCATAAAATTTAGTGATGCTTGCTTCTGCCATGTTTGAGAAAGTATAGGTTAACATACAGACAACATACAGCACCATATATGATCATGTAGGCTCACAGGTTTGCTTATTAGCTCTGTGACCTTATAAAGTAGGTCAAGGTCATCCATCTTCAAACTTGACTTAGAATTTGTTAATATGCATCTGCACTGAAGAAATAAACTTCCTGTCATGAATTCTATTTGCAATATCCCACTCACATGGTAAAAGTTAATGGACACTGGTCAGATTGTTGGATCAGTCAAAAGGATGTGGGCTAAAAAGGGATCCAGTTACCAGCTTTGCAGAAGATCAGATGTAAGACAAGA
The DNA here is from genome assembly GCA_026874595.1 of Sipunculus nudus. Classification (NCBI taxonomy): domain Eukaryota; kingdom Metazoa; phylum Annelida; class Sipuncula; order Golfingiida; family Sipunculidae; genus Sipunculus; species Sipunculus nudus. Next base: position 22,622,284 of record CM049322.1, on the reverse strand, counting down.
CAGACATTGCCAAATCAATGTTTCCCTTCCTGTGAAAGCAAGAGATACTGACATGTTACTATATCTTCATATCTCATCAAACATGGGTATCAATCAAAAATTTTATTTCTTTTTATAATAGCCAATTATCCGCAATTATTTTTTCAAATTTTCACATTACCTTAATTCATTACCTTATACATACAAGTTATAATTATATTTGAAAGAAGATAAAACAAACATTACCTTGTCATTCTTCATACGAGTAATAACATCATCAGGGACAGCCCGCTCTTTAAGAAAAGAGGACAGGGTTTCCATACTTCCTACAAGTCAAGAGAAAAAAACCGGGTTGTTACCTTATCTGGAAATATGCATATTTTTCGTGCACACAGATGATAAGCTACGGATTACTAATCTGTGCACAAGGATTAGTAATCCATGAGCATGAACTACAAATCCCTGAGCACAAATTGCAAATCCGTGGGCATGGATTACTGATCTGTTGCCACAGATAAGTAATCCATGCACAGGGATAAACAAGATGGCGGACCTTTAGACAGACCTATTAACAATCTATGAGCACGGATAAGTATTTTGTGCACACAGATTACTAACTGGTGTGCATGGATTACTAAATCAAGGCCATACAAGATGGCAGACCTATAGGCAGACCTATTATTAACCAGTGCGCATGGATTAGTATTTCATGTGCACAGATTAGTAATCAATATCCAGGGATCAGTAATTTGTGCCCAGGGCTAAGTAGTTCATGCGCATGGATTAGTAATCTGTGCACATAGATTAATAAATATTTTGACCATGTTTTCTCCCGGGCTCTGTTGATAGGGAATGGGGATAGGAAAGAAACTGACTGGGAGATGTGCAATGATTCTTAATTCAGCAAATGCAGTCAGTATTGAAAATACTTGAAGGATGACAAAAATTATTCACACAGCATTAACAAGGGTCCCATCGGCCAAAGCACTCAGCTGAATTCTGTAAAATTTTAGTGAATGCAAAATTTCTATTTAAATTGTTTAACATATTAAGGGGCTTTCACACTGAAGGGTAACCAGTCATTAAAACACCTTGAATGTGTACTAAAAAGAAATGGCAAATATGCCTTGTCTGCTCTCATAAAAATGATCTGTAAAATGCATAAACATAAGTTGTAATGAAATCTCCAGTTTCAGTGACAAAAATTAGCCTAACAATATATTTTCCCTGTGTCTTTTTACCATAATGGTAGTCCCCTCTAAGGTTTATTAAATTTTTACCAGGCATTTCATTGAACATTAACCTATTCCAAATAAATCATCCAGTATGATATCCACTGCTTATGAGGAAATATTTATCTTGCAAAAACAAAGTTCAAGTCCTGTGGGCAGTCTGTGATCAAAAATGGACCATGGATTTTAATTTTGTGATATTTTTGGTCACCTGCACTTTGAATTTTCAGTCTAGTTTTTCTACAGTAACCTTAAACTGGGTCTAGAATAAAAAGTGTGAACTGTAAATAAAAATGTGATTGAGCATTTGTCATTATGTATTGCAATGGATTTACCAATAAATGTAAACAGGAAATTTACATTAATAATATACATAAAGTTCTTTGCATTGGGGATTAAAATTGTCACCTCCATATTAAGGTCTGGTCAAACAGAACTGAACAGAACAAGTAAAATTCTGTGTATCAATGTGTGAGTAAAGGGAAAAGCTGTCACTGAAATAAAGTAGACTGTGATAATTGGCATGTGAATTATATGCTAAACAACTATTATGTTACACAAACTGTCACCACCATTCTTACTAAAGTAAGTTTATACATTCTCTTGAACTGTGATGAGAGATCAGTACCTAGTCAGGATATTTATCAGTTTGTATAAAATCTTTTGTTTTTGATAAATGTGATTTACACATACCTTAATAAATAGAAAGAAATAACAATTTTAGTGTGTTTGAAATATAATATATTTAAAACTTGTGGCCTTATTTGTACTTATTTATTCTAGAAAATTTAATTATACATCTAGGTCTGAATGATTTTTGGGGGGCACTGCAAGATTTATTTAAAAAAAAAACCCACAGGAAATCTGAATGTTTTACAAAAGGCGACGGTGATATATTTTTGTTACATCTCCTGTTATATGTAGATTAACAAATTCATATTCTTACATATTCCATTTTTTTAACCTTACTGACTTAAAGTGTACTTAGCACTAAGCACATTGTTTCTGTGTGTTTTGTAGATGGGATCATTCCACTAAATGTCTGAATGGCCTTTCACGATTGTACTTGTATGCCTCTGTTGCTAATAGCCTATATTGGGTTAAGCAGAGAAAGTGCTCTACATTAGGGACATACATAATTTGAATTCCACATTGGAAATTATCAGTTACTGTACTGACATTAAGACATAGAATATGAATGACATTAAGAAGAGAAAAAGAATGTAAAATAAAGTGATAAAAGAAAAAAAAACAATAATTTAGAAACAAAATTTAGAAAGAATGCAGGCACAGAAAGGCCTGTTTGCCCATTGCCAGAAGAAGTCAAAGGGACCAAAATCCAGAAAATGGACAAAATGAGATAAGGAGACGGTAAAGGCATTTGAGGCATTTGCTGCTTATGTAAAGTAATTAAAACTACATGAGAACAAAATGACTGATGATGAGATAAGGGAAAACGTAAGCAAATGGTTAGGACATAAAGACTATAAATTAGTTTAAAGGGCCCAATCACCTTCAGCCCATGTTGAAGTACCATGAAAAGTAGCTTCTTCACTTGTACCTGCCAAAATATTGCCTTGAAATCATTTGCTTACTCATGCAAACAAGTTAAAAACAGTGGTACAGCCGCGATCACAGGTGTCAACTTAAACACAGCATGTGGGGTCATGTGCATTGCGGAGCCACAACACGTGTCAATCAGGAAATGCCCTGGCTGACCTAGCCCATAATTGTAATACATGTTTCCGCTGGCCAAAACATCATGTTGGATCTCACAACTGGACCTCTGGTAAACAGACACACATGGTTGGACTATGTTTACCAACAGGCAGATTTAAAACAACTTTGTTAAACAGATGTATGCGAGGTCCTGAGACTGTGTCCTGGAATGGTTTTGCTTGGAAACTTTTGTATGAAGCAAAAGTGAACTGATAGTGTGAAATAGGCATAATATTGCTCCTGATTATGTTTCTTAAATTTTTCTCATGAATAATTTAATTTAAAGGTGCCCAATCACCTACCTTTTGAAAAAGAATTTATGTGATTTCTGGCTTCTTGAATGTATATATTAATGATCTAAAGGTAATTTTGGTTGTGAAAAGTTCTTATAAGGCCTTTGTAAAGGTTGTCTGAACTTGTTTATCAACAACATGTTTGTAAACATAGCAATGGTGACAAACAGGAAAGACAAGTAACATAAGGAGGTAGGTTGCATATATGTGGAGGTAGAAAGGTCACTTGTTGCAAAAAGACATTTGCAAAGCTCTGGCATATCTAACTTGCTGCAAGAGGCCCTTGTTGAATTTGTTTAACTTTTGAGGGCCCCAACATATTATAAACATTCTAATATAAACAAAACAAGTGACCTTTGTGCGGTGATATCCATGTTATCTGGCCTATTTTTATGAAAGCTTCAAGGGATAACCTTTAGTCTATAGGTGATTGGACCCCTTGAGGATATAAAAGGCAGGCCTTCATTAAAAGGCAGACCGTCTCAAACATCCATTTAGGCTGGTGAGAACATCAGCAATTACTTGTTACAGGATTGTGTCTGAAACCGTCTGATGAATAAGCAGCAATGAAAAATTATATATAAATCCACTGCATATAGAAACAATAATGACATTTATAAGGTTTACAGTCAAGTATTTCACCAACAGACTTAGAAGTTCTATATGATTACATATGATATCATGTAACTTTTGTATTGAAGAAGTTTTTCATACTGGAATACAGGGTCAACTGTTGGTTGCCGAAGCAGTTAATGAGTGTTGTTTACAGGGTTGGGGCCAGGTACTTGTACCTGTACTTCTTCAATTACTTTGTAAGGAAGCAAGGAGAATACAGGCATTCAATTTTATTATACATTACATTTATGTGATATTGATCATGTTTACAAGAAAAGGCTTTCATGGGGTTTTTTTTCAGATAAAAACATGAACAATTATTATAGAGTTACTCATTTAGTTTCAATAGACTGAAGGCTTTAGTTAGAAAATACTTCAGCCAGTCTACATGTTCCAGGCTGCTTGTTTACCCTTATACTGCTTGGGTTACTAGGGTAAAGTTTAAATATAATTCCATTTTCAATCCATCCTAAGAATCAAAATATCTACAAGGTAGTCCAGAGCTCAACATTTTATGTACAAATGTTGAAAAACATTTAAGGTTATAGAAATATTGCTATAATTTGTGTTAAATAAACTTCCTTGGTTGTCACACAGTGACAACTATGTAAATTTGATTTTGTTAAAGAGTTTATTCTAATAAATTGCTGACAAAAAGCACATGGCATTTAAATTATGCTTTTTTTGTGTGGCTTTGGCTTTTTTTGAGTATCAAATAGAACCCACTCATATATGAAAAAGGCCCATCATTTCATGTATAGTGGCCCTTAAGGCCTACCCCCTCACACTCACAAATGGAACCCTCTAACTGTAAGGGTATGAAGGGCTGCTATAAAAGATATCCTGCATATAATTAGTTACTTACTGCACCAGAATCCAGAAAAAAAATGTAAACAGGTATTTTCACCCTGGTCTTGAGCAAAACAGTGTCCTCAGGTTGTAATGACAATTACTGAGACCCTTTTTTGACACCAACTTACTCTGCAGGGGAAAGTGCAAAAACATGACACTGAGCCCCCATTTTCTATGCCTTATTTTATTCATGAAGTGAAATTTCTTTCTTTAAAGGTGAAATGGCTGTTATCTGACTCTAACTTAGTCTAAGTTGTTTTTCAAATTTTATGCCAAACTCATGTTACTTTGTGTAGCTTTAAAGACAATTCGAATATATCCCCATTACCTTCATGAACAATTTATCCTGAGTGACCTCCTGCACATAGATCAGGGCGGTCTGTGCAATTTAAGTCCATGACTGACCCAATCATATAATTTGTCCATCAGCCAAGAAGCCCTAGATAGTTCAAAATAAAGAAAAACTAATTTTAAGAATATCTGCTCAACTGGAGACAACTGTAAATAATCAGGCTATGCAACATCAGAAAAAGGAACAGTCATTGGTAACTAATGATTAAATAATAAATTTCAAATTGACTGCAACACATTTAAAGAGAAAACTTAGTAATCTGAAAATTAATACAAGTGAAACCTAGTTTCCAGTAATAACAGTAAGTGCCAATATGCCAAATGGTTTTGTTCATACCTAAATCAGTAAATGTATGAACTAAAGTTACAATCATTACTACATTTAATGATTCTGATAAATGTCTGGCTGGATGTCAGCTGTGCTGAAAACGATTAAAGGTTACCTTTCGGTTGAAGTAATTTCATTTCACGCCTGTGGTGCTTTGCTAAATGGTTTATCACTCAGGTTTACCATGCATTATTCCCCATTAATGCCATGATACTGATTTGACGATAAAAAACAAATACCAGTTATAAAGAATCAACCAAAGTTTGGAAAGCCGGTCCCCAGAAGTAGCGATTAACTAAAAATGTTAACACTTTGAACTATACATAACATATGACTTACATAAGTAGCAGAAAACAACAGTGTAGCGTTACACTTACTTTGCTCAGCGTCAGATGTCGACATTGCTCCCGCTCTCTTCGTGTCCTACGTCAAGACTTCCGGATATAAATGGACTTGCTCCCAGCTCAACTGGCATGGTCATGAATCCCGTTAAAAAAAGAGTCCGATTCAATCGGGCTAGGCGTTGCACATTCTACACAACCATTGCGTGTTACTTTTTTATCACATAGTCCTGCATGTCTCTGCAGGCATTTTAACATACAGGCCTCGGACTTCGGAACTTTAAAATGCCTAGAGTGAGTACCCCCCCCCCCTCTACATCCACACCCACCCACATGCAAACACTCGCATAATATATATATATATATATATATATATATATATATATATATATATATATATATAAGCACTCAGCGGATACACACTTTGAAGAGTTCGGTACCCTTGGTAGATCATTGCTGAAAAATTCATGAAGGTATATATGCCCAGTCCTGTTCTTCCTCTAAAAACAATAAGCTGCCCCATAATAAGAAGGTTCATATAAATATTTTAATTTATTCCACGACAACAAAGCCAGGTAAGAAAGTATCAAAACGAGTTACGATGTTACGAAAACACATAATATATAGGCTTAGCCATTCTGTGATTCAGCATTTCTGAACAGTGGTTGATAGGGTTCATACCAGTCTTTCTGCACAATTCTACTTTCGCATTTCTATGGTAACATCTCCTTTTTGCGGTTTTATGAAAATCTTTTCCCTTTTCATGGACGGATTTATTTTTCACTTACAAAATGTAGAATATATTAACTCCTTGATCATCAGATGGGTCAGACCTAATATCTGTTCATGATCTAAACCGATGCATGCATACAGCTCAGAATAAACAAAACAGAAAATAAAGGATTAAATAAATTTTCATCTATGATCCCCGTGTAATATCGATATTGTATATTTTAGTGATTCCCTGATCTACCGATAAACACCTACATGTTTATTGGATCGACTGTCCTAAATTCCACTTGTAATTAACCCGTCTAAATTGTGACGTAGACTAGCTTGATAATTTATTTCTTAATTTCGTTGTTGAAGTTAATGATATAATAGTTAGATATTTTATCAAAGGCTAATGTACCATTTAGTTGATGATTGGAAAGTCTTAAACCTTTCGTGGTTTTATATCTTAAATATTGTATTTGGTCATATTAAACTATTACATTTTTTATCTGTTTTTACTGTTGATATGATAAAATTCTATAAAATATAATGATATAATGTAGTAATATTTAATATATTAACAATACATTAATGTATAACTATTAATAAGAGTATATGAATCTCCGGTAGATGGGCCTGTGCCAAGTTGAGACCTACAGACATTGGGGATCGGTAAATAGGCCATCTTAAGATGGGTCAGATCGGAAGATGGCGAGCAATGTATTTATATATATATATATATATATATATATATATATATATATATATGTATATACATATATATATATATATATATATATATATATATATATATATATATAATACTGAAGAAATACAACACTGTAAATTCACAACAGTCTGTTTTACGGGATGCGACCCGATCATCAGGTGAATGTGGTTAGAATCTAATATTCACCTGATGATCGGGTCGCATCCCGTGAAACAGACTGTTGTGAATTTACAGTGTTGTTTTTCTTCAGTGTTATATCGCTCTGGCCTAGTCTATAGGCCATAGAGCACTTTACAACGAAGAGTAACTCTTCCTTCTCTCTCTCTCTCTCTGTCTCTCTCTGTCTCTCTCTCTCTCTCTCTCTCTCTCTCTCTCTATATATATATATATATATATATATATATATATAGAGAGAGAGAGAGAGAGAGAGAGAGAGAGAGAGCATATATATATATAAAGCAATCTTTTACTCTTTATTTCATAAATCAAGAAAGTTCAAAAGCCCTTTATATAGAAAAGGGGCGTAAAGCAGAATACTGTTCAAAAACGTTAAAAAAACACTAGTATAAAGACTCGTATGAGAACATTCAAAATTTCCAGCCGAACTGGACTGTCTAATATGGTTGTTCAAAAGGTCAGTTGCTCTCCAAATAAAACATCTGTTGCCATATTCAGCAGTTCTAACACAATGAATGACTAGAGTGAAAGACTCTTGTGACCTGAGCATGGTAGCTGGAGAGTACACACTGAGCGTGCATATCCTGGGGCCTAAAAATGTGGAAATTTTAAGAACCCAGTAAGACTGCGCGGTGAGAACTATACCCCTGTTCAATGCATATCTGTTCGGCCATTTTTTTACAACTGGTTCTGGCATATTAATTCGCAAACCCAAATAAGACTCGTTTACCTAATTCAGACGCAATATACAATATCTCAGGAAGGGCTGCATGAATATTCATGAATTATTATGTACATGTTTATCCTAGGAATTAATTGAGTGCTTTCTTGAAGTCACCTCATTAATTTAAACCGATTTTTTTTCATCCCGGACAGCTGTTTCGTCACGTTTGACACAGGTGAACAATTTCACTTGTATTCAATCATGGTGTCGTTTCCAAATTTATTTCCACATTAATTATATTTTCTCTAACAGCTCAAGAATGCCCCACTAGAGACAATAACACAGCTGTGCTCCTGGCAAATAGATATACATATATATATGTATATATGTATGTGTGTGTGTGTGTGGGTGTGTTGCATGGTTGTTTAATCTGTAGCTCTATTTATGATAATATGTCGTACGTACGAGATAGTATGTCGTACGTACGAGATAATATGTCGTACGTACGAGAAGGTATGTCGTACGTACGAGATAGTATGTCGTACGTACGAGATAGTATGTCGTACGTACGAGATAGTATGTCGTACATACGAGATAATATGTCGTACGTACGAGATAGTATGTCGTACGTACGAGATAGTATGTCGTACGTACGAGATAGTATGTCGTACGTACGAGATAGTATGTCGTACGTACGAGATAATATGTCGTACGTACGAGATAGTATGTCGTACGTACGAGATAGTATGTCGTACGTACAAGATAGTATGTCGTACGTACGAGATAAATAATTTATTTTTCTTTTACTAGGTGGCAGCAATACGCTTCCGTAAGAACTAGTACCAGATTGTTCCATTTACTTAAGCAACACAACTGACCTAACCATGAACTATACGTGACCTCAGATTAGCAAATTCATAAAACGGACATTCATGAGCAGAGAAGTTGCGTTCAACCAATCAGGTTAGCGTTAGCAATACAAACAATCATCTGACAAGCGCAAAATTTAAATAATTTGGGCGAGTCTATCAACAGGAATACCAATAGTCTGTTTCAAAACGCGTGTCCACGTTTCTATGGGATATTTTTTTTATTCAATGGAAATAGTTAAGAAAACGTTCTGGTATAACGGTTGCATTAGCTTTTCCTCCGACTGTGATTCGTAGGAGACAAATAATCCGAAATATAACAACACTCTTCACAATAATTGCTGTATTTTCATCACGGAGAAACAGAAATATAATAAAGCAGTTCCAGCTGATAACATCTGTCATTGCGGCATCATACGGGACCAACCTCTATGGTTGTCATACATGCAACCACAGACATAAAAGAGCGTTTTGATGCCGATTTGCACAATTAGGTCAAAGGGGCGGGCCATAAGGGTTGTGATGGGTAGGTCATTTAGAGAAATGCTGCCAGACTGCCGCATTTACTTATTATATGTGAAACAACTTATTAAATGGGCACTACTCTTGCCCTTTCTCCAGCTTGGAATGGTGAACACCTATGACGTCTTGATTGTAAGTTTGACTGGTTTTTCGGGGAAAGCGTTCAATTGTATCCACACCTTCAGAATATAAACTTACAGATATTCGTAATATTCGGAAATAAAGAATGAAAATGTTCAAACATTCATATCTACTGTACTACTTCTCACATATGTTGTAAAATAGTCAAATGAACCAAAACACGAACACCTATGATGGACTGGTTAAAACTGAACTACACAAACTGAAATGTATAATCGAGTAGACCATCTTCTTATTCAGGATGCGTATCACTATCAGTAGCGTTTCCGCATTCTTTACGCTGCTGACATGTGAATACCGTAGGCACACGTCATCAGTCCTTCATTCTCTCTAAGATCATAGTGATTTATGATTTAATGAAATGTCCGTACAACGTGCTCTGTACAGGAACACCAGTAGCTGAGCCCATGTACATGAACATTTCTGATCCGACGAAGGCCACGTATCCGGACTGATCTTCCATCATCATTAAAGCTGTGACGTCAGAGGGCTGACCATGAAGCGGGCTTTTGACCTCCCAAAACGTCAACGCGTACCCCTCTATCTTCACACGGTACGTAAACGTCATGTTGTGGGTGACGCGAAGGGCACACGTGTAGATGACGTCACTGACGTTGACCTGAATCTGGTCTGAAATGTTCAACAGACCACACGGGATGATCTTAAACGCCATGCTCTCCCTCAGCATGCCGATGGCATCTTGTGGTTCCGACATGTTACCCTCCAGCAACCATAAGTTGTGTCTGGTGTCCACCAGGGGGTATACTGGGATACGCGGTCTCAGGCGGGCATGACCTCCGAAGTATTCAAAGTGATTTCCTCCTGTAACACAGCACACGACACGCGAAGCTTTAGTGTATGCATTTTTTCGAGCTGGTGGTCTATTGTTAATTCGATAAATATATGCCTTTTCACGTCGCTACGATCAGAGCTTCGCCAGTTTTGACAATTGAACATTCACAATTGAACACAACATACACTTTAGGGTAAGGTAAACATGGCCCAAAATAGGGTCTGCACCTTAAATTGGCAAACGCTTTATCTGCTACCTATGAAGTGAATAATGGAGTATTTAAAATGATTAACTTGTAATATTAATGCCAAGGACCGGAATCGTTATACGAGCCACCTCAATCGAGGATCGGGATATTGTTCAGATCTCTTATGTGTTACTTTTTTTCAGGTGAGGATATGTTGTAGTGTTTATTTAGTGGTCCGTATATACATACATACAACACATACAGGCGGACATGGTAATTAACGGTCGAAGTTAAGGTGCCTCACCCATCCCTGGAAGTGTTGTTACATCGCGGTATAAAGTAACTCATGAAAAATAATATATGGAAACATTTACAATCTATTGAAGTACCTACCAAGGATAATTCAAAGATTCAGCGCATTAGAGAAACGAGAAAAGTACAATGCTAAGTGTGTTTTACAAAAATTAAGGATCGCAAAAATAATAAAAACAAATATAAAAAAACACGTTGATATTCAATAGCATAAGAATCAGATAGAGCATCACTTCTTTAGATTTATATCCTGTAATGCTAATCCAAAACCCTTTAAATCTGATGTGATACCAAAGATTAAGCTAACAAACCACGAGGCAGGTTCTGACTGTTCGCTCTGTACCACGTGGGAATCTATATAAGTAACATCACACTCACTGTCGTCGACCACATGGACGCGATAATAGGTGTCGTTTGCCAGCTTGTGAACAAACAGTGCCCTGACGGGATGATCTACCCTCAGAAATATCCTGTTCATGGTAATCACCTCCTCTAGGCAGAAGTCGGTGTTCGGATCACCAGACTTCCTCACTTTGAAGATCATACTTTGACTGAAGATGAAGTATTTACCAAACGGAAGGAACACGGCGGCTTCCGCGTTTATCTTGCCGGTGGACGGGTCGGAAGTGCTCTCACATTTCGTGTCAGATACTTCGTCCCGTTGGACCTGTTGACACAAAAATGTCTTCAGGGAATTACACAACATAATTGTTGAAACACGTTTATTGCTTTGTGGAGGGCGTTATCGGACCTTTTGCCCAAGTTCTAAATTTTGCCATTTGCAGTTTTTTTTCAGGTTATGATTTTACATGTTCTTCAGATATGGTGCGATGAAATGTTGTAAAGATTACGGGTGAAATAATCCCAATTAACTTTCATTTACAAGATATTTAGTGTTTAACAAAGATATTTAAAAAAAATGAGACACAAACATTTCAAGGGATCCCTCTTTTGTCATAAAAGAGAAGCGCTGTGAGAACATCGCTTTACTGGAGGAAACTTCTGTTACCGATATAATATAATGAATTCACAATACGTTTGGTAGTGACCCATGCTTTATTTCTGTCATGAGATTTTCTTTAAGATGTTTATGTGCATATTGTTAAGGATTAGATATATCCCAGGGCCAAGAATAATTATTCCTTGATGTTCGCTCTAAGTTGTATTCCGTTAAAAATTGACGATGTCTAGCCGTTGTTGAAGGAAAGTATTGCAGGTATCAGTGTCTTCCAGTTACTGCACATCAATTTGATTTTTTCATTTTTAATATAGCTTTAACCCCAAGCTAACGACATCGACAGTGAACAACTGTAAATGAATGTCGATGAAGCATGGCCGACAGTCACTTATGAAAGTATTTCATAAAAAAATTAATTAGAAAAGCACTTAGAGAGCGCAGACCTCCGCCAAGGCAGCTCATTACTTCAATACCGCATTTGTTACAAAAACAACATTTTTCCTGTGGAATGTCCCTGGATCAAGAATGTTGTCCGTATAAAAAATTAACCCAATTCTTCCTCCTATCACCACCGAACTATCCTGAAGTTTTCATCAAAATCCGTTGCTAAAATTTCTGGGTAATATTGCATAAAGAAAAAGAAAAACACAATAACGCCCACAAAAAAACATAACCCCCGCCGTTTGGCGCAGGTAATAAACAGGTAAAGTCGAATATATTTGCAGACTTAAGCCCGGCATACCCGTTGCGACCCGGCTAAAAACAGCTGGGCGCGACTGAAAAACTTTCCTCAATTTTTCTACATTTTTTCCAATTTTTTTACCCTGCAGATTGACGACAATTTGGGTGCATAAACATAACGACTCCACTCAACAATATCGACGGCTGAGGCGGTACATTTACATTAACAAAATGAAGACAAGTTTGTGTCATATGATAGCAAAGTCATTGATACATGTCATTTTATTTATCAGTATACATGTATATAGCTATATCACGCCCTTCCAGTTTTCCCCATCCCATAGCTAAGTAATTTTTGCTTGATATATCGTAATTTAAGTCTAAACAATATTTTTCGATGTCCTGTGATATACATTATATATTCTACAATGACTACATCCGAGTACATGAAACATATTGTATTAAACTGTCATTGCACTGGAGGCACTGGTTTTATAGATCTATTCATATATAATACACGCACAGTGCTGATGTAAGGTAATATTGTCTTTCTCTGCATAATATGATTTTGCCAAGGAAATTAACATGACCGAGGTACTCATGTTGTGCCGACTCAGGCTGAGACGCGTCGTTTAAACGCATACACGTTGCGACGCTACTCAACTCACCCCAACTTTACAGTTTTTGACCTGTTGAGTTGAGTCAAGTCGCAACGTGTATGCCGGTATTAATTAACACGTAACTACTGAAGAAACTGAAATAAATGATCCCTCGAAGCCAAGGCGAAGATGTGAGAACCTGAACGAAACTGTTTTACTTTTGAACATCTGACAGTCCATGCTACGTCTGCACGCGAAAACGCTACTCAAGAGGGGAGACAATGTATGTGTACCCTAATGAAATAACAGACATACTGTTGTCCATTAATCAGTTTATGAGTAATTATCAAAAGCTGCGTTTTTGTTTTTTTCCTGTCTGGTTACAAAAAAAATGTGACCACATTTATTGATTATTTGAACTGTAAGATGATGTTTACAGCACAGTTGAATGAATATGATTAAAACTGTATATACTCAGCAAGAAAAAAATAAGATTTTATTGATACATGGGTTTTAAAGGTTTCATTTGTCCAGCGTCAGGTGACATTGAAAAGGGGGATTTCCTGGTCTACGGTAAAACAACGTACTCGAACAGACTTGTATCTCGGGCTCTGGGACCCATATCCCGAAGGGGTTTGTTGGTGAGGGCAGCTTAAGTCATTTACTTTCTTATTGCAACAGGGCTCAGGACTATTAAAAAAACGAACAAGAATCGTGGCCTCCATGCTGTACGTTGATTAACTGAAATCATTAAGGGAAGCGGCACCTATACGTAGAGTGACATCATTTCTCTTTGACGTCACGACTCGTACTCCAAATATGGCAATTCGTCACCTAGTACGTTCCTGTGTAAACAAATATGCAATAGACTCTCAATAAAACACCAGAGCGCAATCCGAAGTTATTTACGCATAGAATCCCCCCAATCCTGGAAATTTCATCAAACTCCGTTGAGGACATTTTGTGTTATCGTGCTAACGGACAGACACGTTCACAGACAAACAGGGATACAGCCAAACAGCCACTGCCAAAATACAAAACCCTCACCGCTAGGCTTGGCGGAGGTAAAAATGTCAATGGACACATTATCGATAATGATGAGGTATATTGAAAATATATAACCATACACCCACGTTGGAAGTTCGGTTGATCCTAGCACAGCATCACTTGGAGAATCCCAGTTAAATTAAAACAGTGACATCAACACGGAATTCAAGGAAAAGCTGGCAGACAGACCTCTCTCCAGGATTCGTTTTGGGTTCTTTCGTATATACTTTTCCATTCATAACATTTTATTTACTTTGTAGTTCTTACGGTTCTCATTTGACAGGTGATTAAAATTTAGTAGTGAATCTGTCCTCCGAGAGATGACACCCAGATTTAGGCCAGGGCAGGTCACTTGAGTTCTTGGCTGCCACCCAATAGTAGTCGATACCGACTGATTCTGATTTTCCAAGGCCAATAAGTAATAATTTATATGTATTTTACATGCCCAGTTGATGGAAAACCTATAAAAAATGTTGCTAACGTTTATTTTGGACCAGCTAGTTCATGCCTGTCAGTGTCTGGTAAAGTCTGGTGCTCGGCAGCAGGTTGGAAATCATAGTGAAACGCCTGGAATCTTGAATTCGAACGATCGTTTATCCAAACAAAATCCTGTCACTCGAGATTCTCGGATAAACGGCGCTCTACAATATTCATAACTTGCTTTATGAATGATTATGATACACGTACAATACAGCTGTAGTGAATTATCTCAATTATCTGCGTCCGAGTGAAGGAAGCAGCGCAAGAGTTTTTAACGCAAGTCTTTGTACTTCAGCCTTCAGCCCAAATGAAATATCGTAAAGTCTTAATCTTTTGAAGACCGAGGCCGTGTCCTGTCAATTCAAAATGAAAAACAAATATAAGTTATATAATGTAAATCAAGTTTAAATTTATCGTTCCTCTCGTCAGAAATGATCCAGAAACTCTTTCTTGTCGTGTAACTCACGGTCCTCTTATATGACTCGGTGTCGTTGCCCTTAAAAGTCGAAGCCTTTGGTTTCAGCCTTTAACCTGAATCTCAGTATTCACGTGACACAACCTTTGTGCACTGGAATCTGTCTGGACTCTCCTTCATTTCTCAACTCATGATCTTCCAGTCAGAGTTAAAGTTCAAATCCAGGATCTTCAAGTGCAAGTTTGGACTTAAATGATGTAATATATTTCTCGAAGAAAAGTTTTTATTTTTGCTATTTTATTTGGTTGTAGGAATTCATACATACCAGAACTGATGTTCTCTCCCTTCGCGTCTCTGTATTGAGAACTGAGGGTTGGGGTAATGTAGAGAGAACCCTGAAGTACACACAGGCGCTCCGCTCACCACGTTCTTTCATGTAGAGCGGACAGTGGTCCTCGCCAGCACACCAGAGGGCGCAATCCTCAACACTCTCAGTCACTTTCTGTGGGTAATTCGCGTTCCCACTTCTCGAGTACAGCGAGATCATCTCCTGAGTGACCCCTTGTGACGTGTACAAGTGACCAGACACAGGGGGCCACGACCCCATGACAACTACCACAAAGAAATCCAGATAATTATGAATACTTTTGATTCTCATAATTTTCTCCTGTATGTAACAGTACCACGAACACGAACGTCCCAAAGTGAACTGTAGCTACTCGGGGGCGGGTTGTTTTCTGTACTCATCGCTTGAAAGTGATGGACTTTTTCTATGAGTCAAACAAACAAGGATTTCCGTAACACAAGACCGTAAATTATCCCAGTAGTCTCATACATTAAACACATCAGGTTTCTGTAAACAAATTATATTCATATTAAATTGCTTTAAAAATTACTCCGAGGTATGGATATAACACCTTTTCATTACATAGCATCAACTCTTTCAATACCTGCAGTGTATACAGCTAAAAGCCTGCGTTAGACGTTTTGTTCCTCATCTTTCTGTCTTCATGGTTATTGAAGATGATTCAGCTTTCTCATGTGTCACCATTTGCTGCTGAGAAAGGTAAACAACGAACTGATCTGGTTGAAACAATTATATGTTGTTTCAAGGTACTCTTTTTGGTAACCTCATACACTCGCCTTACCATCAGCATGTATAAGGGGTTCAACAAAATAGCTTCATGCTGACGGAAAACTAGTCCGCGTATCGAACAGCAAAATTAGTCAATGTGAAACTGACATCTGCAAACTCTGATAGTTTTACTTCAGTTATTGCACACATGGCTGAACACACACCTCTATCTGGTTACCACATTCCGGCATTTTTTGGGGAGCACGCCTGTTTCAGGCAAATACATACCTTATATACTGGAGGAGGTTCAATTTTTGATTGAAATGTGAATCACTGTTTGATATTTCTGATCTATGTTGTTTTACTGGTTACTTGGGGAGCGCGAAATTATCGATATGTTGGTATATCGCTGTACGGTGATTCACATGTTGCATATCACGGTACATTTTTCAAATATCGATATTTTTCGATGTTTTGTTAAACGTGCCAAATCGAATCTCTTTGTGATAAAAGTAATATTTCTATTGCAAATTTTGACATATAAATGGCTAAAAGTGCAAGCCTCTGAAATTATCTTAAACGTTCAGTTGGAAATCTAATATATACCATGCACAAATCAAATATCCGTTCCAGGACATTTGCATATCTGATAGATGCCTTATTGATATACAGTAATATAACCGAATCGCGAGATACCGACAAAAGCTAACCCTTAGCATACGGTATTTATGAATTGTGTTTTCTCTTTTATCTGTTTAATGGTTGATAGTTGGCTAACACGTAAGAATTTTATTTGAAACGTTTTTCTTAAGCTGTTTTGTTAAACGTTATTTCATTGTTATGACCTAATAATGGGAACAAATGTAGTGACAATATACTAGTTACATATATGTTGAGACTGACACATACCTGTTATAAAATGCCGCATTTCTTATTGGTTAGAGCGAAAGCTGATACCGTCAGCGGTGACGCGTGAATAAAGGCAGAGTGAAGATCTTCATTAGTTATTTAGTTGTGGTTATCAATCTACCACAGATGGATCATATCATTTAATGAGACACTCGGAACTCCTCGGCCGAATTGTATTCAAACTTAATATATCAAGGGCGCAGGCATACTCCCCCAGAAAGTAGTTCGGCTGAGAAGGTTAAGGCCGCGTCCCTGGGCAATTAAAAACAAACAATTTGAGAGACACGCTCTGCTTGTGATTGATATTATTAATTATGTTTAAGGAATATATGGCGAGAGACTAGAAGGTTTATTTTAGTTCATGAATTTACATTGCTGTTGTTTTGCCTAGATTTGCTGCATGAGGATAAAGTTGACCCCAGCTTGTTACACTTTCTGCCGTGAACATTACTCTAGCATTTTTACACTCTTCGCCCTGTTGCCTTGACATGCCTGAAGACGCAGGGCGACGAGATGAAAAACCTTATTATAGCGCTTATAAAAAGTATTTATTATTTTTTGTAAATGTTCAACTGTTCTTGTTTAATCAATGCTTCGGGATGAAGCTGGTAGGGATTATTTAGTTGTAACGGTGGTTGTTGTTCGCGGTACTTCCGCCGCGGAAAATACCCATGCCGTGGGTATATCCTGGGGCCATAGATACATCCGAGTCTAATATCAAGTGTCTCGCGAGATGAGGCGAGATGTTCCGAGTGTCAATGTGAGAAACACTATGCTGCCCTCTGGCGGAAAACGGATTAACTTCTATGACGCCTGATGTGTGGTCTGATAAAACTTCCTGTCCAGGAAAGTGTTCATTGTGTATACACAAAATAAAAGGGGATATTGTTGTACGCATTTGTGGCGTGATCATGGTTAAATAATAATAATAATAAAAAAATCAATTTTGACATTAAATTACTCATTAAATATATTCTAAATGGAAAGTGTACTAAAGGAACCACAACATAGTGACATACCGCCTTATGTGTACATGATAAAACATCTAGTCACGTGAAAAGGTTCAATGTATCTCAAGGTTATATATTCCTTGTGGCTTGCTCATGATTATAAACGTAAATGTTCATGATATTAATAAAATTATTGTTATGATAAACTATGTTCCAAAAAGGAAAATATACAGATCGCACAACACAAAATACAGCAATATATAAAAGAAAAGAAAGGAGAAATATACACATATTCATGGTAGTTCTCATTTAAACAATATGAAGTGGATACCTATCATTTTATGCACTTTTTATTTTAAGATTTAGAGTGATTATAACACAATCGATTTCTGGACACACGGGAATGATTATAAGTAGTTAAGATGATAAAGGGTCGTTTATTCTTAGGGATCTGCACAGAGTCCACAGGCAATTTATGTAGCGTATTGTCAAACCCTCCCCATCGGTCTTCCCATTAATCTGACAGTCTTAACAATAAAAGGACTGACCGCATCATAAATTTCAAAACACTTCTCCCCATTTATGGCTAGTCGATAGGTAATTAAATGAAGTTTGTCCTGATGAATAAGAATGTCCACATACAATAAGCTATATCTTATGGCTGTAGTTGAGACATCTGTGTTCCTACATCTGTAGGACCGAAAATAATAGGTTGGTTATTGGACAAATCTACACAATACGAAGTATAAATAAAAAAGAAATTTATTCAATGTTTATATTGAAAAAAATCAAATCGTGGAAAACAATGTCAAGTTGAAAATACGGTAGAATATACAAAATATAACAATGAAAATAAGTCAACGTGGAGCTATTCACTGCTGTTACTTGGAGAGCAATCGGACTACCGGAACTAGCTAGTGTACTGAATCTGAAATGAGTTACGGATTTATGAGTACATCAATAATAATTGTTTTATTGTTGGTGCTATGCTGTATATATATATATATATATATATATATATATATATATATATATTATAAGAATTTGGACAACAAAGAAATATAAACCTTTTCTTTATTATGATAAACTGCTAAATAGGACCAGTCTATAATTTTTATTATCAATATATTTCATGTTCAATTTATATCTAGTATTCTTTAAATAGCAGGGGGTGATTACATTGTGCATCCCTCCCCCATACTTAAAAGTAGGGGTATATATACCCATACCCCCTGCAAATTGTATTGACGCTCCTAGGCATTAATAATGATTCGCATAAATCATTATTAAAAGTGGACGTCACAAAATATAGATTAATAAAAAAAAAAGATTAAACGTTTACACTGTCGGATAAGAGATGATATATTTAGTAAGTATCACCAGGGCAATAATGCTTGTCCCTATTAACCAGTCATTGGTATACGTTTTATTATACAAACAAATTTATACGTATCTATTTAGTTACTTTTATATAGTAAAATACATATATGCATTATATGTATTCGATTGAAACCTTTGTGCTTCTTAATCTATGCACATATGTTTGTGTAAAAATGCTTTTGAAACTATATGTATTTTATATATACGACGATATTTAAATGCTTTATTTTGCAGAAAGGTATGTAGGCCCAGGGCCTCTCATCTTGACATCGACTATTTTTTCTGTGTATGTTTGACAAAATATTACAAAAAAGGCTAGTCCCACGAACTTCTCCCCTTTTTTCTTTATACTGTAATTGTCTGATATTAACCTTTCATTATGTGTCTCATGCGATAATTGCATGATTGAAATATGCTCACAGTTAATTTTTTTTTTCATATTCTAACAAACAAATAAATCAAATATACATACTTTTATATTTCCCCAAATGTTAACATTGTTGGTATTTTCCCATAATTACAATTGGCAAAAATGCTATAACCCCATATTTTATGTATGATTATTATATATAGGATGGTACATGTTTAAATAATGGAATCGGTTTCAGGCTAAATTTGGAGTACATGCGTGATTGGCTGAACCATTGTTACGTCACCATCTGATGACTCCAGTAGTAGACATACCGACCAATCAAAAAATGCGTCATCGGTTGCTATGCCATGGCTGTCGGGTCTAACTACGGGGGCTTCTTGCCTGCCTATCTCAAATATTTAGTAAATAATATAGAGGTGGACCATATAGTGAGAAAAACGCTAGGAAAATGTCAGAAAAAGTATTGTTATAAGAAAATGACCCGGAAAAGCAACTAATTTTAACCGCAATATACACTAATAACTATTCGAGCGCCTGTGGATATATACCATATATATTAATCGGCAGCGATTTGAATATGCATTGGTGTGCAGTTTCGCGTCGGTCAGGCTTTATCCGACGGGTAACATGTCTGGCATGTTAATAGTAAAACTCATGTAGTTGCCATTTGAAAACTGAAGCTAATACGATCTGTGTATTCCAGTTGATCGAGGAATACGTTTATAATACACGATGTGATTCTATAATAGAATAAGATAAAATATGATTAGGTACTAGGTGAGATGAGATCTGATGAAAACTGTAATCGTTGGCTTGTAAAAATATCCGATATAAATATATGTGTAATATATTAACCGGTCAATTCGGTATTGCTTTCTTATTTTTCGTTATGGTATGAAGGCAGATTATTAGGGTAGAGATACCGCTGCCCGAGGGCCAATTGTAAGTAATCCAAATACAAAGGTTCGTAATAACTTTATTAAACGAACACGAATGTTATCAAGAAAAGCAGCCTTGTACAGTCACTCTACTCGCAGAGATAACTCGGGTAAAACACCTCACCAGCGTACGTGCCGTCAGCTTCACACATACAGTGTCTTAGTATTTTGTCGGCTTCATGCCGGTGCGGTTCGTCACTCAAAGCAAAGAGACATCAAACGAAATGTGATGCTTGTCGATTTCATTCTTGTGCTCTGTGGCAGACTTATTACCGGTGTACAGAGAGGGTCTATAATCTGAAAGCTGTCCTGTTAAATAAAATTGTCCTCAGATAAATTGAGCAGCCCCATATATAGTAAGCTTACAGTTGATATTGTCATGAACCCATCTGCGTTCCCGTTTATCGATATCTATTGGTTAATGAGCCAACCTCCCCATGAGATGCTATACCTGACCAATCAACCATGCATAATGACATTGTAATAAACGCGTGGTCTAGCGCTTTTCATTTAAATGTGCCAACATTACAAAAGCCAACAGTTTGTTAGCAAATGTTTTATGTTTTATTTGATAAAATGTCCATACAGAGTACTCTGTACAGGAACACCAGTTGATGAGCCCATGTACATAAACATTTCTGATCGGACGAAGGCCACGTACCCGGACTGATCCTCTATCAACATCAAGGCTGTGACGTCAGAGGGCTGACCATGAAGCGGACTGGTGACCTCCCAAAACGTCAACGCGTACGCCTCTATCTTCACAAGGTACGTCAACGTCATGTTGTGGGCGACACGGAGAGCGCACGTGTAGATAAAGTCACCGACGTTGACCTGGATCTTGTCCGAAATGTTCAACAGACCACACGGGATGATCTGCAACGCCATGCTCTCCCTCAGCATCCCGACGGCATCTTGTGGTTCTGACATGTTACCCTCCAGCGACCACAAGTTGTGTATGGTGTCCACCAGGAGTTTGCTCGGCAAATGGGGTCTCAGGCTCTCATGACCTCCGAAATATTCAAGGTGATTTCCTCCTGTAACATAACACAAAACGATTACAGCTTTATCTTAAGCATAGACTAATTTCGCAGTGGTTATATACTGCAGCCGTTCTACATCGCCTATACTTTCAAGATGTTTTGGATAGCAAATTTGTCCGGGTTTCTCCACCAGACTTTGCACAGAGTTTTTTTTACCGGGGATGTCCATTCAAGCATTATTGCTTAGTACCTCGGTATCACCTGGTAGAAAGGTAATCATTCAACATGGTGTTAGTTGCTCGACAATTCTTTTCTGGTATTTTATGAGATACGAGATCCGTCCCGAATCGCTCTAACAGGGACATTCTACCAAAAGTTAGTATAACAAACGAAAAAGCATAAACTGAGGGATTCCAAATGGGAACTTCACTTCCTACTTACTTTCGTCGACTACCTGAACTCGATAAAAGGTGTCGTTGGTCAGCTTGTGAACAAACAGAGCCCTGACAGGATGATGCACCAACAGGAAAACTTATTCATTGGGCTCACTTCCGTTAAGCAGAAGTACGTTGTCGAGATATGTGACGTCTTCATTTTGAAGAGAAGATATTGACTGAAGATGAAATATCGACCAAACGGGTCGAGGGATCGGAAGTTCTATCACATTTGTGATCTGGTATCTCATCCCGTTTGACCTGTTTTTTTTTCAAAATAAAAAAGTCTCAACATAGTATTTAATAATTGGCATTTATTTTGAATCCTCTGTCATGGTCTGTCGGGATGTTTGGAGCGAGCACGTTTGGGGCGTGCTACTCCACCAGAAAGTTGCAGACACATTTGGGGAAAGTTGACGTTATTCAATGCTGGGGCAAAGAAAATGACAGGGAAATAAGAAATCTCGTCTTAAATTATATAATTAAAATATGTAGTATATAAAAGACGTAACAACATCTTTAACTTGTGTCTGATATTAATTTACAGATCCTACAATAGTTTTTAATTTGACACAATGGGACAAACTATTATTAACCACAATGTTACATTACGAACATATACGCAGAATGTCTCTCTTTTGACTCGACCATTTTATACCCACTAGTACTGTTCTTCTTTCCCGTCTCGTCTCTGTATTGAGGGTCTTGGGCTGAGGCAGTGTAGAGAGGACCTTGAAGTACACACAACCCCTATTTTTACCGGCAGGCCTCATGTACAAATGACAGTGGTCCTCTCCGGCACACCGCAGGGCGCAGTCTTCAACCACATACGTCATCTTCAGCGGGAACTTCGAGTTCTCTTTCCTTGTGTCCAGCGAGACCATTTCCTGAGTAACACCTTGTGACGTATACACATCACTAGAAACAATCCCACATCAAGTACCACTAACAGGAACAGATCAAGAATGAAATTTCTAACTTCCATGGTTTCTCTCTCTCTGTCCGGCAACATGTGGAGTACTCTGTTGATGTGTTCTTTCTAGCCGTCAATTGAACTGTAGTTCCTCTTTAGTACTAACTGAAGCAGTTTTTAACATGAGCAAAGCAGCCACAAGGGTTCCCGTGATACAAGAGCTGTCGGGTTGAATTTCCATGATTTTAATTTATATTTGACAAATACACTGAGGCCTTGTTACGGCTCTTTGAATTGCTGCACCGTTTGCATTATTAAATATTACTAGAGTGGGCTGTAGTTGTGGCTAATAAATTTTAATTTATAAGGCTTCCCAACTTCATGCTTGATGAAGTGTTACTTGAGCTGAACAAACATGACAGGGTTTTCATAAAACAGTGGTGATACTCGTCCTATAAAGCCCATATCTCGTGCATTACAGCAAAGAAATAGCATATTGATATCAAATTTATTTGCTAACGTTTTGCAGGTCTGTAAATATAACAGTTACCCATGAAACGTTCCTGTATTACATACACCACTTGTCTAAAAAAGGCTGGCAAAAATTCGTATGAGAGACCTGCAGTATGTGTTTTGTCTTAGGTTTAACAGCACGTTTACGAAAGGTGAATCTCATTCATAGCTGCTGTGAACTGTAATAGAAACCCAGTTCAAACAGACGTGAGTCGTTCCTCTTTACCTTTCCAGATAAATGGGAACCAGATACTTTTTCTCAATAACCAGTATCTTGATATCAAATAAAGGAGCTTCCCAGTGAGCGGACACAGGCAACAGGTGGGGTAATATTTTCTTGTCTTACAATATCTATGGTACCTATTCAGACCAAGCTTCAAATTAATGATTCACAAAGCATGCAATATCCACGTCTCCAAATTTCAACCGCTTTCATACCGTTTTAATCAATATATGCAGGTGTAGGTGTTTGAAAATAAATCGACGTCCGAAACATGAAAGGCAATGTACTGGCATTTATCAGAGTCGCCTAACATTTGAAAAGGTTGAAATGGGCCCATCCCCTTTTAAGCTTTACTATATATGGCAGACTTTGCTATTCAATTTCTATGGATTTGTTGGATGTATTTCGATTATTTAAAGTTTTTTTTTTGTATTTTCGGTAGAAAAGCAGGACATAATTTTATCAGAAGTAGAGCCTGTGGAATCAAAACTATCATTTTGTAAACCACATGTTTGTAGAACGTCACCGCTACTTTGCCATTAAAAGGTCTCTATGCCTCACTATAATGGTTTAACATCTCATTCTTTCCATTTATTGTAAACTACATATACAAGTATGTGAATTATCATGCTTCAAATGAGACCAGATTCGTCCTTTTTTCCTATAGGACTACTTTGATTGATTAAACATGTATATTATGTTATCAAGTCATTAAAATTGAATAACTCAATGGATAAAGGATTGAAATGATGGATTTTATGGTCTCATATTTATCCATCCGTTTTAATATTGGAAATTAAAATCATTTAAGTAAAACACATTCGTGGCGTGATACTTATTTGTCCCGATGATTGTTCATAAGACTGATGAAGGTACCTATAGTCGTACGATTTAATCAACCGAGTTTATCGAGCTTCATAGAGGTTGTGAAAGTACATAATAAAAATTAGACGCTGAAACCTTAGCTTTGTAGTGTAAAGTCATAAAAATATGTAATTCTACTTAACCTAGACTTTACATTTAGTGCTAATAATTTTTGAAATGGTATATTACTGAGTTTAAATCTTTCAGTTTCCAAACTTTGCTTAAAACATGTTTTTAATACTACGTGCGCTTGGTAGAACACTTCTCGCGTTATTCATGTTCAGGTTGAAATAAGTAACGTATTGCATTTTGTAGATGAGATTTCATGTTGGCTCTTCCAGAGGCACGGAGCAAGTCTTATATTGTTATATCATTTCTGGGCTTTCCAAGACGTCACACAATTATCAGTGGAGTAATAAATATTGATAAGGCGGAGAGGACTTCAGTCAAATCAAACATCAACACCCTGTGGTAAAACCTGCAACAGGTAAGATTCAATCAACAAATTACAATATTGTCCGTCTGTATGTTCGAGCCCACTCGGTACTTCAGGCTTCATGATCTTGATCTGTAGGTTTACTTGTTCTACAAAAAGATTAAACCTAGTTACCAATATACAACTTATCTCTCAACATGTACTTCTAATCAGTAACACAACCCGCTGAATGCTGCGTGCTGGTTCTTAATGCCTCACTTCTACAGGAGATTTGGCATTTTGCGATGTTCGGCGAATAAAAGTGTGTCAATGGCATGAGATTGCTTGCGTGAAAATGTGCATAAAACGGAACAGTCCCATTATAAATTTGACATGTGATTATTCTGCGAAGTTTAGGTTAATACCCTGCGAATAGACTCTAACACCTGCTATGGTGGCCGAGCCACTCCGGCTAATCCCTTGACCATGCCCTTGAATATTCGGCGATTCTCGGCGAAGCTAGGTGATAGTTCGGCAAAGTTTGAAATATGTGCGAAAATGTCACAGTCGCGAATACTTCACCAGTCGTCGCGAGCGACCGTGGACAGTATCACTTACAGCCGTATACATATACCCACAGACAAGTTAACATATAACCGCCAACGTATGCCTCAGTGCCACTAACACTAACAACGACTGGAAAATTTGGATTATCGCAACATTTCTCCAAGCTGGTCGCCGAAAAATTACGCTGAGCATCACAAGTTATCGGGAGCATGTACACTGCCTCCCGAAAGCTCCGTCAGATCATTAAAAATTTTAGTGCTTGCATTGAAATTTTGTCGCGATGTTTTGTCACAAGAATGTAGCGGCGAAATATCAACGGACCTAGCAGAAGCTTAAAATTTAATCCAAAGACCCCTGGCAAAGCATCCCAGACATGTTTGATGTCTCAAAGCATGAGCTTTGTGTCTGCGATAAGACGTCCAAGTATCTGCAAAGTTTCCGCGAACCAACGGTTTTGCTTTTGTTGGGCAAACCTTCGGTGATGAGCAGCCGAATATCAGCCGGTCACTAAAACATCGGTGCCATTTCGCCG
The DNA here is from genome assembly GCA_026874595.1 of Sipunculus nudus. Lineage (NCBI taxonomy): Eukaryota > Metazoa > Annelida > Sipuncula > Golfingiida > Sipunculidae > Sipunculus > Sipunculus nudus. The sequence continues at coordinate 22,596,216 of CM049322.1, read as the reverse complement.
ATCGGTTGAAATTGCATTTTGGCATTCGGTTGAATTCGATGTTCTTCTAATTCTTCCAGAATTGTTGTTTGCGCATTTTATTATATTTTTCTGCATTTGGTGCTTTTTATGCAACCTCCAACTGCCAGGGAGAATGAATCTGGGTTATGCCCCATCGTTAAGGCATCCCCGACACATATACGGTTGTCCGCAATGTTCGGCTATGCATCTGAATCAGTTCTGAAATGCTCAGCAGATGCTGAAAATCCCTCTGCGAACATATTGCAAACATCATCGATGTATAAGCAAACATTTGCCGAACTATCACGGAGTTTCGTTGAACATCACTAAATTTTTATGGGATTAGTAGGAGAACCTCGGCGACCATAGCCAAAGTATCACAAACTATTCACGGGGTGTCAGCCTAAACTTCGAAGAATTATCACCAGTCATTTTATGGGACTTCTCTGTCTTTTTTTTTCAACGTTTTGCACGCAAACAATTTCAACCAATCGCCAAGCTTATTCGCACAATATGACAAAAGACCAAACGCAAGTCTGTCTGAGGGAGTGTACACATAAATACGGACAGGTGAACATTAAACAGACAACCGTTCACTCATACACACGGACAATAAACATAAAACCGACAAAAGTACACACATACACACGGACAAGTTAACATAAAACCGACAACCGTACACTCATGCACACGGACAAGTAAACATATAACCCACTACCATACATTAAAACATACAGACAAGTAAACATATACCCGACAACCGTACACTCATAAACACAGAAGAGTAAACAGATAACCAACAACCGTACATACATACACACGGACAAGTAAACATATAACAGACAACCATACATGCACACGGACAAGTAAACATATAACCGACAACCGTACACTAAAACATACAAACAAGTAAAAATTTATACCTGACAATAGTGGTGGAAGTCGGTTCCTTTTTCATAATCGATCATCGGTTTTGGCAAACCAATCGATGATCGATTATTATTCGGTTCAGACAAATAAAAAGAAATATGCAATTATCTGTGAAACTGTACTCTCTTAACCCAGCTCGTATGTCTTAGTAATTCTAACTTATGAAAAGAAGTCTGCCTTTTTTATATTTTCCTATTATTACTAAGTTATGCTATTCAAAGTTTCATTTTAATGAATTATGATTATCAAGAAATAAACCACAGTCCAGGACATCTACTTACTGGCCCCCATGATATTCCTGCGTATCATTTTAACTTCACCACAAGCAAGGACTTTCATTTTATAAGTTTTGACGACTGCCGACATGCATACTGGTTTCACAAGCCCGCCAGGAAAATTACAGGCCTATATATTTTTTTATAAAATTTTTAAAAAAGTAATTGAAAGCTAAATATATAATACTCATACGGCAACGTCACCTGGCATCAGTTGAAGAGATAATTTCTAAGAGAATCTCGCAAAATTGGCAAAGACCTGGAGAATTTCGGAGAATTTTAACGCCATATCGCCCATATTTTGCAATGAACATCTCGTTAGAAAACTCTCCGCTAATTCTCCAACTCCCTACCAGTTCACAGTGACATAGGTTTAATTTGTCCTCCATTCTCTCATCTACCGTGTCATACTCAGTTAGATACGGAGGTTATTTGGGAATACAGGCTCATTATATGAAGCGCGGAATGTTGTAAAAAATGGAAGAATAATTTTTGCCTATAACATAAAGGCATTCTGAAAAAAAACAATCATGAGTATGATGTAATCGATAGTTGCCTTTGGTAATGGAGCGCTTGAAAACTATAAATAAATCTACATAAAGAAAGCTTTAGATGTAACTGTAAAATACGCATTTTTAATTATGACCAACATTATTTTGACAAAGCAAGCATATATATATATATATATATATATATATATATATATATATATATATATATATATAAGAGCATATATATATATATATATATATATATATATATATATATATATATATGTACCTTTCGGATGTTGACGACAGGTGATATTTTGATAATAATATATTTGCCATTTTCCTCTCAATTTAACCGTGTGTAATGGTAAATTTTTCTGTGTACACTTTACCTACATGTATGGTATTGGCAGTATATATATAGAGCGCTTTTAACCCTATCTGCTTGAAATTCATGTTTAGGTGTTGATCACTGACATGGTAAGCTATGGGTGTTGCGCTAAAATACAGGAAGAGATATATACTATGCGATCTATACTGTTGCATATATTTACTAAACACAACATGGACAATATGCGAACTATACAGAACTAATAAACTGTGGAATGGTAGTGAATGAGTAATCTAGAATTTATTAGATTTATAATTAAAGGTATATCAGGCAAACTTTCTGTCAACCCTACAAACAAGAGGAATGATATCCTGTTTAAACAGAACTCTTATGTGAAATGCCAACCTCCAATTTTTGAAATTAGCCATTTCTCACATGTAGTGATTTAGACAGTGATCATGTCATACAATATGACAATATGCAATTTCTACCAGGATAATCAGTATTTAAAGCATCTTCGATGTCTATGACATTTGTCTGTCCGGGGCCTCATGAATCTACATGGTCGCACACTAATAGTTAGAACTGCTGTTTTAGTAATTTTTCTTTCTTTTCAGGCCTTTTTCTTATGCAGTGGAACACCTGACTGGGAGAATAAAAAATGTCATGATGTGAGTCCTCACCTACCAAGGGACAAGGAAAAGAATAAGCCATTATTAGGTGTATATAATTAATAAAGGTCTGTTACCCACATTGAAAGGTATGTGTTTTTCATTTCTTCTGACGCTGGTGTAAAAGAAAATGCTGCTGTGGGCCCTAATACAAGATACACTAATAAGAAAATGGACATTGCATTGTGATGTAAACGTCTAGTAACACAGATCTGCTCAACGACAGCACTGCTCTACTAGAGCACAAAGGTCTGCTCCAGGAGAGCACTCTTCCAGCAGAGCCAAAAGTTTTGCTCCAGGAGAGCAACTACTAAACGGGAGCTCACGCCTGCTCCAAGAGAGCAATGTTGCAGGAGAGCCCTGCTCTAGCAGAGCACACAGTTCTGCTGCAGCAGACCCCTGCCACAGGAGAACACACATGTCTGTTCCAAGAGAGCATACTGCTCATGTTCTGCTGAAATCTGCTTCTGATATAGGCCTGCTCCATTGGAGCACCAATTAAAATAATTGGAACCGCTCATTTTGTACTGAATCGAAGCTAAAAATCTGCTGCGCAATACAGGGTTTTCGCATGCTTGCTGGTTCTTTGGTCCTGAAAATAGCATTCTTCAGGCCATATTAATTGTAGCAGGAACGACTTTACAACTGATGTCACTAGAGAACTGTGACTTATATATATATATATTATTATAGCACTGCATTATTCAAGCAAGGAGAGTAAAACTAGATGTTCGTTTATATAATTTGTTGTATATTAATGCAGTATCATGTTTCGTTGTTTGCGCGGGGATGTAGACTTAGAGAACATAGGTGTTTTATTTGATGTTGGTTTCATTTCAGTCGTAATTCTGTGAGAATAGATTCTTGTCAGATTCGTCAATGCTAGTCTAGGCGGTTTCCTGTGATCATTTGGTTACTAAAGACGTCAAACGCAACGCACCTGCATACTTGATTTTTCCCATACTATTATCTCCGGAGGCGTGTCCATTTTAATGTTCATGCATTGAACGACTTGTAATATAATATTTTAAGGCGATTGGCTAAGAGCGGCTAGGATGTATGACGTAAGCATCAGTATATATGTAAAGTAATGCACAATCCTCTAGGTCAGCTGGACAGATGCTGTGGTCTGGTAATTTGTCGGTTCAGAGGAGGGTCCGAGATGGTCTGTGAACTGATCAGAGGAGGAGCGATTTTCCGGAGCACTGTTTGTCAGAGTCTGCTGCGATCAGGTGAAGAGTGGCCTTGGTGCCAGGCGAACTTTCTGAATAGTGTGCATTCCGGACTTATCGGATATCTGTGCATATGTCTATTGATTTTGACTCTGCGGATTTTATACCTTGTGGAATTTTATTTGTGTGTATGTATGAGCATCAGCCAGTTAAATCAACAATTTAAAAGAAACTGACACATATCGTGTATCGGAACGATTTGTAAACGCGGTATATGTATTTTTTAAATGGGTAAAGGGTCAAGGTCATCAAAACACCCAAAAAGATTATTTTCCTCATAACTTTGTCAATATTGGTCTGTATTCACAAATTATAGCTCAATTTCTTCCTTTCTTCATAACCTGATTTAGTCATCTGGCCTCTATTTTGTGTCACTTCATCAGCAGATCTTTCTAGCAGTCAGTTGTCCTCAATTTCGCCTGCCAGCTGGTTCTTGCCTCTGACATATAGCATACTACAGTCCACAGTTTTGCAGGAATCAATTTGTAACTTACATATATCGTATACCGGAACGATTTATGGAAGTTATAAGGGTATTTTTAAATAGTTCAAAGGTCATCAAAACATTTCCTCGTATATATGTCAATATTGGTCATATCTTTACAACCTGTGGCTTTTTTTTTCCCTTTTCCTCTTCTTATTTATGAAATGATCTAGTTGTTAACCGTTTGACTGTTTCCACATCATTTTCGGCAAGCGTCCGACCTCGTTTATGATCATTATTACATGAACTATTATTTCTGATTCTTTGCTTTTTCTGAACTATATTTTATTAACGTTTGTGACATTTTTATTTTTGTAATTTGTTATAAAATAATTTGCGGGGTTACTTGTATTGTACCCCTCCTATATACATAATACTGGGTTACTTTATATCATAAAGTATATCGATTGGCAACAGTTTTCTTGGTTATTTCACGTAAAGGGCAGTCATCTTGCCCCTTTCATGAACTAGGTAATTTCATATTAGAACGGAAACATATATATATAATATATATATATATATATATATATATATATATATATAATCTTTTCATGTAGTATCATTTGGTCCTTGCATGGAGCCAGTCTACTTTGGATTTAGTAACAACAAAACCACATAACCATAATAGACTGGCGCCAAGAAAAATTAAGACCAACTGAGAATACATGCAGTCCCAAAACTGGGACTCTTAGTGCTCGCTTGTGTTTTTCTTTCTGCCGGCTCTAAACACAGCCCCTAATTTCTAGTTTCTGACCCAGAAACTGCAATAAACAAAGAGAATCAGGATTTTCACTCAAGAATTTCTCTTTAAGCAGTTTTATTGGACCTCGAACTGAGTGTCCGAAAACTAGATCAAAGGGACTGAAGCCCGAGGACTCTTGAAATGATTCTCTGACAGCAAAGAGCAATGTGTGGATTCCTTCATCCCGGTCTTTCTGCGTGTCATAACAATATGTCCTAATTATGTTTTTTAAGGTCTGGTGAAAACGCCTGATGGCGCCCAGACTGTCAGGATGGTATGGCGAAGAGCTGTACTGTTTTATACCTATCTCAAGCTTAACTTGCTGGAATAAGCCAAACATAAAATTAGACCCTTTGTCAGACTGGACGGATTTTGGTAGTCCAAAAGTTGTAAAAAAAACTTAGTCAGAGCCTTGACAACACTTTTGGCATTAATTTTGCGCAATGGTATTGCCTCAGGGAACCTGGTAGATGCGCACGTTATTGTCAGTAAGTATTCATGTCCAGATTTTGTTTTGGGCAGTGGTCCAACACAATCAAAAATAATCCTACTAAATGGTTCCTCGAAAGCAGGAATAGGCCTAAGTGGTGTTTTAGGAGGATTCTGATTGGACTTGCCTACCATCTGGCATGTGTGGCATTAGTTACAATATTTATACCACATCTGTCCATCTGTATTAACTTTTTGATAAGTTTTATTTATACCTTAATGGCCAGACAAAGGGGCTTCATGTGCCATGCTTAGAATTTCATTGCGATAGCTTTTTGGCATTACTATTTGATGTTTGACGGCCCACTCATTATCAGCGCATACATCAGGTGTTCGCCATTTACGCATAAGCACTCCATTTTTAACAAAATGGGTTCTGTAACAGCTCATCTTGAGAAACTGCCCTGGGAAATAAACATGAAATATCAGGGTCCTTATGCTGTTCCGCGATAAGTTCTGACCTTGAAAATGCTGCATCCTGTACGGGCGAGTCATTAGACGAGTCACTAGTGACTCCCAGAGTGTTATTATCTGGACCATTATCCTCATGTGTTTTTTTTCTTGGCCATAGATCTAGTTACAGAACATGAAGGATACAAAACAGGAATTTCCTTATTTTCAGGATCAGTGTCCGTTCAAGTGACGGCTTTTCTGTCACTATTGGTACAGACTGTACTTTGTCACCTGCAATATCATTGCCTAGCAGCAACTGAATTTCTCTAAAGGGAAAAGTAGTTCTAATGCCCACAGTAATATTCCCTGAAATCAGGTCTGACTTTAAATGTACACTGTGAAGCGGAACTGAAGTGTGCCTGTCTGAAAACGCAATATTAATAAGTGCATGTGCAGCAGTAAAAGACCTATTAGAAAATGGCAAAGTGTTTGATAACATGAGAGTTTGGCCTGAACCAGTGTCCCTCAAAAATTCTAATAGGGGTAAAATCTGAAAAATCACTTGAAAGTGATACAAAACCATCCATATGAATGGCTCATATAACTCCCTTTCAGAGTCAAGAGAGGAATCTACTACCTCAACCTCATCAAACAAAGAACTGACATTGAAGGTGTCTGTCATAAACTCTGTTTCAGAGTCATCTAAGGAATCTACATCCTTTTAATCATCAAACTCCTCATGGGAGTAAACAGAGGAATTTTCCTCAGCAGAAACAAACTTCTGCCTGTCATAAGAGGTACTGGCCCCATTTGAAATACTCTCGCAAGAGTCACAAAGGTCTTAGCCTTATTAAGAGGATACTCCTCACAGGAGTCTTGAAAGGACCAAGCCTTATATTAAATCCCTCGCAGGAATCAAAGGAGGTTTTTACCCCGCAAGCTACGGATTCTTCTTTGGAGTCAGTAGCATTAAACTCTTTTAGAGTCAATTAAAGAGTTGTACTCCTTATTTACATGAAAGAGCTTGGCTCTTGTACTAGCTATGCATAGATTTTGAAACAAAACCAGAGGGTTTGGTCTTAGGTTAATTTGCAAGTTTCCTGCAGTCAGATATTAGATGACCTTTCTTTTTTGCAGTAATTACAGATTTTCTTTGAAAATGACTGGTCTTTGTTGGACTCAGACACAGTGGACATGGACTGAGGTGTAGCAATGAACTATCAGGACAACTAGTACTAGCTGACTGCACTTTAATTTTCTTTTGACCATACTGATTTACATTCTTGTTTGTACACGACTGGTCTGATTTGATAGTTTAGGACATTTTGTGTGTTAATGAATAATCATCAGCTAATTGAGCAGCAATATCAAGTGTTTCAAGACTTTTCTCATCAAGAAATGTTTTAATATCTGCGTTAATGCAGCGCTTAAATTCTTCAAGCAAAATCAACTGGCGCAAATTGTCAAAATCCTTCATTACATTTTTAGAACTACACCAGCGATCAAACAACTGCTCTTTCGTCCAAGCGAATCCCATATAGGTCTGTTCTTTGCGCTTTTCAAAATTTCTGGGTTTTTTTGCGTTTAGCCTCCGGAACTAACTCATAACCTTTTAGGATTAATCGTTTAACCTGGTTATAGTCAGCAGCGACTTCTACTGAAAGCTCTGTATAAATTTCTCTGGCCTTCCCAGTAAATACACTTTGTAATAGCATAGTCCAATTTTCCTTGGGCCATTTTAAATTTTCAAAAAATCATAGTGTAAGAAATATTTATCAACCTCTTTTTCTTGAATAGGTGGGACAAGTCTAATTTGTTTAGTAACATCAAAACTGTGAGTTGGGGCAGCATATAGACTGTGTTCTAGTTTAAGTCTTTCTTACTCTTGTCATTTTAATTTCTTTTGCTTTTTCTAGTCTTTCTCTTTCTAACCGTTCTTCCCCTATTTCAACGCTAGCTTATGTTGCATTTCTAAATTTTTTAATTCTAACTGCATAGCAAGGCATTCATTGTTTTATGTTTCCACTCCACTCTCTTCAATTAAAACTCTGCTAACTAGATCTTGCATGATTTTAGCAATAATATCAGGGGTTTTCAAAGCTTTTTCCAGCCCTAAGTGTTGTCCCAAACGCAACAACCGATCTTTTGTGAAATGTTCAAGTTGATCAAGGTCGGGATCTTCAACAAATGCCTCAGGTTCGAAGTCATTTTAAGATGTTAAAACAATAACAAAAAATCACTGAGATAAATCTTGCACACAATCTATTGTTAACAATGGGTCAAGGTCAAGGCCTAATAAATTGTCAAAACTATTAAGCATCCCGGACGAGCCCCAATCTTATGTTACGGAACCTAATAAGATCAGATCACGTAATCGTGACGAGCATTAATTTAGTTACGGAGATATATCAGATTCAGAAATATCAGATTCTGTAAAATGTATAGGGGAATGTAAAAAAAAATCAGTGGTCCTTTGTTGACAAATAATTATAATTTATTCTTAAAACAATCCTTACATTACATTACATTATATCAAAACAATTACACAGTATAACAATAAAATGTACAGTACCAGAGTGTCCGGATCCTAGGCTTTGATCCTGGATACCACCACCGTCACAGCTCAACAAGGGTAGTTTAAAACCAATGATCCACATAAGTAGTAATAATCCAATAGAATCTGGAGACAGTCTGTATTAAATCTGTATTAAGTCCGTTAAATAATTTACACAATTTATTGGCAATTATCGGTAAGGTCCCAAAGCTGACGAGAAGGTAACACTCCTAGTGCTCGCTGGTTTTTTCCCTTTCTCTCCTGGCTATAAACACAGCCCCTAATTTAAAGCTTCTCATTCGAAAATACTAAAACTGGAAAATTCCCGAAGAACAATACACACGCACATGAACAGACCTGAAACATCTGGAACAAATAACGCTATGTTTCTACGCTTCAGACCCCACACATGGGGAAGCGCCCAAACAAGCGAGGTTCCCTAGCAATGAACTATGCCTGCGCTACACACACCAGAATTTCAACAAACACATGTAATACTCCTGCGAACAACAAAACAGACACCGGTAACACTTCCCATTCTCCCTTGCCAAGAAATGTCATTACTTTTTCACTCAATTCGGGGATGGCGCCCATGAGGGGGATATACCTTTTTTGGTCCCAGAGCTCGGGGGAGTTTATTTATGTTTTTGAGTGCAAAGGGTTTATGGGTTGCTCCTATAGGAAACAAGTGACCCATTGGTCATGACGCTCAGCTGGCAAGCATGACCTGCGACATCATGGGCTGCAATTCACAACTTCTAGTAAAATTGTTGCAGAACCTATATGCCAATTTGGTTTAAACTTTCTACATTGCCATTAATTCTTATCATATATGTCTAGTTAAAACATAGTGAATGATGGTCTGAGGCGAAATGTATGGTTGTTGAGCTATCAGGAACTAATCCCACAGCTTGCTCGATACCTGTCAGTCTCAAAAGGAATACCACACAGGCCACATATAAGATCAAAATATAGCAAAAGATCAAGGAAATCCATGCAAGAATTATTGTGAAACGGGTGCTTCCATATTAATTTTTATTCAATACAGGCCAACTGTACTGAGCTTTCATAAATGATGGTCATATTTATTAAGAAATCTTTGACCCAATGCAAGATTACATTAATATACATCCCACTGCATTCACTTTAATAGTTCTTGACATAATATGTTCTAAAGGAATTCAAAGATGGCGTCCTGGTGGCCATATTTGATTTCTGACAGGTCGGAAATTGAACAACAAACATCCTCTAAAAGGGACCAAACATCATAAAAAAAATCACAGAAACTGTCCTGGCAAAAGGATTTCTAAAATGGCTACCTGGCAGACATAATGGTTTTCTGACAAGTCAGACATCCTCCAATAAGACACTAAACTTGTAGCAATTGCTTCAAAGAATGTTACAGTTATGAATGTCCAAAACAATTCAAAAGGCATGATCAGGTTGGAGAGCTCTCATATCAGATTTATGAACATGCAAATGTAAAAAGGGCAAGTCCAATTTGTTTTAATTATCAGCTTGCTATTCAATGGGGTCAGCAGGGTGGGTAAACTGCAAAACCTAAAAGAAAATAAATGCAGAAAGCATCACTAAGAGTCTTGTAATCAAATAAAGCCATCCTAAATCCAGGTACAGACCCACATATTATCAGAACAAACACTTGCTGGTATATCTGATGATTTGTATAATAATATTCAGATATCTAGAAAACTAAGTTTATTGCTATGATTCCATGATATAAACTGCAAAATGTTCCCATCATTTTATAAACTTAACACTTAACTCTCATAGTCTTAATGCCTGGCCAAAGCATTCCGGCAACAGTGTTTTTGTTATGCACTAATGATATATCCTTATCACTCCATGAGCTGATACAAAAGGGAGTCATATATCACAAGTGTCAGTGACAATTATGGGCACATAGTGAGATGTACCAGTTGTGAGTGACATATGGTTATATATACAAGAAAACAAGAAAAATAGAGATGGTCTACAAAATAAATTTTTGTGAACATCCCTGACCTATGACCTTGGCCTTTTGTCCACATATCAACTGGATTCTTTCTAAATGATGGGTAACTACTAACCACTTACATCTGGCCGGGTGTAATTACTTGGCAACCAATGAGTGAATAACTTAGACCTGCAACCTTTAACCTCCTGACCAGCTGACCTCAAAATCAATTAGTTATTTCTTCATGCAAAAAGACCCATAAATATGAAGTTTGAATCAAATTCAGTGATACATAGATGTGGCATATGTGAAAGATTGAAGGTTTGGGTTGAACAGTTTTACTTGAAATATGTTCACAAGCATTTAGAACAATATTGTGACCTTGACCTTTGACCTTTTGAACTCAACATCAATAGGCTTCTTCTGCTATTGGTAGGTAAGCCATATATGACAGATGGAAAGTATAGATTGAAAAGTTTGCTGAAAATGACTCCACGCAAGAAGAGGGTGCTGTGAACTTGACCTTTGACCTCAAAATCAACAGGTCTTTCCCCTGTTGGCAGAGAAGCGATATCAGTGCTGAAAGGTTTGGAATGAAAGGTCTAGCTTGAAATGTGTCCACAACCTTTTCAAAGAAGTGGATCCTGTGACCCTGACCTTTGACCTTGTGACCTCAACATCTATAGGATTCTTCTCCCACTTAGTAGGTGAGCTATATGTGAAAGATCAAAGAATTGGGATTATTTCAGTTGAATAAATAAAATACTTCAACGCAAAGATAATATATTTTTTATATACAAGAGACACCGAGTAAAAAAAAAAAGGCATACTTCTCTATTTTGATAAACTTTGCAATATTTGGGAGATTGTGCCTCCCAGAAGCCAAGGAAACATGATTTTGTTGTCTATACCTAAATATTTTAGTATCAACACATGCAAATAAGATTTTATTTGCAGGTATCATTTTCGAATACAATATTGCACACATACAATATGTACAATAACAATGTTAGAAAGGTGCGCTGTGTATAATTATGTTCCTCAAAACACTTGTCATGGCGACACGAGGAAAACTCTAGTAGACAGGACCCAGATGCCACACATTTGTGTGTTGATATGTGGAGGTCATTGATATGATATCACATGGGAATTGTTTAATTAACAAAGTTTTTGCAACTATCATGTGAAGTGTAACCTCTAACAGTCCTCAAACTGTTGCCAATCTGACAAAGGATAATGTAGAAGCACATATTTGTCATATTGATACTGTGTCTTTTCTGATAATTGTATTTTTCTAATTACAACTGCGAATCTTCTTTTGAGCCCTTTTGAATTAAAAAAAAATAAGTACTTGAACATTTTTAAACACTCATATTATAATATGAGTGAACTACAAAAATAATTACTCCAAAGAAGATTGAGGTCAATATCTACACATGTAAAAAGATGAAATATATCATGACGCGTACCCATGCGCCCGTTGCTAGTACTGTTATTGTTGGTCATGTTTAGTTAGACATATTCAAAGTTTAGTCGAAGCCATTTACCTCGCATTCATTTGATCCCTTGAGTAACTTGTCTAAGCCAATGAAGTATGTTTCTTCATTGCTTTCCTGGAGGCTATTATCAAGAATGCTCAGAATTCTGTGTGGAAACTGCTTCTTATGATTTTTCCTGCATACATGCGCTGAAACATTTGCATGTTGTACATCATTATGGGCATTCCGTTTAATGCACAGGTATACTTTCAATGGAAGAATGGACAGCATCTGGGACTCTCTCAGAGTTTGAAAAAAAGCATCCACGTACCCTTGGTTCTTTATCTTTTGACCAGGGTTTTACAATATTCCTGTTGACTCTGTTAATTCGAAACGAGTAGGCAGTGCATATGCCACTGAATTATCTCAACAGAAGCGATCCTGGCATTGTAGAGAGTTATCTGCTGATCATCGAGTTCGTTAAACTTCATTAACTGTAATGTAGGCGTCAAAGACCAGATCTACTTCAGGAGACATACTGCAAAGCTTGAGGAGTATCAGCTCGGCAATCTCACCATAGGTATTTGGCAGATTCTGGAGTGATGAAGCATGGACATGGAATATAAATAAGGCACATCTGGTGCAACTGGTGGAACCAAATTTTCAACCAAGTTCTCAGTCTTGTATGGGAACTTTGCCATACGGTCGTGTTCATTCCACCATTCATATAAGCCAAGGAAAGTAAAACCAGTGTCAGTTGGCTGGGTAAACCTTTTTCCAGGTCAATTTTAGTTTTCAGCACTGATGCAAAGCAGACGTAAAAATATTTTTCTTGTGCTCCGTATTTAGATCACCTTCGTTCCTAGAGCAGACTTCACAGCTGCAGGTGCAAAGTTTGAATATTCGGTTTTTCAATCCTTGTGGCAATTGCAGAGTAACTATCTAGAATTTGCTCAAACTAGTGCCTTCCCCTTCCTGTAGAATGAAGCAGCCCTAGCTTAATATCACCTGAGACATTTCTGCTATTCATTAGGCAGCAGAGATTTTCATTGGTACTGAACGCACTAGCCAAACAGAAAAGGATATTTTTGGTTGAAACTTTGGCTGAGGGATAGAGATACACTTCAGAACCTTTACTGGTCTTCTATAGAAAATTATTTTTAAGAACAGGCTCACCATAGAACACATTTATCAACAGGGTGAATCTACCAAAAACCTATGTTGAGAAAGCCGAGATGAGCCGAGATGCAGTATGTCTCCTCGAGTTAATTTGGATTTTGTACCAACATTAACCTTCAGATAAGGACGTTGACCTCTACATATATATATATATATATATAAATATATATATATATATATATATATATATATATATATATATATATACTCTACATGAAGAGGTAACTACATATACAGCACCATGTTCTCAACAGAACCGATAAAAGGATTGGCAGAAGGCTTGGGATCATCTCCCTTTAATACTGCATTAATTCTACTTGATGCGTGGTCACCGAATGCCAAAAAGAATCTCTTATAGATCATAAACTGACTTTGGAATCGTAGAAAAATGTGACTCTATCATTGTGGAAAATTTCTTTACCCTTAGGAAATGCAGAGACAGGCACCCGTACTATATATCACATTCAGGGCAGTAAATAGCATGGAGAAGTCCTGACATATGTATTCATCCCTTTGTTCTATCTCGCCTCTCATTGTTATCATCCCACTTAACTTGTTTGGATGAATGTTGGTCTCAGCTCTAACAACATTCGGAGGTAAATCAGCAGATCACTGTCTGCTCTTCACGCATTCACAGGGCCTGACAGCTTCCTTTACGAAGACAGGAGTGTACGCCTTGGTCGACTGATGAAGAACCAAGGGATTGTGAATGCTTTTTGCACATTTGGAGGGAGTCCCAGCCGCTGTCCATTCTGCCATTGGCAAGTTTACGGTTGCATGGTACGAAATTAATATAGTAGGGAAACGTGAAGATCGTTTGAAACAGATCCCATGTGTAAACCAAAGTCCAAGAAATGCTCCTACGTACCAGCTATATAACGTCAGTATTATAACGGGCAGGTCTGTTAAAAACGTGTGAATTCAAGGTAGGGAAAGATGAGTAATTACTGACAAGCAAGGGTCATGTCATCAACTGAGTCGACTGAGCGCAGTTTTCACATAGAATTGCAAGCATTATTTTGGGATAACCTTCACGAAAGCAATGAAAAAATATAAACTTCATCCGAGAAAACAGCAAGGCACTCAAGTGTTGAATCGCAAATTAAGAATATTGCTTCACTTAGACTTTGCTCTCTTAATGCATGACCGACAAAAGGAGTAATAAGAAAAGGAGCATGAGTGCGCTCCAAGTTCCCTTATTTTTATCTATTAACATATATAGATATTGACATATATGTTCTTTGGAGTAGTTATTTTTGTAGTTCACCGAGATTATAAATGCTTAAGAACATTCAGGTACTTTTTTTTCATTTAAAAGGAATCGAATGAACATTCGCTGTTCTAATTGTTAAAAAAAAAATTAATCAGAACATACATTGTATCGACAGGACAACTGTGTATTTCTAAATTGACCTTTGTCAGTCAACTATTGGAGAAATGTTAAAGATAACGCTTTACAAGATAGTTGTATAAAACATTGTGCATTTACAAATTCCATGGGGATAGCTCATTGAATGATCACACATCAATAGTAGCACTATTTTGGCCCTCTACCATTGGAGAGTCGACGAATCGCAAACTAGTACCTGCGTGTTACAGTGCCTTTACATCCTACATCGAGGACCGTACTGTGAGGCGCTATGAGATTGCAAATATGTTCATCCTTTATGACGCCTCATTGCTTAAAAGTACGCTATAACTTCACATAAACCCGACCAATCATTTGGTTTTAAGTATACTTTTTAACAACACCTACCATATGCCGCATTCTGGTAAATCTCTCTGCATGTTTGTTGAATTTTTGACCTCATGGACGCAAAAAGCGGGTACCTGGACGATAGCCAACTTGTAAACAATACAGGGAATGACTCGTTACCATAGAGACGGACTTTGTTTAGTGTGTGAGTTCACGTATATTCTTTTTTTTAAACAATCATTCATTACCTAATTTTAATATTATAGTCTATTTACCACGATATCAATGTAACAAGATATAGGTGCGCCCTGCAGTACATCCCAACGTATCGCTTATATGACGACTCAGGTTATCAGCCCAATAAAATGCCTACTGAATCGTTCAATGACGGCTAACATTAACAGACAAATGTATAAGAAAAGTATGACAACAGACAAATGTATGACAACAGACAAATGTGTGACTATAGGGGTTTTCTCTTAACGCCACCATCTGTGCCAAAGAGAGTGCCTTGCATTAATTATTATAACTAGTTTTACAATTCATGTAAAATAAGTTTATATTTATAGTGTTCTTTCTAGTAGAGTCTTATGTCAGCATTACAAGTGTCTACAAGTTCCTAATAAAACATATTGCAGCTTTTAAACATTGCTGTTGGAAAATACTTTATGGATGCCATATTGAATTCCAGATGGCTCCTGCTAATCTTACGGTATTTGCATTTGCTAGCCCTATAACATGTAGGGATAGACTGCAAAACCATGTTTTCTGAGACCTCTGACGGAACAATTGCCAAATATTGCAAAGTTTGTCGAAACATGGGAAAAATGTCTTATTCACTCAATGCTTCGATATAATATGCATAAATATATTGTCTTGACATAAAAATGTATTATTTATCAAAGTTAAATAATCTTTTGTGATTTTATGCTATTTTGAGGCTTGTTTAATTTTTTTAGGCAGTAGGAGAAACTTAAAACGGTAAATTGATGAAAATTGTATTAAAGCGTGAGTTTGTTGTCAGCCATCTTGGAGTTCAAAATGGCCGCCAGAGATACAAATTTATAAATGGTACTACCATGATTGTTGGAATAAGAAACCTAAATTTAGTTAACAAAAATTTGTTTTTATATTAATTATGGAGTGATAAATTGTTATATGATGATTTCATGATATTGACATTTCGTTTCTTTTACTATCTAGGGGTACCCCTCTTCTGAGCTGTTTTATGCGAAAACGGATACCGATAAGTTATTAAGAATTTCAGATTCGAATTTTCCATTTATTTTTCCTATAAGAACAACCCATAAACCTTTTGCACTCAAAAACATAAATAAAGTCCCCCGAGCTCTCGGACCATTTTCGCCACTGCAAGAAACAAAACTATTCTAGTTTTGATAGATGTTCATTTACATGATCACTGGCAAGGGCTTTGCATCGCCACCTTAAACAAAACGTGTCATACGGTTCGACTGGTTTGACTTCAGAAATTGAAAGCAATCGGCGGGTTTTTTTTTTTAATTTTTCGCGAAAATCGGAAGGCTAATGATGTTATCACTCAAATGGGAAACTCCAATCTTTACCTTTGGAAATATTCTAATTCTAGTTGGGGCAAGTGCCTTAAAAACATCGGTAATACTGATTTGAATGATCAGTATTGATCAGATCAAAAGTGATACTGAATGGTTCTGAATGTTTGCACATTTAAAAAAATCAAGTTAGCAATATCTTTTAATATTTTATTTTTTTTTGCATTAATTTGCATCCTACATCGAGGCCAGTTCAAGTTGGAGAACTGTACAAGTAAAACATTTAATTTACTTGCTTTGGCGTCTTTAATATCGTCAGATTAATGCACATTCATTACTAGTGCATCCGTAAAAAACGCAAGCGGCATTCAGCCATTGCGTATTTTTACGAGATTACAAGAATATGGCGGTCCACCGATATGAAACCTTTAATAATTTACCCCCTCCTATTTCTGTAAACCTTGAATTTTGTGCCTCATAAGTGTTAAAATTTTGCCCCCACCTCACGACACCTACTAACTAGACATATATTTGCATATTTCAAATCTGTCAAGTCGAAATGTATATCATATCTCTTATAGCATATATCACAGCCTCGCACGGGTCGTTGTTTATATCCTGGCCTCGAAAGCAGACCTTATTCTTTTATACTGTAGTTGCCTCTTGGTCTTTTATAGTTAAATTTGACACCTTTACTTTACTGTTTGTTATAATAAATATAATAAATGACATATTATCAATCATTCATGTGAGAACTATAATTTTGTTTAATGTGTGAGTGCGTGAGTGTGAGGGGTAAGTTCACATGAATGCAACGTATTTCACGGATGCATTTTCTACATTCAAATGCGCTCCAAATGTATTACTTCATTTCCCATCCCTCCACCGAATCGAAAACAGTGAAGTAGTTCTTTATCGTTATCCTCCTAAAAGCGATATGACCCACACACGAACATAACAAATGAACTGATTAAAACATGATCACTAACAGGTAGGTGGACACATATATATTAAATAACAAATAAATATACTGATAAATAGAAAGACTGCCAGCCAGGTTCAGGGGGTCATCTTCTGTGTTAAGGCCCGTATTTTGTCATGCCAGGATATTAGATATGCGAATACTTCGCTGTTTGTGTGCGTGAGTTACTGGTCTTATGTATAGTGAATGAATTTTGATAATTGTCATTGTAAACAAAACATAGATAATAGCAAAACCCGCTCCTTTGAGGTTTCTTTTTTTTTCTTTAAAACTAATGATGTCAAAGTCATGGCCAATTTGTTCTATGTAGAGTACTCTGGTACATGCCACGTGCAGACGAAGACAGAGAGCTCTTATCATTATCTCGGGGTCAAAAGTAAAGTATGGTATATCATTTATACGAAGAAACAACAGTCGCAGACACGTCGTGCATTGCATTAAGATAAAAACTGTATAGAACGGTAAGACATTTATTCATTAAATAAATATAGAATGTCAAATGATGTGTCACTTGTTTTTTTACTAAACAGATAAAGATGGCCTGTGTTCAAATTCCCTGACAAGACTGAGGTGCGCTATCCAATCAACATTGGCTATGGTGTACGAAGGTGACCATCGCGTTTATCATAAAGCATTGCACATACTATACTTTGCAACCGGCAGTAACACAGCTGCATAAATCTGAAACAGCCCCCCCTGGATCTTTTAATTTATATTTTTTAATAAATATTATGTGTCATGTCATGTGTGCCCTAATGTTACACCGCAGATCAGTAGAAATACATAAGATGTTACACTGAACATCTTTTAGCATTCTTTTACCAAACATATAAAGTATATATAAGAGTATTTATATTTTTGTAATGGATATTCCTATGTGTCGTAATTGGTAATACATAATATGGAGACTACACCAATAACACTAGAGACATCCACTCAGAGAGAGCAGACCCCCACCAAGGCAGCTCATAACCTCCATATAGCCTTGTCAGATATACATTTTTTCTTTATAGAAAATCCCTAGGTCCAGATGGTGATCCACATCAATCCTGAAATGTAACAAATTGTTCCTTGTATTAGTGCCGAGATCCTGAAAATTTAACCGAAATCCGTTGATAACTTTTTGATATCAACTTTCAGAATTCGTTTTGCATCACACTGGTTCTATAACATTAATTTAAGAGATATGTTACGTTTATATAACTGTGTATAAACTGTGTATCTTCTATATGTACGGCATGCGAGAACGGATTACCTATGTAATTGAAACAAAATAGTCGTTTTTAACTTGGAAGTAATTGCAAAAGAAAGCTTATATTTTGTACCAAGGCTGGCAAACATAAAATAAGTATAATTTCCCAATCCTTTGTTCACCATATAATGATATCATTATAATTGATGAAAATTTCGAAGAAATTTTACTTTGAATTACACAAACACAACTCCAAAAGGAATTGCAAAAATCGTCATTACTATTCTTTCTTTTGTTCTTATCGGAATAACCTCAACACTTTAGGACCAAGTATGGGCGCAATAATTTGGTGGGGGGGGGGGGGACCCGTCGGCCCATTTTTTCAACCAAGTGGACATATTTAAACACTTCAGCTTTGTCATTAAATATAAGGTTTAACATCCCTGTCCGGGCTATAGTTTTTTACGTTTGCTACTAAAAATTCGTAAAATAAAACCTATTTCCGTGTTACGATAGACGTAACTCAGTGCCGGCTCATATTGACAAATGTTAAGAGCAATTTAGTTATATAATTTGCCGTGTGGTGGCTGTACGTGTTGAAGCATTTTGACACAACATGAGAAAGTTTGTTGGCTCTGTTAATGGAAGGAATTCAGTTTTAAATATTGCATCGACAGGACCAGTCTAAGGCTCTAACTGCACTGAGTAAGTTGTAAAATTGTAAATAAAAATGTTTCAGTGTGTCAAACATTTCCTCAAATATTAATGAAATGCAGTTTTTCAATGATTAATACAATAGCAAAGTGAGTGATAATATGAATCACACTAGGCTATTCCCATGAAATTGTTTTATTCAACTTCTAAACGCTAAAACAAAACAAAAAATCTGCAGGTTTAACAGATTAGATGTTTTAGGAAATCATAAATTTTTCCTTCTTGCTGGTTTTCCTGTTATTTTATTCTCAAATTGTTTGAATTTTTCTTAAATTTTGATCAAAACATTAAACATTTCCTACACAGCAGTGGGGTGGGGGGGGCACCCCTCATATGCCCACCCCCCATCAGCTCCTTACACACACTTTCCAGTCGCAATTCCATGAAAACACACTTACACTGAAATAATAATAATAATTATTATTATTATAATAATAATAATTATTATTATAATATTATTATTATTTATTATTATTATTATTATTATTATTATTATTATTATTATTATTATTATTGTTATTATTACAGAAAATTTTGGGTGGATGTGGTATACCCATTACAAGTGTCTAGAGCTGTCGGAATCACAGACCCACCTACCTTGCGAATGGAAATTGAGCAAATGGGGCTAAGTGTGATTGTTTTATCATACGAACACAATCAAATCTTTTTATTTTTGTACTATACACAGCCGTCGCTTACCTTTCTGTCATTACAAAAAAACCATACAGATCTGGGGAACAAAAGTACCAGGATCTTCGCTCAGGTCGCCCTGATTTGTCATCTATTGTCATACAGTTGCAATTAATCTAATTTGCTCCTACTCCTCTGACAGATTGCAGAATCCCTACGAGATAGTCAGTAATGGCCAGCAAATATTTTAAAATTGTAACCCAGATGTAATCGAGCAATGTGTAATATAGTTTTGCCAGGCCAACAAATCTTTTCCTATAAATATTCTCACATTTCCTACCATTCACAGGTGAAAGTTAGCTGATCGCGCTACTCAAGAAAAGATGGTTGGATTTGATGCCGGTAATCAGTTCTTTTTCATATTGTACAGATTACAAAAGTCTGGTACGAGAATTTGCATCAGCGATATTTACTCTGTATAATTATATATTGATGATCTTAATTACGTTAAAAAAGTGAACAATATTTGATTCACAGTGTCTTTAATTTTTAATGTTTTTAATTTATTATTTGACCGTTTTTACCGGCGAGAGGTCGTAATGGAATGCCATATGCATATTCAGTTGTTTGTTAAGACAATGTTGAATATCTTAGGTCTGACTTTGCTTGTGATTTGTTATTGGTGTTTGTGTTTTTTCAAAGTTGGCCTTGTAAGTGCTGCCGTCGGAGCGGTTGCACACCTATTCAAAAAAGATAATGAGAGGGCGCACGCCGCTAAACAAGACAGGAGCTACCGTGAGAGAGAGAGAGAGATCAACGCCTTGCTCAGAGAGAGAGAGAGAGAGAGAGAGAGAGAGAGAGAGGAACGCCGTGCTGAGAGAGAGCGTCATATAACGGGAAATAATTCGTTTATCATTAGCATAATTATAATTATCATTATTGTTGTCATGGCTTGTTTGTTCTTTTCGGCCTTCTTGCTATGACCCGTCGTTAGATTTAAAGAAATAAAATACAGTTACATTTCTGAGAGACTCTGTGATATATCTATGACAGTCATTAAGAGCACTTAAGATGATATGGGGCATATCAAATTTTCTATCTGCGTCACACTCATTTGTTATAGGGCTCTATGGTTTTTATCCCTTTCCTCACGTTTGCTTACAATATCCTTAACGATAAGATGCTGTCAATTCTTTATTTGAAATGAATACTACATAACTACCATGGCGTTTATGCAATTTGTACACATAGACAGCTATATACACATACGTTCACACAAGCCAGTTCACAAATATACACATATACACTTACATGGGTTTTAATTTTAATGCATTTGTGTACTCATTGGAGTATATATATATATATATATATATATATATATATAATTATATATATATATATATATTAATATATATATATATATATATATGTTAATCAAAGTACTGGACCATAAAGGATTAATTTATCAGTCATAACTACAACGCATATAGTACATATAGTAAAATAAAATAAAAATCGATCTAGCCCTGCAGGTGTGAATGTCTTTAGGTATCCCTTAGGGTACGATATTCTTGGACCAATTCTGTTTTTAATATACATAAATTATCTTCCAGCTGTGCTAAATCCTGCCATGGAAAAAATGCTGATGAAGCTGAGATTAATTTACAGTGTTCTGAAGATCAAAATCAAATTAATCTGGTATAAAAATGACCTACTCACTCCAAATTATTATAAATCTCTTATTATAATAAATTCCAAAAAGGATTGCTAATCAGAATCTTCAGATATCAATATTGGATTCAACTTTACCTTTTTCTAATGGGACTAATTTACTTGGCGTGATAATTTAGATGCTAATTTATCTTGGAGACCTCATGTTAACTCGTATGCAAACATATTCACAGAAAGTTCTTTACCGTATATCCAGCTTCCTTTTCTGAAATCAATGACAAAGGTTTACGCCACAATCATTCAACCACATTTTGACTAAGACCTAAGCACCTGGGGCATCTAAGCATCTGTTCTTTATCGTCTACTAACAGTATGGTACGAAAGAAACTAAACAGAATTATCCGATTTGTAACCAAAAACTACGACAGAAATGTAAATTCCATGATGTTAGCAAGTTAACTGGAATGGATGAATGTACATTAACGCTATACATATTGTATTGAAACGCTTAAAGTATATATCTGTTTGCTTAAAGGTTCCTGGTTCACGAGGTTTTCATTTGGTTCATGAAGCTCACAATCATGGGACTCGAGCTCGTTCCTAAACCTTAAACTGAATATTTGAAAAAAAGTTTTCACTATTTGCTTAGCCAAAAATATCTGGAATAGGTTATCCTGTAAACTTATAGATCAGCCATATTATGTGCTTCTTTCAAAAAAACGAATTAATTTAGAAATGTTAGAGAATTAATCGGCTACATGACATGATATACAGTTCCATATCTTTGCCTTGGTGTGTGTAGCACACAATTTACTTAGCATTCATTGATCATATAAGAATAATATTAAATCCATTCTATGTTGTTTATTCAGAATATGGCTGTGGCCAAGTCTGTCAATGTAAGGCTGCCTTTCAATGAGCGCGACGCGTTTGCCGCGCGACATAACGCGCTACATGCCGCGCGGGTAATCGCGCCGCCAGAACGTTTCCATGAACGGGACTTTTCTGCGATACGATTCGGTGGAGCTCTGTTGCTGCAGCCATGTTTCCCTGCAAAAATAACGCCTGATGAAGGGTTCGCCTAGCGGGGCGTTGAACGCGTGTCGCAGAAATCGCCACATGCGCGATTTTCGCCCCGCGACATTTTTGTCGCGAGGGATGTCGGGCAGGAACCCGCGTCCATGGAAAGGCTACATGGTTAAACACTCTCTGTGAAAGATACTAATCATACATAATCATACAATAGTACAATTCAATATAAAACTATGGCTATTACTAGAGACACCAAAGTGGAAGGACGTGTTTCCTCAAAGCATTCTTTTAAAGGCTGGCATATTTTCTAGTCGCTATGTTTTGTCTATTTGCTGATAGTAAGGTTAACATCTTACACTTTGCTAAACTGATTGTTCGCATCGCTTTGCTGTCTGCTACTCATCGAGACAAAATGTATATTTTGCATGGTGTTTTGTGTATATAATACGTTAACAGTGTGTGTTCTCAGATATTGATATTACGTTAGGTATTCTGTTGGTTTATATTGCCATCATAATTGTCAGAAAACATTAATAATCTATCGGTCTTTACGTACGCTGCGTTAGGATTGAAAAACTCTTCTTGAACTACACTTCCTGAAGTTTTATATGAAAGTCGGTGAACGTTCATTTTATTTCATAGTCCCAAAAGTCTGGAATTCGCTTCCTGTCATGTATAGCCAAGCTTTAAGAGATTATTGGTTTGTGTTTGAAACAAACTGACGGGAAAATACAACTGTCAATTAAAGGAAGGCATTCATCAGCATGGGATACCAAAGACATAATGTAGATAAAAAAAACTGCCTAAACCAGTAAAATCCCTCTTGAAAATTTATTTAGGAAAACCAAAAAAAAAAACGATCATTGGCCTATAAACCACCCAGTAATCTGCACAACAATTGGTAAAATGTAAAATCGCTCGGAAAGACACTTGAAATAGAACGATTCCATGCAAAAGACCACGCTCTAATTGTCCACTTATTGCACAAGGAGATACTGCCCAATTAAAGGGAAAACATACGCTATAAATGGCCGATATGTACCAGCAAAGGCACCGTCTAGCGAACTACATGCAGTTTATGTTCAATGGTTATATACATTGGCGAAACTAGTCAAAGGTTAAGAAACACACTCCAGTCGGCACACACTTCTAACAGCCTTGGCACAATTCGAAGCATATAGGAATACCCATACTAAATTGAGATCTCACGAACACAAGATTAAGACAAATTTGGGAACTGTATTCATATATTATTTCAACGATATATACAAAATTGCATCAATCAAGACGAAAGATACCTGGCACACTATAAGCATTTACATAGATATTATAATAAACCATGCTAAACACAGGTGTTCACGAAATCCTTATCTTCCAACTTCATTTATCCAATATTGTTTCTTTCACTTGATTTCACTTAATCACTTTGTTACCCTTCATTTACTCTATTACCTTCACCTGTTATACACTGTTAATGTTTCTGTAATATAATTCTATCTAATATTTCATAAATCTATTCTTATTATTATTATTATTATTATTTCTGATTTTTTTGCTGCTTCCGTAATGTATTTTCTTTACTTTTTTACCGTTTAATATTTATAATTTGTTATAATATATTTACGGGGTTACTTGTTTTTTAGTATTATACACCTCTTTAATACATCTACACTGTATTTCTTAATATCATCTGTTTACACTCAATTAAGCTTGTGTGATAAAAGCCTATATAACTCTATCTAAAGGGCGTAACCCTTTCTTTTTAACCACACACTTTATATATATAGTGCAGCCGCACCGGAAATCGGAAGATCGTCGGTTCGAATCCCACTGGCAGAAAATCGACTTTCTGTATATGTCCTTTTATACTATAAACAATGAACCAGAATGGCTTTTCATACATCTATATTATATATTAATTTATATATATATATATATATATATATATATATATATAATTATTTAAACGTTAAAAATTAAACGTTGGTCCCCTGCAACCACCTTTACTGAATATGACCAGCGCCCCGATCCCCCCGCGAACCTTCCCCATGTACAACGGTGATCAGCGTGTCCAGGTGCATTCCATTATACCTGTCTAGCGGGACCGCATTCCCTTTATACCATCCATTAAACCTTATCAAGAAGTATCATTTGGTCTTTGCATGGCGTCAGTCTAATATGCCTGGTTATGTGGTTTTGTTGTTATTAACGACTCCGTTATAACAGGTAAAAATTCAGCTTAGAAGTCAGTGTACACTTATAAGACACAACAAGAAGAGAAGAAATACTAATTTGGCTCTTCCTCCCAGCTATTAACTCAGCTTGTTGATAGGTAAGTTTGTGTAGAAGGGATATTATGCAATAACAACGAAGATAAATTTCTATCAAAATAAGTTTGGGCGGTAGTCACTGATTATCAAGGGCACAAAAAAAAACAATGAATGCAAAATGGATTGGGCTCAGTGTTAAAGCTGTCAGTAATAGGTTTAAAAAGGGGTCGGCAAATTACTACAGTAATGTAGATATGCCCAGTTTGATTGGCAGTTTAAATATATTTTAGTCTATTCAGGACTGGTAATGAATAGAAGAACGGTTCTGAGGAAATGTACCCGCCTCTATTTTTTAGGC
Organism: Sipunculus nudus; assembly: GCA_026874595.1. Classification (NCBI taxonomy): domain Eukaryota; kingdom Metazoa; phylum Annelida; class Sipuncula; order Golfingiida; family Sipunculidae; genus Sipunculus; species Sipunculus nudus. Next base: position 22,570,939 of record CM049322.1, on the reverse strand, counting down.
TAACTTATAAGTATGTACATATCTACGTATATGTACACCTACAGAATTCCATTCCTGTTTCTGACTACGCGACATGCTAGGGCAGTATCACACGCTTCCTCGCATTCAAGGGCGTAGGGTAGGGGGTGCGGTGGGTGCGTTCCCCCCCACCCGCAGGCTCGAAGGACGAACACCATGCAAGACGATATATGCTACACCAAATTTGTAGAGATGCATGGTCTTTACTTCTGTCTGTACTTATGTATGCGAGATAATATTTTATACTTATGTATAATTCCAAGCTTTTATAGAATCCTGAATTCCATTCGATAAAAAGGTTAAACTGTGTTGGCTGCCCAGTGTTAATATTTTATGTCTTTACAGGTCTATGTATACTTCTATATGCATCGCTATTAAATTCACAGTGCCCTAGTCAGTAAATGGAATACATGCACACACTTATATATATATATATATATATATATATATATATATATATATATCCACCGTAGTTCAACCCAATTAATTGGTGTCTTTCATACGTTTACACAGGTACATTTTTCCAGATGCTTTGGGTCGAATGTAAGACATTTTTTTTATGTTTACTTTTATCGTACATATAAAATGTTCAGTATGTTTTGTCCACCAAACCCCTTACTTACAATAGCCTACTGTGTAAATGATCGATTAAGCTTGAAATATATTTTATTAAATATTAAACTCGGAGGAACCAGCAGGCCAATTTTTGTTTGTTTGCAGATATAATTAGATCGAATAAATAAAAAGGATATGAACTCTCAAGACAAGTGGCAAGCAGGACCGAAGGGCAACACATTTATAAGACACATACATTGGGTCCCCCCCCCCCCCCCAAATTTAAAGTTTCGATGTGTCAGTCTTTTCAGGCAGGAAAATCTTTATAAATACCTCACATAAAACATTAAAGATCCTTGAAATTTATAATATATATATATATATATATATATATATATATATATATATATATATATTGTTACGGAACCTAATATAAACAGATCACGTATGCGTGATGAACACAAATTTTGAAATTGAGATAAAAAAACTCAGATTCTGTTACACTAGGCAGCGTGAAATGTCTAGAGGAATGAAAAAAGAAGTCAGTGGTTCTTTGTTAACAAATAATTATAATTTATTCTTAAAACAACCCTAACATTAGAGTATACCAAATCAATACAAATACACAGTACAATAACAGTAAAACATCAAATCAATATAATCACACAGCCTAATCAACAAAGTGCACAGTACCTGGATACCATCACCGCCACAGCGACAAGTTCTTTAAATGTATACTCTCGGAGAAAAACAGTCCAATGTAAAGCTCTTGTAACAATCCAGAAAGTAAACTTGAGGCAGGCAGCATTAAATTGTATAGAGTTAGTAATAGTAGAATCCCTGAAATTACTGGATATTCTGACAGGTCCTACAAACTGACATAAACACGTCTGTGTCCGCTGGAATATTCTCTCCTCTCTCTCGGCTCTAAAACACAGCCCCCTATTTATAACTTCTCGCCCCAAGCCGAGAAATTTCCACTTCTCGAACTAGTCCTGGGGCTGGGGGAGGGGGGGGGGGGGTTCCTGTGTGCAGTCATATGTCCCCTAATTTTGACTTCTGATCAAGGTAGGACACCCTTATTGGAGTAAAAAAAACTTGGGTAGACATCCTGGATCGTGGGCAGAAAGGGTGTGAAATTCAAGATGGCTTCCAAATGGCCGCCAAACCATTGAATCATATATAACTCGAAACGTAATTGAGGTAGGGGAATGTTTTGGTGTCTTAACCTATGTTTTCAGGGTCAAGGAATCTATGGAAACCATTTCCAAGACAATTCCATATTTGGTTTCGGTGATATTCAATATGGCTGCCAATATGGCCGCCGTACCATAAAATCATACATAATTTAAAAAGTATTTGAGGAAGGGGGAATGATTTTGGTGTCTTTGCTCAGATTTTCAATGTCAAGGAATCGATTGAAACCATTTCCAAGACAATACCGTATTTGATTACGGTTAAATTCAATATGGCTGCCAATATGGCCGCCGTACCATAAAATCATACATTATTCAAAAAGTAATTGAGGTAGGGGAATGATTTTCGTGTCTTTGCCTATGTTTTCAAGGTCAAGGAATCTATTGAAAACATTTTCAAGATAATACCATAATTGGTTACGGTGATATCTAATATGGCTGCCAATATGGCCGCTGTACCATTGAATCGCATATGACAAGCCAAGGAATGAAGGTAGGGGGTTGATTTTAGTGTTAGCGTCTATGTTTTAGGGCCCAGGAGTATTTTTTAATTATTTTCAAGAATATACTGTTTCTGGTTAAGGGGATATTTAATATGGCTGCAAATAGAGCAACCAATGTACCATTGGATCATGTATGACAATCCAAGGAATTAAAGTAAGGGTTGATATTTGATGTGTTTGCCTATGTTTACAGGGTCAAATAATCTATTTAAACCTTTTTTTCAAGACAATACCTTATTTGGTTATCGTGATATATGACTGCCGATACGGCCACTGTACCATTGCACATTTCCTGACTATCCAAGGAATTAAGGTAGCGGATGATACTCCGATGTCTTTGCCTTTGTTTTAAGGGTTAAAGGATGTATTGAAACTATTTTTAAGACAATACCGTATTGGGTCATGGTAAAATTCAACATAGTTGCCATTATGGCAACCATATAGCAGCTGCACAAATGAATCATGAATAACTCACTAAGGGATCGAGACAAGATTGATTTTGTTGTCTTTTGTTAAAATTTCAATGGTAAAAAAACTACCAAAATCATCATCAGGCCGGTATGTTTTCAGGCTAAAGTGGAATTCAATATTGCTTCGATAAGGCGGCCATGTCATTGAATCATCCAGAATTCCCCAAGGAATACAGCTTGGTGATTGATTTTTGGGTCTTCATGGTCTAGGTATCTCTTAACATTATTTGGTCGATAAAGTATTTGATAGAGACGAAATTTAGTATGGCTGCCAATATGCCAGAGTGTCTTAACATTTAACGAAACATCCTCAGAACTCAAGCTACATTGACAAATAGTTGATTATAAGTATTTGATGTAAAGAAATTGATGAAATCAACATATATCAACGGATATTACATATCTCTTTGCATGCAAGTTTCATATCTAATGGATACCAAGTCCATCTTAACTTATTCAGGTTTACTGTGTGCAAATTTCCACATTTTGATTTTACATGGGTGCGTTTTACTTGCTTGAAATTTGCAGAATATGAAGCAGGGAAGTCTCTTCTTCCCGCAAGATCATACACACTAGAGAAAGATTCTCCATACAATCGTGTATGTCTTATAGAATGCTTTAAGGTACGAACCTGGTTAAAATTGTTTGTTGGTGGTAGATCATGAAGTGAAGTTACTGTTCGTTGATGCTACATGGTGTACCACAAATGATTTACAGTTGCTATGATTTCCACGGGTTAGTACCTGAACAAGGTATTTTTCTGCATTGCACAGTCTTGTATATTTCTATCCATCGGTCTGAAATCTCTTTGATAGGAAATTGAAGACAGTTGCTTTATTGTTGTTGCTTTGGTACAGTGGTCCAAATTTGTTAGTAACGCCATTTCCAGTCAAGGCATGAATGGCTGGAAGAACATAAATATAAGCTGGCCGACTCTTCTGTCTTATCATGAATTGGAATATATCTCGTTTTTGTCTCCAGTTCTCCCTCTGAGCCACAGTTCATTAAGTCCACTTGCCATAAACAGATGTGAAAATCACAATTCAAGTACAATCACATCTGTTTTACCAGCGATAATAACGATCTGTTTCAGCTCATTTCTTACCCCAAAAGAGGACAAGATGAATAATTGGGACATCCGCCTCTTCATGACCAAAGACCATTTTCTGACCAACTGTGTCTTAAGGGAAATATTAACCATCTGCACTACTCTAGTGACACTCCGGTCTTTCTGAGAAAAATATTTCACTGGAAACTTTCTGAGGAAAGCTTCAAGTTTAATTTTATTATTTGATGATGGAGAGAAACTGTCCAGATCCCTTAGCTGTTTGGTGTCCAGAGGAATATTGCTAACAAGAACAGGGGTTTTCAATGTGCGCCTTTGTCTTTCACAGATACCCTTAATATAAGAGTAAAAAATGAAACCTATACGTCGTCCAATTTGACACATATCCGAGCATCAAGCCCAGGAACTGTTCAAATAGATCCTAAAGGTGGTAACACTGATTTTTATTATTTATGTCATGACACCAACAACACAGCCTGTTGGCATATGCGATTGTTCTACTGACGGAACATCTTTTGCTCTAGATTTGTCTCAAGTTCTGTCATCTTTTCATGTTTGTTGTTCGTTTAGCTCAGCAGAGTGTACGTCATTTTCCTAGGCAAATATCCTTAAAAACAAGAAATTAGGTCACTGTGATTTATATTCTACTGGCTATAGGAAAAAAAAATGATTGTGCACCCTGAATGTCAGATTGGCACATATAGTATCTAATAGGCCCAGAATCCTCTAACACGACATAGAGCTTCAAGGAAATCTAAAGTTAATTCATTGTGACATATATTCTGCAAACCACAGGGCTAAAAGATGTTCTTGAACACCCAGACAGTCTGACTGGGTTCAAATGGTGTCCGTAAACCTTACAATATTTTAACCTAACATCCAGGGAAGTTCTGGGCAAATCTCTTTTGAAACCTGAAATTAGGTTCTTAGGGCATTCTAATATAACATCCAGACAGGTCCTTGGAAAGTTTTTGTTGAATCCCTAAACTAGATCACTCTAGTCTTAATGCTGTGAGCTAAAGGAAAAAAAAGAATTTAACTCATTACAGTTTGACCTAAAATCTTTTCACATAAAATTTTAGGTCCACCCTAAATTTCCATCAGCAATTGAAACTGGGTCATGGTGATTTATGTTTTGTGAGCTACAAGAAGCAACTCTAATTTTCAGCACCCAGAAAGTCAGACAGGGCATCAGTCTCAATTGTTTGATATAAAAAAAATGTCTTAGCTAAAGTATAGGGAGGTCATTGTAATGTCTCCTTGGACATAAAAAATGAAGTCAATGGGACCTATATTCTTTAAGACTTGTGAAAGAACATGATTTGAGCACACAATATGTTAGATGTACATGAATTTTAGCAGTTATCAAAGAAACTTTTATATTGGCAGCTAATGTTAACTAACACCAAAACCAAAAAAAAAAAACAATTTTCTTGAAAACAATTTCAAGAATCCCAGACATTGAAAACATAGGCAAAGATACCAAACTGAATCCCTAACCTTAATTCCTCGGTTTGTCAGACATGACTCGACTGTTAGGAAGCATATTTGCAGCAATATTGAATATCACAATAACCAAATACGGTATTGTCTTGGAGTTGGATTCAGGAGATTCTTTGACCCTGAAAACATAGGCAAAAATACCAAAATAAACCCATACGTCTGTACCTTGGAGTGCCATACATGATCAAATGTACAATGGCCATATTGGCAGCCATATTAAATATCTCCAGAAACAAAAACAGTATAGTCATGGAGATAATTTAAATAGTCTCCTGGGCCCTTAAAAGCATATAGACGTTAACACAAAAATCTGCCCCCTACCTTGATTCCTTGGCTTGTCAAATGTGATTCAATGGTACAGCGGCCATCTTGGCAGCCATATTGAATATCACCGTAACCAAATACGGTACTGTCAATTGGCAGCCATATTGTATAAAACCATTATCAAATACGGTAATGTCTTGGAAATGGTTTTAATAGATTCCTTAACCCTGAAAACTTTTCGAGTTATGTATGATTCAATGGTTCGCCGGCCATCTTGGACGCCATCTTGAATTTCACCCTTTCTGCCTGCGATCCAGGATGTCAAGTTTTTTTTACTCTTCTAAAGGTGTTCTTACAGGATTAGAAGTCAAAATTAGTGGACATACGATTGCACACAGGACCCCCCTCAGCCCCCCGGACTAAACAGTCTAAAGGATCTAACATAAACACAGTAAACACGCGTTACAGGAATCATCTAGAAGAACATCGCTGTGTCTCTACATACCAGGGTCCACACGTGACTCACGAACCGGCTCGGTTAGGCGAGAAAACCCCAAGCTACCATGACAACGAGGGTTCAACCAGTACGGATTAAACTGAGAGTGTAACAAGGTATGACTTCACAGAGGCTCAACTGTGTCAAACGACAACTTGGGTGGGGGTGTCAGGTGCTTGCTCCTGGTGCCATGAGGTCGCGCTGCGACCTCTCTAGTCAGAAATGTTAAAAGTTTTTTTTCTCTAGGATGTCAGATGTGGCTAACTATATAGGCTACAGATCTGAATAGGATTAATGAGGGGTGTGCTTTATTTTTGAGATACAGTCAACCCCACTTTGTGTTATATCGGTGAATGGAAAATCCCGTCTATTGTCACATAAATCTGAAATTCCTATTTCATATAAATATACAAGGGTACGTTAGGCTTAGCTTTTTTTTTTAAAGAAAATGTTAATCCATTGTTAATCGATAATAGATTTTTTTTTTTATATCCAGTAAACTCTGCATTGATGCCCTAATAATGTCAATAATGGAATGTCGATCTTAATTCTTCCGTCCGCCCGGGTCTTCGTTAAAATCTCTGCATGGTATCATCGGCCTTTATCCGATGGAAGCAGAGAATTTTATATGCGCTTTAAGCTTTCTATAAATGCCCACAAGAAGGAGTGGTAAAATTATATATTCTCTATCATGACTACCCTGAAAGACAGTGTGAAGGGCTTGTAAGTTTATTATTTTTTGTTAGTCTTATTAGCGGTATAATTGACAATTTTGAATTATACACAGGTGCCCACTGCTGTTTTTATCGAATCGTTTTGTGAGAAAATGAAAAAAACGGGAAATTGTCCGTGTGCACCAGTTTCAATCCTGACACATGTATGCCATATCATAAGCAGACAATTTACGACAATCTGTTGACTTTTAAGATGATGAGAATTTCAGAAGATTCCCAAAATTATTGAGGAACCCGAACGCTTATACATAATGCAGAGATAATATATAATTCTAAAATACCGGATTATATGCCCAGCTGTTTGTTTTACTTTTCATACGCCCGTATATGACCCATATTTCTATACATAATATTTTATATGTGCTCTGTATTTGTTAATCAGTCAGAAGACTGAAGAATTTTTTAAAAATTTTATTGGATGGGCCTATGGATATTCTGCTTCACATGCCTAATTAAATATTGTACAGGTCTACAACAGGAGCAACATCTCACAAACGTCCCTCAGCCCGGAGGAATGTTGGGGCCTATAAATGCTTGTTCAAGTTAACATGGCCGATACAAACATGTGAAACATTCATTATATTTATCATCTGCTCTCTGTCCTCTCATCAATCATATATTTATTTCTCTTCTCATTAAATTTACATTATAAATTGGATTCATACATGTGTAGATATTCTAATTAACGACCAACACGGTCAACAACGCGATGTGTCACCATAGCACAGGAACAACATACACCATTTCACCCCTTCTGGTAAAATGGACTCTTCCAGCCATTCCAGGGCAACGTCCTTGACCCCTTGTTTACAAGCGCCTCTTTGAAAAACTAACGCAAAGTTTGTAGACTGACTCTCAATTTTCAGAAAAAAAAACCGATTGTGAAAACAACATGCAAGGTACAGTTTTATATGTATGACGGAAAATTAGGCGGATGTTTCTTCTACCCCATTTTTAGCTCAGCTGACTGAACTTCATCTGAGCTATAGCGATCACCCTTCGTCCGTCGTCCGTCCGGTCGTCCGTCCGTTAACAGGGCACAAATCGTAACGGCTGGACCTGGAATCTTGCAACTTGACATCCTGGGAGGTCCATGAAAAATCTCCTTGGAAACCTGAAATTAGGTCGCTGTTACTCATATCCTATGAGCTATGGGGCTGCGAAGTACCCCCCAGAATAATGCAAAATTTGATACAAAAGCTCAAGTATCGGAATAACTACTGCATTGGTCACCATGATTCTTTGCATGAATATTGATCATGGGATGTTCCATCACTTCCTGCAGACTGGTGGCGCCACCTGTATTTTTTTCCAATTTTACGATTTTTTTTTTCTGTTTTTTTTTCAGACCTGCAATGAAACTGTCATCTCTTAACTGGGCACAAATCGTAACCACTTGACCTGATATCTTCAAACTAAATATCCAGGGAGGTCCATGAAAAATCTCCTTGAAAACCTGAAATTAAGTCTCTTTTATCCATATTCTTTGAGTTATGGGGCTCCAAAGTACCCCCAGAATAATGCAAAATTAGATACAAAAGCTCAAGTCTCTGAATAACTACTGCGTTGATCACCATGATTCTTTGCATGAATATTGATCATGGGATGTTTCATTACTTCCTGCAGACTGGTGGCGCCACCTGTATTTTTTTCCAATTTTTACGATTTTTTTTCTCTTTTTCAGACCTGCAATGAAACTGTCATTTGTTAATAGGGCACAAATCGTAACCACTGGACCTGGAATCTTCAAACTTTATATCCAGGGAGGTCCATGAAAAATCTCCTTGGAAACCTGAAATTAGGTCTCTGATACCCATATTCTTTGAGCTATGGGGCTCCGAAGTACCCCCCCCCCTCCCCAGAATAATGCAAAATTTGATACAACAGTTCAAGTGTCTGAATAACTACTGCATTGATCACCATGATTCTTTGCATGGATATTGATCATGGGATGTTCCATCACCTTCTGCAGACTGGTGGCGCCACCTATTTTTTTCCAATTTTTACGAATTGTTTTTGCTATTTTTTTTTCATACCTGCAATGAAACTGTCATCTCTTAACAGGGCACAAATATTAACCACTGGACCTTGAATCTTCAAACTAAATCTACTGGGAGGTTCATGGAAAAAGCTACTTGAAAACCTGAAATTAGGTCTCTGTTACCCATATCCTTCGAAGTAAGTACCGCTCAGAATAATTTAAAATTTGACACAAAAGCTCCAGTATCGGAATAACTAATGTACTGATGGCCATGAATTTTTACAGGCATATTGATCATGGAGTGTTCCATCAGTTCCTGCAAACTGGTGGCGCCACCTATGTACGTATTATTGTCTTTATTTTTTAGACTTTCAAAGAAGCTTTCATCTGTTAACAGGGTACAAATAATAACCACTTGATCTAGAATCTTCATCCTTGACATCCTGGAAGGTCCATGAAAAGTCTTCATGGAAGTCTAAAATTACGTCTCTGTTACCCATATCCTCCTAGCTATGGGGCTCGTAAGTACCCCCGAGATAATTAAAAATGTGATACAAAAACTGTGTTCGTTTCTGGAAAACTCCTCTGAGACCCTTGGACCGATCTTTCCATAACCCAGCATAGTTGTTCCCTCACCTATATAGTTGTGCATAACAAAGACAGGTGGCACCACCTAAAATCCTTTCTGTGCAGTGTGAATCTGGGTGTCTGTTAGATAACAGCCGATATCTCAGGAATGGCTCAATGTATTGAGCTGAAAGTTTTCATGTCTATAGATCTTGGATCTCTCCATCTTGTAATCGCAACACCGCCACTTGGTGGCGCCATCTACAATACTTTTGCGTAGCATCCATCTGTGCATTTGCCATCTGTTCGTCTTAGAGGTTCTTCAATGTATTGGGTTGAAATTATGCATGATCATACATCCTGGACACCTCCATCTTGTTAACTAGACTGGTGGCGCCATCTGCAATAATTTTCACGTGGCGTCCATCCGTATATTTGCTTTTGGTAAAAATGGCTCATATCTCAGGAGTGGTTCAAGGTATTGGTCTGAAATTTGGCATGTCAATTTATCTTGGAATGTTTTCTCATAAACCAAACAGGAGGCGCCAGGAGTTTTGTTGATTAAATTAACGCCCTTTTCTCAGAGTTTTAGTGGACTATATTCAGGAGTGGTGTGACATACCACTCAATCCATCCCTCACTTCACCTGCACCACGCTGACTTCGGCAGATACACATTTATGACCATGATACTTAGCATGCATATTGATCATGCAGTGTTACATCAGTTCCTGTACACTGGTTATGCCACCTGTATTTTTTTTTAATTTTTTTAGGCATTTTTTCTCTAATTATGAGACCTTCAAATGAAGTGGTCATCTATTAACATGGTACAAACTGTAACTGCTGAACCTAGAATCTTCTTACTTGACATCCAGAGAGACTAATGAAAAATCTCCTTGGAAACCTAAAATTAGGTCTCTGTTACCTCGTAAATACCCCTAAGAATAATTAAAACTTTGATACAAACAAAAGCTCCAGTATATGAATAACTAATGCCTTGATAGCCATGATTCTTTGGATATATATTGATCATGGAGTGTTTCATCAGTTCCTGCAGACTGGTGGCAGTATCTGTATTTTTTTCAAAATTTTACGCATTTTTTCTATTAATGAGACCTTCAAATGAAGTTATCATCTGTCCAAAAGCCCACCAAAACCCATTTCTAAGGACTCTTCACAAAATTCATGATTTGTTTGCACTCTTGCAGTCATTTTGGTCATTGTTCAACATTCCTTGAATTCAGCTAAGCGTCATGGTCCATGGGCCACTAGTGTTAGATTTGTTATGATCGATACCTAACTTCACTTTTTTTCTCTCATAAAAACGGGTGGACCATAGGTCGTGAAACGGAGTATATATAACCTGGTGTCAACCAGGCCCGATGGCTACTGCACCTGCGGGCCCTGGGTGAATAATCATCCCCTTTCAGGGTCATACCACCGAGGAACCCCCTCGTTTGTGAGTGAATCACGGCCGTTGACCGCGGCCTTCCCATTGAACCTGCACAGCGCTCACCCTGGCCGTGAAAAAACTCACCGCCTCGGCTGAAATACGAACACGCGATCTCCCGGCTTTTAGTCCTGTGCTCTACCGCTGAGCCAAAGAAGCCAATAACTTATGGCTTTTGGATATCACAGCGAAAACAGGTTTCATCGCTATATATAATCTAATCAAGAAAACAAAAAACAGTGACTGTGTATATTTAGTATTTTTTTCAGTCTATGTGTGATCATTTTATTTTGAGAACAACGCTCGTGATACCTCACATCCCTGCTGGTTATCACCGGCTGGTGTCTAAAAGTCTGATGTCATTGTATTATCTGTAGGTCCAAGTCCTCTGGTGTTGACAACATCTTTTATAAATAGAGGGAAGGTCAGTGAAAGATGACTGACTAATAATATGAATGCATAAGTCATTTAGTGAATGGAGTTTTTTTGTATCAAAGTTTTGTATTATTCTGCGGGGTATTTATGAGCACAATAAAACAGAGGATATGGGCAACAGAGGCATAATTTCAGGTATCCAAGGAGTTTTTTTGTGGACTTGCCTGCATGTCATGTTTAAAAATTATAGGTTTAATGGTTAAGATTTCTGCCCTATTAACGGACGACCGCGTCTTTAAAGGTCTCAAAAATAGAGACAAAATGCGTGATTTTTTGTTTAAATCCATGTGATGAAACACTCCATGATGAATATTGTTTTAGGTGCTCTTTTTATTGTGTGACACGGGCGTAACTCGTGTTGTAGTTGCACACTCAGTTTAATCCGTACTGGTTGAACTCTCGTCATGCTAGCTTGGGGTTTTCTCGCCTGGCCGAGCCGGGTCGGGCTCACGTGTGGACCCTGGTATGTAGAGACACAGCGATGTTCATCTAGATGATTGCTGTAACGCGTGTTTACTGTGAATTATGTTAAATTCATTTAGACTGTTCGAGAAGTGGAAAATTCTCGGCTTGGGGCAAGAAGTTATAAATAGAGGGCTGTGTTTTAAAGCGGAGGGGGGGGGGAGAATATTCCAGAGGACACAGACGTGTGGGACCTATCCGATTATCCAGTAATTTCAGGAATTCTACTATTACTAACACTTTACAATTTAGTGCTGCCTGTCTCAAGTTTACTTTCTGGATTGTTACAAGAGCTTTACATTGGACTGTTATTCTCCGAGTGAATTCGTGTGAACTGTTCGCCGGCTTATACATTTTAAAGGACTTATCGTTGTGACAAGGAATCTGGAACTGTGCACATTGTATATTTTATGGTGTGATTGTATTGATCTGTTGCTATACCGCTGTTATACTGTGTAATTGTATTGATTTAGTGTTTTGTAATGTAAGGGTTGTTTTAAGAATAAATTATAGTTATATGTTAACAAAAAAAAAAAAAAAACATTGACTTCTATATTCTTTCCCCTAGACATTTCACGCTACCTAGTGTTACAAAATCTGATTTTTTTTATCTCCTTGACAAAATTTGTGTTCATCACGCATACGTGATCTGTTGGTATTAGGTTCCGTAACATAAAATTGGGGGCTCGTCCGGGATGACGGTAAACTCTGTGGCCCAGGGAATAAGCTCACCAAAGTGTGACTCCTAGGATAATTAGTCCTGTTCTGATAGTCAGAACGCTCTGAAGAGGGGTGTGTGTTACGGGGAGACATAAAAGCGGACCGAACTGTCTCGCTAGTGAAGCTTGCTTTACTGGCGAAGCGGTTGGTACGCCGGACTTGTGCGCCACCCACATGGGTTCGAATCCCGGATCGGCCAAGTATTTTCACCTGAGCAATTTGTCTTTGTTGCAATATGCATGCAAAGAATCATGGTGAACAATTCAGCTACTGGAGATATTTCATATACCTCTCTGGATGTCACGTTAGAAGATTCCAGGTCCAGCGGTTAAGATTTGTGCCTAGTTTACGGACGGACGGCGAGAAAGACAGACGGACGACAGAAAAAGAGTGTTCGCTTAGTTCAGATGGAGGTTAAGGGACGAAAGGCACGACAGATGGACGACGGACAAAAAATGATCGCTATAGCTCAGATGACTTTCAGCAAGCTGAGCTAAATAAATGCCATCAAGACTTAGGAGGTCATGTTCTATGATAAGGCATATATTTTGTCATGTCGGGATATAGGATATGCAATTGCTTCGCTGTATGGGTGCGTAAGTTAGTGGTGTTATGTTTAATGAATAAATGTAGGTAAGTGTTATCGTAAACAAAACATAGATAATAACAAAACTCGCTCCTTTGAGGCTTCCTTTCTCGCTCTAAAACTAATTATATGTCTAAGTCAAAGATGCACATTTGTTCTGTGTAGAGTACGCTGGTACATGCCAAGTGCAAATGAGGACAGAGAGCTTTAATCATTATCTCCGGGTCAAAAGTAAAGTATGCAACAAATATATGAAGATACAACGGTCGTGTAAACCCCATGCATTGCATTAAGATAAATACTTTAAAGACCAGTAAGACCTTTATTCACTTGACAAGTATGTGATAACTTTCTGACACTGGTTTGCTTCTATACATATATATTTCCTCTGTTCATATTCCGCGGCAAGACTGAGATGCGCGATCCAAACAGCACTGACTACGGTGTACAAAGGTGCCCGTGGGTCTTGTATCATAGAGCGGGCACAATGCATAGTAGTAAGACAGCTGCATAAATCTGAAACAGCTCCCTGGATATTTAAAATATTATTTCTTTATGATTAAAATTTAATCTTTTATATATTTTCTTCCGTTATACTTCATATAAGTAGAAATATATGAGATTTCACTTAACATTTTTTACCATTTTTTTTTTCTTAGACTAAACATTAAAAGTAAATATATCTTTATTTTAACATGTAATGGATATTTATACCTGTCGTATTTGTAATAAACAATATGCAACAAAATCCATAAAATAAAATGTATATTAAGTGAATGCACTTTTATTGAGTAGACCTCCGGCATAGCATAGTTGGGGCAGACCAATGAATAAAAAGAGCTTTTTTGCAAGTGGACAGTGTTTGCAGTGTGGGGTGATATGCTTTTTTTCTGGGCTTTCAAGGCTCAATTCATGATAACTAAAAATAGTCTGCCTAACTATAAAAATATCACGAATTGATAAGACTCATATACTTTTCGCCTGCGCTCGCCGAGCTAAAGCTACAAAAGCAACTGGCAGTTAGGTTTAAAAGTTTAAAGTAAAAGTGTATCTGTGATTAGGATTTTATATAAATATATAATATAAAAGACAAAATTAATCATATTTTGTTATTGTTTTGATCCACTGAAAGCCCGAGATTACTTAAAGTTGCTCATGTTTTAAGCTAGTTCACTGCACACCCTCTCCAGCATAAGCTTCAGCGTTTCATTAAACTGCTCCACCATCCCGTTGCATATTGGGTCGTATGGTATGGTGGTCAACTGGTTGATTGACAGCGGTCTGCTAACCACACGCAATCGTTCAGAGGAAAATTGACTCCAATGTCAGTAAGAATTCCGGCCGATTTACTTACTCGTGTAAATATATCTACTAGAGAATCTGCTACCGTTACCGTCTCTATGTTTGGCAGTGGCTAGGACTCGGGCCAGCATGTTGTGTAGTCCATTACAGTGAGGATATAACGATTAGCGAATCCGAGACCGGGTGTATCTCTCAAAACAATTTTGTTGCCACACGAAAGAACGGTTCGTGGACTATCGGCAATTTACATAAAGGAGCGGTCTCAACTTTGCCCTTAGGTATTGTTCGCTGCCACACGTCACACGTTTTACAATATTCTGCGACGTCCCGATAAATCCCCTTCCAGAAAAATTGGCTACGTTTCACTCATACGTACGCTCTATACCCTAATGACGCTATCATATGATCTCGGAGGCCAGTTGGTACTTCAACCTGCGTACTAGACTTGCCTGTATCGTTCGTAAACATGTCGCGCATTAAGTATCCTTTTTTTAGCGCGAAACCGGGTACGAACCGCATCCGCGTATGCTGCCTCTTCCCAGTACGCAGCCAAATATATGTACTCTTTCTGTGCCTGGGCGAACTCTGACGGACTAATCTCCGTGACTTGTTTGGCACGGATAATTCATGCGTCCCCTGCGCCAGCCTTAATTGCTCGAGATTTAACTGCCGAATCAACTTCGAAAGTCGGCTCAACCTTGTGCGCATCTTCTATCTCAGTGTTAGTGCTCCGACCCTGCCCTGTCAGGTTTGGACTCACGCCCTCTGCATTCTACAATTAAGTCGTATAATGGATTCTCAATCACAGCGACTCCCGTTTCCCCCAAGTGAACCGGACATTCTACTTTGATAACCGCTATCGGGTACTCTTCACGCAAACCGTTCAACATTACGCAGCTAACCCGCTTACCGGTATACTGTTGGGCCGGAACCAAATTTTCACTGCGACACAGGTACATCGGGCGTCTAGCAACACAGTTGCATTCCGACACCCATTAACAATGCCCCGACACGTCGACAATGCGAGCTCATCACCAATCTTAGGTACGCCTCCCATCAACTGGTCCGTAGAGTTATTGGGACTCAAGTTCACATCTGCCTTCATCGCATCGCATTGGCGTGTATCACTAATAGTACAGTCATTTTGTAACATGACCTCACACAAATTGCAACAAAAGCTATCTCATTTGTTTTGTATCCCAGAAGGTATCCTTTTGAACAAATAAAAAGTCCTAAGATAGTAAAATTTTGGAATATCCAAACTGGCCGCCAGAAGGCCTAGAATCCATCAAATTTAATTAATCAAAAGGGTATAAATATGTAATACGACATTTTCAGGTTTTTTTGGGGGGTCGCAGAATCCAATTCTGGACTTTATTTGTTAATTTAAAAATTCCCAAGACTCATATGTGGGGGTCGATGTGGAAACAGTCTAAAGCACGGGGTGCGGTAGGGGTGGGTTGTAGCACGACTCAGTTGGCATTTATATTGAGCAGGTAACCCTAATTTGGTAATGTACAGCACTCACCTAACCTGTTGCAATGATATTGTAGTAATTAGATTTTCAAAAAAAATTGAAGAGGGCTTGACCGATATGCTTGGATAAAACGGAATTGTTCTCACCAGGTAGGGGTTGTTAGAAAGTATACTAAAATAGTCACGATTGGTCTGGTTTATGTCAAATGACGAGTCGCCTGCTTTTGAAACGCTCCAAGAGGTTATTAGATGCAACTGTCAGAGTAACTGCAGCACCATCAGATGCACGTGCAAATATAATCACATAGCGTGTACCCTGGCTATGGCGACTGTGGTTGGTTATCAGGTAAGAAGCCTTTTTTTTCATGTCATGAGCCAGCATTCAATAATTTCATACTACTTTTTTATTTTCCTTTTAATTAAAGTTTTGTTGTGTCTGTAGGTAAAATCTTATTTCCTTTAGATTACTGTAAACACATGTAAGTTGACAATGCATAGCATTGATATACAAAATGTATACATGTAGCACCAACCATTAATGCTAGGCCAACTGTTTCTTAACGGTAATACATAACTAATATATAGTACAAGTAAAACATTTTACACAAGGACATGAATCTGCACAGGTCACAAAGTACAAAGGCAAAACAGAGTGCAGTTACTTTGATCCACTGAAGTCATTTCTTGTTATTGTGGGATAAATTTATACACATGATATATGCTTGATAACAGAGAGCGTGGATCTTTAATTTTATTAATAATTAATTTTAAATTGTCAATTCCAAATTTCTAGTTTCATTTTACTTTGTTTTTAGTCACAATTTAAAAAAACTTGGTTTGCAGTAGAATGACGTTTTAGAGAAGAAATTGAATTTGGTGGCTTAGTTGAAAGTCCGGGAATAGTCTAACAAAACGTTTGCTGATCGGGTATTTTGAACATTTGGACGATCTCTTTTCTAATGATGTTAAATGAAGCGAAAATATTGACGACTTTAAAAGAAAATTGAAAACGTACCTTTTTTCGACTTTGATTTTTATTAAATTTTAACTCTTGTGTCATAATATAATTTAGTACTTTTGTAAAGTGCCACTGAATAAAAATATATATAAAGGTAGCGCTATATTAAATAAATAAAGTTTAAATTTAAAAGTCAGAGATTTTTTATACGAGTTGACTGCTGGAAACCCTGTGCGTAACTGACAACAGACACTTTGTGATAAGAATGGACAAGATGACGTCTGATTTAACATGTGCTCATTACATATCTACATGATTTTATTGATATGGTGATTAAAAAAAATCTAAAATATAAATTAATAAAGATAACGTCTGAGCGGAAAAGGTAGTATAAGCTAGATATTGGTTGATATGATTGATCTGAACTGATAAGTAAGAAAATTGTTGCAAATAATACTTTGTGATCTGACCATGTGTTTTCTAATGGTGAAACTGGAGCATGTGTGCAATTTGCAAACATAAGATCTATACCATTTCCATGATCTCTGGTTGACATGTTGATAAGTTGTTGACAGCTCAGTAGTTGAACGTTTGTTTAATTAAATCCAAATTTTTTTTTTCATACCATTTTATACAGATGCCTTATAATTAACGCCCCCAGTCCACAGGTGCAAGGACTTATGGTGGGGGGGGGGGATTTTGAGGCGCTTAATAGTGGGAGTTTCAACATCTCTGCATTTACATATGGGATATGAAACTTAATTCAACGGTTCGTACAGGAAAAACAGTAGATGCATAATTACTCAATATTTATAAATCAACAGACAGACAGGTAGACGAACAAATCTGATCACATTATTTCCCATTCTCCTTGGGCAGGAAATTGATGAACAAAAGTTTGCATTAGTTCCTCACTTTTTATTTTATCATATTTTTTTAAGTTTATAATTTTCATACATTTGAAATATCATATATATTTGGATATACATATATAAGTCAATTCGCAATTCTAAATATCATCATCATTTATCGCTTATTTTGCTCATATAACATCACATTATGCAAACTGATGAATTTAATCTTATTTTGAAATTATTCAGAAGGAATTAAAAGCCACAATACCACAACATGGCATCTTGTAGATTACATTGGAGATAAAACAGCGTTTCAGTTTTGGAAATACAGTTCAAGCAATAACAATTATTCCCTTACACTTTATGTATATTGCTGTGGGGGTAATGGCAGTGATTTGAGAATAACTGTGCACCTTCGACAGCTGGGGGGGGGGGGGGGTATTGACAATGCAAGTGGATCTTGGCAATGCAAGTAAATACAATAGAGCCCCCCCCCCCCCCAAATCAAATTTTACCTCGCCTTGTTTGTGAGCTTTGATTTCAAAGTTCATATTTTAACCGATCAAATCCTTATGTGTATATGCTGTAAAAATCAAATCAGCAGTGCTTACTAGAATAAAATTAGCCATGGTCAAAGTTGGGCAAAATTTAAGTTACTAATTAAACACTCGTGCTAATAATTTTAAGAATTTACAAAATGTTGATCTAATTTCTTTCATACAATTAAATCTTGATTAGATAGTTGTTAACTTGAAAAAAAATCTCCAACTATAGCAGTTACCATGTTAAGACAAAAAAATATATTTCTCTATATTTTGATAAGGTATCTTAATAATGCTTTGGTCTATAATTTTTAAAATTATGTAATATTGACCTAATTTTTGGCCCGTTCATAGGAAATATATAGCGGAAATTTATAAATGTTTATAAATATGAACAAACACAGACGAGGGGTTTTGATTTTAGGCAGTCATGAAGTGTAACAACAGGTTTCTCCTTAAGTTCTCGAAGGACCAAAGTCGCATTAGCCCAATTTTGGGCTTGGTAGGAGAAGTAAGGGAACTTATGGTCATCGAATTGTATGTCATATTTTGGATTTGTCGGTCTAATCGTTCCAAAACGTGCCAGTCAAACGGACAGACAGACGGACGGACGGATGACAGACAATGGATCATAACTATAGCTCAAATGACTTATAAGCGGCTGAACTAAACATTGTAATGTATGTCAACACTTTGAAGATTGATAAGGTTTTCCGGAGATCTTTGGTTATTGTTGCCATTTTCAGTGTTGCTCATGTCATGATGTCCCTTTAATTCACAGATTGCTGATTTTTATATCTGTACCATAGTGTCTTATAGTTCTTGAAATACACTTTAATACAAAACTACTTGGACAAGAATAAGCAAGAGGTTATAAGACGATAACCAAGAGATTATTCATACAACACCGTTTGAACGCTGATGTATATATGGTGAAATAAAAGGTATTTTCTACTTTTTCAAATTTGACGATTTTCAAACTTTCCCCCCACAAATTGCTTAGGACTTTTTTTCTTACATTAAGGCCATACTAAGGAATCAAAATCAGTTGCGTTTGTTTTTGTTGCAATTTGTGTGAGATTGACCACTTATTTCGGGTTAAATGCCTGTAATATTACTGTGCCTACCGATTCTATGTCTGTTTTAAGCGGAACTACATTGGGTTTTGTACTATGGCCTGTGTTGCGGCCTTCACAATTTTACCTACACTGGGCTTTTAACTCTGTTCTACATCGGGCTGACTGACTGAAGATATTTTTGCTTTATCGAGCAGTTACAGGTTGCTGTAGTCAAGACTACAGTCCTGGGCGCCCCTTAAGTGTAATTTTCATGAGCCAACAGGCGTGATGCCACCAAGCCAGGCAGGGAGCTGCGAGAGACCGCCAATCGTATCCGCACCGAGAATCCAGAAGATAGAGAGGAGTCGAAGAGGAGAGAGACACTGCAGCACTGACATACTCACACACAAAGTAATCTCATCATCGCATGGGCTTTCTACAATCCGCTATTTCGTGACCAACTCCGTCACATCGAAAGTACCGCATTTGGCTGCGAAAGCCATAACTCGCTTCGCCCTTCTTGGCCTGTGACCCCTGCGACTGGTCATGTTTCTGCACTGCAAGGTGACCTACTTTACCCGTAGGGGTAAAGGTTTTCCGCAAAACTATGAATCGCTTGTGCATCGGTAAAACGTTCTATTAACGAGGCCATTTTATCAATCGAGCTACCCTTCTTCTCCTTTAAGAAGACTACTATCTCCATGCTCCAGCAATTAACAATTATTCTCTGAGGAGCAAGTCCTGAGGGTATCTAAATCCCTTTCTCTTCCTGACAATTCAATCCAAATATCTAGGAATCCGCCAAGTCTTACTAGGCGTGTAGGCGTCTCGCCGCCCTCGGGCATACATGACCTAAATAAAACGCGGTATCCATCCCATGTCATCCATTTAATACTGAGGGCCCTTGCCTTTAATAAAGTCCTGAGTGGGAATGCCCACCCATCTCGTGGATACTCTTGGCTCACTGCCAATCTCTCGAATCTCTCGAGATAGGCATCGATTTTATCGATCGATATTTTAAAAGGCGGCAACTTTACTGAAAACTGAACACGTGCAGCCTCATCTGCTGCTTGATTTCGTGACGCGACCTCCAACCATTGCTCACTCTAACTCGTGCTCACGAGCCTCAGCATGCTCCTCCCGCTTTCTATTCTGTTACTCCTACTCGTGCTCACAAGCCCTAGCACGCTCATCTCGTTCCTGCGAGGCCTGCTGTCTAGCCTGTGTAACCTGGCTCTGAGCAAACTTCTGTAAATCCTCCCCGTGCAAAGCACCGCCATACCACAGTCTATGGACTCTAAAACAGGTCCATAAAATGATAAGAGATGCTTAACGCAGACGCTAGAACTACGTTATAACTATGGGATCTTCGATACAACACCCACCTCGACCTGCCCTCTATACTATCAATAAACCTTCCGTGACACGACACGGACTAACTGACGGACACGAACTCCTACCTAACAGGGTACAGGATCCTCAAAGCCTAGATTCCGAAAGTACACGGCACTACTCGACGACACGCTGCGAGTCATTTTCTAAATCTGGGCGATAACAAAAAAAGGGGGGAGGGGGGTAAAACCTTAGTTGTCGGAGTCACCTGAGACTGCAGAATAAAGTGACAGCGGCACCCGACACGACAGAGTACCATTATCCAAGCCGTATGCTTAAGCTGCTTAAAGACAAGCTGTGGGACCTTAGACTTAGACCCCAAGACTGTCCACACCCCTAGTATGTGGTCCTCTTAAATACCCTGGGACCGCTTCGTTACTAAGGCTTATTTATATTCATAAGCACGCTGAACACTTAATAGACTGTAAAAAATGTATTTACTACAATGGCATACCTCAAAGCGGTGCCTCGGTTATCGCTCTGATCTCCCCTATTTTCCCACAACACAATGACGCTGACCGGCGACCCTGGCCTACTTGCAAAAACGAAAAATACAGCTTAACCGAGAAATAAAAATGAAACACGATTAAACAAAACGACATGATTATTTCATGAAAAATGTTACTTGAATGTAAACTGTGAATCTCTATATAAATCTGAAAGTACTTACAACAACAAAGATTAATTACAGGTGGTGCATGAACGAAAGATAAATTTATCGAAGATACATAAGCATGTCAAATTTCGAAGCAATGTATTGAAAAATGTAATTTTTATTTAACTCGGAATATTCTCGTGAAATATAAAATCTGTTAGTGGCATTTTTAAAGATTTGTTCAATGTAGGATTGGTAACAGGAGTGTATATGTACATGACATCTATTATTTTAGTTTTACGACCCAATAATATAAATTTGGATTCACGAAGGACTTTGATGTAAAGGGATGACTCTAAGAGAAAACCCTTTTTATAAATCATGCATGTTTTCTCACTCAAGAAACATCTTACACTTTGATCTAGTGTTTGGAGCACCCATATTACTTTGCTGATTATCAATATTCATTAATACAGATATTGGTAGATTCGATATTGACCACACAATAACAACCAGAATGAGATTTTGTGAGGCAGAAACAATCCATTCATTTTATAGTTATACCCGGTAAGGTATTCCGATCTGCAAAAGTATCTACAACAACCAATACAAGGAAAAATTGTTCGAAAAGGGATCCCTGAATTTTTAAGCCCTCAACTGTAGCTTTTAGAGGAAAAATTTACAAGCGAAATAAATTCGGTGTATTTTCCTGTTTGATGTATGTTTCGGCATTGTTTTAAACCTAAAGCGACCAAGAAAGTTCATTTATGACCCTGGCAGTGTATTTATATTTGGACTTTTGATAGTTAAAAAAATGATCCCCATCATGAATTTGTCAATTCAGACCTCCGTTAATTTTTTTCACAATTCCTTCACAGGGACTGGGCTATTACTGTGGAAAATATTCTGAAAAGTTATATGGGGTCATTTGTTAGCCCAGGAAAGATAGGCATTTCCTTGAAAGGGTCCCAATCACCTATCGGACCTTGATAAACTAAAGGCAATTCCTTTGAGCTATTATAAAAATAGGCCAGAAAAAGTGGATATCACTGCACACAGGCTGCTTGTTTTGTCTATATCATCGTGTTTATAATATGTAAGGGCTAACCAAAATAATAAAAGCAAATTAAACAAGTTTATCTGGCAGCAAGTCCGATAAGCCAGAGCTTTGCAGATGAAGTTTAGGATCAAGAGACCTATCTATCTCTGCATATATGCAACCTTCCACCTTAAGTTACACGTTTTCCCGTTTGTCATACATCCTTCACGTAGGCCTTATAAGAACTTTTCACAACTAAAATTACCCTTACATAATTAATATATACACAGAGGAAGCCAGAAATCACATAAATTCTTTTTCAAAAGGTAGGTGATTGGGCACCTTTAACATTATGGACTCAGATTTTGCTGTAATTTTCCATGTTATTTACACATATTGCAAAGTTTTCCACTGAACCATGGCTAAGAGACCAGGGCTTAGCAAATTCCGATCTGCAGAAGTCTTAAGAATAAGATGTTTGGTCATAATCAGGGATCTACCGAGCAAACCCAATGAATCTAATGTGACAACGTCAAGTCAGTGTTTTCAGTGTTTGTTAGACCAGCGACAGTACACTTGATTCAGTTGTTTGTATTAGAAACTAACAGGAAAGTCATGCACATCTTAGGGATTTGAATGACAATCACCATAATAACAAAATACAAACATAGAAATCATTTGATTATCCAGGCAATAATTTATAAAATTTGAATTGTTGCATGGTCGGAATTCTACCATGAACAAAAACATCCTTCTTTTGGCTTAAACCATATGGATGACCTGTTTTCTCAGTAACAATGGCCAGAATATTCAGAAGGCCCTGATATACTCGGGGATACATGATAGCCATTGATAGCCACGTTTCCATAGCAGATTGGCAAACTTTTGGCAAATTTGCTTATTTCAGAGATATGTAAACAGTGTTTAATGGAAGGGGTACCCATTTACCTAAACCCTATGACCCTATTTCCCTGGTTCTGATCTAAATGTAGATGATCAGTTGGCAGCGTTTTGAGGCAAATAGGTTTTGCCATTCTGCATCACAATTATACATTCACTACAAGACTATTTTAAAATGCTTGGCTATAGAACAATAATGTGGACTAACCAAACCATATCTGCATGATAAATCTTAGATAAAATAGCAGAAATCGTAACATGTAAGATATATGTACATTTTGTTAAGTTCATACTACTTTCTGATAGCACTTCCGTATTAACACAAGTCCAAATATATTGGTCAGTGTGCTGAATATCTTTTTCAGACTCAGAAGCTATAGTTAAGCTTTTTTTAACAACAGCATACCAGCATATGTTTCTATAATATCAATATGACCTATGACTAAATGGCTATACTTGCTTCATTTCCTCATTTGTACGATTTATTTACATTTTAAGCAAAGCTAGGCAGTACACTAAAATATCAATGAAATATTAATCGAAATTAATATCACGTCAGTTTATTTCACACAACATAAATCTGTTTCAAAACCAATTTTATAAAGGAGTTGAAGAATCTATGAAATAAATAAAAAAGGGTATTTTTTTATTTATGCAAACTCCAGAGAGATGTACAGGGGGGTTGCACTTGACAGAAAATGTTGATAAAATATTTTATATGGGATAATATGCAGGACTATAAATGCGAAGGGTTGGATTGTCAGATTTCTTAAATACCCACCTTAATTCAGAGTTCCTAAAACTAGGACCGAGAAATATGACGTCTTTTTTTCCGTCAACCGCTCATCCATGGAATAAGCTACCACATTCTGTCCGTCAGTCGGGTCATTCATAGTTTTCAATTCAGGAAGATAGAAATAGTCATATTTTTTTACTGTCAACGTCAAATGAACATATTGCTCTGCAGATTACGTTTAAAATTAACTACCTAAAATGGGGACCTGTTCATATATGGTCTACTCAACAAGTTTAGCAGCTTGATTCACCAAGCACTATTCACTATTCAGTGTGTAATAGTATGTCCTGTATGTTATGTATATAAGTAAGTGTGACATGTGCTTATTTCTTTGTTTTGTTATTGCATTCTATTTGGATTGCACTGAATATCCACTGCATCATTTAATATATGGAATATTGAAAAGTACATTCATTAGCACGCTTTTGCTACTTTTACAATTTAATGAAATTAATATGTTTAAACCAGTTTTCCACTGTAAACATTTACCTGATTCAGGGTAAGCAGGTGTTCATCATTCTCTTTGAACAGCCTTGGCAGCAATAATGCCAAAAGATTCATAGTCAGAATTGAAAAGAACAAAGGTTTATATACTTCACATATCATGTCAACAAAATAAAACAGTGCAAATGATGTAACAACTAAGGTGTAATAATCATAAACAAATAGTCAAATTTACATTTTGATGAAAAGCTGTGACACTATAGTTATCTGTTATATTTAACTTGTTACAAAAATACAATTCTGACGATATAGTGTATCATTAAAAAACAGCATTTTATTTCATATGTCAACCCCGACTTTGGTGAATACAGAACCGGCGAGACGTAATAGAGAATTGTTGGTTAATTATTTACTGGCAGTGTATGGAACACAGTCGATTTACGTGTGTGCGGAGGTCGCTGGTCAGTCAGCCGGGGCTGTGTTCATTTTTATTACCGGCACTTGATAATTGACACTCATTACTACAAACACTTCTCCCTGTACACTTACAGTTGTAATAGCAAAACATACAGATCAGGGGAACATAAGTTTTGTCAGGCTAACAGATCTTTACTCAAAGTTTTTACTCAAAGTTTTTAATATTTCTTATCACGGACAGATGAAAGTTTGCTGATCTCGCTTCTCAAGAAACCATGATTGGAGTTTTCGAAGGTAATTAATGCAAGTGTTTGTTTCATATCATACACATTACATAGTTTGGTACGCAAACCAGCTTCAGTGAAATTTGCCATCTTTACTTTAATAATGATGATATTTTTAAGTTAAAGAAAGGTAAACATCTATCTGCAATATTTGATTCACAATGCCTCACAGTCAATTAAATGCATTTCACGTTAACTGATTTGATATTAAAGTTATAACTTAGGCTAGAAATGGTAAACCAAATACATATTTAGTTTTATGGTAAAATATCTCATTGTTTTATACCTTCTGTCTGATCATGCTTATTTTTAAATATTTGTTTGTTTGTCTTCTTTCAAAGCTTTCTTTGCGTTAACTAAAGTCCTCGGTGTGTTATTGGTTCTGCGCATGTTCGGACGAGATGAGTGGGCCCACGTCAGAGAGATGATCGCCGTCCTGATAGGGATCGTCATAACTTTTATTACGATTATTGCTGTTATCTACATATTCGGTCTTTCCGGATTTGAGGGCTATATATAGTACTCGTCGTTAAGATTGAAGAAATAGGAAAATGGAAATATTCCGAGACGCTGTTATAATACGCTATAAGACGCTAGTAATAAAAGCCATTTAATGCACTTAGTGTAACCATATCTGCTTTTCTATTTGCATCAAAGATACCTAATACAAGTTTACCCATTCTTGTTTGTGATACGGCTCCATGGTTCTTTATCCCTGACCTCACGTTTACCGTCAACATCTGTTCACAATAAAGATTGTGTCAATTATTATATACGAAATGATTACTGCAGAACTACGCTCGCTGTTGCGCACATTGTATACATATACTATATACACAACATAAAATGACATTGTCTGCCAGTTAACGCATTCACACACGCAGGCACGTATCTTTAAGCCATCATTTACGCATGCACGTATACAGGTGCATATATACACACACATACACACACACACATATATATATATAGAGGGTTTGTGTGGATTTTTCGGAAGTGCTACTTATAAATGTTTGTCTTTACAGTTATACATGTATCATTTGCTTTGATATAGTGTCTTGTTCGCATGTCTTTCACAACAGAATAATAGTTATCTATTCCATCAATGAATCTGTTTATTGTGTAGCAAGTTGTATGCCATGTTATAATGGAATTTATTGAATACAAAGTATTTATGTAACACAAAACGCTTCTCGATCATTAAAATGACCTATGTTTATGCTTAAGACGCCTATGTGTTATAAATATAATTCACATCTGAGAAAACTCCCGTAGGCTACAAACTGTTATTGATTATTTAAAGATAAGAAACTGTTTAAATATAAGTTTAACGAGACTCCTCTATGTTTGAATATTTCTTTATATTCACGATCATGAAATATTTCTATATTTTTGTAACACGTAATTTTTAATTCAAAATATAGGTATGTGTGTATGAATATATAAGACATATATCTTGTTGAAATAATATAGGTTTACACCTATGAATGAATATACCATGTATGAAATCGCATTCGTATGGTTTAATATTGTGATTGGCCACTGTCATACTGCGGGGTATATTTTCGATATTGTGTTTTGGATATTACCTCTATATTTTCCGATCTCTCAGGGTGATTTTCGATGTTACCCCGATGTCTCTAATATTCCCAACCTGATTTATCGGATCCCGTTGTCTCAAATATTCCTCCGTCCTGGCACAGTAGAAACAAATGCAGAAAATTATTTGTTTTACAGGGACGATATCCGGACGTACGCATCCCGATACGTTTAACCTGTGCGTAATTTTAAAGGTACATGTTGGCACTGGTTGCATGCAGTCAAGCCTGTGGTTTTATGCAAACCAGCTGGACTGTGCATAAGCTTCGGAACCGGGGGGGGGGGGGAGAGGGATGACTCCAGGAGGAGGTCAAGTTTTTTGTTTGGGGGGGGGGGGTGACTCCAGGAGGAGGTCAAGTTTTTTTGTTTGGGGGGGGGGGGGTGACTCCAGGAGGAGGGCAAGTTTCAGGGGGGAGGGGGGGGGGTTAATGGATCCAGGGGGAGGGCAAGTTTAGGGGGTGGGAGTTGGGGGGTGATCCTGGTTAAGACCCAGTGGGGATGGATGGGGGGGGGGGAGCAAATATATTTGCAGTCAACACACTGATAAACTGGGATATCTGCTAACATGCCACAAGAAAATAAAACGCCCATGAGTTAAAAAAAGTTAGTTGGTTGGGTTATTATGAGATATATTTATAGAATAGTATAGCTTCATATCTGTTCATGGTTAACCCTAGCATTGTGTGCCCATTTGTGATTAGACCCTTTTACCTGAATTCTTTAAGAGTTATCATCCGTTCCACAATAACCGAAAACCGAGATCAAATATAAGTTATCAGGAAATATCGATCATATGACAAATGTATGGATTTTTTGTTAAATTGTGTTGTCTTTGATTTTGAATAGCAATACATGTCGTTTAAGGTCCTTTTGACACTTGCCACGTTCTGTAACTGAATTTCTAGGTTACATAACTTGCTACAAGATAACTACAGGATGTCGGAATGTTGTTTGACTTTTATAAGGCTCATTTGAGTAACAATACAGAAGGTCGGAGTTACAAATATCGTAACTAAATGGTAGAGTCGTCCTAAACCTTTTTTTTTCGCTTATTCAGCTGGGAAAGCTGAACATGTAAACAGTACCTTGACTTCTGAAATTTAGTCATAGAACCTGACATGCAAGAAAGGCACTTCTTTTGGATTACCAGTTTGTTCCCTGATATTGAATGTCAATGTGTTTATTTATTAAATCTTGTATGAGGTGTCAATCTGGACCCAGACACAGATCACAACGGTAAAGTAGGTACAACACGGGTACCCAAACGGCAGACAACACGGGTACCCAAACGGCAGACAACACGGGTACCCAAACGGCAGACAACACGGGTACCCAAACGGCAGACAACACGGGTACCTTAACGGCAGACAACACGGGTACCCAAACGGCAGACAACACGGGTACCTAAACGGCAGACAACACGGGTACCTAAACGGCAGACAACACGGGTACCTAAACGGCAGACAACACGGGTACCTAAACGGCAGACAACACGGGTACCTAAACGGCAGACAACGCGGGTACCTAAACGGCAGACAACACGGGTACCTAAAAAGCAGGTAATACGGGTAACCAAATGGCAGACAACGCGGGTACCCAGACGGCAGACAACACATGTACCCAGACGGCAGACAACACGGGTACCTAAACGATAGACAAGGCGGATTACTTATATGCATCGACGTCGACAGAAGCACTGTGTTCTTTAGTAAATGCGTTATCGTGTCGTATAAACCTGAAGATTAAAAACATATATAGAAGCAAGAAAGAGATGCTTTTATTTGAATTGAATGAGTTTTTATTCAGAAAATATAGGCCTCAGGCCCATAGCTTCACAATAAGATTCACATAACATAGTCACGTGACTTAATACTCAAAACATTAAAATACAAAATCAAAGAACAAAACAACAACAACAACAACAACAACAACAAAAAAATAATAACAATCTTCTCAGTATCAACAAAAATTAATAATAATAATAATAATAATAATAATAATTGTAATAATAATGGATAATAAATAATGGTAATAGAATAAAAAATGCAAACATACATAATAAAAAATAAAAAGAAGAACAAATATTGTACATAACAAGGGTATAAATGAGTAACATTAGTTTTGATTATGATTAACAGTTTACACCGATTTTAGCAACACATTTAAATATCTAATCTATACTGTATATACAAACCTGTTTCTAGTGCCTTACAGTCAAATTTCCAATTGGAAAGGAAAGCCATCAAGACAATTTAAATCAATTACAAGAAACTGATGTTTGTAGAATTCTATAAGAAGGGCTAGTCAACTGAAAATGTGTATATTAACATTACACATTATCATTTTTGCGATGCGATATATACTCATGAAATTTTAACATAATTCTAAGTTTAGTTGTGATGCAAACATTATTCAGTTGTTCACTCCTGCATAAAAGTGGTTATAACAGTCCTTTTATTTACATAAAAGAATAAAACACAATTGACATAATCATCATAAAGGCAGTTCAGTCCAAAACTATATTTTCATTTATGATATTCATCATTTGCAAAAATGGAAACCTTTAAATGATTATAATAAATAAATAAATAGGTAGAATTTATATTATGTATCTACAACATCCATATCACATTATATAACACTGTTGCATTGATGCAAGAAAGTTGCAATATATTCATCTGTTGTGCATACATCTATGTACTAAGTAACCAGGTAGCAATACCTGTTTACCTTGCATCTATAGGGAATGATGCTAATTTGTCTGAATGGGGGCCTTCTTACATTAATCCACAAATACTTCATATTTCCAAGGCCCGAGGACATCCACGTGACGAATATATTCGGTATGGTTTGTAGGTAAAGGAATAATTTTCTCCAAAATGCACGAGAATATATATTCACCTATGACATAAATTTTCATGTAGTGAACAAACCAGATGTGGTCTATTGAAAAAAGTTTCGGTAATAATTTTAATGAAGCGAATTTGAATAAGATTTTTTTTTTGGTCAGCTGACTGAAGGTGAACTGAAGTATAGGTATAGCGCTTAGTCCTTCCTCGGGCCTTCTGGGCGTCCGTCTGTACGTTAGCAGGGCACAAATCGTAACCGCTGCACCTGGAAACTTCTTAGTATACAACCAGGAAGGTCTATAAAAATCTCCTTGGAAACCTAAAATTTGGTCAGTGCAACCTATATCCTCAGAGGCTTGAAAGACCCCCCCCCCCCCCCACACCACCCAGAATAATTAAAAATTCAATACGAAACCTCCAGTATCTTGTTAATTAATGCACGAATTCAATAAATCTTGCCTTGAATATTGACCATGGCTTGTTTTGTCAGTCCCCGTAAACGATGGCGCCACCTGTATTTTTTTTTCTAATTTGGAGGATTTTCCCCTGTTTTTGAGGCCGTCAAATGACAGTAATTATGTTAGTTTCTCAGCTATAGTTTCATCCAATGTCCAGAAACAAGGTGTGTTTATTGATTAAGATTAATTTCTTCTGTTCCCGAAGACTGGTGACTGAAGAATTCTTTTTGATGCATGTTTTTCCTGTATTTTGAGACTGCAATATTAAATGTATGCTATCAGATTCGCAACTGTGGTTTCTTCTGTGTCCTGACACCTTGTGTTGATTATTAGGGCCCTGCGTGAATAAGCTGATGCCCTATATCAGTCACCCTGTCCGTCCGTCTGTTCGTATGTTCGTCTTTCTGTGCCGGTATGACCGTCAAATTTATTTCCTGATGATAACTCCAGTTTGCATTTACCTATGAATTTCAATCGTGACTTATATATGGCATATCTCTGACGCAAGAACTATATTGATTTTTGGGTTATGCGTTGAAAGGTCAAGGTCACAGGACCCACCTATTTAGAAAAACAGTAGAGCGCCGTTTTTCCAAAAGCGTCGGGGGACAAGCTTTTTGTTATTTAAAAAAGAACATTCAGAAATGCGGACTAGTGGCAAGTTAGTACGACAGTTAATGATTAACTTAATTGCTATTTTACCCGAGGAACACGGTGTTTCTTTTCGATATTCGTTATTGACGACCTGGACGTATGCAAAATATTGGATTATTGCTGAGCATAATTTGCAAAGATCAGTCTAACCTGCCTTAAGGATACGTGCGTGCTCTTTTTTCATCAAATTCACTGAAGGGAAAGGTCAAATGGAATCGCCAAGGAACACGGTGTTTCTTATCGATCTACGTAATTGAAGACCGGGACATTTAAAAGCTGCTCGAGCACAAGCGTTTAATGAATTATACCTCACCGATGCTGATAGGAGTAAACTGCTAAGTTCTACCTCGCTGTAACTCACACTCAGTGGTCACGTGAGATAGCACGCAGCTGCTAGTCACAGGTCATAGTGCGCTTGCTTGTCCACTGGGACAGACTTACTTGGCTTATCTCTTTGTATCTTTGTATAGTTACTGCGTTTTTAGCGGACTACTTATTTTTTGGATTGTTTCAGCAAGATTGGATAATTCATACATATCTGTATAGCAATTTGAATACTGGAAATTGCTGGACCAGCTTTGGCTGGATACAGAGAAATAATTTAGTTGGTGTAATCATTGTATAGCAATTTACAACTGGTAATTGCTGAACCAGCTTTGGCTGGATACAGTCATACACCACACATCTGGATGAACTTACCTATTTGATATCAGTTTTTCTGAATATACATAAGAAATGGCTTGTAACCAAAGTGAGCAGGCAATGCAAGATCAAGGTGAATCCTTGAACATCTCTGCAGCAGATCAGCCTGTAAGCCAAAGGATGCCACATGATGTCACTAATGTAAAGTCAAGTGACGGATCTGGTGACTGTTTATCTCTGCTTGTGCACCAAATGCAGAGTATGCATGAACAAAACATGCAACAGTTAAGGGTCATGCAGGCTCAAAGTTCCACCATGCTAAGCCAGATGACTGGCTTTGTTAACAACATATCTGGGGTTCTGTGAACAAAGGACACGCCCCTGACGCCTGACTCACAGCAAAGGGTCAGCCTGGTCAACAAGGAATCTGACCCTACAGACCATGGGGTCATTAAGGCTGGCACAGCTAAGAGACCCATATCTGACCCTGCTGGGGGCTGCCCTCCAAGTAAACGGGGCAGAATACCAGTAAATCTGGTGGAAACTGACCCAGCGGAACATTGGGACTGTAAACAAGGAGCTGATCATACTATGTCAGAGAGTGACAGTGATGTTGATGCAAAACTGAATGACATGCTAGCTTCAGAGGGGGAAGTTCAGAGTGATAATGATAATGATGACCTGGATGAAATTCTTCAGGAATATGAAACTCCAACTGTATTTGGAGATAGACTTGGTGCCAGACTGGCAACTATAATTAATGACCTCTTAGATAATAAGAAGTCCCTGGAACAGGCTAAAGTGGATAAAAAGGGTGAAAAGTATATGCCACCTGAGAACTGCCCACGTTTAGCTCCCACACGTGTCAACAATGAAATCTGGAGGAAGATGCGGAAGTACACGCAGACCAGAGATATATCCTTCCAGAATATGCAGAACAGCATTACAAAAGGCCTTATCCCACTTGTTAATCTGGCAGATCAGCTTTGCAAGATCAAATCAAAGGAGATGAAGCTAGTAGAGTTGGATGTTAAACAAGCTGTCAGGCAGGTTATGGATGGCATTACTTTGATCTGCAATTCTAATGTCAAGCTCAATTACAAGCGGCGTGATTTGATCAAGCCAGATTTAGATAAGGACTACAGGGAAATTTGTAGCACAAATACCCCATTACTAGTCAGCTGTTTGGGGATGACATCACTAAGACTCTGAAAGATATTGAAGAGTCCAACAAACTGTCACACAAGTTAACATCTGACAAGGCATACAAGAAGGGTTCAAGTTTCCAGTCTCGCCAGAACTATGGCCAGCACCGCCGTTTTTTGGGGAACAGAAATGGCTTCAAAGGCAAGAGTCATTTTTTAGACCAGAAGAAGGGCGGGTATCAGAACCAGAAAAAACAGTTCAAGAACAGGAACCACTTCAACAACAAGTAGAGAGACTGGTAAGCAATATTCACACTCTTCATGATAGCAGTTTAAGTGATATCAGTCAGAACAATGAGAATATGATAAAATGGCTTAAACATTATGTTGAGCTATACACAGCAGGTAACACTGCTAATAACAAGTCGGCATGGGAAGAGATTACATCAGATGAATGGATTTTAAATGCTATTCAAGGGTGTGACATTGAGTTTACTAATACACCTGATCAATTACGGGTACCACAACCGTATAATTTTGATAAAAATGAGTTAAATGCTATCGACTCTGAACTCAAACTCATGTTAAAAAAGCGTGTAATCGAGATGGCAATTCATACAGAAGGGCAATTTATTTCTAACTATTTTGCAAGACCTAAGAAGGATGGGAAATATAGAATTATTTTGAACTTAACAAATCTCAATAAGATGATAACTTACAGACATTTCAAAATGGAAAATTTACGTGATGTCTTGAACATGATGAGGAAAAACTGTTACATGTGCTCGATTGACCTGAAGGATGCCTATTATACCATCCCAATAGCACCAGAATTCAGAAAATTGTTCAGATTTTTCTGGAATGGCCTGTTAATGCAATTTTGTGCTTTAGTCAATGGACTGGCATCAGCCCCACGCATATATACCAAAGTTTTTAAGGCTGTGTCAGCTACACTGAGGAAAAAAGGTTTTCTTAACATTGTGTATTTAGATGATCTCTATATTCAAGGATCAACCATGGAGGAGTGCTGGCAAAATATTACAGAAACAATTAAGCTGTTAGTGAGACTTGGGTTCACTGTACACCCAACAAAATCCAGTTTTCTGCCTTCATACAAATTTACTTACTTAGGATTCTGTCTTATTCACAAGATATGACTGTGTCATTGCCGCCTGAGAAAATAGATAATTTGAGGAGATTGTGTAATAATATGTTGTTAAAGGAAATGCCCACAATTAGAGAAGTGGCTGAAATAGTCGGCATTTTTATAGCATATGCACCTGGAGTACTGTATGGCCAACTTTATTTAAAAACAGTTGAACTGGAAAATCTAATGCTTTAAAAGAGGCCAAGGGAAATTTTGATGTATCAATGAAGTTATCTAATCTAGCACAATCTCACATTAAGTGGTGGTCTTGTAAACAAAATCGAGTGCCAAACCCAGTAAGTCACGGACTGCCTTCAGTTTGTGTGCAGTCCGATGCTTCAAAAATTGCATGGGGCGGAGTCAGGGGATCACAATCTACAGGTGGACATTGGACTCTAATAGAGAGCGAGTTACATATTAATGTTTTAGAATTATTAGCAGGTTTCCTGACCCTAAAAGCTCTCTGCTCAGACTGTCTTGATGTACATATAAGACTGGAAATGGACAATTCTGTAGCTGTGGCATACATTAACTCCATGGGGGGTAGACAACAGCAGCTGTGTGAGCTGACCCGGGACATATGGCTCTGGGCCAAAGATAAACATGTTTGGCTTACTGCTGTGCACATACCTGGCACCACAAACTGTGAGGCTGACCGCCAGTCCAGAAAACAGCATGCCAATAAAGAGTGGTCACTTGATCAGCTAGTGTTTGATAATTTGTGTTCTCTTTATGGGAAACCGGACATAGATCTTTTTGCCAGCAGAGTAAATTGTAAACTGGACAGATATTTTTCGTGGAAACTGGACCCTGGTGCAGAAGGGATAGATGCCTTAAATTTACCATGGGCTTATGATTATGTATATTTATTTCCTCCCTTCAGTCTGCTTGGGCGTGCACTGAGGAAAATAGAAGAGGAGGAGGTGAAGAGAGCACTGGTCATTGCCCCGTTGTGGCCAACACAGGCATGGTTTGGCAGGCTACTACAGCTTCTTGTAGCCTGTCCAGTTTTACTGCCCAAAAAACCCAATCTTCTACTGATGCCTATTGTTCAAGAGACCCAACAACAACTGCCCAAGATGAAGCTTGTGGCCTGGCTTTTATCAGGAATTCCCTCCGACAGGAAAATGTTCCTGCAAAAGTGCAGGATGTCATCATGTGTAGCTGGAGGGGTAGCACCAAGAAGCAATACAACAGCTATCTTGGCAGATGGATTCAATTTGCAAATACGGGACACTTTAATCCATTTGCACCAAATTTAAATGATGTACTGGAATTTTTAAATTCATTATTCAAGGCTGGCCTAAGTTACAGTGCTATCAATACAGCTCGGTCAGCACTTTCAACTGTTATTTTCATTAATAATATGCCAGTTGGTTCCCATCGGTTAGTAGTGAGGTTTCTGAGAGGGGTTTTTAACCTGAGACCCAGCTTACCTACAAACAGTGTCACAAGGGATACAAAACATGTCCTTCAGTTCCTTGGTGACATGTGTGTCACAAGTTTGAAAAGCTTAACACTGAAATGTGTGACGTTGTTAGCTTTACTCACGGCACAGCGTGTGCAGACTTTGCATGTGATAGATATTAGGCATTTAGTATGTAATGAAGACAGTGTTGTTATTAGGATAGGAGATCCTCTTAAAACATCAAAGCCAGGGAGTCATTTACAGCAAATAGAATTACCTGCTTTCAGTAATACTAATTTGTGTATAGTTAGAACTTTAGAGCTTTATATAAGTAGAACTGAAGATATTAAAGGAAAAGATAAGAGGTTGTTCATTACATTCAGGAAACCCCACAGAGGGGCCTCTAAAGATACTTTGTCCAGATGGATCAGAGAAACTCTCATAAGGGCGGGTGTAAATATGGATATGTTTACACCTCACAGCACAAGATCAGCATCAGCCAGTGCTGCCAAGCGAGGCAAGGTGCCACTTGACACTATTTTAAAGACTGCTGGCTGGAGTAAAGATAATGTGTTTGGAAAATTCTATGACAAGCCGGTTTATAATTTTGGAGAGTTTGCGGCTAATTTTGATCAGTCATAATGTGCTCTGATTCTTTATGGAATGTTTCTGTTATACACTTGAATTACATTATATTAAAGTGGCAGTAGTCATTTTTTTCAAGTGAATTTGTCTTGTTCATGGCTCGGTTTGCATTGTGGATACTTCTTTGAACATCTCACGTGACCACTGAGTGTGAGTTACAGCGAGGTAGAATTGTAAAATTAAACGACACTTACCTTGGTGAGTGGAAGTTTGATTGAGATTCTACCGAGCTGTAACAAATACGAAGTGGTTACGTGCCCACCCAGCCCTACCCGGTGCATGTAAATCACTACATGTTTGTATCCACAATGCACATTCTTTGAAGTCTGACCAGTGACTAGCAGCTGCGTGCTATCTCACGTAACCACTTCGTATTTGTTACAGCTCGGTAGAATCTCAATCAAACTTCCACTCACCAAGGTAAGTGTCGTTTAATTTTACAATTATTTGGCATTACATCCTGTCCCAACCGACGTAATGCCTGCTAGCGTACAAACGAGATTTGGTTGATAACCCACAAGTGCTCTTGGATTAAATGCTCAGTCGCTTGCTAGGGGTACAGAGGGCCGAGCGTTGCGGGGCTAGCTGTAGTTTTCACACTTTTGCCCCGGCGATAACATCGGCCCAGAATTAAGTAAATGGGGTCACCACTGGGCTTAACACATGACTGCAGGCCTTGTGACTCGTAATTACAATACTCATTTTAGGTTTTTACATACTTGAAATATAATTCGGAAATACGAATAAATTATCAGTTCCCCATTTTTATTTTCGGAAAAACGAATTTTCGGAAATTCTGCATTCGGAATTTTGCGCTCTACTGTATTGTGGATGCATTTAAAGCCAAACTTTTCATCCCAAACCTTATAGCTGACCTTCCAATGGAGGCAGACACTGTATGATTTTTGGGTCACAAGGTCAAGGGTCAAGGCCACAGGGGCCCTATGTCCGCATATATGTGTTTCCAGATGATAACTCTAGTTTGTATTGACATATTGGTTCCAAACTTGACTTATATATGACCACCAATAATGTAAAAACCATTTTGATTTTGGGGTTACTTATATAAGACCTACCGATAATGTAAGGACATTTGATTTTGGGTCATAAAGTCAAAGGTCAAGGTCACAGGACCCACTTTTTAGAAAAATTGTGGATGTATTTTATGCCAAACATATTATTCCAGACCTTCCATCTTCCAGATATTGCGCCCAGTCAATAATGGAAGAAATTGATGGATTTGGATGTCGAAGGCAAAGTTCATTCGGTTTCAAACTTGACTTATATATGGCCTACCACTAACATAAGAACTCTAGCTATTGATTGTGTGGTCATGGTCACAGGATCCCCTTCTTTAACAAGTGACCCATGGGTCATGACGCTCAGCTGCCAAGCATGACTTCTGACATCATGGACTGAGATTCACAACTTCCAGTCAAATTTTGAAGAACCAATTTGCCAATTTGTTGAAAATTTTCTATGACAACAGAAATATATATCACCTATGTCTGGTTAAAACACAGTGAATTGATGGTCTGAGGAAAATGCATGATTGTTAAGCTATCAGGAACTATTCCAACAGCTTGCTTGAAACCTGTCAGTCTCAAAGGAACACCACAAAGGGCAAATATAAGATCAAAATATATAGCAAAACTCAAGGAAATACATGCAAGAATTATTGAGAAACAGGTGCTTCTGTATGAATTTTTATTCAATACAAGCCAACTGTACTGCACTTTTATAAATGATGGTAATATTTATTCAGAAATATTTGACCCAATCCTTTACAAGATTACATAAATATACATCCAACTGCATTCACTTTAACTGTTCTTGAGATAATATGATCAAAAAGAATTAAAAGATGGTTGCCTGGTGGCCATATTGGACTTCTGACAAGTCTGAAATCAGACAACAAACATTCTCTAAATCAGACCAAACATTAAAGAAAAATTACTGAAACTGCACTGAAGAAAGAATTTCTAAGGTGGTTAACTGGCAGACATAATGGATTTCTGACAAGTATGACATTTGATATTCCACATTCTCCAATAAGAGACCAAACTTGGGGCAAATTATCCAGTCATGAATGCCCAAAATAATTCAAAAGGCATGTCCAGGCCCTCATATCAGATTTATAGATATGCAATTGTAAAAAGTGTAAGTCCAATATTTTTTATTATCACTCTGCTTTTCAATGGGGTAAACTGCCAAACCTGAAAGAAAAGAAATGCAGAAAGCATAACTAAGAGTCTTAAAATAAAACAAAAAGCCATCCTAAATCAAGGTACACATCCACATATTATGAGAACAAACACTTGCTTTTATATGTGGTGATATATATTAAAATATTCAGATATCAAGGAAACTAAGTTTATTGCTACGATTCCATAAATTAAACTGCAAAATGTTCCCATCATCTTATAAATCAGTAGCTAAACCTTAATACTATACTCTCATAGTCTTAATGCCTGGCTGAAGCATTCTGACAACAGTGTTTTTGTTATGAAGTAACGAGGTACTTATCACTGAGCCTTATCACTTAATAGGCTGATACAAAAGGGAGTCATATGTCACCAGTGTCACTCACAATTACAGCCACACAGGGAGATGTACCAGCTGGAGTGGGATGGTTATATATACAAGAAAAATAGAGATGGTCTATAAAATAAGTAATTGTGAACATCCCTGACCTATGACCTTGGCCTTTTGCCCATATATCAACTGGATTCTTTCTAAATGATGGGTAACTACTAACCATTTAAATCTGGTGTAATTACTTGGCAACCAATGGGTGAATAACTTTGACCTGCAACCTTTAACCTGCTGACCAGCTGACCCCAAAATCAACGTTATTTATTCAAGCAAAAAGACCCATAAATATGAAGTTTGAGTCAAACTGAGTGATGCATAGATGTGGCATATGTGAAAGACTGAAGGTTTGGGTTGAACAGTTACACTTGATATATGCTCACAAGCATTTAGAACAATTAAATATTGTGACCTTGACCTTTGACTTTTTGACCTCAACATCAATAGGCTTCTTCCCTTATTGGTAGGTAAGCCATATATGACAGATGGAAGGTACAGATGGAAAAGTTTGCCTGAAAATGACTCCACGCAAGAGGTGGGTGCTGTGAACTTGACCTTTGACCTCAAAATCAACAGGTCTTTTCCCCTGTTGGCACAGAAGCGATATCAGTGCTGGAAGGTTTGGAATGAAAAGTCTAGCTTGAAATGTGTCCACAACCTTTTCAAAGAAGTGGATCCTGTGACCCTGACCTTTGACCTTGTGACCTCAAAATCTATAGGATTCTTCACCAACTTAGTAGGTGAGCTATATGTGAAAAATCAAAGAATTGGGATGAAAGGGTTGGCTTAAAATGCATCCACAGGCTTTTCAAAGAAGAGGCTCCTGTGACCTTGACCTTTGACCTTTTGACCTAAAAAAAAATATGGTTCTTCCCCTGTTGGTAGGTGAGCTGTATGTGAAAGATGGAAGGTTTGGGATGAAAATTTTGTCTCAAAGAGTTATTTCTGGGGGGTGCAAACACACCATAACTTCGAGAATATAGGTCGCAGTGACCTAATTTCAGGTTTGCAAGGAGATCTTTTTATAACCTCTAAGACTGCATAGGGTTCATGGCCCTAGCCCCTACGGTTAAGATTTGTGCCCTAGGGCTGCTAACGGCCGGCCGGACGGACAGACGGAAGGACGACGGACAAAGACCCATCGCTATAGCCCAGCATGACTGAAAGTCAGCTGAGCTAAAAAGATAGTGGTTGCATTTTAAGTCAAACTCCCAAACCTTCCCGTCTTTCATGTGGCGCACCAGCCAATAGGGGAACTTTCCTTTTAATTTTAGGGTCACTAGGTCAAAGGTCAAGGTCACAGGGCACATCCATTCACAAATTAGTATATGGATGATAACTCCGGTTTGAGTAGACAGGTTGGCTTCAAACTGATCACATGACCCATATTTTTAGAAAAAGCTGGTACGGACGGACAGACGGAAGGACGACGGACAAAGACCCATCGCTATAGCCCAGCATGACTGAAAGTCAGCTGAGCTAAAAAGATAGTGGTTGCATTTTAAGTCAAACTCCCAAACCTTCCCGTCTTTCATGTGGCGCACCAGCCAATAGGGGAACTTTCCTTTTAATTTTAGGGTCACTAGGTCAAAGGTCAAGGTCACAGGGCACATCCATTCACAAATTAGTATATGGATGATAACTCCGGTTTGAGTAGACAGGTTGGCTTCAAACTGATCACATGACCCATATTTTTAGAAAAAGCTGGTAAAACCTATTCATATAGACAAATTCAGCTGAGCGTCGTGACCGATGGGTCCCTAGTTTCGTTTTTTTTTTGTTTAGCAGTTTTTTGGGGTCTTGATACCAGGAATAGCATAGGACCAAGAATCAGGCCGGCGAGAGCTAACTGTCGCGGACGAGATGCGTTGCTCTTTGCCCGCCCTGGTGGTGTAACCCGGAGAGTCCTGGAACTACTGCAATGTTTTACCGCTGCGTGAGGGGTGTAGACATGTTCGTGAACTATCACCCAGCTGGAGTATCGCGCGACACCGTCTACTTTGTGTATGGGCAGTCCTTATTGAGCAGTGCTTCGCGGACGTACTTTGTTTTTCCGTTATTGTGTTTTAGAGCAGCAGGAATTTACATAATTATGACAGACATTGACAAGCAAGGAAAAAATGCACCGCCCCGATAATCAAGCGTATTTATTTTCAGATACAATAACATAATAATATGACCTACTTAGTTAACAGAGCAGGGAAAATAAGTGAATGAGTTGTAAAAGTAAATACATGTATGTGTTATCTGAATATACAAAAGACTTTCACTTAAACCCAAGGCACTAGTACAGACACACACGTTATGAACACAAACTCGTTTACGCCTCTAAATCGGAGCTTCGTCCCTTGCACTGAAAAAAAAAAAAAACATTGCCAGTGGAGTAAACAGCATTGTGGTGTCATCGCCGCATTGATCAGTTTATATTGAGCGTATTGAAGATAATTTTTATTATATTGATATTCGTCGATTATTAAAAGATCACATTTGAAATATGTTTTGTCGTGTGTTACAGCAGGCATTTCACAACAGGCATGGATGTAGGCATGAATATTAGTATAAACACATATTTTAGTTGAATTGTACAAGTAGCTATATATGCTAAACAAGGACTTTTCCATATTAATATGATGAAATAATATTTCTAAATATGAATTTAATAAGCATGATACCATTACATATGTGACACACATGTATATTACAATACACACAAGACAAATACAATGAATGTTAACTAAATA
Organism: Sipunculus nudus; assembly: GCA_026874595.1. Taxonomy (NCBI): domain Eukaryota; kingdom Metazoa; phylum Annelida; class Sipuncula; order Golfingiida; family Sipunculidae; genus Sipunculus; species Sipunculus nudus. The sequence continues at coordinate 22,529,994 of CM049322.1, read as the reverse complement.
CAAACGTAGTTGTTCCAAAAATAAAAGTAATATTTCTAGTGAACATCAATGCTTTCATTGCTTTCAATTATGCATCAGTTAATCTTAAACCTTTCTTGATTTTTGTATAAATAAATGAACCTGATTATATATTGCACGGTTGGTCTTAGGTTTCAAGCTTATGTCTCCATATAACAATAGTTTAACACATACGACTATGTTCAAATCTGATTTGATTTCGAAAAGTTCAAGTAGCCTGACTCTGGCTTCTGAGTACCTGGGGCATTAAACGATAAAATGGCACGTCTTTATTCTAGTGACCACACAAGCATTATGGGCTCGTTACGAGATCATGCAAGAAAAAGGTCACTATTGAGCGTTCTTGTACCCAAGCACAATCTACAGTGCAAAATAATTATTTAAGTGTCGAATGCCTTGAAGGTAGTATGGTGGAGGCTTCTTAATTGTTGTATTAACAAGGGAAGGAAATATTCCTTTAGATGCAGCGTTTCTTGTAGAATTTGGAAAATTATTCCAGACATCAATTACTGAAGGAAAAACAAATTTCTATATTTTACATTATTTGTTTTTGGTAATAAAACTTCTGTTGACTTCTCAAAATTACTGATAAATCATCCGCTCAATTTTGTATTTGTCTACAGATAGATAATTTTGCCTTAGACATATCTTTATGTTGTAAATAAAATGATTTTGACCGCTGTGTCCGTTTTCCCTCGCCTAATTCTCTCAACAGTTTTTCTCTGTTAGTCTGGGTGGTACCAGCACACATCCGCTCTGCTTTCAACTGAATCGATTCTAGAAAAGAAGCCTCCATTTCTGTACAGCTGTCAAATACCACACATGCATATTCAAGACTCGGTCTGATATAAGATATATAGAGGCGCTCTAACGTGGTTCTAGTTAATAAATATTTAACCAATGTAATCAAACCTAAAGCCTATGAAGTTTTCATCTGAATACTGGTTGTATGCTTTGACCGACTCATATTTGATGTTAAGTGAACCCCTAGATATGTATTTTCCCTACCATATTCATATCAAAATGAAAAATAATGTTAAATACTGAAATGTCATCTTTTATTCCTACTAAAGTTAATTTTATTCCACAGAACGTGTCTGTATTAGGCTTCTTTCCATTATCATATTTTCACCATGTGTATTTCAATCACAAGAAATATAAGTAAAAAGAAAATTTAACATTTGTTCTACGTCCAGGAAATAAAAAAAAAAACATGTGAATAAAATTGGGACAAGTTTACAAACTATTGTCTCCGCCGGGAGGGAATGTATTTATCCCCGTTCGTGTGTTTGTGTGTGTATGTTTGTATGTGTGTTTGTGTGTGTATGTTTGTAGAAATGTTTTTGTGGACGTGTATATGTTGTTCAAAAATTAACTCGGCATTCCTAAACTCCTGAAATGTTCAGGGAATATATTCAGACTATATTCAGGGAATTTCGAAAATTGGCCAGTGTAGAATTAATATTGGTGATGATCCGGATTCAAGAATGGGATCAAGAAATATTCACAAATGTACAGTCACTTATGCACGAATGAATTTACTTGGGATATGGGTCGAATAAGTGAATAACCACTTAGTGGAGGACTTGTTTTCCTTTGAATGCATATTTTATAGTATTTTTGTTTTAATTGCATTGTCAAATTAAAGGAGTGATGCAAGGGCCATGGAGATCATCTGAAAAGATCCCCTGTGACACAGCAAGAGACACTTTTCATTTAAATCTGAACATAAAACAATGTTGCGTACGTAGCAAACATAGTAAAAGACTTTCTTTTTGTTGAACTGAAAGAAACTCTTTTTCTTTAATTTGTCGATTAATTTCCTGTATCACTCATTATGAAGTCTTGTTGTGCGTGAATGGTTTACACGTTTATTATTGAAAATATATTCTGAAACAATAAACGATAATCATAGTAGGAGTGAATGTGATTGGTACCACAGATGACCAGGCAGGTTGCTGTGAACTACACTGATGGGCGGTGGATCAGCAACCATGAAAGGGTAACCGCTATATCTCAGCCGATGTTCAAGGAACTTAGTTAAAATGCATATTAACTTTTATTAAACAATATTAAAAAACTAATCAAGCTCTCTACCTATACGTAGACTGATGTATCTAATAGGAAATTGTTTGGGATCATAATGTAAATTCTGGAGTATAATATTAAATAAAAATACAGTACACAAGTATAAATGCAATTTCGGCATACAGCATAGGCTGAAGCTACATGTCGTTGTAAATCAGGCGTTTTCATCAGAAGAGATTTCACATGTTGTTAATTTGTTCCTGCTTTATTTGTTCAAGCATATAAATGTCAATTTTTTTCAAAAAGGCATCATGTCTTATTCTTGCCATGAGGAGATAATGCTTCCCATACTCGTCGCTATTTACGACCAGAAAAAGCAAACAGAAATGCCATAAAAATAACTACTATGACCACAAAAAAAAGCAAAAGTCTCTCCTGGCCCTGCCTTTCTTGCTGCAGGCGAATCTCAAGTTCTCTCTTGTATTCTTTGTCTCCATCATGGCCGACGAAATACCCCACGACTCCTACGATGCCTGCCCCGGCAACAAGAACGGCGCCTACTATAAGACATTAGATAAATATATTCCTGTCAGGAAAACTGATCAACGGAACAACAACATATATCGAACATTTATATCTTATATCCACATGCAGTAGGACTTTATAATATCCATAATAATACATTCATTTTGTTTTCATAAACCACCTAGGTAATACTCCAAATGTTTATTTGGTCGTTATGTGCCTTCTGGCATACGAAGTATCATAATGGTAATATGTTCATTAAGACTATTATATTGCTCTTCGATTTATACCTTTATGCAAATTACTGGAATCGTTACACCTGAACTGAGATACTTAATTTGTTGTTTTTTACTAATGTTCTGTGTTTGGGTATTGCAAACCTTAAACGTATTTAAGAAAATGCGAAAATTGGTTTATTTTTTCGTGGACAAAGGCAAAATATATTCTTATTTAGAGTAAATGATTCCACATTTTAATGCATGTGGACGACAACTATATCTTGTGCAATCTGATTTACCTTTACGGTGTTTCATTGTCTTATACATGCGAATATTCCTATGAAAGTATTTTTTCTGCTAAGTCGTTACCATGGTCAATTACTCTGTATAATGAAAATAAATGAAATTTTTATCAACTGTATCTTGGCAGTTGTTCTGAAAAGTATGAGAAGGTTGTAAGCACATCACGAAAAACAAAGAAATCAAATAAATACCTGCTAAGACTATCATTGTGACTTGGAGCTAGATCAAATCCGTGTGATGTCCTCTGTAGGTACCTGATAATATGAGATGTTTGAGTAAAGGTTGGTTTTTACACTACATGTTAATGAACTAACAATAATTATGTACCATATTAACAGCATAATTTTGTTACTGAATGAATCTCATATGTAACTTCAATGATGGCCGTATACAGAAAAGTATATATATTTGTTTTCTTCATAAAAATATCATATTGATATATAGTTTTACATGTGTGTATGTATTTTGGTATTGTGTTAAATAAAACATTCTATGACTGTACATTTATTCCAGGAACCTACCGCAAAACAGCTCACGTGGAACATGTTATTCTGGACATATATGCATTATTATCGTATTGTTTAAGTATCGTTTTCATAATGGTATTTCAACGGTGACATGTTAAGGCATCTTGTTTGCGCTGTGATCTATACCGATGCTTTACTAAATATCTGAATCGATACTCAATCGGCTTATTAAACAGCCATGATGATTGGTTCATATGAATTTTCATATCCGTAGTTTGTTAATTCCTATTGTCTGTTCGGTTTTTTACAAACTTAGTTATTTACTCTCTTCAGTGTTTACTATATATAGTGTTTAGTGTATATATTATATATATATATTTACTATATTTTTCAACTTATTATTATGTGAAAAACTTATGTATATATCATTTTTAACTTTAATAATTTTCAAGGTTTAATAACCTCACATATGCAAATATTAAAAAACAATTGATAAAAAACACAATTGATACGAATTGAAAACAATGATACGAAACGCTGCCTTAAAGTAAATACAATTCTTTTGATATTTGAATTAAGGTCTGTTACCATGTGCGCGTATATGCGGATGTGAGTATATGCGTAAAAAATAGGTGTGTTTCCATGTGCGCGTGTATATGCTTTTATGCGTAAACTGGCAGACGTATATATTTGTACAGGGGATCGAGCAGAACTTTTCACGCATATACGCACATAAGCATAATTATACGCTCTAGGACACATGGAAAAACCCCAGTTACAAAATCATATGGGCGATTTTCACGCATATACGCATTTATGAGCACATGGAAAAGCTGCTTTAAGCTATATATATATATATATATATACCTGTATATAAATGTCACGGGTCGTCCTGCGGCTTCTCGACGGATCAGATCCTCAATATCTACATGAAAATTTAAAAGCTGTTATAAAGAGTATACGCTACTGAAGTAACAATAACTATCAATTTAATTTCAGAACTAGATGTATATCATATTGGGAATAAAAATTGTAAAAATGTAGAATATGATTTAGTGCTTTATATATGTGTTTTTTTTTAAATTTTAAACATATGTCAGGGAACATTAAAAGGCATTCTCTAGTTGCCTAAAAATCAGCTCTACCCATCACGTGCGTGTTTTTTTTTTTTCATTTTATTCAGTTTACATCCTCTGGTAAATCTTTAATCTAAACTTTTGGTCATGACAGTTAAACCTGAATATGTTTTTTCGTAATTTGTTGTTGCAACAGGATAGGTGTCTTCAGTATAAATCGTCGTCATTTGCAATGGCTACTTCGTCGTTTTCTAACGCGTTTGTATGATTTCGAATTACTGCTTTATGTATAAACAACAAATTACTTGCGTCCGACACATAGACATACCACACCCTTGCTTTATTTGGCTATTTGAGGACATTGGCCACAATAAGGTTTTGGGATGGGATTATTTCCTTGATCTGAAGCGTTTCGTGACAGCTCCGTATGTTAGTAAATCTTTCCCCAACTAGATTTATCTTCATTAAGCGGCTTTTTGATATTGTCCTGTAAAACGATGAAATATTAAAAAAAAAACCATTATATTGCTCCTATGGGACATAAATAAAAAATGTAAAATTGTTCGATCGCTTAGTCCCTTTCCACTGTGATATAATACTTGGACGAAGGTAGAGGAATCGGACCAAGTCAAATCACTGAAAGGAGCCAAAAACCTACATTAAAATTGAAGGTTCACATAACTTTTAAAATTCACCATATATTCAGGGATATATAAATTTATTTTGGTAGGGGCTGTGACAGCATCATCTGTTGGCAAATACGAATGTGTCTCAAGACGGAAAGCAATTTTTTACTCCGAATAATATCCTCAGGCCCTGCGACCAGCATGTGACGCAGCTGTTTTTTTTCTGCGGTGAGGCAGTGCAAGATGATGACAAACACCCTCGATAACCACGTACGTATAACCACGGTGATGCAACTCGCAGTACACCAGTGTATTGAGTTTGCTTGTAGCCTCGTTTGTAGAAATACATCGAGGAGATTGGCACTGGCCACGAAATTCCTATGCCCTTCGGAACTATGGGTTCTCTATTCTATTTCAAAGATATCTTGGTCAAAATAAAAGGAACGCCCCCCCCCCCCCCCCCCCCCCGCAAGCTCCCCTGACGAAGAATTCAACAAGCAGTGTTCCGGCCCTTATAATAATAACCAACATGTACGTGTTAACCATGTTTTTGCAATCAACATGAGCAATATACAAACTGCTCCTGAGACAAATACTACTGACATTATTGTTTAAGGCCTAGATAGTTCGGCAGCGGTGAACTGTATTATGCTTATCCAACAAAATATAGGTAAAGATACCCAAAGATAACAGAATCTTAGACCACTCACTCAAGTACTTTAAATGCAAGCCCTGATATGAATTTCTTATTGAGGTGAACTCACCTGTCTATTCGGTCAATTGTATATAAATTCAGGTACTCAGGATAGACACCTTGACATATCAGGAGAGTTTCCCCTTTCAGTTGGTGTTGGGAACGCCTCGGCCGTCCGTTGCCGATCAGGTTTAAGCCCAGGTTTTCCCAGTCTTCAGCTGTGTCACCAGAATAGACTTGCGCACTTCTCAAAACATTGCAGAGTTGCATTACTGCAATATACACTCGCTTCATCGTAAACTCTCCCCCATGTAGCAACATTTTTATCTTGATAGAATGTAGTTTAGATGTTCCAGCGGGAGGGTTCATGTAGATTTCAAAACACTGAGCATGAAATTACACATGCAGATATTATATGAAATTATTAACAGTTAATAAATACTAAAACAACCCTGTTTTTTGGCACGTTTAATCTGTCAGCACCAAACATTCACCTGAGTTAAATCAGTTTGATTATTTTTTTTTTTGCCTGCCTATTTGGTGATACAATATTTTAGCTGATGCAGCAAAGCAGTGACCCTGAGAAAAGGGATATGCTAAGATTGATGAACCGCAATGAGTGTAATGGAAAATTACTGCTATTAATTAAAGAAATACTAAGTGTAAGTTAATCAATACAAATGAGCTGTAATATAGTAATAGTAACAGAGAGTAGGGTTAAAGAGTTACATTTATTGTTTTCTCTTACATCACATTTCCTCCTCAGTCATTTATGTGTGAAAGGGAAAATTTTTTTCTCCGAATATGTCGTTGCAACAAAGATCACATCTGATGCCTGCCCGGTGTTTACACGGTGTTTCCCGGTGTTTACACGGTGATGCCGGAGATAACACGGATGATCCTGGAACGATGATCCGGAATGATCCGTGTTGCTATTTGTGAATGTGTGGAAGGGGCTTGACCAGTAGGTGGGAAGGCCTGTATGTGTTGACCAGTAGCTGGGGTGGCCTGCAGGTGGTTTCCAGTAGGTGGTGACCAGAAGGTGGTAACCAGTAGGTGGGGTGATCAGTAGGTGGTGCCCAGTAGGTGGGGGGCCAGTAAGTGGTGACCAGTAGGTGGGGTGACCAGTAGTTGGTGTGACCAGTAGGTTGGGTGACCAGTAGTTGGGGTGACCAGTAGGTGGGGTGAACAGTAGTTGGGGTGACCGGCAGGTGATGACCAGTAGTTGGTGTTCAGTAGGTGGTTTCCAGTAGGTGGTGGCCAGAAGGTTGTGGCCAGTAGGTGGTGACCAGTAGGTTGGGTGACCAGTAGGTGGGGTGACCATTAGGTGGTGACCAGTAGATGGGGTGATCAGTAGGTGGTGACAAGTAGGTAGAGTGACCAGTAAGTGGTGACCAGTAAGTGGTGACCAGTAGGTGGTGGCCAGTAGGTGGTGGCCTGTAGGTGGTTTCCAGTAGGTGGTGACCAGAAGGTGGTAACCAGTAGGTGGAGTGACCAGTAGGTGGGGTGATAAGTAGGTGCTGAACAGTAAGTGGGGTGACTAGTAGGTGGTGCCCAGTAGGTGGGTTGACCAGTAGGTGGTGACCAGTAGTTGGGGTGACCGGTAGGTGGGTCGATCAGTAGTTGGAGTGACCAGTAGGTGCTGATTAGTAGGTAGGGTGACCAGTAGGTGGTGACTAGTAGGTGGTGGCCTGTAGGTGGTGACCAGTAGGTGGTGTCCAGTAGGTGGTGACCAGAAGGTGGAGGCCAGAAGATGGTGACCAGTAGGTTGTGACCAGTAGGTGGTGACCAGTAGGTGGGGTGAGCAGTAGGTGGTGACCAGTAGGTGGGGTGAGCAGTAGTTGGGGTGACCAGTAGGTTGGGTGACCAGTAGTTAGGGTGACCAGTAGGTTGGGTGACCAGTAGTTGGGTTTACCGGTAGGTGGGTCGATCAGTAGTTGGGGTGACCAGTAGGTGCTTATTAGTAGGTTGGGTGACCAGTAGGTGGTGACCGCCAGGTGATGACCAGTAGGTGGTGACCAGAAGGTGGAGGCCAGTAGTCGGTGACCAGAAGGTTGTGACCAGTAGCAGGGGTGATAATTAGGTGCTGAACAGTAAGTGGTGGTGACCAGTAGGTGGTCACCAGAAGGTGGTGGCCAGAAGGTGGTGACCAGTAGGTTGTGACCAGTAGGTGGGGTGATAAGTAGGTGCTGAACAGTAAGTGGGGTGACTAGTAGGCGGTGCCCAGTAGGTGGGTTGACCAGTAGGTGGTGACCAGTAGGTGGGGTGACCAGTAGTTGGGGTGACCAGTAGGTTGGCTGACCAGTAGTTAGGGTGACAAGTAGGTGGGGTGACCAGTAGTTGGGGTGACCGGTAGGTGGGTCGATCAGTAGTTGGGGTGACCAGTAGGTGCTGATTAGTAGGTTGGGTGACCAGTAGGTGGTGACCGCCAGATGATGACCAGTAGGTGGTGACCAGAAGGTGGTGGCCAGTAGGCGGTGACCAGAAGGTTGTGACCAGTAGCAGGGGTGATAATTAGGTGCTGAACAGTAAGTGGTGGTGACCAGTAGGTGGTCACCAGGAGGTGGTGGCCAGAAGGTGGTGACCAGTAGGTTGTGACCAGTAGGTGGGGTGATAAATAGGTGCTGAACAGTAAGTGGGGTGACTAGTAGGTGGTGCCCAGTAGGTGGGTTGACCAGTAGGTGGTGACAAGTAGGTGGGGTGACCAGTAGTTGGGGTGACCAGTAGGTTGGGTGACCAGTAGTTAGGGTGACAAGTAGGTGGGGTGACCAGTAGTTGGGGTGACCGGTAGGTGCTGATTAGTAGGTTGGGTGACCAGTAGGTGGTGACCGCCAGGTGATGACCAGTAGGTGGTGACCAGAAGGTGGTGGCCAGTAGGCGGTGACCAGAAGGTTGTGACCAGTAGCAGGGGTGATAATTAGGTGCTGAACAGTAAGTGGGGTGACCAGTAGGTGGTCACCGGCAGGTGGTGACCGGCAGATGGGGTGACAAGTAGTTTGTGACCAGTAGATGGTGTGACCAGAAGTGTGGGGACCAGAAGGTGGTGATCAGAAGGTGGGGTGACCAGTAGGTGGGGTGATCGGTAGGTGGTGACTAGTAGGTGGTGGCCTGTAGGTGGTGACCAGTAGGTGGTGTCCAGTAGGTGGTGACCAGAAGGTGGTGGCCAGAAGGTGGTGACCAGTAGGTTTCGACCAGTAGGTGGGTTGATAAGTAGGTGCTGAATAGTTAGTGGGGTGACTAGTAGGCGGTGCCCAGTAGGTGGGTTGACCAGTAAGTGGTGACCAGTAGGTGGGATGACCAGTAGTAGGGGTGACCAGTAGGTTGGGTGACCAGTAGGTGGGGTGACCATAAGGTGGTGACCAGTAGGTTGGGTGACTAGTAGGTGGGATGGCCAGTAGGTGGTGGCTAGTAGGTGATGACATATAGGTGGTGACCAGTAGATGGAGTGACCAGTAGGTGTTGTTGCCAGTAGGTGGTGGCCAGTAGATGGGGTGACCAGTAGATGGGGTGACCAGTAGGTGGTGACCAGTAGGTGGTGACCAGAAGGTGGTGATCAGAAGGTTGGATGACCAGTAGGTGTTGACCAGCAGATGGTGTTCATTAGGTGGTGGCCAGTATGTGGTGACCAGTAGGTGGTGACTAGTAGATGGTGACCGGTACGTTGGGTGACCAGTAGGTGGGGTGACTAGTAGGTGGTGACCAATAGTTGGGTTGACCAGTAGGCGGGTAGACCAGTAGGTGGTGGCCAGCAGGTGTTGATCAGTAGGTGGTGTTCAGTAGGTGTTTTCAAGTAGGTGGTGGCCAGATACGCTCTTAACACAGCGCTTTACTTATAGGGCTACTTCCTATATCGTAAGGCGCTGTTTGTTATGACCTCGTATCCTGAATTGCAACACCAGATGGGAGCACTGTATTTTTGTCCAATCAGATGAGACCTTGTGCTGGAAGACAAAGCCAAGCGAGGAATACACGGAGCCAATCATATTAATTTCTTTTTGAGTGACAGCTCATCCCCCAGCGTAACCGTCTGAACAGGCCACAGGCTCAGAGAGAATTGCCCCTGCATGGTTTGCTTAGGGCCTTGGGCACATAGGATGCTCGGCCGGTTGGCTGTAATTCAAACGAAACGTAACAACAAAGGGTGCGTGCACACCTCGCTGGCTGGTTTCAGTTCTGCAGACAACTGATACATGGCTACGCTAACACAGTCAAAATGTCATAATCGAATCGGTCGATGATGCGATAATGCAAAAGGAGCAATTTAAATTCGACCGTAAACTCATCAAGCGGCGCTTGAAGCGCGGAAATGGGCGGAGCCAGGATGCCTGTCGAGTGTTTGTTTATTGGCATCTGATCGGCTGCTTGTCACATCGTACGCACGTTTATTTCAGTGGACAACAAACCGCCATCTGGTGTCTAAATATATCATAAACGGTCAAAGCTAGCATCGTGAAAATCAGTTGCTTCTTTAGAAGCGCAATATTTCCGCTGCCTCGGGAGCGTAGTGGCCAGAAGGTGCTGCTCAGTAGGTGGGGTCACCAGTAGGTGGTGACCTATAGGTGGTGATCAGTAGGTGGTGGCCAGTAGGTGGGGTGACCAGTAGGTTGGGTGATCAGTAGGTGGGGTGATCATTAGGTCGTGAACAGTAGGTGGGGTGATCAGTAGATGGTGACCAGTAGGTGGGGTGACCAGTAGGCTGGGTGATCAGTAGGTGTGGTGAACAGTAGGTGGGGTGAACAGTAGGTGGGGTTATCAGTAGGTGGTGATCAGCAGGTGAAGTGATCAGTATATGGTGACCAGTAGGTGGTGACCAGTAGGTGGTGAACAGTAGGTGCTGATCAGTAGGTCGGGTGACCAGTAGGTGGTGACCGGCAGGTGATGACAAGTAGGTGGGGTTCAGTAGGTGGTTACCAGTAGGTGGTGGCCAGAAGGGTGTGGCCAGTAGGTGGTGACCAGTAGGTTGGATGACCAGTAGGTGGGGTGACCATAAGGTGGTGACCAGTAGGTTGGGTGACTAGTAGGTGGGGTGGCCAGTAGGTGGTGGCTAGTAGGTGATGACATATAGGTGGTGATCAGTAGGTGGGGTGACCAGTAGGTGGTGACCAGTAGGTGGTGACAAGTAGTTGGTGACCAGTAGATGAGGTGACCAGTAGATGGTGACTAGTAGGTGGTGACCAGTAGGTGGTGAACAGTAGGAGGTGACCGGTTGGTGGTGACCAGTAGATTGGAGGGCTAGTAGGTTGTGACCAGTAGTTAGGTGACAAGCTCAGAGACAGCCAGTGAAACTATTTTGACTTAATTACCTGGAACTATCTGGCTTTTAATTACTAACGCATAGATAACAGAGGAACAGGAGTGCTCTGTCAAGCGTTAAGCATGCAACCATGAAGAGCCCTACGCAGAAGATTTTGGATTTTAGTCCCTCAAACATTTGCTAATAAATGGACTATGTGGAAGAAGTCTTGGGGATCCTATGTCCAAAGCGGCCAGGAAATGCTCATTGCGGGCTTAAAAGAGAAAATTCACACAAGGACCTTTCTGCTCTGTGATGTTGAATAAATATATAATTAAAATAATGATATCAGTATTTTGGATAATACAGATAGATTCACAAATAGGTATGATGTACATTAAGTATGAGACAACATAACAAACAACCACATGTGTGGTTATATGTAAATATTTTACAACACAACTTCATATCACAAATTTAAATCCCTTCTGCTGATGTTAAAACAATTCCCAAAACAGTGTTCATTTAAGCACGCTCGCCGTGTATGAACCGTGAGAACCTTTCCTGATGTCATGACTAGGATGAAAAATGCGTGTTTTCCACGGATGGTCCGTGACTACGTGAGCTGGCACCGTCCCGTCATCCTCACGTGCCATTATGACTAGGGCTTTAAGGAAACGATACCGTATGGTCAAACCATACAAACTGAGCACGGGTAAACTGTAAGATCGTGAACGTTCTATAAAAATTACACTGACCTGAGGCATGATACACATATAACGTCACAGCATTTATCAGCATTAAGAAAATTATGGTATTTGGCGCGTGTCGCCTTAGTAAGTGGTTTGGTCGTCCATTAGATTGTTCATAAGGATCATTGCCCTTCGCAGTTTCTTTTTTAAAATTGCTATTCTCTTCAGTATGGTGATAGTGGGTTTTAATGGCGATACTTGATCATAACCATCTACATACTATGGATTAGCGACTTTGATAGCTGGGTTTTAATTGCATTTTCATGACAGTATAGTTTACTATATGGGAATGAAATTGAATTCATGACTCCGTTGAAATTGTATTCGGATCTACTGAGCCACAAGTGAGATATCTAAAGAATGTTTATCCACAGACAAGCATACCCGCTAAATACTGAAACGAAGCCGTAAATATCATTAAGAGACCTTCAGATAATTCATTATTATTATCATGTTATTTCACCTGTCAAATTCACGGTTTCCAATAGTATTCGTTTTATTTTCACAGATCAGCCCTCTGCATGATGTGTGAAGAGGATTCCTGTTGGTCCACTTTAACGGTTCCTCGGCGATCAGGCCAATGTTTCGATGCTCCAACTCATGTTCCGGGGGTTCCATCATGTTGGTGTAGATCACCGGCTCCTACATGCCCACCGACGTCCAACGCCGGAAAAAGTACACTCCACCCGTCCAGTAGTAATACGGGTAGTCTATCCGTCGATGTCTTGGACAAGGATTAATATAAAAATGCTAACTAAAAAATAAATTTCACTCAAGGAACTTAATATTCTATTTTGTTTCTTTTTTGTATTCCATCACCTTACACAATACGAGAGATTTATAAAAAAAATATGTTTTACACAGTGATCGACATTAGCAGAAAAGTAACGTTCGCTCGGGGGACAGTTGAGCCAAACAATCACTGACCGTCACAAGAAAAGGAGTAGACCCTAAAGTTCATATTATTTTTGTTATTCTTGATGCAACCATGCTTGAACCATTTTTGGCACATTGAATATTTTAATTATGTCGGTAAAATGAATACTCAAAGACAGTGTTTAAATGTCGAATTAAGAATTAACTCTTTAATAAACAGGCAGAAAAATAAATATCACGAGACATGAGACTCCGTTATTTTAATAGAAACGTAAGCTGCTTCATGAAGAATATGAAATAAATACCCCTTATAGCATATCTTTTGACTAGTTATTGTCGAAATTATTACAGTTCACGATATAGCGTGTCTCTTGTTGATATTTTGGATAACACACCCATTCACATGTCATTCACTTACAACTTACGCATTTTTATCTAGAAATATCAATAATAAATCGCGTGTGACCGGTGGTTATTCTTGTTTGTATAATATTAAGAACATAAAGCACACTGACATCATGTTAGGTTTACGCAAAATAAGCCAATGTGAATAATAAAAATAATAACACATTCAGTTTGATATAGTGCCAACATACAGTTTGTTTCAAAATGGTGCCATATAACTTGAAAAGCTCTCACACACATGATTATAAAAGCCAGCCAATGACGTGTTGCCAGACGAGGGCTTGTTTTAATGCCCTCTAATGACTGTAAAAATAAGCTTATGTGTGAATATCAACATTCATTTTTATGACCAGCCAGGGTTTACGCCACCACCTTTTTTCACTATTCGTTGATGAAGCGGAAACACAGTTATTATCAACCTTATTCACATGGATTGTACAACTTGTTATAATAACTAATACGAGGCACTCTCCATGGCTCGGATGTTGGCGCTCGGCCAGAACAGTGGCGGCCCTAATACAAATAAAGACTCGAGCCCTCATACGCAGAACAAATCTTACGATGGTAAAGTCATTTTGAAGAAAAAAAAAATTGATGATAATCGTTGATACCGCCCTAAATATGCCTTTCCTACATTCTGAGTGAAAATGATATCAGATTTACAAAAACCGAAATAAGTAATTTACAAACCAATCAAGACAAAGCCATAATTCATTCTGGCGGTGGTACAATAACGTACGAGTCAAGAAGACATCAATATGCTGTGACAGGTTTCATCGGTTTATGATTTTCTTCGTTCTCTGCTCTGCTCCTGTTTAAGTAATAATGCCCTTAGAATGATACTTATTACAGATTTCTCTTATAAAGTCCGTTCCACTTTCCCTGTCCACCTGCTTTTTTTCGCGATTATCTCCAGGTAAGACAAAATTGCCAAATAAAATTTTCACAAATTGAGGAGAGAGGAGACAGCGTAATTGTTTAGGTACCATAACTGCTATGCTATATTATTTACTATTTACCCATGGTTCAGGGCGTATCTAACAGGCGGCCATTGTTTATCCTTTAGGGACCTGGTTATTACTTAATGTGTGACGTAACAGTGAAGTGCGTGCACGAGAAGATTACAAGCCTCACTGTAAAAAGGGGTCAGCAGCTATTGAATATAACATTACAGAGACGTCATCACTGTTCCTTGCCATGTCTATTTCATATGTTGGCGGTAAGATGTGGCAACACAATAGACTAATTTCTTAGAAAACTGTTAACAGGAAAATTACACAAGGTAGACTATAATTTCCAGCTTAGTTAATTACATATTTTCCTCTTTCTTAAATTGGGGAAAAACTGTTGGCGTTCTTTGATTTGTACAATATAGTCGCTAAAAAACAGTTGGACTGGGATAGTGGAGCGGAACAACTGTAGCCGAGCATTAAAAAAATTCCTAACAAATTTTACAGTTTTAAGAGGCCAGCAGGGCCGAGGGACGATACGGCTGCCCGAAGGCAAATAGACGGTGGCTCGTATAGGACACACATAAAATTATTTTTTTATCTCGTTCCCACGCGTTAATTATCTCTATCCCACACGATAGCATCTCGTTCCCAGGCATTAATTTCTCGTTCCCACGTTAATATGAGCTAACTGTATTAAAATAGTGCACAGGCAAATTCGAGCATTGATATGAAGCTTGAATGACGTGTCGTATCTATTGCGCTTGGGCATTAGTATCTTGGTCATACATTAGTTACCACTCACAGCCAGCTAATCATGGAGAAGTTCCTGAGAACTGATGTGATGAAAACAATGATCAAAATAACAGATTAATAAATACAAAGTTTGATTTGGTTGGGGTGTGCTTGGGTACCGTCTCTTGGGAATTCGTCTCTGCTAGACGGCAGCCCCAGTAACGGGCCAGTATAATATATGTTACAAGAGGCATAGGTTGTAAAATTATGTTTGATGACTGAAAGAAAATAAACGACCGATGATTTATAATTTTATTTTATACAGCAGCTATATTTACGTGAAATCTGTTGTATAAAATTATACCAGAATTACTGAACTTATTTTCAAGTACATACATAATTGTTTGTGATAGATTATTCAAAAATGCAAGAAATTTCGATATAATCGATTACTTGGCACACCATTATCTATAAGAGCTTAAAGGTGCCCATTCATCTACCTTTTGAAAACCCCGGAGTTAGCCTGAACCTGATTTCAGGTTACCCTCCTACTGTTCAGCTCCCCCCCCCCTCGCTGATAAAGCTAATATGATTATTTTTTCTGTAAGAAGGAGCTCACCGCTCTTGATATAATTATTCACAACATCCTCAGCTGGCTGGTGATAAAGTGGTAAGCTTCGTCGGGCCGTACATGTGTGTCTGTCCATAATACGTATTATCTAAAAAAGTTACTCTCATCCCATTTTATTTAACTTGGCAGGTGTATCTTATGGATCTCCTCACTTGATTAGGTTTTGGTCACTTACATGATTTTTCGCCCGTCTTATAGACGGATCGTATTATAGTACTGGCATATATTTCGGTCCGTCCAATAATCACTGGATGATAACCAGGAAGATAGCTGCAGAATGCTTGTCAGTTGCCGTATTTCATGATCACAAAAGATAACATTAGAATTATGGATGTAATTATCAGTTAATGTGCAAGACTGCATGTTTCATTTAAAGTTGTTGATTTATAATCTAACCGGAGAGAGAATGTTTTGTGGCTTTTGTACTGCAGAGATAATGAGAATTTAATAAAAATAATCATCGTCGTTAATTTTACTATTGTTATTGTTATAAAAAGTAGTAGAAGTAGTTGTTGTCGTTGTATTTGTTGTCAGGTTACTTAAGTAAGTGAATAAGATAAGTATCTAAATAATCATAAGTAAACATTGGGGGGAGGGGGGAAATCTGAAAGGGGGTTATCTGAAATCGCTACACCTGGCCACCAGTATGTCAGGAAAAAAAAACCTTGACCGAATTCTGATAAAAGTCGAAACTTTGAGCGAGCAATTGCGAAATCTTAACGATAGTGTTTCAACGCTCGAAAATAACAAACTGTCATCTGAGAGTGCCACCACACAGACAGTGAGTAACGCAAATGCATGTAATAGTGGCGGATCTAACGCCATCAGTGACTGCAGTGTCAACAGTTGTCCCGCGTTCAACGCAGCCACTATACAACAGGAGTGTGAAGCGCCCTGTTCAACACTCTTATATGAAAAGTAATCAAATGATTTAAAACTGAATGATATATCTAAATCTGGTATTGAAAAACATGATCAGGCTGCTGCGGCAATCGTGTCCAAGAGCCCCCGTTATACGGAATATGTTCTGGAGTGGTTAGCCTCACAAGACATTATTACAAACTGGGAGGACTTAGGACAGTTACATTCAAATTTAGCCGCACAGATTAACTACCTGCAATCAACGTATGCTATGCTTATTGTGATAGGAGCATTCAACAATGATACTGCCCAGTTGTTAAGAACTCTAGAACAAATCCTGGTTTTCATTTGGAATATATATGCACTACTGAGTCAAGAAGACAAAATCAGTCAAACCCAGCCAATGTATATGGGGCCATTCGACATCCCAGAGGTAGAGGCCGACCAGTGTTTCATCCACAGTCAAGAGATGCTTTTCAAGGCTTTCAGCTTCGAGCTTCTCGGGATTAAGGTACCCTGTGACTTCCGATGAAACGCAACAGGAAATACATGAACTTTTCATATATATACGAGTAATTCAGATATTTGGAATCTGGTACAAATAAACCTTATGTATGCAGCATTGTGTCCATTTTGTGTTTATTGTCAATGATTCAACAGCTGGATGTTCATGAATGGGAGAATATCTGTTCCGCTACACATGTATAACATTGGGTAGCATATGGTGAAGATATACCGTTTTCTATAGTGTCTGACAAATTAATGTTTGAAAATCGAAAACCCAAAAGAGATGTATAGACAGTGAAATCACACGTTCACTCAAAATTGATACCATTATTGAATGTAAAAGCAAACATGAAGTACTTTGTTTATCACCAATAGATAGTGTCCCAAAGAACAGTTGATCATTTAGACTTGTTTTGGATTTAAACTATATTAATTCTTTTTGCAAAGTGGACAAGGTTATATATGAAGACATCAATGATGTGTTGAATATTATTTATCCCAATGAAAAAAATGATAACTATTAATATAAAGGATGGTTTTCACCACATACCTGTCTCTCACAAGATGCAACTTTAATTATGCGTCAGGCTCAGAGATCATACCTACAGGTATACAAGGCTCGTGTTTGGTTTGTCAGCATCCCATTTTTATTTTTGCAAGACATACGTCCTGCTTGTCGCATTTTTTTGCTAATTGGAAATAAGGTTATCCCTTTATGACAATGTCACCACCGCGCCCTATATCAATTTTTAGGATGGACAAAGTGTAGAAATGACTCAAATAGCTCCAGCTATTTGGCAACTTATAATAAATTAATGTGACTCTTATTGTCACAAGACATTGTACACGCAGATAGATTGTCAAGGGCTGTGTCGCACTACGATTGGGTGTTAAACCACGACCTGTTCAGTTATTTGGATATAATTTGTGATCCAAATACAACAGCTCGGTGTAAATCTTTACTCACCAGACATAAAAAAAAACAGCCTGTACATTATCCCATAGACTGAAGGAGTAGATTGTTCAGCACAAAAACAACAAAGAGTAACAATTATGTAAATCCTTTATTCAGAATATTGGACAGGAAACAAGTGTTATATGTTGTTATAGCTCCAAAATCAAAGGCCCCAGTATGAACACCATGGTGACCAGCGCAAAAGTAGTTTTACCAACTTATAAACTTGTCAGTAGCCCCACTAATAAGAATCCAGAACTCATGGCAGACAAGTCTCTACATGAGACATGTTCCAAACCCCAAAGGAACTCAATATGGAAAGTATTTGCTTGGAGAATCCGTAGAAAGAAAAGTTGAATTGTGTAGGCCGGTCACAGGGGGCACAAGATCAATTTGTATTATGTTGGGCACCTTCAACTTTTAAGCATTACAACAGGATTTGCCTTGATTTTCAGAACTATTGTCTAACGAATAATGTTCAATGCCCGACAAGAAATAATTATTCTGTGATTGTAAATTACATGAACGACCTGAATGATCATGTGAGCTGTGATAACTTCGATCGACCTGAACGATCACTCAGAATTACATCTGCTGGCCTTGGTTGTTTATCTGAGAATCTACCCCTGAGAAATCCTATGAATGATGGGGGATATAAAGAAGATGCTCACATCTTTAGGTAAATCTGCAGCAAAGTAATAACATATTTGATTTTCTGTGATTTTTGGTAATTTTGGTGGTTTTGTATGGCTCCCAGTGAATGTGGACTTTGAATGAGTATAGGCATTTGTTATTTTGTATAATTTGTATAATAAATATAAATGAAGTGTGACGTAAAATTTGTTCTTCCTAAAACGATTGCTTCATCATACAACGTGATAATCGTAACAACAGATCAATGCTCTGACATAGGTTATCCCAAATGGCAAAAAGGAGCGTATCCATCCTGATTTATATTAGGTAATAGGCCACAGTAAAAACATTTCCATACCAGACAGCATGGTCAAAAACTGGCACTGAGCGGGATGATCATTCAACATTAATTAAACTACTTGAAAAAATCATGTAATCACTGGGCACAAACGTATTAAAATTACTGGACAAATTTGGAGAAAGAAAGTGATTTGCAAACATTCCGAGGCAGTAAAATTTGCTTTGTGAGGTTTGGAGAACCATTTATATTTTTCTATAAGTAAAAATGTTTAAATTATACTTAAGCGTACTCATCTAAACTAAGACATGATGCTTCAAACTAGTTTATTCAAGACAAGGTACTCTTACAACAGGATTACAACAGATGTAACTGGAAAAGTTGATACAGGAGTTACCGTTACCATGGCGGCAGTTCGACTACTCTCGCGATGCAGACACACGTCTTAGTGGCAATCTTTCATATAAAATGTTTTTGATGTTACTTCTGTCATCAAATTCAATTAAAGCTTAACAAATATATAAGTACTAGATAAGGACTGAAATCACCTTCGTCTTTCTTGGCTAAACTATGAAATTGCTATCGAATTGCATTGAAGATGTTTCAGACTAATACACTAAAAATCTGGTGAATCGTTACACTTTTTAAATCAATTATACACTGGCATCTGCAATAAAAGATCTCTAAGGTGATCATGGAATTCATATATCTATATACATCTATGTTATATATACAGATTATTTAATGTCTGCGCTGTTAATTATGAATTAGTGTTGCCTGTTCCTATAATAGAGTGTGAAATAAAGTATTTTATCTGATCTAAGACAATAACCGAGAACTAACTGTATTTCTACTATATTTCCTCTGTATTTATTTCTTACATAAATCAGGATGGCAAAGAATGTAAATGATTAAATAATTAAATGCAATGAACCAAAACATAATATAAAAGTATGAATATAAAAAGAGTGAAGATTTGGAACATCACAGCCATTATCCGATCTTTCTATTAATACGTTGAAATATTTCTTTGGAATATTAGTGATGTAAATTATAAGTACAGCGATATGTCTTGTTTATTTCCTTTATATTTTCACTAAGGTGTATTTACTTTCCATTTCCAGACCAAGCGTTAAAGGATAATACATTACTCATTGACTTAAAAGCCTAACACTGCATTGTCAATGCCTTTTGAACATGGTTTATATGACCTGGTTTATCCATGACCTGTGACTGTGGTCCTCATCTCACAGATCAGACTCTCCGATGATATGAATGGTGGTTTCCTGTTGGTCCACTTGAATGGCTCTTCTGAGATCAGACAAACAAATGGATGCATGCGTGTTTCTGTCGGTGGCTCCTTCCAGTTTGTGTAGGTCATCGGCATCCCCGTACTTTTCCATGTCCACCCGCGGTTGGTGTAGACGCCACTCGTCCAGTAGCAATATGGATAATTTATCCAGGGCCATGCTAAAATAATCACCAGAAGAACCTATCTGGTATGACGCCTGTAGTTGTATAGGACTTATATCAACTTGTACCAAGAACACCTTTTTAGCTCGCCTTCGTATATTTCTTGTTTTTTTTTTTTGTAAATATATTATACTTAACAGTAAACCCTTATATTAGAACTGCTTAAACCCTTTTGACAACATTATAGAATCGAATATACCTTATGAGAAGACAGTATATAACCTTGTAATAATATACATTATTTCTAAACCTCAAGGGAGGGTAGACATTATTAACATTTGCTCATCAGGCACAGGTAAGCTCCAGAATATCACGACAACGTGAGCATGACAAAAGGCATGAGTGTCTAAAAGAAAATTTTTAATTATTAAATTGTGTCTCGGCAGGATATATACTTTCTCTAAAATTTTTGGGGCTAGGGGGATCTTTAAGGACAAGAAATTACATAGCCTAGATAACACTTAAATAAAAATATAAAACAAAAAATAATAGTTCAGTCAACGCCCACCCCATATAGAGGAATGCATAAAACAGAACATAAACCTTCAGCTAATTCCCAAAATCAAATCTCAGGTCAATCTAAAGCCCTCGCAACGCAAACAGGCCTCCACCTGAATGCTTCACTCAATTGCTGGGAAAAACAAAGAGAAATAAACCCTTATCCAGGCTCTGGTGCAAATAAGTTCCTACAGTTTCATAATGCAAATATCAATTTCAACAGGATTTTCTGTAGTTAGCAGCGTTTGTATTTTTTGAGAGCCAAAGAGTATTATACTCACGGTGCTTGTAACTTTTTGCATTCATTGCTACTAACCTATTGAAGCTTGCAGGTGTGTGTTGTCTACTTACCTATTGAAGCTTGCAGGTGTGTTGTCTACTTACCTCTTGGGGCTTGCAGGTGTGTGATTTCTCGGATGACTTTTTCCAGGTGCTCCTGTTCTCTCCGCGTTTCTATGGCCACCAAGTTAGCCTGAAGATTTCTACAGTAGTCATGGGATTCTCCAAATAAATTTACTTTGTGGAACGTCTTGAACAAATAACAAGTTTGTCCATGTTCATCGATTAAACCGAACCCAAAGTCATCGGTACATTCTGAAAAGGTATAAAACATATATCGATCATAAATATAACTTTTATAAAAGGATCTCCGCCTCTGTGAGGTTGTGAAATCGGGTTCATGTGTTAGTCTTGGTCTCTCCGTAAATTGGACTGATTAAAAAAAAATATCACCGCAATTGTTAGGTTTGGTTACATATCCAGCTCAGAAAAGTTATGTTTCTAGTCTTTTGATATCAACAAACGTTCACTTAATGACCGTTAGTGAGCTGGTTCACCGAGGTAGCAGGGAACATATCTTAAAGTAATTCTAAGTGCAATCGGGAAGTATTTTCTTTGGGTAGCCTATTTCTGTCATTAAATTCTCAGTAATAAACAAAACATTAAATGAAATAAATAAATGAAAGTCCAATCATAAGAGGGACCAGGCTAAAACGGGTATAAACGTTGAAGTAAGATAACATAGCCAACAGCATAATGCCTTCGAATGTAACGAGATAATAAACCAAGAAGTGTCGATAATTACAAATATCAACAATATGAAAATGGCATACGACATTTTAATTGTTGTGGAGTGAATTCCATTTGTGAAAGTCTCTGTGGTGAGTCCACTACATAATTCACAACTGTATATGTATAGTTCTCCCTGATGGGCCCTGTACTTCTCCCCGGATCCTCGACATTACACTTTGATACTTGAGTATCAATTCCCTGGGCTGACGTTGCAGAATATTCCACGGCCTTCAGAGGATGCATGGGAGTACTACTAGTTCCATTTGGCGGTCACAGCGATGGCTATTAAAACTCGCACCATCTCCCTTGCGAGCTATGGATCTACAGATTCGTCTTGAGCTCCTCAGATAATTAGGTAAAGACTGCTCCTCTGGTTGTTGTGCCGACATGCAAGAATGGAGCAGCTGTCTCGCCCAGTGATTGACGGCTTTTGCCTTTGTAACGCCCGTTGTTCCAGGAACCGAAGAAATTTGTTGAAATTGGATTTTCTTTCACTGAACCTTACCCGATGTGTACTCGATTTGACAGAGGCGAGAAGCTCCTTGAGAACTAGGAACATTCACTCTTCGCCATCCGGAGACTTTGAAAACTTAAGAAAAGTGCCAAGGTAGATGGTGTAAAAGGGCGTTCAATTATACGAATATAAAGTGGCTCTTTTAAAATTAGATCTGTCTCTTTAAGTGACTCGGCGATAGTTCCCTTTGAAAGGCAAGAAATTCTGTAAAAAGATTCTGGTAGGCATGATGATTTTTTCGCGGATTGGCTTGAAAGAATTCTACATGCGAAACCTCAGCGAGTCCATTTATTATAAGAGAGATAGGCTTCCCTCGCTTACGAAACATAGTTTAAATATTTCAGATCAAGTTAAAAGCCTGAACAGGGAAGTGCATGCGTCCCTGAACATCATGGACGATAGACCAAGAAAAAAAGTTTCTCCATTAGAATGTTCATGTATTGATGTTGTTCTTTCCGTTGCCTGCCAATGTCTATTTAATGTTTTCACCTTTTCGCAAAACGGTTTTGCTGCTTCTTCTCACTGCAGTTCGGCCTGTAAACTTTGCCGTTCCACCCTCCGCGTGATTACTCTAGTTTCTGGTTCTACAATCATTAGCAAGCAACTACATTATACATATCCACATGAAACCTCTGTTATAATTTACAGCTGGTTCAATTTGTTACTTATTGATTGGCTATTGCCGCTTCCTTCCTCAATTCATGAAAAGGATAGTAGTAGTGTGTAGATTAATCTATTTTATCGATGATTGGTCGTTTTCTTTCAAAAATCGAATAATTGATTGTATTTTTGAATAATAGATTAAAAACGATTATGTATGCACATGCAAAGAATTAAATCCTGTCGGACATATACCAACACAAAGTAACGATCAGCATCAAAACGGATTCTTGTGCAGCCAACAATCGTCCGACGGCAAGTGCACCTTTGATGGACTGATGGATTGATTGTGAATATCGATGTACAAGTAAGGGCATTACTGGGTACTATATTTGATGTGCCTGTATACAGCAGATTTTAAGGTAATATGGAAAGTACATAAATAATTGATTGATAATCGATCATCGGTCGTTTTTATTTTTCAATCATCGATTATGTTTTTAAAATCAATTCCTACATCTGATTGACAGTATCTGCTGTATTAATTAATTCTAAGGATAATATTTTCTGTACTACGTCATGTTATTTAATGCTCTTTTTATATTTATTATAGATATGTGTGATATATTCAGTTATCTGCCGAAATCATTTCCCAAGTGTTTGTTAGCGCAACCTTGTATTGAAAAAAATATTCATGGAACTTATATTGATAATCAATACGAAATATCTTCAGTTCATGGATTATATTGACTAATGGAGGAGACTGGGGAAGAAATGATTGCAGACAAAAGTGTATGTCTTTCATGGACAATACGTTCATGCAAAGTGCTGCATTTTTGTATCCTCCCTGGCACTCTACTTACCAACAACTTTCTTCAGAGCTTGCTTTGGCCCCCTCTGACTCAGCACCGTCGTTGGCGGATCCGTGGGCAGGAATGTCTGATTCACAAGCAGGATACAGACGTTTTTAAACACTCTGACGTCATCACATGAAGGACGTGTTTGCCGACTACAGAGCGCCAAGAATTCTTTTGAGGATACACCAACCTTGTGTACCTTTTTATGCATAGTTTTTGCGGGACACGAATCATGTTTAATTCCTAAAAATAATAATTATAATTAACGATGCTTGGAATATAATTTAAAGACAGGCATCCTTTAAATGCGCATATCAATATATAGTCTACCGATTCACCGATATATCTAAAGAATTCTTAACATGAACTGAATCAGTATCAGAATTTAAAGTGAACAGATAAAACATATTTTATGTTACATAAGGATGTTCAAAAAGTAGTCTAATGCTACACACCTGGTGTTTTAAATGTTAAAATATTTATTAGACGGCAACTATCAATGCATACGTGATAATGTACTTACCTGAAGCAAGATCTAAAATTGTCAGAAGACTAAATCCAAGATTCCACATGAATCCCAATATGGATGTCATTTTTAGTTCTCTCTGTACGACAGCGTTAATGCAAAACCTGCTGTCAAGTTTCGGCAAGGACAGGATAAACAGTAGATGTAAACTGATATGTTCTGTCGCTGGATACAGTCTGTGCCATGTATCTAACACAATGGTTCCAACAGTAAGGGCTTTTCCATTTTCAAATAATAAAAAAAAACAATAACCACGAAGAAATCAAACGGGAGATAATTGGTTATGTACCACTCGCTGCTGACGTTCCAGTGTCTGGTTATTATGCTGGTATGTCGCATGCCAGTCAACGCTGAAAGCTATGTTATTTCAAAACTAGGTTTTAAAAATGCGGTCATTTAAGTTTTAATTGTAAAGCTGGCTGTATATTTTAAATCGATACGATAAATAATTTAAACGTATGATCTGAAATAAGCATTTAAACTTTTCTGTTTATAGAACAACACTCAAAGGCAGAATAAGGCCGAAAATCAATATAAACAGTAAAACTAAACAAGTTGTATATATATAGTATCATATACAGTTAGTTTTACTTCATGTGCTACAGCCAGCGCCACTTTAAACCATCCGCGTCAAACGTTTTTAAGGTCCAAGTGTCACGTGGTAATCTGGCAATGAGCTTGATCGCTACTAAATAAAAATAATCTTTGAGACCCGCATCGGTCAATATATCCCCTGATGATACCTGGGCAATTTTTATCAACGGATACCTAAATATAATAATTCCTCTAAAACGTTAACCAGCTTGATCACAACAACGTTTATGATCTCATATTTCCGTCTTTGAGAATCATTTTTTTTAGTGGCCGCTATGCGCTATTGTTCATAGGTAACCATGTGTTAATACGTGTAAAAGCCTTTACTGATCTTAAAATGAACACGTCTATGAATCGGTCTAATTTTGTGTGATATAATTCACACTCAAGGTCTCAAGGACTCAAGGTCTGTTATAAACGCAAGCATGCGTTGATCGCAGCTGATAATCGTTGGCAGAGGTATGTGTCCTGTGAAATTGAAAATATAGTGTCCGATATTTCAACATGGTTGAACGGATGCAATGATCTGATGCAAATAAACGTTGGGATGTGTCACAAGCTTTTAACACGGTGCAATTTCGTCTCAAGAAAAATTGAAGGGGAACTTTAAATAGCGATGTTCAACATGAAACATGTATATATTTTCATATAAAAATTATTCCATTTATCATAGCAACTGCGAACAATTCTCCATCCAATCTCTTGGCTTCAACAAGATGTTTAAGCATAACATTATATATTTATATATATATATATATATATATATATATATATATATATTAATAGCGTATCGCGATTTGTGTGATTTTCCGTATCTCCGGATATCCGGTGGATTTCCGATACCACCTTACGGATTGTTGTGTTCCCCCCAAACCGTGCGTAGCACGAGTATTTGCTAGTGTATATATATATATATATATATATATATATATATATATATATATATATATATATATATAAATGACTTGTAGAACGTTCTATTGTACTTCTTTATTAAACGATGACGATTCTTGTTTTAACATCATGCATTTCGAAGGGGAATCACCATGTTATGACCGACGGCGGGGTCCCCGTTATGAAGTTCACGGCGAGATTTGGACACCCATAGTTCTATATAATCTGGTTTTGCATTTTAATATTACAAGTAAAAGAAATAAAAATGTCACGATCCTTTCAAAATTTCGACCTCGTTATTGTCTCATATGTTTACCGTTGGTTGTCATTTCTATCCCAGTGCATGAGAAAAATATTTTACGCTCTTTATTAAAAAAAAAGTTAAAAGCCGCCTGCCCGCATCATTTCCCGATAAAAATGCCCGAAAAACATACAATATTTTTTTGGCATAATGAGACAGATTTTATCCATATGGTGATATGTTAGTTAATAATATGGAACTCAAATGCAAATGCAGAGGATCAGTGTGTATAAAGAAAATTCACGTGACAGGAAGAGAATTCAGGTTGATATCGAATGTACTGCTCGGAACCAATGGAGCTAATTACTGGTATGATAATTTTGTTCTTTAATGAAATTAATACTTTAAATGTATAAAATTTTTCACAGGCATATTGCGACGATGTTTTATTTTTCTCCTGTCGGCATAGGTTTTTTTTTTGCAAAATTACAAAATGACAAAATTACAGACAGGTCGACTCGTAGGAATAACACATATTTACAACCATAAAGAGCACAATAAATATCATTTTGAGCAAGAGACAAGACTATATAAACTCCATCATGTTGTTCGTACGCTAACTGCACCTAATCATGTTGACTGGCTGTTTTTTTAATGACAATTTTGGCAGAGGTAAGGGATATACTACGCAGATAGATATACTCAACTGAACCTGATGAACACAATCCTTTTGTCAGATTTAAACCGAGCAGAAATTATGATAAGATATTCTCAATGAAACAATGCAATTTCAATAGATTTCTCATAACGTTTTGGGTAAATGTTCGAAAACGCTGTTGTTTGACAACATAGAGATAATAGAAGAGGCTTTTACTGACAATATATTTGCCTTGAAATATAGAATACTAGCAATGAGGCATTCGTATATGTTGTGTGGTGTGTCCACGTGGATATAATAAAGTCTGGAAATGCCTTTGCTCATCTGAAAATGCTCGCAGATAAATATACTTTAGTCAGAATATGTAACAGTATATTTTGAACACGATTATGTTGTCAGATTTGAGTTGACGAGATATCCTCAATAATACATAGTATGATTTCAATAGTTTTCCCATAACTTTTGGGCAATTGTTCGAAGACGCCGGAGTTTTCTAAATTTCTTTTCGGCCTAAAAATAAGAAAAATCATATATTTTGGACCAGAACACTCCACATATTTTTATCCTTGTCATCTCCTTTAAAACACATTTAAACGCAATACAGGCCTTGTGAAATATTCATAGACATCAAAATTTATGTTACAGGTATCCTCACTGTATAACCCCATCTTAACCTTTAATTAGCATACACGGTAAGCTGAATGTCATGGTCTTGGGCTTTAATGTAGAGACATTTCGATTTTGTATCTTTACTAATACATTCGTACATCGCAGTCATATATTATCTGAAACGGCCTTTGCATTAAACACTCTGTATATTATGCGGTCTGATATGATAATTTAAGTATATATATATATTCATTTTACATGGATTATACAAATAGCTATTATAACTAATCTAGGCACTCTTCATGGCTCAGGTCGTGGCGTTCGGTATTGTCAAGAGGTGGAGGAAACCGGAGAACCCGGAGAAAACCATTACAACCCACTCATAGCGACGCCAGGAAACAATAGATGGTTAACAGATGCCTATCAAACATTTCTTGATGTCAAACATTAGATATAGTTTGTGTTTAACCAATTCCTTCATTTGCGGCGCAATATTAAATTTAGCTCTTGGACCATTTGTAATAGTTTCTTATGGAGCGCAAGTAGACAAAGAAAATGTGGCGTCAACTCTTCAATTTATTCTTGAGTGCATTCATTCATAAATTATTTTTGAAGTTGATGCATTCTGCATTCTTTTACATACATATAATTGAAAATAATAATATAATTTTCTTAAATAATATATTTATTCTCATAAAGTAATAGACAACATAAACAAACAAATATCTGCACGGTTATTTACAAATAATCGGAAACGCAGCATGGTATTACATGGGGTTTACTTTCTTAGTGAGTTCTCTCAGTATATGTGGTTCTCAAGGCTTGTAACAGGACACAAAGCGGTTGTTATTCAAGACCATATACGACCAATTTATGTCCAACGCCTTGGTATATATTTGTTATACTGCATCAGTTAACAAATAAGATCTACTGTAGCCTGCCTGAATATTGACCCTTTTTATGTGATGGTTCTATAGACGTCAGAGTGCGGACCGAGTGACATGCTGCACTTTCACATTCCCCAAAACAAGTTTTATTGACATAAATGGTTTCATCATCCAAAAATGTAACGGGTTTAATATATATTTTTAAAGTCAAAGTTGAAGTCCAAACTTCTAGGAGTCTCTAAACAGATTCAACCTTGGTCATTATCTGACTTCCTTCAATTGATTAAACATGTTTACAAAAAAACAAAATCTATCTTTTATTATTTGAACCTAACTTACAACATGACAAAAAAAGCAAAATAGCAAAAGCCTTATTAAATCAGTATTATTGCTGGCTAAAAAGACAACGATAGTGTGTTGCCAACGCAACAAACACAACAGATTAAAATAAACGCCAAACGTGACCAAACATGACAAAACGTGACCCAATGACTAAAAAGCTTCCTTTTGAATTGTTCCCATACAATAATACTGTAAAACTAGATATATTTTATTTTATACAGGAAACTTTTTGCAGTCTAATAATTGATTACCACTAGAAGAATCTACCGAGAATTGTAATAGAATATAGTGACTTCAGGGGTACAATCTGAGATGTGTTTATCAAACACAAATCTCCAGTAACTTGTAAGTGTTTCCAATTTATGCTGGGTTGAGAAATACATAATAATAAAATTACATTAGGCCCAAAGAAAACAACATAATCATTCAGCCATTCATGTGGTAAAAAAAAATATCTTACTGCAATAAAACGATTATAAAAGCAAAATCTTGTAAACAGATGTGGTGAATGATGTGTACATTTAAACGATTATAAAAGCAAAATCTTGTAAACAGATGTGGTGAATGATGTGTACATTTCAACATATCATCTTCACACATACTTCAATCTCAAGTTAAACTAGGAGTAATCAACAAATTGATCAAACCAAATGAATACCTAGTGTGAAGAACTAGGAAAAATAACCAGCTGATGGAAATAAATACAATCAGCCAGGAGTGTGGCAATATTAATGAAAAAAACTGAAGACAAAAATATTTACACAGACTGAACTGAAAGTCCTAAGACCTTCATAGATAAAATAGTCAGAGAAATTAACAATTTTGTTGGACCCAATCATACAGCAGTAATAGGACTGAGAAAAAGGCAACTGCCAGGTGATCAGCGAAGGAGAACCTAAAGAGGATGAAGAAAGAGACTCGTCATGTGAAGGCCATTTACTGCGTGTGCAGTGAGTGGTCACAACCTTCAAACTATCCATTTTTAGAGACAGCTGTAATGATTTTAAAGAAATGGTTCATTCAATTGTCCTCAGACTTTGTATGATGAGAGGAAAATATATAGGGAGGATGCACAGCCTTTTACTTTATTAACTTCTTAAAGATGCCAGTGGAAAATGCATGAATAAACTCACATTACTATTAATTTTAAAGTGCTGAGAATGAACTAACCCTCCTAAAATTGTCAAAAATTAAGATAACCATCCAAACCTCTCAAGTGACATACTTTCACAGACCAAACCTGTGCAAACAAAGTGAGAATTCATAAATCTTTGCTGACAAAAGCCATCGGCTGTGTTTGAGATTTATGGAAAAGGGCACGATGATTGATGCACGTACATTCATTGTTTTATTAGGTACACCATGACTGAATAATAGGTCATTGGGGTCAAAAGAATGCCATAATGGACCAATAAAAAAACGCACATAAAACGCCATTTTTAGTTCGAGGACTACTAGGTCTTTTTAAACACTTGTATACAAAATTTTCGAGAGAATCTTTCGAGACGCTTCTCGAAAAGCAGACAGACGACAGACTGACGCTGCACCAGTAGTTATTGCCAACATGAAATCGATCTAAACTAAGGACTTCACAGGCCAAATGTCACGGATACGATGCCATATGGTCAAAACCTGCTGAGAAGGGGGATACAGATACAAATTGTTACGTAAAGGACACCATGTGATCAAAAGCTGGAAAATGGGCAAAATGAACTACAAAAATGTAAAGGCCCTTTGCAGTACAGGCGCTTTTTAAATTGTAATTATTTTCAATATAGACTGCTTTTCTTGTGGATGTTATAGCTATACATGACTACAAAGCTGCCAAGCAGTAGAGATTTT
The DNA here is from genome assembly GCA_026874595.1 of Sipunculus nudus. Lineage (NCBI taxonomy): Eukaryota > Metazoa > Annelida > Sipuncula > Golfingiida > Sipunculidae > Sipunculus > Sipunculus nudus. Next base: position 22,499,597 of record CM049322.1, on the reverse strand, counting down.
GATATCTGGATACACAAAATATCAATAGTCTCAATTTTTTTAGTATGAAAAAAGTGGTGACTGAAATACTAAAGTATCCACACGATGGTGAACCGTTACGGAACAGTTAAAATGACATCTGTGCTGATGTGATCATCTTTTCAAAACATTAAAATTCAAGATGATTTAATATTTGACTCGACTTTTTCACAGATCAGGCCTCTCCATCTTGCGTGTAGAGGAATCCTGTTGGTCCACTTGAATGATTTCCCAGCGATCAGGCCTATCCATCGATACAGCAGTTCATGTTCCAGGGGCTCTTCCCAGTTACTGTTAGTCACCAGCTCCCCCGTGCTGATCCACTTCCACCCTTGTCCGATCATGTACATGCCACTCGTCCAGTAGATAAGCTCGAAGTCTTCCTTTCGGTGTGCTGGATAAGTAATACTTTTATGATAGACAGCAAAATAAAAATGTCAGTCCAAGAATGTTAGGATTATTTATTAATTTTGGATCACTGTAAGAGTGGGTGACTTTTTGTTGTTATAATCCTAACCTTACTCATCAGTCCGGGATTTGTGCAGGGTTAGAACACTGCTTAGCCTAGTTTCCGTTTTTAGTCTGGCCTTATCAATAGGCCTTGATATTGTTGTCCCTATTTCCAAAAGAGGGAATGTACTGCGTTTTATTCAGCTGAAAAAGTACAGTAACAAATAACACTCGGCTACATCTTTCACACCGAAGTCAAAGCATCAAAGCATTTTAGTATGCTAATATATATATATATATATATAACAAAATTGAGGCTTGCTGTCATAGACGAAGGGTTTAACAATGGGACCTTTGTCAGGAAACAACAATTTATGCGACTCCAATTTTCACCGGGCGGACAAACGGACCTGATTCCTAACGAATCCCCCCTCCCCCCCTTTCATTTTTATGTCTTGCAACAATAACCGATGTATAGAAAACATATATATATATATTCCTAAAGTGGTGCTTAAGGTCACACCTTAGGCCATATATTGCGAATTAAGGCAACAGCATACTTAGGGCAATAATTTTGCGTCGCCTTAATTTTTAACGAACTAACATGCAATAACCAGCCATCCAGTGACTCTGTCATTAAAACATAAACAAGATTCTATGGATATATTATGTTATTGGAAACACAATATTAAGTCTGATAAGGCTTCAACCTTAGAAATTATTCCTTATGTATAATCTGCACTGTCCTATTATGGGCATAATAGCAACAGTTTGTTTTTCTAAGATTACACATGTTTCATCAGTATATATTCGCGGAAGTCCTGTCACAGAGTACGCCTGGTGTTATCGTCTTACAAAAAATGCCACACTCCGGCAGAAGATATTCTATATTTGTGTTAGAAAATACGATATACATTTCTCGCGAATTTATATACACAAATATGTAACCCTGTACAGTAGCGCCCACTGGTGAAACGGGATAGCACTAAAAATTTGGACCTGCATAGGCGTATTTCGCCACGAGGTGCTACATGTTATCGGTTTCATATACCATAGTATATATATATATATATATATATATATATATATGACAACATTTAGGCTTGCTGTCATAGACGAAAAGTTTGACAATGGGACCCGATACCATACCTCCACGCACAGTTTTTACTTTGATACTAACCATGCACTAGAGATTTGGCTTGAGCCTATACGTTAAAGCTTGGAGTTTAATCTAGAGATCTGATTTTAAAAACAGGAGATTTTATTTTAGACCGGATGAGTTTTTTTTTTTAATCCAGTCATGAAGAAAGCGTGCTTTGTTAAATCCAGTATATAAGATAAGAACAATAGAAATACCAAACTTCAATCTAAAGAACTATAGTGAAGCAAAAGAGGAAACCGGTCTCAAGTTTGTTTAAATAGCCATCACATCGAGCCGTTCAGTACATTAAGATTTCATACATCATTTGTAGTCTACAGGTGTCTGTTGTATTTCATCACACAGAATCACTTTGTATTTATCTGTGATCAGATCTATGGGCATCTTACCTGTTGGGGCGTGGAGGTGTCGATTCTTTCGGGCGACTTTTTCCAGGTGCTTTTGTTCTCTCTGTGTTTTATGGCTACCAGACCAGAGCCCTCCCTGCGACAATAGTCTTGTGAATTGGACCAAGATTTCTCTCCGTTGGGCGTCTTGAACAAATAACAGGATTTCCGCGTCCCATCGACCAAACCATATCTGTATTTCTTTGGGCACCCTTAAATATTCAAAGACAGAGATATTTCGCAGAGATAATATTTCACGAATGTGTCTTAATATGTCTAGGTATCTCTTTGACACAACAAGGTATCGTTTCTACAGTCCACTGAAAGAAGATTTATAGTTCATGAAAATAGATGAGAAAGTTCATTATAAAATAATACACTGAACGTTATGCAAGTCCCAATTATGTGTAGCTAATAATCCTTTCATTTACTATTCTTGTCTGTTAAGCCTCGACTGGATACTCTGCACTTGTCCTAACTTCTGGTGGGCCATTATTTGAATTTTGTACCTGATTTACTTCTTTTATATTAATGTTATATAAATCATGGAAATCTACGTACTCACAGCCCTCTGATCTAGTGACCTGGCGGAGGGCGGGGTCGTAGGCGGGACCGAGGGCGGATCCGTCTGGTTGACCAGCAGAACACACACGTTTCCGTGGACCCTGACGTCATCACACGGGGGGCTTGTTTGGCGACCACACAGTGTTAGGCATTGTGTGTGAGATATACCCATCTTGTGCACGCGTTTGACCTCCTTGCCCAAAGATGATTTTTGTCCAGGACATAAAACCTGCTTTGCTCCTGAAAGAAATGATTCCAAGTAGGACCTCGAAATCTAAGTTAATTTTATTATTATTATTATTATTAGTATTAAGATTTTTTCCAAAATATAATATATAATTCTTATAAAAATATTTTTTTATATCTAGTTTTTTTATTAATAATATTATTATCATTATTATTATATAATGGAATATTAGATAATTTATTATTATTATTTTATTAGTTTTTATAATGTTATATATTATTTTACCTTATAAAAAAATTGTATTATTATTAGTTTTAATATGATAAATATTATCATTATTATCATTCCTTATAATATGAACGTACGTGCTACAAAAAAAGGAAGGTTAATAATGGTACGTTAAATATAAATCAATTTCATGTTGAAAATATTTTTAATGTTGTTCTGTTATTTGTAAACTATCCTGTCCAGCGTACCTATTTAAACAAAAGCATTATAGTTCGTATTTGTATACGAAGCAGACATTAGATTATTTCAAAGTTTACTTTTGACCAAAAAAATATATTTATTTCCTCGTGTGCAACAAGTTTATTTGATCATTGATAATTTATTTGCATTCCCAGGATTATGTTAGAGTATATACTTGCCTGTGGTGAAGTTGAAAAGGACCATGGATAAAAATCCGATATTTTCTCATCCATTCTCCTAGTTTAGATGGCATTTTATTTACCTACTTATTTGCAGAGTCAAAATTTAAACCGGTACTGATATTAGTCAAAATCATTTTAAATCAAATCTCAGTAACCACGTTGACTGGGAGAGTACCAGTGGTAAAGGCACACAGGCATCAAACTACAATGGCAGCGAACAGAAAATTCCAGAACTAGTAGAGGGTAGATTTTCCTTTAATCTGTATACTTATATTGGAGACAGATTGGTTGTAAAGGTCACTTAATTGTATCAAAATCAATGCATGTCGAACAGAACAGATTCATATGAGAAAGGTATGAATGACAGTCAAAGTCTAACCAAGCCTGTCATCTCGTGAGACGTTGTGGTTGTATTGTTCGTGCTTTATTCCAATATGCATTGTATTGAGAGAATATGCCCGAAAAAAAGTGGACACCGAGACGTCGAGCATTAAATGAAGTCATGAATTTCCAGCACTTCATGGTCTTCACATGAAATACCTTTAATAGAATAGTCGACATTTCTCGGCTGACAGCTGTAAATCTGACCATTTGTAAAGTCATTTTTTATGAAGAACAATCATAATAAAGCCAAATCCAAATCCTATACAACCATGGTGCCCTTAAAATTTTTTACTGTGCCTATAATACCTTTGATTAAATTCTGTATAAAATCGCTGGTACAATTAATCCATGTGAGCTTTTATAAAGATCTAGTTAAAGCGACGGGGAAATTGCGGTTCTTATACGGTTTTCGTTTAGCAAGAATTTTATTGATATCGCAGATTTTATATATCTAGCTATCTATCTTATATATACACCATTCGGATATGTTCACCGAGGCGAAATGTTTTAATGTTTATCTGTGATATAGGAGTAATATTAAATGAAACTAGATGCACCCATGGAAAATCCACGGTTCTATATCATAAATATTTTGTAATGAGCTGATAGGGATTGAATTGGCATAATTTTTCTCTATAAATATCCCGTGCTTTTCGCAGGGACTGTTGTTCATGATATAAAAATCATTTGTGGTAGGATTCTCCAGGAAGAACCCTCCCCTTAAAATGTCAGCTAAGAAATGCAAATTCAACTATTCAAGAAATCAAACAAAGAAGTAGATGTATGGCATATATAGGGTACACGAAGTTTGTGTGAATGTTTTTATCGGATAAACAATATGGGCACGAAATCATCAGTGTCGGAGTAATGGCGCTTGTATCCATCTAGCGATCAAGATATTTTTGCGCCTAAAATGAACGACTGAGGTCCTTTAAGACCCCATTGCATTTTTTTCACAGAAATGAAACATTTTAACGGTTTCCTCCATGATGATCCTACCTTATCTTCTTCCATTCTTAATAATAGACATTCTAAAGTGCTTTAATGACAGGTAATTATCGTTTCCTCTATTTATAAGCAAAAGGGAATACAGAAGACACGAACACAACTATACGAATTGTGTACGAACAAAATTTCAATTATTTGGACTATCATTCCCTGATTTGTTCCTGAAAACCTAATTGTTTTTTTTAAAATAAGACCAATAGAGAAATAACAGTTGGAGCTTGGATTAATTTTCACGGTTTCCTAATATAATATAAGCACCAAAACATCTATGAACAAGGTACCCCAAAGTCTTTTTTCAAGGGATAATATATATAGTATTTGCTATCAATGACCGGTCTAGTAAGGGTGCAGACTGGCAAACATCATTTGCCTCTAAACGCTTAAAAACATCAGAAGCTTAGAATTAAGGTTATAGGGTTCTGTTAAATTGGCGCCAGTTCCCATAAGGATTGTTTACATATCTCTTAAGGCTTCAAATTTGCCAAAGGTTTGCTTGCCTGCTTTGATTCCCTGGCAGGCAATTGATCCGCACGTACCCGATGATATATCAGAACCTTCTGGGTATTCCATTCATTGTTACTGAGAAAACGGATCATCCATCTGTTTTAAACCAAAACGGATGTTGTGGTCATGGTAAATGTTCTAGAACCCTGCAACAAATCAAATCTCATACATAATTACTTAGATCTTGGAATAACCAACTGAATGCTATACTTGTAAATGTATTTGGTTCTTATGTTAATTGTCAATTAATGCCCTAAGGTATGCCTGACTTCTCTGTTTTTTATCTAATGAAATTAACTGAATGAAGTCTACTGTCGCTGGTATAAAATACATTGAAAACACTTACTGAACGTTGTCATGTCGTATTTATTGGGTGTGCTCGGTGAATACTTGATAATGACACTTGATGTAAACTTAAACACATGACTGATAAGGAGATTCTGGTGGCAATTTTTAGGCTCCAACTGGAGAACCTAGTTAGTTATAGAATCCCTATCCGTTTAAAAATGGTAATATATGTTCATGTTTCAAAGACCCTGCAGACTGCGGATCCTAATAGAATATGCTTGCATAAGATAACTAATTTCAAGAAAGACAATTGGGTCATTGGGCCTTTTAATGTGTTACGGAATTGTCACAAGTCTTATGCAACACTTGACATTGGTGATCACCCTAAATTCAAGAGGTAACAAATTGAGCATAACACCCCTGCCCAAGACGTCTGCTTGCCTGTACGCAGCTTGATGGTGTGAGTTCACATGTATTCTCTTGTGTTAATTCATTATTCGTAGCCTAATGTGAAGATTATGGGCTTTTTGCCAGAAAATTAACACAACATGTTGGAAGACCATTACGATGCATTCCTCAATATTGCTTGTATGACGATTCAAGTAGGCTTACCTGCCCAACTACCATTGCCTACTGATCGGGTAGTCACGGCTTACCTCATCCGAGATTGATTCTAGGCAAATTCCACGCATATTTAAATAGGTTACAGGTCACAAGACATACAAAATGAACTCTTACTGTGCCCTTATTAGTTAGTAATTTTGAAAAAGAAACTGATCTGCGATCATTTAGATACAACTGGTTTTACAATTCGAAATTATAAGAAAAACTATCATTTGCCACTCTTTCCTAATAAATAATTGAATAAACTATTTCACAACATTTTATTTTACAAAATCTCATAACATACACACACAAAATATAAAACATTGCACACTTTGTCTGAAAATATAAAATATTATTTAATATTACACAAGGCTATCCACGCAGTTTTTCTCTATACTACACAATGTTTCCGTTTGTTCTCAATAATACATATAATGTTATAATGTGCATAACGATATAGCATATACCTCTTTAATGCTGAAGCCGTTTAATCAATGACATAAATATATATTTATTTACAATGCACTCTATTGATCCGACACACTATTGGGGTTAGGTCAATAAAGTTCATGTTCAATTAGAAATGTCAATGGTCACAGAGTGTGAAGTTTTCCTTATTTATAAAGATAATGCTAAAGTAGATTAGAAAAAAAAGCTCAAAATAATATTTGTTAGCTGTACCTAGGGAGTACTATAGTTTTATAAATTAGCACCATAAATACAGATCATTAGCAGGGGTGTTGCTAGTGGGGTTTCCCTAGGTGCCGAAGCCGCTCGCCCCATCCGACTGTGTGTGTAATATTGACGATTCAATTTCGTGACAGTTGATATCTGCTATAATTACAGCATGGAAGTATACATGGCTGATAAAATATATTTTCTCCTGAGATCTGTTAGTCCAGCTGTTAAGAGAAGAATTGTGCAAAAAGTGAAAGAAGCATGAAACCTGGCATAATAGTTGGCCAGACCATACTTAACATTTTCAGATATAGGGCCAAGCGGAATTCATCCAATTTTGGTCAGTATCCAAGATGGCGGCCAAGATGGCTGCCGGATTATCAAATATCAATACATTCGGTTATATTTGTCCTTGAATGCTTTCCAAGTGCACTATTTCTATGTTTTTGGGGTCGATAAATTCATTTATAAGGGTTTAAAGTCTGTAAAATGACTCTGTGGATGAATCCTGGTTTTGTTTATATTGAAATTGTCCTACATTTTCCCTTGTTTACTATCACAATGGATAGCAAACAGTATTTGTTGAGTTCTGCAAAGTAGTCGCATACATTGTGATCGTAGTCAAATGCAAGTGTCATTTGCTGGCTGAGGTTGTCTGCTTTGTCATGAATTCGGATGCTTTATTAGTAGAACAATTTTTATTGCAATGTTTCTTCCTTTCTTCCTTTTACTTCCCCTTTATTTGCATGCTTACAAATATAATTGCTTTGAAGAGGTGAAGGGTGCAAAAAATTATCTGTCGAAATCTGCAATGAAATTAGGATTGAACTTGATATGTCCGTAAACACTTACCATTAGAATATCTGAAACCTACATACATGTACTTAGGTTTTACGATCAGCATTCATGTAAACCTTTGTTAGGGCAATTGGAAAATATCAAACGCATGAATCCAACTGTGCTGACATTTAACATATATATTAATTTTACGTATTTGAGCCCAATGTCTGATTCAATGTAATGGAATGGACAATTGAGTGGTAAAACGCTCGGCCATCTGCACTGGCGCCCCAGGTTTAAACAACATCGTTCCTAATTCTATTGGGTTATAATAGCCCATCCAAGGTGGATGAATTCCTCCTTGTCTTTGTAATACTAATTACAATTAACTGAACAATCCATATTAATTATATATTATAATAAAATAAATTAGACAATCCATATAATATAAAGTTTATCCTGCTTATAACTTTTATATCAGACTGGATGCGTGTGTGGCAGGATACAGACCTATGTAAGAAGCTCAGCTGTATAGATTCCGCCTTGTGTACCTACTGAAATTGTACTAAAAATCCCTTTTTCATCAGTACACCCAACGGTAAACTTGATAAAATTTGCTGAATACTGCACTTTTAAATAAAAGTGTCATTTGCTGGGGTAGGTTTTATTATATTAATATTTAATATCTGACTTCCTCTGTTTGAAATCCTTTTATTTCCATGCTAACGAATGTATTAACTGCTTTGCCGAGGTAAGGAATGAAAGAAATTTAGGTATCCTGTCTGGTATCAGTGGGAGATTCATATATCAGTGAAGAATAGGTAGGGTTTTCGAAAAATCTACAAGCATGATATTTAATTTTACCATCAACCTAACATTCATGATTGATTAGTGCAATAAAAAATCAAATAGTTCTGCTGAAATTTAATTTACATCTTCTAGTTAAAAGTATTTGAACACCATGTCTGTTTAAAAGGAAAGACTTTTATTTATAATGAATTTAGAGTGCATGCGTGCATGAAAAGATACGCGCTTATGTAGAAGCTCACACCTGTGTGCTGTGTGGATTTTTAGCATCTTTTGCCATGAAGTGATGGCTTTTAGACTGTTTGTTGGCAAGAAAACAGAATCCACACACATTAGAGGTGCGCAACATGTTGCTGTATGCTGCCTTTGTACTATGGTGATGAATACATGAAATAACACTCATGCAGATTACTAATTTTGTGATATGGTGAAGATGCAGACGTTAGACTACATGATCGTAGGAAAGAACCGACACGTGTCAGTAAAGTATCACTGCCATTTGCTTTGATGCAATTTTTGTGATATAAAACTTGTTCCTTCCTAACGAGTTGCCATTAAAATTCACTTTGCATAATGCGTTGGTGTCATCAAAATACTTCCATTTGCTGACATTATGCACATTTGTAGATTCATGTAGTACATGTATATATTATTAGAAATATTCACCACATGTATGAGTCGGTGCTGCCAGGTTTAAGCTAGCTGATCTTTCATGGATGGATGCTAAGAAAATGGTACAGCAAGACGGAAGATAGAAAGTCTTATTCACAAAAAAGGTTGAAAAATATAATGCACCCTCAGGTTCCAGAAATGCATTCTTTCTTCATTAACTTGATTACCTAAAATTTCAGTACAAAGTTTGGTTTGAGTTTTTATCGACTTGATTGGTAATTGTAACTTTGCTGTGCTTTCAGCTTCTGAGCTCTGGCAACCTTTAAATTGTACTTTCCCTTTATGTCAGTTTTATGCCCAAATGCAGAATGCTTGGGAAACTTGTATTTCATACCATTCGCTTCATCAAGTGAACATATATTAATGGGGATAAACTACTTCTGAATATTATTACTTAACAGAACAGTTTATTACATTATTTTTTTTTGTAATATTGCCAGCAAATTTTATAACCTTGCCTGAATATTTTCTTTTATATTTTGCAGGACAAGAGCGTTTTTCTTCTAGTAGAACGCCCACAATTCCAACTTACTATCGGTTTTTTTATCTTATGTGCAAAGTTCACTCCGACCTACAATCTTGCATTCTGTGCACACGAAGATAAATTATTTATAATTTATTAATTATTATTTATCATAAAAGCAAATATTTATTATTTCTAATTTTCATTATATTTATTAAAGGTGTGCATTTTGTGAGCAAACGAAGTATTTTAAGACATCACTGGGAAATGCAAAGTTAGCTTATTTGTAAGGATCATAAACCAGATTATCAATGAAGAAGGTAAACGGCAAACTGCACAAGTGTCTACAAGTGTCCAGATTTTGTCATGCACCATCACCACAGTACAATGATAGCATATACGGGGAGAACGTTGCCTCGTGGTTAAGGACATGTTTGTAGGTGCCCGGTCCAAACCCCGTCGATGTCGCAATAGCATCATGGTAAAATCTCGCCACAAACCAAAAATGTTTTAACGATAGGTTATGACTTCTTTCTAATAACATACCATCTTTATCATACGAATAAATTAATTCTAATTCAGTAGAAAGCGATACCAACAGGCCTATATCTATCACCTTAAAAGAAAGCGTAGCATACAGCATAATGTGGTGAGCCGCTAAATATGTACTAATTCTCTCTTCATGCAAGCAAAGAGTCTTAAAGCTGCACCGTCACCTCAAGGCAAAAGAGCCACAACTTATAAACAAATAAATTTCTTTTACATTGATTGTACTACTGTTTATAATAACTACTACAAGGCACTTTCCCCGGCTCGGATGGCGAAGTGGTGGATGGAATCAGAGGACACAAAGAAAACAACCGACTCTGTATGGACCACAACAATCCACTCTCATAGCAACATCGGGGACAGAAACTTGGTCGCCAGTGAAGAGAGCCGAGCGTTTTACCAATCGACTGTCCTTTTCATTACATTGAAAGAGACATAGTGTTCAAATACTTAAAATTAGCAAATATTTTAAATTTCGGCAGGGTAATCAACAAATACGTTTCACCGTTAGATGTGCTGGTAAAAAAGGGTAATTTTAGCACAATTTCAATACCAACAAAATCAGACTTTATTCATACATGCATGATACAGACCTGGAACCCTTATAAATAAATTTTTCGATTCTAATAACATAGAAACAGTGCACTTGCAATGCATTCCAGGACAAACATAACCGACTATATTGGTATTTTATGTATCGGTGGCCATCTTGGCCGCCGTCTAGGAGTTTTAGCAAGATATTGCTCGGCCCCATATCTGAACATACAGAGTATGGTCTGGAAAATTATTATGCCAAGTTTCATTCTTCTTTTTTTCCAGGTTTTCATTTCAATTCTTCTCAATATGCAGCTGAACTGTTGGACTAATGGGAAATTTACCAAATTCATGATAAAAACCGGCTAAGGAGTACCTGAAGAGGGTTGGAACCTCAAAAACTGAATATCTCAGTCCAAGAAACATTATATTAGAGTACTTGCAATGCTTTCACGGGACATTTTAACTCAAGTTATTGACATTTTCTAATTTGGCGGCCATCTTGGCCGCCATCTTGGATTTTGGCCAAGATAATTTATTTTTAGCTTGGCCCTATATCTGAAGTTCATCAATAAGCTCCAAAGAATACTTTTGCCAACCTTCATGCTTCTTTCATTTTTTGCACAATTCCGCCATATATGGGTGCTTAACCGCTGGACTATGTGTGATTTTCACTCAACAAATACGAACAGAAGGCTTTCACACGAAAAAAATGAATGTAGGTTGCCCCAAAAATCATGCGTTACAGTTATGCAATTGTATTGTCATACAATATGTCAGGTTTCTATCAAACCACTCCTTTGACATATGTGATTTTCAATCAAATAGATTGACAGCATGGAATGCGAAAGGTCAGAAAGGTAACACAATTTTGACTGGGCATCAGTTTCTTGTGGCAAGATACCTGCACTGGTTAAGGGGAATTTCCCAGAATGGAAGGCTGTGACATCAGGCTGAAAACATATTATCCATGGAACATCGTTTCTAGTAAACTAGTAATCTACTCCATAAGGAAGGCAAGCCTCCACCAGGTGGGGGTCCCTATTTTGGGTGCTCCCAAAACCGTATTTGCTCATATTTCCAGGTTCATTCGTGTACTGTGACTGAACATTGTGAATATTACTATTTGATACCTGAATCCGGGTCTTGAGTCCGATCCACGCCGAAACCTTATCGATTCTTCATTGGCCCATTGCTTAAATGCCCTGAACATTTCATGAGATTCCGTTCATGATTGCATGAGTTATAGAGGGAAACACAAACACACTTGAACGGGGATGAACGCATACCACCCTGACGGACACAATAAATAATGCCAAGCGAGCCTCACTAATATTGGCGTCCATTGACGATCCTGTAAATTCTTTTAACATTTGGAACCGAACACGATCTTTCTGAGAAAAAGAAACATACATGTTTCCGCAGTGGAAGTAACATAGGTTTAAAAAAGATTACGTAAAAAGATTAAAAAAAGATTGCCCATAACGTAGGGCAAATAGAAACGCATGATTTCCTCCCATATATTTTGTTCTGAAGCGAATTTACACTTTAATTATGCCTAACTAGCATATACTCATCCGAGTTAAACAACGTGAGGATAAATGCCTTAATATAACTCATTGAGGCATGTCAAGTCGTGCTTTGAAACCCAGCTTATTTTTTTTTAAAGATTCCCTTATAAAACCCACAGGCGAGTACGGTGGAATTTTAATTTTGTCTCATTCCAACCCGATAATTATCTCGTTCCCACACGAAAGTTATCGAGTGCGCAAGCGTTAGTATGCCAACAATTTGCCAGTTTTTGTGTTCAGGTAAAGCTTTTATGACTGCTCTTCTAATTATTACTGTTTTCATCATTTAAAGATATCCTTTTCCGCGATACTGATACATTTTCATCCTGGGTAAAATCTTTTCGAATTTTACTCATTTTTTTGTTTTAAATTAAAGACTTAAATTTTATCTCACAATTGTCGCATCGAATCCTAACACTAATATATATATATATATATATATATATATATATATATATATATATATATATATATATATATATATATATATATAAGCCAAGCCTTTAAATATCTGCCTTGACTTTTTAATATTATTACATCAAGAGTTTTTTTTCCAGTTACCCGTCTCCCTGTGTAATTATTATAATATTCCATCATCAATGTAATGGTATACACTTTCATTTAGTAAGCCATATCCTCATAATATTTATTTTTAACAGATATGCACATGCATACACATATTCAATGAATATATGGATTCAATCAGAGTGGAAGTGAAACGCAGTGTAAGCAAATACAGCTGGAGAAAATACCCATTGAATTCTGGGAAAGTTAACATGTTACCTGTACACAGAGACAAGCTTATCCCACCATGACTCAAGAAGTTCAACGAGGTTATAACTAGCTGATCTAGACAACATTGTACTGATAATATGTAATGATCAAAATACCTGACGCCAAACAAGGAAATAACACAGCACACATTAACCGTGAGTAATTTGCGACATTTTACGCCGCCAAACCAATCCATTCACAGATTGTGGCTAGTAATTACACGTGGATCCTGTTTTTACAGGAATTCTTAAGGAATTTGGGAGAATATTTTGCCGCTGAAATATGACACTCAATCGCTTTGGGGTATATGAGGTGTACATTTCGTAGAATTTCGCGGTATATTGTTCAAGTATATATGAATGTGTCCAAAATTTTAGAGTTGATTAATGCCACCATCTGCCTTCTTAGAAATTTACCCTGCCTTGTAAGTAGACAATAGACACACATTGGGAAGCAAACATTGGTGAACTCACCTTACCCGCTGTGGTATCTGAGTAATTCAAATAAATAGACTGTGGGCTACCATAACCCCCCCCCCCCCTTAGACATCAATTTTTACTGTTGCTATCAAAATCTGCATGTTTGCCATTGAACTGCTGATGAGTGTTAGGCGCAGAGCCGTTGCCATTGCAACGCATTTGCGTAAACCAGGGATTTCAGAAAACCCCATATGTGTATAACTAAACTCCTAAAAACATAATGCAAGAAAGTATAAATGTTTATTTAAAGCTTTAAAATCAAGATTTGGTTCATGTAAGGCAATGGTGATAAATTATAAGCGTCCCTGCTATGGCAACAGCGTTAAAGGGAACCATTAATATTTGAAGACCTGTGGTTGCTACTAACAACATAAATTTCAATCTATGCGTCTATCTGAATATACTTTAAGCTGTCTGGGTCATGGCAGACAATATATGGTCCATTAAATGTCACATGCACGCAAAAGCATGGCCGTTTTATGGCAACTTAATACCAGAAAATCATCAAAGACATTATAAACTTACAAAATAGGGGAAGTCCATATTGCCTCTGGGCCAGCATGGCAATATAGTCAGGAATTTTTTTTAAATTTAAAAAGTCATGTTTTTGTAACAAAACAAAATAAAAACATAATATACTTGTCAAGGTATATACATATTTGAAACTGCATGGTCAAGTACAATCTAAATTTAGGTCATTTGCAGTCACTGTCATGCAAAATCATTGCCGTTTCTATGACAACGTAATGGAAAAATGACATCATAGACATGACAAACTTACAAAATAGGGGTAGATCATATAGCCTCTGGGCCACCATTGACCCAGGATTGGTGGTGGGTGTGGCAATATGGCCCCTTACCGTGGCAACAGTAGTGATAATTTTTAAAAAAATGAATAAAGTCATATACAGTGAACTCCCGCATGACGAACACCCCGTTAACACGACTACCCCGCTAACACGACCACTTTTCTTGGTCCCAGAATTGTTTAAAATAAATAATCATATAAAATACTTCGATAGCACAACCACCCCGTTATCACGACCAATGACCACCTTTTCTGGTCCCGACCTTCAGATGAGCCCCCGTATCACGACCACTGGCCCCCGGCGACCGCGGCCCATTTAGCAGATAACACGCTCATCGCCCATCTTGGACTTCGATAATAGCTCGTAATTAATTAGCCGTATCACGAACACTGACCCGTTACGACTGTGGCCCACTGAGCAGGTGACACGCTCATCGCCCAGCTTGGACATAGATAATATCTCGTGATTAATTAGCTATGCATGCGAAAACGCTCGCTTTCTGCTGCCTAACCATTTAGGCTTGTTTATAATGCCGCCCAATATATGCATCAATAGATATTGGACTTCATGGTCCGTTACATTGTTTGTTGAGTACGGCTGTTAGATTAGTTTTTAACATACTGATAAAAAAGGAGTTGGGCAAACATAACTGACACCACATGCATACATTCAGGTGAGTAAAGTAAAAATATGACAAATTACATTTCAATGATAAATCAGGAACCAAATAAATAAAAACTTTGAATTTCTGTTCTAACTACGTGTTCGCCATCAGACCGTCTTCGTGTTAAGACCAATGCTGTTAGAATGATTTCAATGCCAACTCGTAGAAAACCTAAAGGGCTCAAGGAGAAGATAAAATTCATCAAGACCGCTTCAGGAAAAGCTGCAAACTGAAGCACTGAAAGAAACTGTCAAGTTGAAGACACATTAATCTCTGGATGCATATTTTGGACGAGTGTAGATTGTACATTTTATATAAACCCGATTGACTTGTATTATGGCTTACTAGTCAATCTATTTGTTTCATTTGTGTGTTTTATTTCTATGTGAATAAAACATTTGAATAACTTTCATATATGTTTTTTATTTTTCTTATATTTTAAAATTAAAATTAAACATAGACAACAACTTATCATTATCTTGAAATACCCATATTACCGCCTGCTATAGTATTGGCAGACTAATGAAGAAGTATCCCGCAAACACGACCAACCCGCTAACACGAACAGTATCCTGGTCGCGCAGGTAGTCGCATTAGCAGGGTTTTACTGTATTTGTTACAAAATCAAATTAAAACAAAATATACGTGTCAAATGATACATATTTCATGCTGTCAGATCAAGTACAATCTGAATTCAGGTAATTTAAAGTCACAGTCTTTGAAAATCAACGCCATTGCTATGACAACGTAAAGGCAGAAAATCTACATAGACACAAGAGACTTACAGAATAGGGGTAAACCATATAGCTGCTATGCCAGCATGCGTCTACTCTCCTTAAGGAAGGAACCAAAACCACGTTAGGTTGTTAACAATGGAACCTCGGCTATCGGAATCTGCTTGTTTGCCATTGATCCGGAGGCTGGTGGGGCCCGTTACCCAGGTCTAAAGTAGAAAATGATATATATATATATATATATATATATATATATATATATATATATATATCAGTGTAAAAATATTGTGACTCCGTGACTGATTATAAAAAAAATTATATTAAATGTATTTAGAAAGACCAATTTACTATGCACGGCTAAAGGATTGCCATGTCAAATGCAACGGAAATTGGGAAATGTTATGATTTCTCATTGTCTATTTGTTGCTGTCAAAGTTGACATGCAGGGTCGGATATTGCATAACCTAAATTGCGAATGTTTCATTTTGCAACAAAAATATCATATAAACATTACGAGCTGTATTTTTATTTTATTATCTTTAGTCACTATATGTGATGTTGATAATGATCTTGAGCTATAAAATCAAAACAAAAACTGTCCGGAAAGGGCAGCAATTAGGGTTACTGGATTCTTTCACGCCGTGATTTGCACATGTTGTTTGACAGAATAGTTATTAACCACTTATGGTAACCTGCCAAAGAGTATGAAATGAGATGATACATTAGGTCAAATCCTTATATATTTTGTCTTAACACAAACGTATTAACCACCCATGCCAACAGAAAAATATGGTTAAAATTTGTGTCTAAGGCGGGGGGGGGGGTACGATCTAAAAGGAAATATGTTATAGACATAAAATATGCAAAAAGCTGCCAACATAATCTTAAATGCATATGTGTATTCAGAGTACTTTATACAGTTGCCCTCATACATTTCCCGTGATATGGCTGTCACTGAAATTGTATACAAGTGTTTTTATAGCTCAGCTGACTAGAAGTCATCTTAGCTATAACGTTCACATTTTGTCCATCGTCCGTCCGTCCGGTTGTCCGTTAAATGGGAATACATAGTAACCCCAAGACCTAAAACTTTCTAACTTAACACCCAAGAAGTTCAACAAAAATCTCCTTAGCCACCCAAAATTAGGTCACTGCGACCTATATCCTCCGAGCTATTGGGATAAGTAACCCCCCCCCCCCCGAATAAATAAAAAAAAAGAAGCTCCAGTATTTGAATAACTGACATCCATGATTCTTTTCATGCTTATAGATCATGGAGTGTTTCAGCAGCTTCGGAGACAAGTGTCGCTACCTGTATTTTCTAATTTTACGCATTTTTCTCTTTTTTAAGACCTTTAAATGGAGAAGTCCGGCCGTCATTAGACAAAAAAAACTTTAACCATTAGACCTGAAAATTTCTAACTATACATCCAGGGATGTCCCAGGCAAATCTGTTTGGAAACATAAATTTAGGTCTTGGTGACTTATATTTTGCAAAGTACGGGCTAAAAACATGATTTTGTGCACCAAGTGAGTCAGACGGGGCAAATGTCTCTAACTTGCTGGTGTTGTTTGGGGTCAGTTAATTGTCGCCAACTGTTCGCAAATTTCCTCTCTTGCAGTGCCGTACGACGAGCTACGCCTTGACGCAGCCATCGTTGTTAACACGCTGAGCCAATCAGATTTGACCTTTCCCTGCATCAGTTTACTCGGTGTTTGGCAGCTTGCCAAACCTGAAGAATCCATCCATTTCTCACAGCGTGCCAGTAGTAGAAGATCTAAGGTAGGTCACCCGCTGGGTTCAGAGCGTAATGTATGCCAAAAACAGCCGAGGTCCTGGACCAGGAGCCATTTGTTTAATATAAAAAGGCTTCAGGGAATAGAAACAAGAAGTAGGCGATACATATACAAACTAAACCACTAATTCAATATAGATATTGAATATTTAAACTTTGTTGCGTCCTTAATTTTCACGTACAGCATATTAAATAAAAAAAGTCTTTCCCGAAATAATAAAAAAGAGTGTATTTGGCGACCATTGACACCATTATAAAGTTATTGATTGAAAATGTGTTTTTAAAAGGTTGTGATTCCGATCTTGGGCGTACATCATCCACTTAAAGAACATCATGCCAGGTATCTTGGTTTTTACATATAGTTGTGTTTCTACAGAAAATAACGTGAGTACATAGCATAAATATAATATTTCATCAGTATTTCCATCTCCGGCATAAAGCTTATCTGTCAGGGACACAGCTTGGGTACTGAAGTAAAACAATGATTTTTAAATGGTAGATAGACGATGTTCAGTTCGACACTGCAATTAATAATCAAATAAGAAAAAAGACTAATGTGTATCATTATGCTTTTTTGATGAAGCCTTCACTTAAAGCAGGGTTGTCAAAATGACACCTTTTGGTGCCAAATGGGTGTACCTAAAACGAACCAAGGTTGTAAACTACCAGTTTGACAGCCCAACTTGGTTTGTCAAAAGACTTGTCAAATGTTTCCGTGACAGCCTTTGGGAATTCATGGCTTTTTCTAGGCCATCCATGTTGCTTGTCAGACGCACTCACCTATGCTTTATGTTAATTTATACTATAGCATTTATGTAAGTCATTATTATTTAATAATTTAGTAATCACTCTGGGTTGTTTGTCTCTCTTAACAGGGTATTTAAATTAGAATGCCTGGCAAATCGTAAAAAGAATGACACAGAATTTTCAGTTAAAATATTTTGTTTTTTTTTATAATGTTATGTTTTAGAATGGTAATATTCTTAGAAATGACAACGAAAAATCTGGACCAGAGGGGAGGGAGGGCATAAAACATTGTGTAAATTTATCGTTTAATTTAAGCTAACAATATCGTTTTATGCAATCGATTTTGGTTTCGAGATATGGCTACTGCCTTGAAAGGATCAACCGATGGAAGGGATAGGGAGATGTAAAGTCTATGTTGCCGTGTTGTTAATTCAAAGTTTCAAGACTGAAAACATAATGACAGTTTTTTTCCTGATTGACAGATTTCATATTAAGCGGAAGATACAAAGCCGCGAGCCTTGGGTTTGGTACGTTAACTATTAATGGCTCATGAATACTAAGTAGCAAGGAAATTGTATTTGGAAATGGAGAACAGTATTAATTTGAGATAATATATAAGAGATATCTCACGATTTGAAGATTAAATCCTTTTATCGTATCTGTATTGCTCAGATTTGTATGACAATGAACGCTCTTGGAACAAAACCGAAACTTTTTTAACATTTTTTGCCACATTGCTCAAACTTAGGAAATACTCAGACTTACTATGTTAGCCGTTTCTGTTAGAAATGTTTAGCCAAATGCATTTAATGATAAAAGAAAGAATACTTTTTTTAATGTTGTGTTATATTTTAGCACTTACTAGTGGTATTTGCTGGTCATATAAAGGTAAGTAATCGTGCTTGAGAAACACATATATTTACAGAAAGAAATGCTTAAGTTGTTTTTTGGGTGTCACTTGTATAAAAGGACATTTGCATATATTCAAGTATATATTAATTCGTGTACACACATGTACACGTATATCCCTATATTTTGTTGCTCGTGGATATGATACTGAACAAAAAAATTCTCCTAAGCATTCTTAATTAAAACAAAATATCAATACAATTACATGTTAGCACTTGGCTTGTCGACCTGAAACTGTTTAGAAAGATTTTTACACGTTACAGGTGCCATGTTCACAGTATCAAAAGAAATACTGGAATTTCTTGCCCCTCTTATTTGTGGAACAATCGTCATTTGTGTTGTTATGTACACCTGGTACATGAGAAGCATAGAAAGAGAAAGATTTGAGAATGAGCGACTGCGAATGGAAAATGAACGCCTGAGATTGATGGCAAAAGAGACACCACGAAGAGCAATATGTGACAGATATGAAACATATCCTAGAGGAGTAAAACTAGGTGCCCTTCAGTTTAATTTCCATGATGGTGCGCTTCATTTCGATCAGAATATGTATTGGCGGAGACGACGGCTGGGGGATATTCTGTGATAAGAAACCGAAAGCGATAAGTCACAACATAATATTGACCTGAGCATGTGACTAAAGTGAATCACTTATTGTTTACATTTTTCAGAGGTTCTAATGTGTTTGCTCCATGCTTGGGCCAAGTACATGTACTTGAACTTGGTACTTTCACTTGAGCAAAGATATCTGAATACCTGCCCTGTACTTGTACTTGGCACTTTTAACCTAGTACAGTACTTGTAGTGTACTTGTACTTGCAAAAATGTAAACAATCAAGTACTAGTCAAGTGAAAGATTTAAACAAAGAAAAAAGGAAACATATTTACTTATCATAAACACAGCATTGTTAAGCAGCTAAATCTTTAGAGCTTCATAATGTCCTCACAGAATCCAGATTCTGCTAACTGTTACAATGTATAATCCAGATATATACAATGTTTATTTAACATAATAAAAGAACATTCCGAACATTGTGTGTTTTTTCTTTATCTTAATGAATTACATGATAAAAGTACTTGTACTTGTTCTTAAGTACAGACTATTGTACTTGTACGTATACTCAAGTACACCAACAAAAAATGCTGTACTTGGACTTGTACATGTCAAAAGCTGAAGTACTTGTACTGAAGTACAGACCCCCTGTACGTGACCCAAGCCTGTTTTGCTCATGCATTTATCATTCTAACTTCTTAGAAATAAATGTCATTTCGAAAACATTGTGATAACATATTGATTATAAGTATAAAAATTCAACTGTTATAGGCTAGTTGGTAACTGGGTTTGTAAATAATTGTTTGAAATAAGTTCGTAATGGATGGTTACAGTTATATTGATTAAACTTTCGGATTTTTTTCTTCTTGAAATAGGTTTCATTGACTTGTGTTGGTTAGTTATTTGATTGGTTTAGCTCTCAGCAATAAAGGAACCAGGTTACAATTTTTAAATTTAAATTATTCATTACAATAGTCTGTTTACGCCTTCAACTAATAATGAGCCAACTTTGTTCTGTACAGGAGAGCTGATCTGTGATTCAACTAGCTAAGCTTGAATTCAAGTATTTATTCAATATATATATATATATATATATTTATATATATATATATATATATATATATATATATATATATATATATATATATATATATATATATATATATACGTACTTACACAACACAATTTCGAATATGCAAAAGTTAAACACATTATCTATTGTACGAGCTGATTGTTTATGTCCTACCCTTCTATAAATTAATCAGTTACACTCTGAACCGTCAGAAACGCTTGTTCAAATTCAGACATGGTCTTATTCGACATATAAAGTACAACTCATTTCAATTTATTTCGGATAGACAGAGACAGTTTTGCTCTATAGTTAATAATTCATATGAGCGTAGATTATCCGATATTAAAAACTGAGAACCGAAATTTTGAATGTTAATTCGAAATCCAAACAATAAAAAAAATGAATAAATAAAAGATTGCATGAAGGAAAGCGTAGAGGGTAAAAGTAGTAAGTAATGGTGGTTAATCAGTGCCGTCCATCGAAGAAAACACCATCTAGCCAGGCCGTGTTGCGTCGACTACGATTTGACAAGAATGCCGAGGCAAGAGTAGTTAAGGAGGTCAAACAAAAGGTTCGACAAGACCATGTTGAAAAAAAAAAAAAAACAGAATCAACAATATATAATAGAAACGATGGCTTTGGCCCATGATCTTTTTTTGAGTGGGTAAGCATAGAATTCGACCAAGAGCAGATTTAGTGTTTTTGTGCCACTGTTATTGTTTAGATTATTTCACTATATACTAGGGAACTTGGACCGATTAGCAGAGGCGGATTAAGGGGGGGGGGGCTGAAGGGGCTGCAGCCAGGGGCCCCCGCTGTTAGGGGGGCCCCCAAATTTAAGAAAAAAAATGTGTGTAAAACAAATTTATTGCTAGATTTATTTAATAAACAAGGACAGATACCGATTGTCATTATTGCGGTGCGGGCGGATGAAACCCAAAACATTTAAATTGATTTAATATTGACATTTTCAAAATACCTTCCCCCTTGACAAAATGACAATACTGTAGGTCTGTCAATACTCGATAATAAAAAGCCGTTTCATAATAAAACCTAAGATTGAACGTGAGCTTTGACTGACCAGATGTGGTACTGTCGTGTGGCAACCAACTCACCTCCCCCCCCCCCCCAACCCCCGGTGAACCACCACACATACTAACACACTCACGCACCTACACACACACAATAATTAGTCAAGACAGCAAGATAACTGACAACCAAGTTTTTCAGACACGAGATATGCATGCGTAATGGTGGAAATGCGTTTGCAAAGTATACATGTCAGATATACTAAGCATCTTCAAACGTTTTAGCGTCCGACAAAACGCGTCTTTTTGGCGAGAAGTAACTTGGGACCAGTGTTTTAATTGCTGTATTCTGTTTCTATGTGATTGTTTCTAATTTCCAACTAATTTATGAATGTGCTTATCACTCGTCTTGGCATTACCTGTTAAATACCAAAAATAATTATATTATACACTGTCTCTGTATAGGAGACCATGACAAATCCACGTTCGCACCCGTTGTCTGCATTAATTACCGTGCATATTTTAGGACGAGAACGTGTTGGGCGGGCGGGCAGCTATAAGTATTTGCTGAAAGTGATTCTTCGCATTTCAGAATTTCACTTTTATCTTTCTTGAATCATATCAGCGATGTCACTTAAGAAATTATGAACAGTCGATCTTCTTGAGTTTTTGTACTTGTCTGAAGTTGTCTCAACGAAATAATTCAAATAAATTTCAAAATCTGCGAAGAGAATGGGCGAATAAATTATTTTGGAGAAAGTTACGGGTACACTTGCGACTTGTAACATTTCCGTATGCAGGCGGCAGGAGGTGATTGCTGAACCGCTGAACTTTTATGGATTTTACGCCAAGTTCGTTCGGAACACTGAAGGTAAGGTATACTAAGGATGTTTTTTATTGTTTTTTTCTATTCACTGGTAGCGGATTGATTGTTAACAAACAGGCCAAGGCCGCCAAGCGTCAGGTGTTAAATTGTTAATCCGACTCTAGTCTGGTTGGGGTGAAGCATTATGTAGGAGCAAAAACGTTAGGCCAAACAAAAAAAATGCTTTGGGTAGGAACACAAACGTTAGGCCAAACAAAAAATGTTAATTGTTCACTTGTATAGTTAGGCCATGTAAACATAATTATTTGTTTTTTGATTCCCCTCTTTGTCCGCTCCTTTTTTTGCAAATGAAGGCCAAATCGGCAAATCCTGTCCCTGATTCTGTTCATTTGTGCTATAGGTGCCAGTTTTTTTTCTTCTCTGGGTATTAAACGACTATTAGAGAAATGTCAGTTTGTTATCAAGCTGCTAAGCGACCATTTGCTGTTCAGTACTTGTTTTATATGAATCACTTCATTTTCATTTCAGATAAGTAATGCAGCGTAATTATCTGAGTGGAGCACAAAAACGTGCAGCTGCCTCTGAAAAGAAGAAACGAGAGAGTGAGATTACAGAAAAGACTCCAAAGTTAACATCATTCTTTAAACCAGCTACGTCCACGACTTCCACAGGAGAAGACGTGGAACAGCCTTCTATAACAAAGGCGGGTACGACTTCTACAGGAGAAGACGCGGGACAGCCTTCTGTTAAAAAGGCGGGTACGACTTCTACAGGAGAAGACGTGGAAAAGCCTTCTGTATCAACGGCGGACACTGATTTGATAACTGAAGGTGACAGGAAGACTCCCCAACCTCTTAACGATGATTGTATTACTGATCTCCATCTTTGGCCAGACAAACTACCAGGAAATCTGCGAAATTACTGGATTCAGCGTGGGTCATCTTCTTGTCAACATAAAGATGAAGGATTTAAAGAATCGATGGTACAGAGGGAGAAGGAGTCACAGCGCCGGTATTGTACTTCAGCCTTGTTTACACGTGTTCATGCACGGACAGGAGAACAGTTCGACAGAAATTAGCTATGTTATTCTAAAACCAGTGGTCGTGTTTATTGTTTTGTGTGCAAGTTAATGTCATCTGTGGTAAGTAAGCTTACAAGCGGCTTCAATGATTGGAAACATGCTCATGAACAGCTTTCAAAACATGAAAACTCGAAACAGCATCTTGATGCGATGGCAGCATTATGTGCGCGAAAAGCAACTGGTCAAATCGACTGTGATCTAGTGAAGCAATATGACATGGAGGTCAAATATTGGAAACAAGTTCTCCAGAGAATAGTCAGCGTTGTACAATTCCTTTGCATTCGTGGTCTTTCGTTTCGTGGCAAGAATGAACTTATTGGCTCTCCTAGCAACGGTAACTACCTTGGTATACTTGAATTACTGAGTCAATATGACACATTTCTTGCAGAGCACATCAGTAAGCATGCAAACAAGGGACGTGGACACGCGTCATACCTGTCTTCTACAATCTGTGAAGAAGTAATTCAGTTGATGGGCCAAAAAGTACTCTCTGTGATCATTAATGAAATCAAATCCGCAAAGTACTTCTCCATATCTGTAGACTCCACCCCCGATGTCATGCATGTAGACCAGCTGACGGTTATTGTCCACTATGTTCTGAAGTCTGGTCCGGTTGAACGATTCATTAAATTTATACCAATGTACTCTCACACAGGGTCTGAAATTGCCAATATCATCCTAAATTTCTTGGATGAACATGGCATAAACATACAAGATTGCCGTGGACAGTCATACGACAACGCTGCAAACATGAGCGGGAAGTATAAAGGCGTCCAGGCTGTTCTTCGTCAGAGGGCCAGTGTTGCTCATTACGTACCTTGTACAGCACATTCCCTGAATTTAGTTGGGAAGGGTGCAGCAGAAAGTTGTCCTGTCGCAGCCGGATTTTTTTATCTTCTGCAGAGCCTTTATGCTTGGCTTGTCGCCTCTACACATCGTTGGCAGGTACATCGAACTCACCTGAAAGGTTTACCTGTGAACAAAGCTTTGTCTGACACGAGATGGTCAGCGCGACACGATGCTGTTAGGGCCGTAAGTAGAGGCTACAACGAGAACATTGCAGCACTTGAAGATCTAGCAACTGACGAAAATCAACCAAGAGAAAGCAGACTTGAGGCCGAAGGATTTTTGAAAAAACTTCAGCAACTCGAAGTCACAATCCTGCTGGAATTGTGGGACACAATCCTGGAGCGATTCCAGAAAACAAGTTTGTCCCTCCAAGAGAGTGGATTGTCTCTTAACTCCGCAGTAAACTTGTTGAAATCTCTTCTGAAGTTTGTAAAAGGTCAGCGTTCTGAATTCGAGCGTTATGAAGAAAAGGGAAAGGTAAAGTCTGTGGACAAAGAGTACAAAGAATCATCCAAACGGCAAAAGAAGAGAAAGCGACAATTTGATGAGGGACCCTCCGCCGAAACAGTTCTCTCGCCCAGAGAAAAGTTCAGGGTTGAGGTGTTTCTCCCTATCATTGACAAAATGACTTCAGCCCTTCTCCAGCGCTTAGAGGCATATCAAGAAGTTGAGATGAAATTTGGATTTCTCTCAAACTTGAGTGAGCTAGACAGTGAAGCAACCCAAGAAGCAGCAAAAAACTTGATGAAAGACTACCCAACTGATTTTGAAGACTGCTTCCCTAATGAGTTAGTTCAGTTTGTAGAACTTTTTAAATCTGTGAGTGAACAGGGACACACCTCAACGCAATGCACGGAACAAACCCCAGAGCTAAAAATGCTGTTGCTGCTTAATGAAACAAATTGTGCACAAAGCTTCCCCAATGTGCACATTGCACTCCGTATCTATCTGTGTATGCTTACGTCAAACTGCAGTGGCGAGAGATCTTTCTCCAAGTTGAAGAGAATAAAGAGTGAAGTCAGAAGTTGTATGCAGCAGCAGAGACTAAGTATGCTCTCCCTGATGAGCATTGAAACTGAAATTGTCAGTGCAGTCAATTTTGATGACTTAATTGATGACTTTGCCATAAAGAAAACCCGAAAACGTGCCATGTGAATGATGGGATGACGTGCTATAACAGTATTACTGCTATATACTTGTGTTATGTTGCATGTAATGGATTGATAGCTGGCATATAAAGGCATAAAATTTGTTTTTGTTTTCATGTCTTGTTTATTTGTACACAGGTTATATGTTTGAGGAAAAGGGCCCCTGCTTGAAATACAGCCAGTGGCCCCATGCAACCTTAATCCGCCCCTGCCGATTAGAATCTCAAAGAATTCCTGTTCATTCTGTTTATACACTGCTGTTCATGGTGGTTTCTTGTTATTACTAATTAATGTAATAACATAATTAGAAGTGCAAATTCCTATCACTTGATGTTGACCTGTCGAGCCTCCCAACAGTCGACCCCACAAACGAATTCAGCGTAGGGTGGGAACATCGCCACAAATATCAAGAATTCAAGGCAAAATTGCCAAACAGACCTTTCTGACAGATAGTTCATTCTTTTGTAAATCATTTTTATCAATATTTTTTATTCACTCTCGGGTTCTCCCAGTCCTCTCGTTTGAAAGGTCATTCAGTATAACAAAGGAGTGAATCTGTTAGCCGGGAGATGGCAGCACGTGTTAGGACATGAAAGGTTACTTGAATTCATGGCGGCCTCTTGGTTGATTTTGTATCGATGTATATTGCCTGTAATATGTTGAAGTGTAAACCTTGTCGAGTTAAGATCAAAGGGTCACGAAAAAGGGTTTAAACTATTAGTCATAAACAGTTCAAGTCCTCAAAGTCACTTTGAGGGAACCTATATGATTAACAAGGATGTCAGCTGCCATTTGCCATGCGATCACATAATGAATCAACAATCCCCGAGTCCGTTTTTAACATAATATGCACTCAACAAACTAGTTCCGGTCAATATGGCCCGAGTTGTTAATTATTCATATACCTATATTAAACGTCCACAAAAGTTATCAATACAGTCAACCGTGTACAGTAACTGCGTTTTCATTCAATTGAAACACATTCAAAGACAACTCACGAGGCCACCTCCACACATCAAGGGTCTCCATATGTTACCAATGTCTTTCCTTGGCTGTGCGTCAGAGAGAAATATTATGTTTGTCGTATTCTTATTTGGTTGTTGCGTCACTGAATCAATGTATAAGCAACGCTCATTAATATATATCTTGAATGTTACAATCCTCGTTTTACAATGACCGTGAAATTCGCGTATTACAATTACCGCGAAATCCACGTGTTACAATGACCGCGAAATCCATGTATTACAACGAACCGGATATCCGTGTGTTACAATGACCGCAAAGGTAGCCAGTGGACACTGTGGAGCACTGGTGATACATGCTTGCTTCCTGCTTGTGGTCAGTAAGAGTTTAGAACAAATTGTAGACCAGAAACGCCTGTGATAGGTAGTCCTACCATTTAGTTGTGATGGTAGTGAAGTTTGAAGGTTAAGCCTACTCTCAAGGATCTCACCACGGATCATCAGGGATGGACAGCTAAACCTGTAATCAAACTCTTTCACGAATACGAGGACAGACGGCTTTGAAATGAGTAATCATGGACAATTCCTAGGAAACACAGTTTTAACGATCCCTCATTTTCCGTCCGTCCGTCCGTTTGCCATCAGTCAGTTAACATGGCATACATTGTAACCGTTGGACCTAGAAACTTCTAGGTCATAGAGGACCATGAAAAGTCTTCTCGGAATCCTGAAATTAGGTCACTGTGACCTATACCCTCTGGGCTATGGGGCTCGTAAGTACCTCCTCGAATAATTAAACATTTGATACAAAATCTCCAATATCTAAATAACTAATGCATTATTGCCATGATTCTTTCCATGCATATTGATCCTCGTGTGTTTCATCATTTCCATAAGATTGGTGGCGCCACTTGTAGTTTTTCTATTTGTTCTCTATTTTTGAGACGAATCGTAACTGTTAGATCTAGAAGCTTTTTAACTGTAAATGCGGGGAGATCCTAGGCTAAGCTCTTGAAATCATGAAATTAGATCATGGTGACTTATATTTTGCGAACTACAGGCTGAAAATACGATTTTGAGCACACATCAGTCAGTTGGGGACAAATAGTATCCGCTAGCACCTGAATCATCTAACGTTCAACCCATGAATGTACATAAAAATCTCATTTGAAACCTGAAATTAGGACACTGTGACCTAAATCAACTGGGCTATGGGGCTCTCATTACCCCCCAGAATAATAAAAACAATTGATATAAAAGCTAAACTGTCTGAATAACTTATATATTGATTGCCCTTATTCTTTCCATGCATATTGATGTTTTACCATTTCCTGAAGACTGGTACCACCTGCACTTTTTTCTATATTTGTGAGTGCTTCAGATGAAGTAGTCCGTCCGTTAACAGGGCACAACTCGTTAACTTTAGATCTAGAAACATCTTACTGTACATCCAAGGAGGTCCTAGGCAAATATCCTTGGAAACCCGAAATTAGGTCACGGTGACCATGTTAATCGTTTCTTAATTGGGCGCTACACTTTAGCAACGAAAGGAATACACAAAACAATCCACACGGTAATCATATGAACTAAAACAGTCGATAAGTTTCGTATGCACAGAGACACCCTTATGCTACGTTATCTAAGTGGGTCAGTTTGCCTCAGTACCAGGGTTACTGTTAACGTTGTGTTAGGCAGTGTATGGTGAACAAGGAAATAGCACGCCATAAATTAACCGTGAGTAATTTTCAATCTAAACCCATCCTATCATGAAGTGTAACAAAAATACATGATGACATATTGAAATCAATGAATCGTTAAGAATGGTGGAAAACTGACCTATTAATACGACTGAGTCGGTTAGGAAGACGCGAGTTCTAAGCTTCTGAGATTTTCGCTATGCGTTACGCGTCGTATGGGCCTAAACATGTTCAACGGTTCTAAGACAGTTTAGCACTGATCAAGGTGGCCCGTTGTTAACTGAGATAAGTTGACTAAGGCGGAGATATTAAAAGCAGCCTCAGGTGAATGTGCTATTTCTTTAAGACTCGATTGAATTATCCCAGCCTTATAAGAAAAGGCGAACCGAAATACCTGTGATAAGACTATTTTTGCAAGCAGGTCCAAGATATGTTAGAAAGTCTTCATGGACCAGGAAAGGACACCACACACACTATATTATATATATATATATATATATATATATATATATATATATATATATATATATATATCCGGGGCTTTCAGTTACCCGGGAAAAGCGTCTCTAACGCGTCAATGACCATTGGCGGGTGCCTCAACCTGTTGTCTAAACGCCACCTTGATAACTGAGGCTGACAGCAAATATCCATATAATGACACGATCTCCTATCATATAATGATAAGTACGAAAAATATTCAATATTACATAACCCTTCAAATTTGGACACATATATCATCTCCACTTGGGAGGGTCCAAACTGAGAAGGACTCCCCATCATTTTTGCCTGATCGTGCCGGACTCATATTATATTTATATATATATATATATATATATATATATATATATATATATATATATATATATATATATATTCCCCGGCCAGCTAGTTGAATGTTCATATTACACGGATATTATCTTTCGATAGTATATAGCTAATATCATTCTTTCTTATTCTAAGACAATGGTCAAATATAATATCGAGTAAAATCACTACAAATATTTAAAATTTGGAAGGTGCATCAGGAGACATACTCAAGGTGGACCACTGACGGTGCAAATTAACAACTGTTTGTGATATGTCTGGCTTGGTTCGATTTTGCAAAAATGTTGCATGTTCATTCGTTTCAAAGTGTAAACGATGAGGTTTACCTTCTGTTACAAACTTTGACAACTGACCCATGAATAATTACCCCCCCCCCCCCCGGCAATTACCCTCAACAATTACCCTAAAGATATTTATCCCCAAACAACTACCCGCCGAAAAAATCAACCCCCCCCCTCCCCGCGCGAGAATGTCCCCCAGACAATACCCCCCCCCCCCCCCCGGGAAATTATTCCTTAGCTTATATATTCATAGAATATACTATTTAATGTACTGTTTAAAGTGCATTTAACCAAAAATGAAGTCCCATTAAATGAATAAAATATATATTTTCTATGAAATTGAATATGTAATTAAGTTATGTATCATGATTTGATTGTGACGATACTTGTATATAAAGAGACTTAAGAGCGAGTCTTATTAGTGTCATATAACATAAGACACCTTAGAAAAAGGCTGGCTTCAGAGCACGGAACCTTATAATCTATGTATATTTTGCATTATTAGCAAGGCATTGCCTACAACTGGCCCATGTTATAAACATGTCGTGTATTGTTTTTATTGTTTGGTTTATCTCTTTAAATAAGCTTATTTCGAAACACCTTTTTTTCAAGCTCAGCTGACTGAAAGTTTTTCTCTGTGGTCAGTCTGTCCGTCTGAAAACTGAAATCTAATGGAGGTCCATCAAGCATCCCCTTGGAAACCTGAGATGATGTCACTGTGACCTACATCGTTCGTGTTTCGTGTTTTTGAAGCTCAGCTGACCATGGAGTGCTTTATCATTTCCTGAAAACTTGTGGCGCCGCCTTTAATATTTCTAATGTTTACGCATATTTTCTCTATTTTTAGTGCAAAATACAGAGGAATTGTTCAGATTGTGATAAAAGTACCAATTAAATTTGGTGGAGATGAAGTTTGGATAATACATTTTCATATTTTTATTATTTTCACCAAATCTTCTGTGTTACGGGGGCGGATCCTATGTTAAAGTTGGGGTACTCAAATTTACATGAAAAATACACGGAAGATCATCATAGTTACATTACATATTATACATTCCTTATAGATAGGATACATGTTTTGAATATCTGGTTCTATTTAATTAACATCATCAAGAGAAATGTAAAATTACCTTTGTGATCACATTAATGTAAACATTTGTAATTAAAAGATGACTATTTGCCAATCAACAACATGTAGTCAACTGAAGTTAATTTATTTTTAAATATGACATAAATATTTTGTTTTAAAGTAAGGTATATTCCCTATCCTCAATTCACATCTCGTCGATGTCTCCTTTGAGGAATATAGGAGACGATGGGGGAAGGCAATGAGGAAGGGGGGGGGTACTACTTACGTAGTATGTGTTCACTGTATAAACGTTACATATTTCGTGCTTAAAAATTATGTACACTTTTATTGTTCTTAGTGCAAAATATTTGTTGTTTGTATTAATGAGCTAATGGACATTTCCATATGAGCACTGAAATAAACCCCTGGATTTCCAGGGGCGGATCATATTTAATTATCAGGGGCGGGTCATATTAAATTATCAGGATTAATTCTTTTAAAATGTTATCGTAAATGTACAACTAAACAGCGTTTTAAGGTTTTATTTCTACAAACAAATCTTGAAAATCAACAAACTCTATCCATTTGCGTATACCTTCCCTTTTCAATCATCAAATCATGACATGAAAATCTCAATCTGGCTAGCACTTGTTTATGCTTGGTATTAGTCACTCACAGTAAATATTTCTCCATTGAGAACATAGATTTAAAAGTACCATATAAATTTAATTTAGTATTTAATTCGACATCACAAGTCCAGTTTGTTCTGCCATATCAATATTTCTTTCCTTTATTTTAGCCAAAAATATTCTATAGTCTTCTACTTATTGATTCATCTACACATACCCAAAACCCGCGCTGCATATTTTGCTTCTTATATGAGTAACCCATGTTTTTTTTCCATTCATATCTAGATTAAACAGCATGTTATATATACGTTTTGGATATCTATTATTACCATAATGTAAACTAGTTTTGTAGAGTATTTTACACATCTTAATAACTGACCGACATACATTGAATGCCTCTCAAACTCTCCCAATGATGCTGCGTTCGGAGCTGAAGAGCAAAATTTATATTGCAGTTTTTCAATTATTTCACATCTTTCATAGCCCTACAGTTCTGAACCATATAATAATACCGGTATGACCATACAATCAAAATTGCTGACTCACTGATAAACAACAATATTTCCTATAAAAAGTTGTTTTTTTTTATGAGAGTCACGGCTCTTTCAGCCTGCATTGCCTGTGCTTTCTTTGTTTTATACCATGGCAATGGACTTGTAAATATTACCCCTAAGTATTTATAGTCATTTACTGTTTCAATTTGAGTATTTTTGATAGTGCCATTTCTCTATTCTTTTTTATGAACCCCCGTGTCTAAAAAACATAATTTTTGTCTTCCTAAATTAACTTATGAGCCATAATTGACAGAAAATACTTGCAACTGGTTTATTCGTTCTTGGAGACGTCCTGTTGTATCGCTGAAGCATACTAAATCATCAGCGTACATTATTGTCATTAAGTTTGGCAAATATTTATACCATGACAATCTGTTTTATTAATTTGTTCATAAAATTCATGTATGAATAAACAAAACAGAAGGAAACTCACCATGCACCCTTGTCAGGTCCCGTTAGTACATTCAAATAATCTGTTAATTCTTCCTCTGTAAGAACACATGATTTCATTTGACTATATATTGACTGAAGTGTCTGTAAAAGTTTCCCCTTTATCCAAGATTTAACTGGAACGTACCACAATAAATCATGTTATACACTATCAAAAGCAGTTGAAAAATCAATAAATGTGTAATAAAACCTTCTTTTCTTTTTTGTTAAATATTTCTCCATTAAAGAAAATGTATGGCCTAAAATAATTTTGAATTCTGTTTGCCAATATTTTTGTTAATAGTTTACCCACGGTATTAAGTAATGAAATATCTCTATATTTTTTGAGGATCTATGGTGGAAGCCTTTTTGTGAATTGGTCCAATAAATGCTTTGCTCCAAGAGGCTGGGGAAAATCCATTTCCTAATACACCACTAAATAATTTTAATATGAGACGATATGTGACTATATGTGTCTTTCAATATATCTACCGTTGTCCCGTCAGGACATGGGGCCTTTCTTCTCTTCATTTCATTTATGGCTTTCTGTACTTCACATGGTGTTATGAGTCCATCAAGCTCTGTATCATTTTCAATTTCTAATAATTTTTAAAAATATTCCAGAGTTTGTTTCTTAAACTCTTGATTAATTTCATGTGTTGATGAATTCAGAAGTTCCTTAAAATGTTTGTACCAACGGACCACTTCTACTGTTGTAACAATTTTCTTTTTATTTAAATATCCGTTTTTTTCCACATGGAACCAGTGATTTTTGGACCTATCACCGTGTGCACCACTGAGGCTTGGATGATTGCCTTCTTTGCTTCACATAACTTTTTAAACCTCTGTTTTGTTTTTTAAATATTAAGTAAGTCGCCGTCTGATATTGTACATCTATACTTATTCAAAAGTTATATATTTTTCATTTTTCCAAAATTCAATTCTTTGTCCCACAATTTTAGTTGCTTTAGTTTCATGTTGTCTCGGAAGTTATGTTTATTTCTGGAGTATATAATTTAATTAATACCAACCAATGATTCACTAGCTTTGTCGGGATATGTTTCAAAGGTTTCATTAAGTGTGTTGAAGTAACGCACATTCAATTTGTTCTAATGATTTTGAAATATTTGTTTTACCTTCATCAGTCTGATAAAATTTTACCCATTTTGTCAGTTCGCATATATGTTCATTCGAAAGCTCTTTCCTTGGTCTGATAATATTAAGTGAACATCGTAAAGAAAAGTGATCGGACAGATCATCTGATAATACACAGGATCTATCTACCTGATGAAGTAGACAACCACTGACAATTACATGATCAACTACACTGCTACCAAAAGGACATATTAAAAACATAATTAAGTCTCCTGGTATATCTGGTATATCTGTTATATTTACAGTTCAAGAATTAAAATCACCAAGGAGAATTAAATAAAATTCATCAAATTCTGCTAATGTATCTATCAATAAATTGTCCAGCCTTTTGATGCCATTATTTCATCTTCATCCACATAGAATGATGACCCGGCTGGAGCAATATAGCAGCAAACTATGGCCAAATTGTTATCTTCATTAATTAAGGTACCATCCGTTATCAATATGATGATATCTGCATACTTATTAATATTATTTAGCATACCCTTAAATTTCTGTTGCATGTAGACTAAGACCCCTCCTCTCCCTGTAGTCTTCCTGACTATTCCATAACCATAGTACCCGAGGAATGCATCAGAAAATTCATCATCCGTGGTTGCCCATGTCTCAGTGTTACATACAATACTGTGATTATTTATCTATTCTTTAACTTCTACTGATTTAATTTGGTTCTCAAGTCCACGTGCATTCCTTGTTGCTAGCGTTATTACATCTATTTGACAGTTTTCATCATCATTAGGATGATTATTATTACTAGATGTGGTCGGACAATGGTCCTCACAGGGCCCCGCATTTTTGCCAGTGCTGGACTAGTTTACATAAAGTTATGACAAACAGAAACAGGTTTTTATCCATATGCATGAGGGAAAAAAATCCAACTGGTTCAAATGATATTAAAGAAGACAGGTCTGAAATAATGTGTGCAATAGAAAATCACGGATTGTAGTCTGTTGCCATATTTGATTTTGAGCAAGTCTGTATTTCAATAGGTCAGAAGCCGTCGTAGGCACCAACGATCCCTGTGAATTAGAGAAAGATCAAGCATATTTTTGCGAAAGAAAAACAGCGATAGTGCTCTGGTGGCCGTATTGGAATTCCGACAGGTCTGCAATTGGACAAAGATGGAGCCCTTATAGGTACCAATCTTCTCTGTGCAAATGAGATAGATCAAGCTTGTTCTTGTTGAGATATCACGCATAAAAGAATATCTCTAATTGTGTCCTGGGAGCCATATTGGAATTCCGACAGGTCTGTTATTAGAAAGCGATTGAGTCCGTATATGATCCCCGAAAAAATGATAGAGATCAAGCATGTTCTTGTTGAGATATCCGGTGCGAAAGAAAATCATCTATTATGATCTGGTGGCCATATTGGAATTCCGACAAGTCTTTAATTCAATAGGTCTGACGCCCTCTGAATGCGTGCAAAATCGCGTTAGTTCTGCAAAATACTTGATAAATAAATACATCCTGCTCCATTATAATTATTGCAGATCGCTTGTTAAACTGAATTAACTTCATTTGGAAGTAAAGTCTGAGCATCAGCAGACTTCTGTATTCCATGTGCTGCAAAATAAAGGCCTTGATCGAACACTTTTAGATTAGACATTATTTATCAATCCATTAGAGATATCGGCTTACCTACTTGTAACTCCTGGGCTGCTCGCACTTAAGTCAGCTCCTGTCCATACTGGATTTGGATATCAGACGAGCGTAGGCAACTCATTTTGACCATTGACCCACTGAGTGTAACTTGACCTTAGATCGGCATAAATCGGATAGCTGTTTCAGACTCGGATTTGGTACGATTGATTTCTGAGTAACCCCTAAACGAGCTTATCACCAACGCCTAAACAGAGGACCTCTGAGTTGCATCGATTCACACGGATCTTCATATACGGGATTAACATGATCAAATCGGCTTGTGCTGAGTATCCTAGAGGTGGAATGGGTGGGTATCCATAATCCATATTGCTGGCTTGATTAGCGTTTTAAAGATGCTTTATAAAATACTGTTTATTTTTTGTTAGAAAATGGATTAATTGTATTCCATAATCACTGTTTAAAAAATTTATATGTGAGAAACAGGGTTGTTTGAATTAAATCAAGCCAATTTAATTCGATGATTTTAATCGCGAAATTTAAAATCAACTTTTATAAAATAAATGAGTTTTCTCTATTATTTTTCTTCTTTTTTACAAATATTTTCAATTCAATAATGTTCATCTTTATACTAAGTGCTTTAGAGGCACTTTAAAAAAATGTTACACCCTCTTGACGTCTGATTTAACAGCACTATTTTTATTTTCATCTCTATAAATGCAAGTGTGCCCATATTCATTATGGAGTGTACCAGTACTTGCATGGCAAGAGATATTTACGGAATACTCCACACTTTGTGGGCACAATAAAATGTTTACTTTAACACAGTAAAAGTACTGAATCTTGATTAAATAAAGCCACATCCCTTTAAAAAGGTCTCTAGCTTTAGCAATTCTCATGTTCAATGGGTATATATATTTCCTAATTTCTTACAATGTGCATTATGTTTGGACCCATAGCATCAAGCATTAACGCAATACTGACCTAATTTCTGGTATGTATATAGCAAAGGTATAGAAGAATATGTTTATTAAAACTGATAAAAAAATCAGTGGTGTTGATATTAGGCAATCTTGGAGTGTTACAATGAGTTTTTAATGAAAAATTGAGGTTTTTCCTTAATATCTTGGGGGAACATAGACCTAGTGACCTGATTTTGATATGGTAGGAGATTTGGGGGACATCTAACTGCAAACTTTAAGATTAGCAGGTCCAATGGTTTCAAAATGTGCCCTGTTAACGGCCGGCCAGCCAGATGGACGACGGACAAAGGACCATGACTATAGCTCAGATGCCTTATAGTCAGCTGGGCTAAAATCCTTTCTTTAAATATTGCAATACACAATGTTCAAAAGTGTGCTTAACCACTATCATTGGTCTAGAACAGACTAAATATAGTTTACATTCTGTAAGGTATAACCTAAGTTTTAAAATTTTAAAAAATCTGATTTAAATATAAAGATCCTACTCTTTTAAATTAAAAAAAAACAAATAAAAAAAATTAACAACCCTGGTGAGAAATATCTCATTTCGAAAATGGGAAAGATCAGTATTGCACGCAAAACAACAGATTTTTTTAAACAGGATATTATTCTTGTTTGTAGGTGGACACAAATTAAGGAAAAAAATATTGCTTTAATGGCCAGAATTACATGTTGCTCTGAACAACTTTTCGTCCTTAAACTCACGTTAATGATACAGAGCATAAAGAGCATGACTGCAAACTTTTAATGTCTGGCCCTAAGCCTATGCCAGGTTTTTAGTGCCTTGCAAACAGAAATGAAGTCGACCTAATTGTTTTTTAACTGAGAGATTGTAAAATTCAGATCAGAAACTGTTGATCAAACCTTGAAGTTGAAAAATTTTTGGAACTCAAGCCCCTGTGGCCCTTTTCTCTAATTAACGCTATAATCCGCCCCCCCCCCTTTCCGATTTTAAAATGTCCTACTTGAGCATGCACGGGTGAAGCGCCTAGGCAGACCATCAGAGTGCGGCAACTCGGCTGATATACTGTTTTACAGATCTCCAGAACCTGTTAACCAGCCGATCAGAAATAAAATTAAAGATCTGCCTTAAATTCGATTCTATCAAACATGCTAAGAAAGAGGAGAACTTATATTTTTGTGAGCCTTCGTTGACAATATGTCCTCTTTTCCTGTTACCGGTACCAGCTTTTTGCTCCGTTTCAAAAAGCATGGGCCACGGTTTATAGGTCAGTCATGTTGTGGTCGCTGGTCGGGCAGTGTTGCTGTGTATCATGTATCCAAACACGCCATTTGAAGTCAAGAGGCATTTGGTACAATGTGTTAACCGGGGCACCGGTGGACCCCTCTACTCATTACGATTCTGTCTCACCATCAATCTCTGTCACTTCGGACCACGAGAGAGACACTGCGTGTTCAGCTCCTATCATTCTACTGCTGGCTCAGCTCCTGAGTACACGTGTTTACACTTCACATCAGTATCTGCTGCCACGCCCTTACAGAGAGTGTGCCAAGCTCTAGCCTTACTTGGGCTTTTTACAGCAAGTAATTTTTCTTGCTAATAATGGCTGATGAAATTCGAGAAACAGCCTCTGGATGTGCAGATAATGCAGGTGGTACATCTGAGCCTACAAATGCTACATTACGTAGTCTGAAACGGTCACTGTCTGAGATGAAAGATGATTTGTTAGCTTCAGTCAACTAATGGCTACAAAAGCTGATGGACGACCACCTGCAAAAACGCAACCCATCAACTTCTAAAGAACAAGGAGAAGCCTTGTCTAAAGTTGAAAGTGATTATGCTGATGTTGATCATGATGATGATTATGATGATGATGACATCAGTGTTCTCCTTCGTTCTAAAAGAGCTGATGGGATTGAAGCAGGATGTTCTGATGGTGGTGGCGCATCGGATGATTTACTAGAATCTATCAATAATTATCTGGATGATGAGGAATTGTGTGGGCCCAACATTGTGCCAATCGCAGAAAGTTACAATAAAAAAGTTCTCCTGTTTACAAAACACTGAAAAAATCATGGTGCCTCGTGTGAATGTTGAGGTATAGTGTCGACTCAATTCGTTTCAGAGGAAAAAGGATAAACGCATGGCACATGTTCAGAAAGCCCTTACGAAAGCCACCTTCGCAATTGTACAAGTTTGAGTTGTTTTGTTGTGCAATCTTGGAAAATCAGGGATGATTAATCAAGAGGATGCTGTGGAAAAGCTATCGGATGCAGTTGCTCTAATTGGACATGCATCATATGAGCTCTCCCTGAAACGCAGTGAACTCATGCATGGAGCATTGAATATAGAATACTCCATGTCATGTTCACCAAACGTACCAGTAATGGAGAATTTTTTTGGTGACAATTTACCTGCAACATTAAAGCATATTAAACAGGCCAACCTTGTTGGAAATGATGCAGGAAACCCCCAAAATACCATTACTCCCCGCAGCGACGGTTCCATCCCACCAATCAGCTGCGGGGAGGGCAAGAGGGAACCGACACGCAATCAACAGTTTCCGGAAAAAAGGGGGAGGGGAGAGGAAGTAACTCTACCAGCAGAGGCCAGTGCATGCGAGTCTACAATTAGGTGAGAAAATTGATTACTGAACCCTTATCCAACACTGACTATGCAAATTGTGTTGAGACAATTTTGTCTGTAAGCAGACAAAAGGTTGATAGATTTTTTGGTGGTCAGGTAAAACACTACATTAAAAAAGTGGAATCATGTTACATCTTACTCTCATTTATTACAAACTGTGAGTGGATATAAAATTGAGTTTATAGATCATCCAGTTCAGGGCAGACCACCCAATATTCTCCCTTTCAACAGAGAGGAATCTAATATCATTGACACTGAAATAGCTAAATTACTGAACAAGGGAGTTATTGTTGAATGTAATCATGAGGCAGATGAGCTCATCTCCAACGTTTTCATCAGACCTAAGAAAGATGGTTCTCACAGACTTATTCTGAACTTTTCTCATTTGAACAAATTTGATATTATAATAATTTCAGAATGGAATCTCTTACCCATGCTTTACGCATGATGATAGAAAACTGTTTTATGGCTTCGGTTGAATTAAAAGATGCATATTATCCAGTACCAATTCATAAATTGCATAAAAAAATACCTGAAATTTGAATGGAAAGAGAAGTGCTACAAGTATGTTTGCTTTGCAAATGGATTATCCAGTGAACCTCGAGAGTTTACAAAACTTCTTTAAGCTGTTTACTCTACTCTAAGGAAATCAGGTTTTTAGTCTGTTTATTACTTGGATGAATGCTATTTACAGGGAGACACATTGCAAGAACGTCAAAACAATGTCCCTGAAACTGTACAATTACTGAATTCTTTGGGATTTGTTATTCACCCAGATAACTCTATGGTCTGTCCAACTCAAAGGTTGACTTTCTTGGGTTTTATTTTAGACTCTAGCAAAATGACTGTTTCATTGACCCCGGAGAAAGGTGATAAACGTAAATTGACAGTTGAAAAATTATTGCTTAAATCTAGTAATAGCATCAGAAAGGTCTGTCATGTCATTGGGCAGATGGTGGCTAGTTTCCCTGTGGTTATTTTTGGACCATTATATTAAAAGCAGTTGGAAAATGAAAAAAAACTCAAGCCCTCAAAATAGCTAAGGGCAGCTTTGACCTACCAATGACTTTTTCTGAAGCAGCAGTTAATGACTTGAGATGGTTGGTTATTAATGTGCAAGGTGCCTGTGCCTCTGTGTCCAAAAGCAAGCCTGATCTGGTCATGAATACCGATGCATCTGGCACAGCCTGGGGGCAGTGTGCATCGATAAAACTGCAGGGGGACCCTGGTCAGCTGTTGAAATTAACTCTTTTAACCTCAATGTATTAGAACTGAAAGCATGCTTGTTTGGTCTCCAGTCTCTCTGCCATCACAAGACAGATCTGCACATCAGGTTAATGGTGGACAACATGACTGCGGTGACATACACTAAACAGATGAGAGGCAGCCACTGACTTCAGTGCAATGCAGTGGCACGTACTATAAGGGAATGGAGCCATACAGAGAAACATATGGCTGAGTGCTGCCTATTTCCCAGGGATATCATATGTCACAGCTGACCGTGAATCACGGGCCAAATTCAAAACTGAAAGAGTGGATGTTAAATCCAAAAACCTTTAAAAAACTGAAGGAACAGTTTGATTTTATACCTGATATTGACCTCTATACCTCAAGACTGAACAAACAGCTAGATAAAGTTGAATCTTGGAGACCAGAACCTGAACGCTTTGCTGTTGATGCATTTAGCTTAGACTGGCATTCCTGAAACAGTTACATTTTTTCTCCCTTCAATGTTATTTCAATTTTACTGCAACAATTAACAGAGAACCAAGCCTAAGCTCTAATGGTACTCCCCAACTGGCCAACTCAGCACTGGTATCCAACAGTGATGAACATGCTGGTGGACAAGCCTCGGTTGATTCCCAAACACAGGCACTTGTTGTTACCGGGTCACCCGGGTCAGGAAAATCCCATGTGGCGCAAGCTGGACCTTCTGGTTTGTCACATATGAGTATACATTACGAAACAAAGGGTTTTTTTTGGGGACAAGTTACGGATGTCCTCATGCAGTCATGGGCACAAAATACCAACAAACAGTATGGGACAAAAAAACAGCTTTACTGTCTCGAAAAACATATCAATCCCATTTATCCATCTATTTCACAGGATTTAGATTTTTATGACCGTTTTTAACTCTGGTGTTGGATATAGTTGTGTTAATACTGCCAGGTCTGCTCTCTCTGCTGTCATTGTCCTGCCATGTATCAAATTTGGTAGTCATCCTGATGTCTCGAGGTTCATCAGAGGAATTTTTAAATTGCGTCCATCACTGCTACGTTATGTGATAACCTGTGATTTAAGCATTGTTTTAAAATATCTTAAATGGATAGCTTTGAAGGACATTAGTTTCTAATCACTTACCCTTAAACGTACTATGTTGTTAGCTTTATTGTCTGGTCAAAGATTGCAGACTCTGCATGTACTTTCAGTGTCAGATATGATTCTGACAGACTCTTGTGTTTTTATTATCAAAGAAATGTTAAAAACAAGTAGACCAAATCATCATACAAACATTTTTGAATTTAAAAGTTTTGATGACCGTGACTTTTGTGTTGTGAAATTTATCCAGGCTTATATTCAGGCAACAGTTTCACTGAGGAAATGTGACAAACTGCTTATTTGTTACAAATGTGAAACCAAATCATGCTGCAAGCAAGGACACACTCTCTAGGTATGTTAAAACAGTGTTACATAGTGCAGGAATAAACACTGAACAATGTTTGCAACAAAGCACCAGAGCAGCCGCTACTTCTGCGGCTTACAAAACCTCACTACCATTTGATTAAATTTGAGCGCGGGTTGGACAATTTCACAGACATTTGCCAAATTCTATAATAAACCAATTTCCAGCCCTGACCATTTTGGAGAGAAACTTTTGAAAACTCATGAGTGAGACTATTTTAAATATGGTTTATCTTAAATTCAATTTCAATTATGTATCTATAAAGGTTCCCCTGCTTATTGATGTTACATCATATATGTAATACATTTGTAGTTTTAAAAGACAGTTATAAGATTATGTGTGTAGTTGGTAATTCTCTTACATGTGGTTTATAGTGTATATCCTACAATTTTATTTTACTATATAACTTTTTTCTATTTCTGTTGGAGTGTAACTTAGTTGCTGGTAATGGGTAATAAATTGTGTTTTTAAAAAGTTCGCCGTGTTATTATGTGGCCCCAAGCTTTCAGGTCTGACGTGGTCAAAAGTGACAGTGATTGTTTTGTGCATGTGCATTGATGTTTTCTCCAAAGAGCAGTGAATAAGTATATGCTCCAGATTTGCTCTCCAAACTTAAATATTATAATGTCGCTGAGCGCACTGCCTCAAAGCAGCAGTGTGTGCTGCAAATCTGCTCTCTGGTCAATTCTGGTACATCTTGAGGCAGCAAAGATACAGCATAAATTGTTGCGTCTGCCTCGACGGTTTTCATGAGAGCAGATACTCAGTATATCTGCTGCAAATATACTGAAATGGAGCAGTAATTGAGCAAATGCTGTAAAACTGCTGACTCTCGCAGCAGAGATAGAGCAGAATGGACCAGAAGGTATTAACATCTGCTGATTTGCTGCTCCCCTTGTCAGCATAGTTGGAGTACAATCACAGCAGAAATACAGCAGCTGCTCCAAAAGCAGCATATGCTGAACTTTGGTAGGGGGTACCACTCCTTATTTGCAACGTGCAGCTCCGTGTAGCCACCGCATACATCCGGAAGTCTCCGTGTAGCCAACGGGGGCTCTGTATTGAGACCGATATCTTCCAAGCATGATCCGAGATGATCCGTAAATATGTGAAAACCCACTTAACGCGCTGCCGTCCCTGGAATACCACGGATCAAAGTCCGGGATGATCCGTGTTGCTATCCGTGAATGTGTGGAATGGGCTTGTGCAGGCTTGGGATTGGTAGGCAAATCGTTTCTTCTGCGAATAATTTACCGTGCACTTAAACACACTGGTCTTACTCTGTCCCAGTCGTCCCTGCTCGGAGGGCCTACCAGGTAAATCCCTTTACACTGTTATAGAATCTACTGTTAGTATAATGTACTAGATGAATTAAGTTCATCACAGAGATCACAGAGACAATATCAATGAATGTTAATGAACATATGTGCTAGTGTGCGGCAGATACCCAGATAAGACTCACCAATCAGCACTTATTCATTATAACAAATAGTATACACGGCAGTTATTCTGTCGAATGTCCATATAGATCTTTTATTTTTTGGAAACTTTGGATCATAATGTAATTCAAAATACGGCCATACAACTCATTTATCTAGATTTTGTGTACACTGGAAGATGCTTGGTCCATATCCATGTAATAGGCCAATATGTTCAAGGAATGATACAAATGAGAACTGTCTGAGCAAGAGAGGTACTAATAGACAAATATAGAAATCAACACCGTCATGGTTGCATGGTATGAATCACTGTATAAGCTTATAAAATATACAAATCTACAGTGTTTGGGTAAACGTCTTTGACAAAGAGTGATAAGTCTTTAATGAAATTAACATTTTATAAACTAACGACACTTGATTTCAGAAGATATTTATGTAAATATAAAGGTATCAGTGGTGAAGAATGCATGGAAATACTTACCCTGTCAGTTGTCCTCAAATTCCCCTGCTTGCTTGTTCATGTGTCATAAATTAACAGTTTAGCAGGAATCACTTTGTAACACGACTTTTGACAGCTGTATGTGTATTTTCTAAAAAGGTCAAAGTTCAAGGTCATGGTCATCAACATAGGTCAAATTCTTATTTCCTTCATATCTTTGTCAATATTGATCTTATCTTTACATATTACGGCTCATTTTCTTCCTCATAGTCTTCTTAATTAAAATAATCTAGTTACTTGTCTGTCCGTCTGTCAGTTGTTCTCAATCTCGTCTGCTTGTCGAACATAAAACATTCTAGAGGCCAAAGTTTCGCAGAAATTCACAGCCCTATAAGCTGTACCTCATTTTCCGTTTTACTTTATATGGTAAAATATTAGAGCATAAAATAAATATTTTCTAAAATTAGTGAGGGTTTGTTTAAGTAGTACAATATGACCGTTACTTCTATCATGCAAAAATGGATTTCTTAACATCATAGATACATGGGTGTATATGCTGTTTGCTTATTTTTCTACAAAATGGTCGATAGTTGAAACATCACTCATTACATACTAGTATGCCAATTACCTAATTATATGTTCAGTGGACTACTGGAGGGTCAGGTCACTTAAAACGCGGCACATTGACATATATAATCAATGGATGCAGTGATATACCACTCATAAAAATCCTACAATAATCCCTATTCGACCCGTTACTCATTACATATGCAAATTAGTTTATAATATATTCACTTGAAAACTAGAGGGAAGACACATTACATAATTAAGCAGAAACACCATTTAATTACACTAACTATATGTTTCTAAAATACATTCGATTTTGTAAACAAAATTTCCAATCAGTATCGCTATACCCATTGACCAT
The DNA here is from genome assembly GCA_026874595.1 of Sipunculus nudus. NCBI lineage: Eukaryota > Metazoa > Annelida > Sipuncula > Golfingiida > Sipunculidae > Sipunculus > Sipunculus nudus. Next base: position 22,455,588 of record CM049322.1, on the reverse strand, counting down.
ATACGTGAGCATGTATTTATTCTGTGAAGCCTCGAAATTAAGACCACTAATGGGACCATAATAAAAAGGCTGCACTATCGTCTAAGCGAATTTGCTTGTAAACCGCAAACAAGAGTTGGGACCTTGGACAAGTGGTCGATGTTTTGAGGTGGTGGTTGAAAGAGGTGGTGGCTGGTCGAGGTTTACTATACATGCAAATTAGTGAATAAATATTGCCAATATGTACGCTAGCTTTATGATGTGTTTATGAGACGACTACTACCTTAATCTTAATAATTTATCTAATTTTTATAATTTTTCTGCATTTTATGGATTAAAAATAAAAGATTTGTTAAGGCTTGACCTTAGATATTATTCAGTTTGAATATAATATGGATGTAAATTTTAATAAAGTGTATATGGTATGGGTGTTTAACAGACCGAAATGTTATAACGTGAAAAACTATTTTTTAGAATAAGAAAATTATATTCGGTGTAGGAGTCTCATGTATTCTGCCAGAAACATCTTAAATTAGTTTTTAAAAAATATACAATAAACACATTCAAAGACACAAACATAAGTAACCATTAGTAGAACTCGTAGACTGATAAAGCTTTATTTATTTTCAATATCGTTTCGACCCAGATTTCTGTAAGGATGTCATACCGCATAGGATGCAGGCATGTATAAAAAATACGGTCGAGTATTTCTAGACATGCTGCATCTAGTTTTCAAATATATGACTAAAATATAATGAAGAAAACATGTATTTAAATATGCTTGTGCCTTGTAATTATATTCATGAGAATTGTTGGTAACTAAAGGCAAATAATAATAAATTCATTTAAACATTTTATTTGTTTTTAAAATGGCACAATGGTTTAACTCATCTTTCATAACCATCATAAATGGGTTCCCTTCAAATGCACATGCGTGTAGGCATGAACATAAAGCCGTAAGTGCTGATAAACAACATAACGCTTCCCTACTTCTCTTCAATTCAGCCTTCACCAATTGACAGGTTATAGTTTTGGCAAACAGAATTTTCGCTACGCCTAAGATTGCCCTCTGTGAGTGTATGTTATGTATCTTATTAGAGGTTGTAGTATTTAAAGAGTACACGACGTCAGGGTCGTTATATTGGTCCTTGATTTCAATCGTAGGCAATGTGCTGTGTACTGTGCGTGACTCAATTATGTACATAAGGAGTTTTTAAGTAAACATGAAAGCTTGTACGCAGCAGGTAAATACAACATACACAAGACCGAACCTGGTGCCTTCTATATTGATTTACTGGTTCTCCAAAGAGGCCTAGACGTGTGTCATGAATACACGTGTACATGTACTTTGAAACGTCTGACAAAAATTTTGTCAAAGGGTTCTCACCTAAAGTAGATTCGTTCGTGGTGTCTAAGTGCAAATATAAAATATTGGAGAGCGCCATCTGGTGGTACGAGAGGCTGGACGTGTTTCACCACGGAACAGAAAGAAACAGGACAAAAGTGAGTTTTTTTTCAATAACTATCAAACATTTATTCAACCATTGATTATATAGTAGTGAGTACTAGGCCCCAAAGTGATAAGAGAGTTGGGATAGACACTTGGAGAGCCAGAATTAGCTCGTTTATGCCCACAAAAAGGCCGGGTTGTAGACCAGGCACCACTGTTGTCACGGGTAACTATGGACGCAGCATGTTGAGAGTTACCATGATTATCGCCCTGATGTTGATTCAGTCGGGTTACGTAGAGCTGAACCATGGTCCCGGTAAAGGTGATAAAACTAGCACGACACAACCTAATGTCCTAAACAGAAATGCACAGCAGCGTTTAATTAGGGACGAAGAAGGGGTACTGAGTATTAGTGTAAGTAACAAAAGTTTTGTTGAGACTCCGCAGAACCCTGAATTGATAGAAACACTACCTCCGCCCTGTTCCACACCACGGGTAACCAGGCCAAACCCCTCATCTGTAACTGCAGGGGCAAGGCCAAAAGGGAGATACGCACTACCAGCAGTTACAGCAGACCCCATTACGTTATTGGAAAAACGCCTTGAGTATTTAGAAGAACAAATCTCTAAGATGAATGATAGAAGACAGATTTGTTATGAAATTTCTGTGTTCAGGAGCAGCTGTCATACGGGCAAAAGTAAGTCAAACGGACGAAGCGCAAACTCGATCTGTTACTGGTCAGGATCTGGCAAGGTACAATAAATCAGGTCAATATCTGTCAGCACTGTGAAAAAAAGTCCGAACATATCAATTTATTATGAAAATTTCTGTTTGCATGAAAATTTCAGTTCTTTGGCCGTCATACGGGACGGAACGCAAACTCGATCTGTAAATGGTCATTATCTGCCCACATTCCAAAATTCAAAACAAAATCCGTACATGTGCCATTGTCATGAAAATTTTAATTTTTCATGAAATTTTCTATGTTCAGGAGCTGTGATACGGTCAAAAGTAAGTCAACCGGGACGAAATGCCAACTCGATCTGTAACTGGTCATTATCTGCCCACACATAAAAAATCGGGCTGATATCTGCAAGCATTGTGAAAAAAGTCAGTACATGTGCATTTGTCATGCAAATTTCTGTTTGTTCATGACATTTTCTATGTCCAGGAGCCGTCAAACGGTCAAATAGATTTACCTTGACGAAATGCAAACTCGGTCTGTAACTGGTCATAATCTGCCCAAACAATATCTGCAAGCATTGCGAAAAAAAGTCAGTACATGTGCATCTATCATGACAATTTCAATTTTTTATGAAATTTTCTATGTTCAGGAGCCATCATACGATCAAAAGTAGGTCAACCGAAAAGAAACGCGAACTCGATCTGTAACTGGTCATTATCTGCCCACACACCAAAAATCAGGCCAATATCGGCAAGCATTGCGAAAAAAATGTCCGTGCAACTGTTTGATTTCGGAAGGGCGTAAAACTATATGCCCCGGCCACTTTGTTGCGGGGGCATGAAAATGAAAATACAAAACTCAGAAATAGGAGTGAATAAATTAAGAATCAATCAAGAAGGAAAAACATTATTATTCATGGGGTGCCTGAGAATAATGGGAAGGAAACCTGGCAAGAATGCTAAAACAAAGCCAGGGATACCGTGTGATTCAGATAAAGAAGTAAGTATTGAGAGAGCGCACAGACTTCCAGAGAAAAATAAACATGGCAAACAAAGACCAAAAATAATTAAGTTCTCAAAATTCAAAGACAAGGAGAGAATCATTCTTCATGCCTAAGATAAGTTGAAGGACAATGACTTCAGCCAAAAAGTTCGTGAAGCAAGACGCAACTTAATTCCGCATAGGCAGAAAGCCAGAGAATGGGGCAAAATAGCCTACCTCACTTTGATAAACTTTGCGTGGAAGGACAGTTGTACAAATGGGATGTTAAAACCAACAGTAAAGTGTTAATAACAAGACCTAGAAAATTCTAGCAGTTAGGCCAGGGTCTAAATACCTATTCATTTAATGACAATAATAAACATGGGCGTACTAATAATTAATATTCTTGTATTGTAGATTCGGAACCAGTTTGTGTACAACTAACCTCACAAGAGACACTTACTTCACCCCAGCTTCAACACACTAACCTTAACACCTTTCAAGGAAACCAGGTAAGCATGTTAACAAATTACCATTGTACTTATACTGACAACATTCAATTACACAAAGATTCAAATACTAGTTATGAATTTCACTTAATTTCATGGAATGTTGGGTGATTTAGGTCTAAATTAAATACAACAGAACTTCAAAATATAATTAAAGAAGGTGACATTTTGTGTATTGTTGGAATCTGGGCTGTCCAATCAGATGACTACTCTGATAACTAGGCAGATTTTCATTGTTTTAGTAAAGCCAGGAGTGATATGAAAAAGGATGGAGTTATGGTATGTGTTAGGAAGTCGTGTTATATTCATATTTTAAAATGTATATGTTTACTGATACATGAAAAGATATCCAAAGATGGAAGAACTAATGTGGTTCTTTTAATATCCATACTTTTAATGGCAGATTTTCACCAGATTTATCAGGTGAATTTACCTGCATCACACAAACTGGACAAAGTGTAGTAGACTATATGACTATTAGTACAGAGTTATTCTGTTTTATTAAACCATTTGCTGTCCTTACTGAGGATATTTGAGTTCATTATCCCATAAAATGTACTTTGGAACATAAGTCAGAAATAATAAAAACTTGCATCAACATGGAAACCTACCCATCGGTGAAATATAAATTACCATGTACTGACATTACAAATATAATAAACATTGACAAAAATATCACTTTTGAATATATTGAAGAATTTAAATCTTATTAATATTGATCTTTAGGAAGCAGTAAAATGTTTAAATAATATGTTATATAATATCACAAGTTAAAAGGGAAATACATATAAGGGAAATCAACCACATTGGTTGGATGAAGAATGCAACAGCGCAAAGCTAATAAAGTTTTCAACATTAAAAAGATACAACAAATCAGGAAATCTAGAAGAATTAAATAAATATAAATCAGAGAGACAGACATTCATAAATATATACAATACTAAGACGAAATTTCAACAGGAATCAAAGATATACTTCAAGTATAGATTCTAAGCAACGGTTCGACTACTTCAAAAATCTGTTTAAATGTAGTGTAAATGAAATTGAAAATGATCACCAATTACAAAATGAGGTCATTACCATAAACAGAGAGCACTTTGCAGAACCTACTTTTAACACACCTATACATACAAATGAAATAACACAAGCGGTGAATCAGATGCTAAAAGGGAAATCACCAGGTCCAGATGGAATATCTTTGGAAATTATGCAATCATACTATCCAGTTCTGCAGTCTGTATTGGTATCTTTGTTTAACAAAATTTTACATTTGGAAAAAAAACAAAAGTCATGGTATTCAGAAGAGGCGGCCCACTACGAAAGAATGAATACTGGTGTTTTCAAGGCAAAATGTTAGAAGCTGTTAATAATTACAAATATCTTGGTAATTTTGTCAAAGCAAAATTGTCATGGACTTATATGCATTTCCGTGAAATCTCGTTTTTCCACATTTGACCAGATATAGTGCAAGATTTGGCCAGTCTCGCAGTTTTACTCTGTCGAGTTGGCCAAATGTTACCAAATGCCGAAAACTAGACATGAGCAGCTGTAAATGTCGCCTAGTTATAAGCATTTCCATGATATCTCTTATTTTCTAGTTTGACGAGGGACGGTGCGAGATTTGGTCTGATTTCTTTTCTGGCGTGTCAAGCTGGTCATATGTTATGAAATGCCGAAAACTAGACCTGTGAAGCTGTAAAAGTCGCCGATTTATAAGCATTTCGATGAAATCTCGTTTTTTTCTCGTTTGACAACATATGGTGCGAGATTTGGCTAGTCTTGCAGGTTTGTCATATCAAGCTGGCAAAATGTTACGAAATACCGAAAATTAGACCTGTGTAGCTGTAAAAGTCGCCGAGTTATAAGTATTTCCGCGAAATCTCGTTTTTTCTCGTTTGACAACATATAGTGCGAGATTTCACAAGACCTGTAGTTTTATCATGTCAAGCTGGTAAAATGCTACGGAATACCGAAAACTAGACCTGTGTAGCTGTAAAAGTCGCCGAGCTATAAGTATTTCCGCGAAATCTCGTTTTTTTTTCGTTAATCGAGATATGGTGCGAGATTTGGCAAGTCTTGCAGTTTTATCATGCCAGGCTGGCAAATGTTATGAAATGCCGAAAACCAGACCGGTCTACCTTAAAAAGTCGCTGAGTTATAAGCACATCCGTAAATCTCATTTTTTCACGCTAGTGCGAGATTTGGCGAGATTTTCAGTTTTATCATGTCAAGCTGCCTATAAGCTACATAATGACCAAAACCAGACGTCTGTAGCTTAAAAAATTATCAAAGATAGAAAATGTAGCATGACTATTTTCAAATTATCAAGTTTTAATCCAAAAATGCGTGACCATGGTAACGGCAGATTTGAGTCAGGTACCCATCACATAAAAGGCCATGGAATGACAAATAAAACAAGCTATGGTTTAAGTGGCTACGACCATTTGTTACAAAGTTATGGAGCAAAAACTGTATTATATACTTTCCATGACCTTGACCTTCACCATGATGCGATGTTGACCAAAAACAATAGGGTTTTTCCAGGACTTTGGGTTGTCAATCATCTCTGTAAGTTTCATGTCGATTGCTGCAAAATTGCGGCCAGGAGAGCGCAGACAAACAAACTAGACGACCATAGGTCAGGACTTGCCGGAAGTAGAAATTAGACAGTCAAACTAACAGACAACAAACAGCAGAAGGGCAAAAATCATTTGGAACAGGTCAAATGACAAACCCCAATTGTTTGGAATACATAAGCACATCTTTATGTGGTTTTACTGATTTTCAAAAGTCGCAGACGAGTAAACAGACAAACAGACAGACAAAAAACTCCAGGTGAAGGCCGTGTACTCATGCCATACAAAATTAAAAGCATGAATAAAATAAGCCACAGTCTATTCGAATAATTCTTCATACTTTGAATTTCATGAATTGTAACGTACATAAGGTCACCATGGTAAGGGAAGAATATGACAGAGTCACCAAGAGGATAAACGCATTAAATCTAGTTTCAGATGCTACAATCAAAGTTGTGACACAGTTTATAGTTTTGGAGATATGGTACAATAATGATTACTGCAGCGCCATCTGGTGGTTATTTTTCAAAATGATAAAAGTAAGCTATGTTAATATTATTATTATTATTATTATTATTATATGATGTATAATTTATATTAAATCCCTACCCCCAATTGCAAACCGGATATCCGTCCCTGATTTGACACACCCAACTGCAAATCGGGGATCCGTCCCTGATATTATAGTTGTGATTGTGCTTTCCAGCAACACTATCTCTGCATTCAGTAACATTTCGGGGAGCCTCTCTCTTTGTTTTTGTTTTATTAAAGAGATTATCCTTTACAACAGGTCATTAAGCTCTCAATGCATTGAAATCCTCAAAGTGCGTCCATACAAAGCATGAAAAGAGGCCACCACCACCAAAAGCACAGGTGGGATCAATCCGAATTGTGTCTTTTCACGGACCATCGCACATGCATAGAACAAAGCTCCAACTGTCAAATGTAATGCCCCTGCCGACATTTACTATTTCATACTGCCATCGCTTATGGTCATGGCAATTAGATGTACTTTTTTTATTTGAAGAAAAACGATGCAAGATTTGAAGAAACTTACAATATAATCATACAATGTGACCGAGAATGTAGACGCTATCAAATGCTGAAAACTACAATTCTTCCCCATAAAAATAACAGAATTATAGGCGTTTCTTTGAATGGCCCCATGTTCTCGTTTGACAAGAAATGGTGCGAGATATGACGAGATATTCACTTGTGTAACTAAAAACTAGTCAAATGATTCTTGAACAATAGAAAAATGAAATATCTAGCATGAAAATGACCGAGATAAAGACATTTGATTGAAATTTTAAAATATTCTCGTTTGGCGGGAGATGATACGAGATGTGACGAGATATGCAGTGTAATCATGTCCAGCATTTTAATATATCGGTAATTGTTTTTTTACAGTATAAAATGGTATGATATTATATGTAATATATAATTTATGTATATAAACATGTAATATCGTATATAATAGTACTTTTAGTAGTATGTTTTATATAAGGATTAGCTGCATTGCCAAAATTCGATCCAATTAAATATAACCAGAACCCGTTCAACAAAATAAATTCAGCAGTACTCCGGGTAGGTTTTGCGCCAATATAATGGTATTAGTTCATGTTTGTACTCCAGGTGTCGCTACAATACACTGATTTGAAATAGCTGTCTGAGTCTTGTCTTATCTGTACATGGTGGCAGCGGTTCGAATGAATCCTGTCGTTTCTATGGACTGTCACGCTTCTGCGTTTGTGTATTTCTTATCTGGACTATCTTAAATGCTGGAGGACTTATCAGTAAGATAGCGGCAACCAGCCCAGTGCTGGTATCGGACACGGAGTTCACGTAAGTCCGCCTTCCCCGCTCAAACTTTCTAATAAAACCGCGGATGAATGGCTTATTTTAATGAAAAAGTTTTTAATATATACAAACGGCTGACTGAACTTGATAAGAAAGACAAAGGATATCAGTGTGATATGTTTCTCCACTGTACTAGCGCTAAAGGAATCCTTATATTCAACAGTCTTAGTGTCCGGTCAGCGGCAGTCGTGAGAATCTTGATGTGATATAATACGGAAATTTGATGAGCACATTATCGGTCAAACTAACGAAACTTACGAATGCTACATGTTCAATAAGCGTGATCAAAACCCCGGGACACGATTTGATGATTATCTGGCCGATCTTATTGAACTGTCAAAGACTTGCAATTTCTGTGATTGTCTCGGCGACTCTCTGTTACGTGACAGAATCGTGGTTTGCATAAGTGATAATGCCACTCGCAAATCTTTGTTGCAACGACGTAATCTTGATCTGAAAACGGCGATAGACTTTGCTAGAAGTGCAGAAATAACCCAGATGCAGCTGAAACAGCTGGTGGGGGAGAAGGATCTGAAACTGGGAATGTAAATCGAATTCACAAGACCAAGCTGAAACCTGCTAAACACCAGCAACCTGGTAAGATGAAGTGTAAATACTGTGACCTGTTTCACTTAATGAAGAAATCTGCATGTCCTGCTGTTAGTAAAACGTGTAATAGCTGTACGGCCATGGGACATTATGCTGTGATGTGCCCAAATATATCTTAATCTGCTAAAGCAAGTCCTCGACGGGTCCATGGTGTTCAGTCTGATAGTGAATCTGATACATCCACTGATGATCTTGCTGAGTTCAACTATGCTATAACTGAGTTGGATACTGAATCTACTTCTGATGTAGCTGTCGTAATTGACGGGAGCAAGAAACGTGACATTCAAGTTAAGATGCTTGTGAATGGTGATTTGATCAGATTTCAGATAGACTCTGGTGCTACTAGTAACCTGATCCCTGAAAGGTATGTAACGGGTGAAATTGTTGACACTCAAAAGACCCTACATATGTGGAATGGATCTGAACTGAAACATATAGGAAGTACAGTAATTACTCTAAAGAATCCTAAGAACTCAAAGAAATACAAAGTTAAGTTTAATGTGGTTAAAGAATACATGAAACCAATTCTAGGCAAAATTGTCTCTGAAAAAAAATGGGACTTATTACTGTGAACGATGATCAGTTTATAGTAGCTGTTGTGACACAAAAGAAGCAATACCCTGAAGAAATTTATGGTGATGATATATAAATATATAATGAACAGCAGTTAGGAGTTTTACCCGGGGAACCTGTTAAACTAACAGCAATTGATGGTGCAGTGCCACAAGTAAAACCAACAAGTAGACTACCGATTGCAATGAAAGAGGTAGTATTACAAACTGTGAATGACCTATGTGAAAAACTGATCATAGAAAAAGTAAATATACCTACTGACTGGGTGAACCAAATGACTGTGCAAGAAAAGAAGTCTGGCGAGAGCGTATTTGCCTTAATCCTTGTCCATTAAATGAAGTGCTGTAACGTGAACAGTATACTTTACCTGTTATGAAGGACATTTTGCCACGGCTGGCAAGTGCCAAGGTTTTCACGAAACTAGACCTGCGTCATGGCTACTGGCACCTAAAGCTTGACGATGCCTCAAGTTATTTGACTACATTCATCACTGATGCTGGTCGTTTCCGATGGCTGCGTCTTCCAATTGGGCTGTCCGTCAGCTCAGAAATATTTCAGAAAGGACTCCACCAAGCACTGGATGGCTTGGAGGGCATCGTATGTATTGCTGATGACATTGTAGTATTTGGCTGCTTCTAAACCACTTAAGAAGCCATGACCGATCATGACAATAACTTAGTCTCACCGCTTGATCGATGCAGGAACCTAGGAATTCGCTGGAACAGAGACAAGTTAGAAATTAGGAAATCTAGCATCACATTCCTTGGTCATGAGGTAGCCAGCGAGGGTCTCAGACCTGACCCAAGCAAAGTAAAAGGAATTAAATCTCTGAAAGACTTTTACTTTAAAACCTCTTGTGCTGAAATGTGACGCCAGCAACAAAGGTCTTGGAGCCGCAGTTCTTCAAGAAGGCAAGCCCATAGCATACTAGAGCCGTAGCCTAACGTACACTGAGACAAGGTATGCTGCCATTGAGAAGGAGATGTTGGCGGTGGTATGGGCTCTGGAGAAGTTTCATCAGTACACGTATGGACGGAAAGTGATTGTACATAGTGATCATAAGCCCTTGGAGGCCATTGTGAAAAAGCCACTGGACCGTGCACCAAAATGTTTGCAGAATTTGGTAGTCCGTTCTCATAATTATTACTATTAGATTCAGTGGAATAAAGGAGTAAATCAACAGAATGCAGATATGCTTTCACGTGCTTGTCTATCATTAATAGAAAGTGATGATGCTGAACATATCAAAATGTGTGCCTACCTCGCTATTGGATCAGACAGATTAGAAGCGACAAAGCATAAGACCAAAACGGATGAGATCTTGAATGAGCTGAAATCTCATATTCTTCATGGATGGCCAACTGAGAGAAAGGAGGTGCCTGCACATTTACACCCGTATTACAATTATCACGATGAACTATCAGTGCAGGATGGTGTCATATTTCGTGGTGAAAGAGTCGTGATTCCGAAAGAAATGAGAACATCGGTGCACAAAGAAATTTATTGTGGACATAGAGGTGAACATGCGTGTCTGCGGAGAGCCCGTGAAATGGCTTTTTGGCCAGATATGACAGCTTACATTAAGCATTATGTGTCAGTTTGTGAAGCATGTAAGACATTTGAACGGCTAATAAAAAAGAAACTTACATGCCACATGACATCCCAAATCGGCAGTGGGAAAAGGTAGGATGGGACACTTTTGAGTTTCATAATGATTTTTACTTAGTTGTCGTGGACCGCCTTAGCAATTTCTGGGGACTTGATAAGCTTGAGTGTAAAACGTCCCAGGTTATTATTTAAAAGCTCAAAGTCACTTTCTCGAGAAATGGAATACCCTGTAAAATTGTCTCTGACAATGTTATGCAATTCACATCAAATGAGTTCCATGCATTCACAAAGTCCTGGGATATTGAACATTATACTAGTTCACCACATCATCCCAATGCCAACGGTATGGCTTAAACGGCCGTCAAGGCAGCAAAAGGTATACTGAACAAATGTAAAATGTGTAAACAAGATGTATTCCTTGCAATTCTGAATCACAGAAACACTATTACCCAAGAAATTGATGAAAGTCCAGTGCAGAGTTTTTTTTATAGGCGTATAAGAACCTTGCTGCCAACAATAAATAAACTACTGGAATAAAAACTAAAGATATGCAGTTGGAATGGAGAAAGATGGAGAGAAAACAACAGAGACACAGAGAAAAGTGCAACAGAGGTGCGAAAGATCTACCCGTTTTACAGGAAGGAGAAGTGGTTCGGATGAAGCCACATATACTTTGGGATAAAGTATGGAAAAAACTGTGGTTTTGCGTAGATTGGATGAACGATCATATGATATATGTGCTGAGGATGGAAATATGTATAGGAGAATCAGGGCCCATTTGAAAGTTATTAAAGAGAGTTTCTCAGAAACAGAGCATGAGAGAAAGAAAGCCAAAGACATTGTTGTCACACGCGACCCTGTACCAGGGCAAAATATTCAGTTAATGCCAAGTACACGACTGGAGGAGGTTGGTACACCTCTTGTCGATCGGAGAGCTCCAGGTACAGAACTGAAGATGGATGTATAAACAGAACCTAAACCGAGTACTGGTCAGGTAATCCCAAAGAAGGAAGTAACCCGCACAAGGAGTGGGCGAATTAGCAAACCGTCTGTTTATTTGAAGGACTTTGTTAGAAAGTAAACAATATGTTGATAATAGTGAAATTTTGGCGAATCATTAATTTCACTACAGAAGAGTAACATTAACAAAGACACTCCGGTTTAATCTCTTTAATGACTTGTAATGTCACAATATTCCAACAATCTGAAGGACTGGTTATTTTCATGCCTATTTTCATTTTATAGTGAACTTTAATAAACAGTAACCACCTTTCATTAAGAAAGGGGGATGTACCAATGTTACGGTATTATTTCGTGCTTGCTCTCTAAGTGTCGTTACAATACACTGATTTAAGATGGCGGTCTGAGTCTTGTCTTATTTGTACATATTTACCAGATTTTCAGTGGGAATGGCAGTCTGTGATGAGCTCTATTCACAATCTGTGGCACAAAAGGATAACCCATGAAAAGCTGTGCATATCAGACCATACACCCCGTAACTTCTACAACATAGGCTGAAGCATCACATTCTACTATCAAGTGACAATAACTTGCCAAACGTACTGTGTACGCTCAAAAAGGACATCTCCAATGTTAATGTCTAATCCTACTTTATGAGTCAACAAAGATATCCATGGGGTTAACCTCAAGCCAAAGCCTTCTGTCCAGTGCCCACTGGACCATGAAAGCACGCAGCATAAAAGCCGTAATCCCAACCCGCCGTACATGCAAGTGCGTGTTGTCTACTTGCAAAAACGTGGGCAAAATTTGGGGATCCGTACGTGGTGAGTACCGCCTCAGTAGGGATTTGGGAGCTCGCAGACACGCAGTAGCACTTTAGTGCACGAGGAACTTTCGCTGCGTTCGGGCTACGGATTCATCCCCGATATCGTGCGCAAAAACTCACATTCATCGCACTTGCACGCACTTTCAATATGCGAGTTAGTAAGGATACCGTACGTGTGCAGCACGTGTAAGTACGGCCTCCGTACGATAACGTGGCAATCGCAAGGAGATCGTCAGTTACAAGAACGTTGTAAGCACATACAACTCACTTACCACGTGCCAACGTACGATGCACGCAACCGTATATTACTCTCACTAACTTTGCAAACCTGTAATATTCTATTAATATTACGTACTAGCAATTACCCGTGCTACGCACGGCTTGGGGCGAGCAGTTAGTTTTGAATATAAATAAGGTCTTGGTTGTACAATGCTATCGTCATTTGACCTCTTTGAGGACATTTGGTATTAGTGTTCTGTCTTTGAGTCAACCTTGTGTCTGAGTCTAAATGACTTGGACGAATACGTTCCGGTACGAATAGTGGAATGTCTTCGGACAAACCCGGAGCATATTGATGTCGAAAATCACGGCAATCCGTACGGTTATTTATATATATATATATATATATATATATATATATATATATATATCCATTATATGTATGGTGTTATGCATAAAAATCTTATTGAAGCCAAGAGATTGGCGAGAGAATATTTCGAAGAAGTTTAAAGGAAAAAAATTATGTGAAAATATATTGCGTTGAACATCGCTTTTTAAAGTTGCCCCCCCGAGCACGTCACTAAGCCAGTACGGAACGTGTTATCTTGCATTGTTAGTACAGTACTTAACGCACAAAAACTGAGCACACAGTCATGCTTGGACAGTCCCGCTGCGGAGACGTTCGTGGTAGCATAATAGTACATGAAACTTGGTCAATGTTTTCCATTGGCACAGTCACTGCATTCACAACAGGAGCGTAGTCAAGGGGGGGGGGGGGGGGCAGTCGTCCACCCGCGTAAGGGGGACGCGCGCCGCAGCCACCACCCCATTGAGCTGCAAATTCTCTAATTTTATCTATTGATTTTCAAAATTTTCGAGATTCATTTTCATTTTTCAGATTTCTTCTTTCATTAATTAGCAATTATTTTTATTTAAGTTATTCACAGTTTATTAATTTCAAATTTGTTAGTCAAGGATATTTATAAAGAGCCGCAGAACATGGCGCCAGGCCCTGTTTAGAACAATCTCAAGCCAGAATATTCTCTGTTACAGTTTATACGCCAGAGTAAGCCAACCGAAAATGTTTCCTTATTGGGCCTATTATCGCCCATACCGCCTCCTTCCCGTGTATATAGGTCACACTTCCGTTTTCTGCAATCACTTTTTCGAAGGCGGAATGAAGTGGACTGGAAGGGGGCGTAGTTTGTAATACAGAAAAGCCGACTGTTGCTGTCACGCTGTATTCCTCGAGGCTTCATTGAGCTGAGGTAGGTAATTCTGGCCCTCCTGCTTCCCCTTTATTTCAGCCGCCCTCGCTTCCTGTGATTCCTGCTGCTCCGTCGGGCCTTTCTGCGATCCTTGGCCGGCCGTCCACCTCTTTGTTTCAGACTCCGGCTGCTGTTCCTTCTGCGGGCCCCGTTCCTTCGGCTTCTCGGCTCGATCCTGCTGCTGGCCGACCGCGGCTTCTTTTTTCCAGCCTCCGGTCGTTCCGGCTCCACGGGATTCATTGAATCCCGCTTCCAGGGGTTCTCAGGCATCACTTTCATCTTCTACTGCCGATCCCGCCCTGGCTGGTCGGCTGGCCACCAGTGGTCGGAGATCGCGCTCCAGTGCCAGGATTGGCGTGCGCGCAAATCTCCGCTGCTGGACCTAGTTGCTACCTCCACGCAGAAAACGCAACCAGACGGTCCTAAGTTCCGTCGGCTCCTGTCTCGGACTTCCACGGCGTCGGCGTCCGGTTTCTAATTGAATCCGGCCGCCCTTTAATCGCCTTCCTCCACACCGCCGGTGTGTATGGAACTCACCATAAATACGGTTGAACTATTATTTCACCATTAATACGGGGAACACCACGCCGCCGTCACAGGGTCGATCTCGACCACTACCGGGACCCCGGTACCGCCCAGGTCTAATCCGGCGTGGTTCCCCGGCACCCTCTGGAACTCCCGAGGGTACCGGGAGTCATGTTTTGATCGTTTGATCCCTTTTCTGGATTATCCGGCCGTTCCTTAGACGCCCATGCCACTAGAGTAGGTGCTGGAACACCGGTTCGCGTATGGGAAACCCTAATTTTCTTCATCCGCTCCGATAACCGACCGTCAACTGTCGGATTTAGAGGGGCGGGGATGGTGAATGATTTACACTAGCCTTCTCGCCGTCTCCACGGATCCGACAACACTAAATGATATCTGGCAAGCGTCAGCCCATGACTGTGCTGAACATCGGCAGATTATTTGGCGTATTGTAGCAATTGTATTTTACTGCGCCTCTCGGCCTGTATCCATTCATTACGTACCTTGAAACCCGAACTACGGCTGCATTGACTGAGATTTACGCTCACCCTTTTACGGGGTATCTCTTGTTTGGCGGCCAACTTCGGCCCCTCTTCGTCCGTGCATTGAATCGTTCCGATCGGCAGGCCTGATACCGATAGGCAACTCCTGCTTTGCGCCCGTCATACCACATTCCTCTTTCGCGGCCTTCCAGTACGGCCCTCTTATCGGCTCGTCGGGTCCCCGCTCAGTCGTCCCGTCCTTCCGGCTGTACCAGTAGTGCACAGCCTAGAGAAGTCGTCCTCACGGTCACTCGTTACCTCCGCTCCCAGGGCTTATCTGTGCTTCCTTCCTAGACGATTGGCTATCCCTGTCTCTTACTGGCGCACCGGTCCCGGGTTCTCGATTACTCAGGAACCTTGGCTTTTTTTGTCTATACAGTGAAGTCCCAGCTCACTCCCACCCAGTCCTTACCGTTTCCGGGTGTGCCAATCGATTTTGCGTCAGGGACTGCGTCTCTCCCGCGCGCATTTGCTCTAAAGCTCAGGACGCAGATTCGTTCCTTTCTTGCGTCTCGCTGTATCGATTCTCGTGTCGCTGCTTCTCTTCACGGCACTCTCAACTGGGCCGCCAATTTCGTTCCGTTCGGTCCGTTATATCTTTGTCCGATTCAGTCTCTCCTGCGCGCTCGAGGCCTTCTCCATCTCCGTTCGGTAAGTCCTGCGGTCCTCCCGTTTCCACTGACGTGGCGGACCCTTCGCCCCTGGCTGGACCTTCCTTTCTCCTTCAGGGAGTTCCTTTCTCTCAGGAGATCGATTGTACGGTATTCACCGACACATCTCTCCTCGGTTGGGGTGCCATCTAGCAGATCTCCGCGCCTCGGGCGTCTGGTCCCCGTTGGCACGCCCCCTTCATATCAATGTCCTCGACCTTCGCGCCGTCCGTCGCGCGATCTCCCGTTGGTCCCCGCCGCTTACTAGGCCGTCACATACTCGTCATGACCGACCCCACCACGGTGGTGGCATATATTAACAGGCAGGGCGGTACTCGGTCTCCCTAACTGATGCAGGAGACCTACCTCTTGCTCGATCTATGTATCACGTTACGGGACTCGATCCGTACGTCTCATCTTCCTGGCGTATTGAACTTTCTAACAGCAGCCCTTTCACGTCGCCCCGCGTCTCCACCTCCGCCCGTCGTCCGTCCGCTCTCCGTACTTCAGTGTCTCTTCACTCGACTTGGGCGTCCGGATATCGATCTATCCGATTTTCCCTCCCCTCAGTCCTCGTTCCTACCGTGACGTGTCTACGTCGCCCTCGCGACCGTCTCCCAGACCTCCTGCCATCCGTTTGGTCTCATCGGTTCCCTACGCGTTTCCGGTGCCCCGTCTCATCCGCCGTATCTCCTCCTCATCCTGCCATTCCTCCAGCGACTCCCTGGTTTCTCCTGTGGCGCTCGCTTTTTCACGACCACCGCTTCTTTTCACGCTCCGGATCGATCTCCTATCGTTCCCACTTGCCCGTCGTCCAATTCGGTCGTGCTATCTGTGCGCCTGCATACTCTCATCGGTCATCTCCACGATCAGGACCTTTTAAGTCCGGCTGCTCTCCTTGCTTCGGCTCCACGTCGCAGTTCTTCGGACCGCATATATGACTCCCGGTGACGTTTCTTCACCGGTCGGGCGTTTGACCCGGAATCTCCTTTAGATCCGTCGATTTGGGCGATTTTGGATATCTTCGTTTATTTCCTACAGAATAAACGTTTATCCTAACCGTCTCTTTGTGGCTATCGTGCCGCCCTGCTGTCGGTCCTCCGTCCGCGGAGTCACGATCGGGCATTCCGTCATCCGTTGGTGACGGATTAATCATGGGGGTACATGGCCGCGCTTCTCGTCCTCGCTACGTCACTACTTTCTGGCGTCTGGATGATGTCTTACTTCACCTCCGCGGACCCCCTTAGGTACCGCTTCGTTCGGCGCATCTTCTGCATTTGTCTCGGACAACGGTTTCCTCCTTGCTCTTGCATCTGCGGTCGCCCCTCTGAGCTTCATGCCCTAGTGACCGATTCGCAATTTACACAAATTGCGGCCGACGGTTCATCGGTCACCTTACATTTCCCTACGGAATTAATAAGAAGAACCATCATTCGATGAACCACCGGTAACCTGGCACGTTCCAGCCCTCCCTAACGAACAGTGCCGTTTCGGGGCTACCATTTTCCCTGTTCGTGCTTTACGTTACTATCTTAAAGCTACTCATTCAAATAGCGGGAGGCGCAAGAAGTTGTTTATTTCAACGAAAGTCACTACTTCAAACAAAGAAATTAGCCCTATCACCATTAATGCCTGGCTAAAAGCTACCATTGTTTCAGCATAAGAATCTGCTTCTCAATCATCATTGGAGCAGCTTCACGTCAATGCCCACGACGTCAGGGCCAATTCTACGTATTTGGCCCATTTATCGGGGATTAACCCGAACCAACTGGTCAAGAAAGGCTTTTGGAAGTTGCCTTCTACCTTCACCCGCCTTTATCTGTAGGATGTCCAGTTACAAGCTTCGGGCCTTTATTTCTTGGGGCCCTGTGATTGCGGCGGGTGTGGTCCTACAGTTCTCCAGACCGTCCTCGACTTCTACATCTGTTCCGGCGACGTCCTCTTCGTCTGCTCCATCACTGCAGTGCTGTTCTCCTCATTTCCGTCGTTCCCGGTAGGTATCCCCTCCCCGAGGTTTATCTGTTATTTTCTCATTAATACAGAAACAGCTCACATTAATGTTTACGTAATAACCCCCCCCCCCTTTCCCTCCCTGTGAATGGTATTTTTGTTAGTGAACTGTTGTGAGCTTTTCTGTATTACAAACAACGCTCCCTCCCAGTCCACTTCATTCCGCCTTGGAAAAAGTGATTACAGGATACGGAAGTGTGACCTAGATACACGTGAACGAGGCGGGGTGGGCGATAATGAGCCCAATAAGGGAAAATTTTCGGTTGGCTTACTCTGGCATATAAACTTTAACAGAGAAGATTCCAGATGCCGGTACTCTAACTCACGATATGTTCTTTCTTAAGTCTTGGATGCTGTCGATACTCTAGACCACAGTATAATGCAAAGTTCAGCATCAGACTTCAACATTCCATATATCTTAAACCGAACATTACATTTTAGAGATAATATTTTACAAATTATTAACGTGGATGCACCTTTTCGCCATTAACATTTCATGTTGAAAACAACTGAAATTTTAAATCATAAGTTTGAAGAAATATAAATATGAAATATTGATCCCATCTACAGTTTGACTATATTATGCAGTTTCTGAGCAACAGAAAATTCTCATATTTTTGGGGGATGAAAATTCCCTCTGATTTCCTCCTCAATTGGTATATTAAAAAAAAACCCATATGAAAGGGGGTTTCCCCCTCTCATACCCTCCCTCGTGTACCTGCAATTAACATGGTTCATAATTGAAATTAATATATATATATATATATATATATATATATATATACATATATATATATTCATACACTGAACCACATAATGGAGTAATAATTAAGATATATATATATATATATATATATATATATATATAAGTTAAGTTTTCACCATTACCATCTAACGCCTAGGAAATAATCGCAACCAACCACCCTCCCACCCGTTTTCCAGGAAACGCAACTGATTACGGCCCTCTCCCCTCCCACTTTCTTGGATCTGCCCATACAATACCATTAGGGTAATTATGATTCTTCCAAATATCCCCTTTTGAGCATTCTCCTCATGCGAGATAACCTTGTGCCAATAGCCACGGTCCCCGCGCTGAGGTTGTCTTGTGTGAAGGGATCACCAATGGGGATAATTTCCGGCCAGTGACTGCGCATTGCAAGAAACCTCGCATAGATCCCAAAGAAAAAAAGTTGGTCTCGGCATCAAACACTCTATGGCCGTTGTGTTACCAGGCCCGAACGCACAGAGAAAAGGGGCGCCCATGAGATCAAATACTCAATTATTAATTATGCACGTAATATGCAAATATTGCAAATATATCGTAAAAGTAAAGTGGTTTAAGTTCTCTACCAGCTCTGGGGAAAACTTTAACTCTGAGCGTTTGGCCCATGGCGGTTCTTAGCTGAATGGTGGGTGTTGAATTTAGAAAAATAATATTCCATCTGCTGAAGCCGACAGGAGTTTATGTTGTCACCACTGACTTTTTTTTTGTTTTTGATTCTTTCTCGGGAGCAACTTCTATTTCTCGGCTTTAGTAGTCGTGTAAATCAAACTTCTCCAATTTCTGCTTTTTCTTCCTATTAGGTAGTTGATACGATGGGACGGTTTTCTTCAGAGCTGACTGGGTGTCTTGGGAGGTTGACGATTCTGTTATTATTTCTGGTGCTGGTTCTAGGTCGGCTACTTCCATCTTTTTGGCTATTGGTGGTCCTGTTACGTGCAGATCCCTCTGAATGAGCTCTGTTATTTTTATGCTTAGTTCGTGTTGAAAGTGCACGTCCGGGTTGTTTATGTTTTCTTCCGGTCCTTTGAACTTGGTTAGGAAGAGTAGCTGTTCTAAGGTGAATTCGTTGCGGGGGTCTTCATCCAGTTATCTTGGCTGGTTTTCTGGGGGCGATATCTGGCGGCCTTCCTGTCATCGCTGCATTTTTGCTGACGGGGGCTTGGGTTTGTGTATTTAATAGTTGTTTGCTGTATTTTTGGCTGTGTGTAGACACTATAGGAGCTCTCTTTGGCAAATTCTTGGTTTGAGTTGTAGCTTTCTTGGTCTCCGCTTGTTTTGTAGTTTGTTTCTTATCAGTTTGTTTCTGTTGTCCTGGTTTTGTGTTTGGTTGTCTGTGCGGTTTTCGCACTCGTGTGAGGTGGTCTCGGCTGGATGGTGGTCGTAATTGGGTGTTCAGCTGTATTCTCACTTGAATTTGTTTGCAGTTGTTTGCCTGGGTGAAAGGCTGAAAATTACACACTGGGGGACCCGGGTCATACTTAGCCTTGAATATGTTCTTACGAAATATCGTAGCGGTCCTTCTGATATATCAGATGCATGTTAATTTTTGTTTTCTGTATATGTTTAATGGATGTCTTTTTTTCGTGTGTATGTTCTATGTGGCTATCCTCACCACATCTGTAATTTCTGTGCTTGTGTGAACACGCACAGGCGTGGTGTCCCCCATTGTCCCCACTGTGGTAGCTGGGATGAACTCTGGTGTTTCTCCATTCCTGTAGTTTTTTTATAGTCTGTCTCCGGCGTTCATGGTAGTGAAATGCATGTAAAGTTGACCTTTGTTAGTATAGTAACTAGATCAAAAGTTAGATCCGGAAAGGTTTTCTTGACGAGCTTATATCTGCAACTTGTCATGCGGCATGGTGTCTGTGACACCTTGCACTAGGTAACCCGTTCCCATAGCGGCGCTGCGCTGTGAAGTAAACTCGTGCAGAAACTTTGAAGAGATACGTCTGTATGCTTCAGAAGCTATTACACGACTGAATTGAAAAAATATAAGTGTGTGGAATCTCTTCGGACAAACTCAGAGCATATGTATCTCGAAAATCACGGCGATCCGTACAGTGGTATCAGAGGAGATACGGAAAATCACAATAATCGCCTTACGCTATTAATATATTGATTATTATCGCCTCATTCCTTGTAATATGCCACTGATGTTACTGTTGTTAATACTGTGTGTACAAATATTAGGATCGATATGTGAATGCTGTATTGTTCGCCTGTCGCCAAATTCTGCAGGAAAGTTTTCGCTCTTTGAATTCTTTATGGGCGATCGTTTAGAGGTCCTATGCGGATATTGCGTGTACTCTGGACCAGGCAGGACACAGATGCGAAGATTAAAAGAATGTATCAATACATCCTAGACCTGAAAGAACGGTTAGGTGACACGTGCGCAGGCGAGAGTGAGGCCTTAGAAAAAACTGCAGTTTGAGATAAGCGTCTCTACGATAGTTGCAAGTGGTTGCGCCATATTAAAATCGTGGATCAAATTATGCTGTTATTGCCCACTGATCGCAGCAAACTATTAGTGCAATGGAAGGGCCATACCCGGTCGTGGGGAAGGTCAGTGACCCTGACTACCGAGTTAAAGTCAATGGGAATGTAAAACCTTCCATATAAATCTGTTCAAGCCGTAAAATACTGAGCCCGAGCCGCAAAACAGTCTCGCTGCGGTGAGTGAATTAACACGCGAACATTATAATAGACTGGTACCCTGTTCTATTATTGCCCTTAGCCAAAGCATAGAGAGAGGCGTACAACGCCATCTTAAGTACTCCCAATTGTAACTCCTGACTTACATGTACACTGGTTCCAACTCCAGTATGCATGCCCATACCGGTTGTCATGGACGTTCATGCGATCCTGGATGGTTTTCCGTGAAGTTTTCTTATAAAATAACTTCCTTTAGTTATTTCTAGTTTTCAAATATCGAAGAATGAGTTGTGTACAAAAAATGAATGATGGATGTATAGATAATACGATATACTGGATCTTTGATATTCCACTGTGCGTAGCAGTTATTTATTATTAATATCTATTAATCTAATAATTAATATCACACGTAATGTACAGCCAACTTTTGGTAACTTCTCTGAGCAAACGAAAAGCTTATTTTTATCATATATAATACATACTGGAGTTGGAACCAGTTTGCCGGGAGTACATAAGATGGCGTTGTACGCCCGTCTCTATGATTGGCCTAGAGCAGTGGTGCAAAAATAGAGCGGGGTACCGGTCTAGCATTATAATTCCTATATTGAGCCGTCGTGGGACGGAGTTCACTGGGTAAAAGCCAGCGGTATCGAGGCTATTGTCCTCATGCCAAGATCGAGTGCCAAACGACGTATATATTGACGAGAAGCTCAGTGAACCACGCGCTGTAGCGGTTCACAAAATCCTTAATCAATATAGTGACGTGTTCACTGATGTAACATAATGCACCGATGTGATAGAATGCGAGATACTGCTCACTTCAGATAACCCAATAAGGGCATGTCCGATACCGCAAGGTAGGCGAGAGATGAATAGTCGCGAGATAGACGATATACTTGCGCTAGGCGTAATAGAGAAATCATACTCGCGATTGGCTGCGCCATGCTTGATGTTAGGTAAGCCGGGCGGAAATTTCGGTTCGCCTTAGCTTATAGGCTGCTCAATAAAGAGGTTTTCGTCGACCAAGAGCCCATAACAAATGAAGAGGTTTTATTCTCATAGCTATTTCGCAGTCACTATTTTACAAAGATAGACCTAACGAAGGGATATCGGCAGATAGCTGTCACCGTTGTCTCACGTGATAAAACGGCATCTGTGACGCCAGATGGTCAAAATTAGTTTCGTGTGTGGCCATTTGGATGAGTCACGGCAGGCACTGTATTCAGCAGAATGATGAGAACCTGGACGGATTCCGAAATGTCGTAACTTACGTGGTCTCATCTGGGACCACCTCTTTGCGCTTAAAATGTTGCAGGACTAAAATCTCGCCTCGAAACAGTCCAAGACATTAGTGGGGTATGAGGGCTTTGGTTTCCTATGTCACAGATTAGGTACGGGTTGCATATTAAATGATCCAGCGTTACTGAAGAAGATAAATTTGATCCCCATTTACTCTTTATTGCCGTGTCGCTGACAGATTTATAACGTTAATTTCAACCATATCGATTTATCTCGAGGGCGCCAAAAGAAACCTTTGAAACCTCCAATTCTGGGATTGCTGTATTTTGATAGGTTGTTTATCGTACGATGTGATGTCTCGGATATAGGCGTTGGCAGCATGCTGCTGTAATAGCATGACGGAGTTGTGCATCGGGTTTCGCGTACGCGAGTAGGAAACTCTTGTTGAGAGTGCTAAACTAATAGTCAGTCGCACGCGAATGTTGAGCAATCGTGAAAGCAATCCGAAAATTTTACATGTATTCGGGTTGCATGAGATTCACGGTCCAGACGGATCACAAACCCATAAGTTACATAACGACGTCCAAATGCAACAAAAATGCATGTCCAGATGGGTTATGATATCGCAAGAGGACCAGGTTGATGGATATCCAGCCTGTAAAGGAAAAGTTAAATTATGGGCCTGATGTTTTAAGTAGAAACTAGTAAAGCCGTTAGATTCAGAGAAGTGTGCGAATCACAGGTATGATAGGTATAAGTCAGGCTAATGTTAGGTAGAAAACACAATACTTTGTAATAGTATTTTGCTTATTTAAGGGTGAAGTGTGTCACAAAATGAATTGTGTCGTTTTGTTGTATCATGTTTATTATTATTTCTCGGGTTAGCTGTATCTTTGTATGTTTTGCAGGTAGGCAAGGGTCGCCAGTCAGCGTCATTGTGTTGTGAGAAAATAGGGATATTCAGAACGGTTATCGAGGCGCCGCATTGAGGCATGCTATTGTAGTAGGGACATTGTTAGAAACGATACAGTTCCAGGCTTTATATTTATCTTATGAACATTGATGAGCCTCCAGGGCTGAAGTGCATTTGTAAGGGTCGCATGTTCAGTGTGGAGAGAGTCTGGAAAATTTCTTGTTTTTTGGGGGGGACTTGTTAATGCATGTGTTTAAGTTACTAAAGGGTAAAAAGGGTAAGGGTTTATAGTCTTCTATTACCGCTGTCAAGCACAGTCTCAGCCGACTTTTATCACTTTGTCTTCCTGGTTTTCCGGGCCTGTTCATTCTTGTTGCTTTTCTCACCATACAACCCAAAAAGCTATTTCAGGCACTAGAAGGGCTAGAAGGTTATTCGTTCTATATATGCCTGCCACCAATGACCAGTACCAATTCACTCCTAGATCTCGAGTCTTATACACCCCTCTCCACATAACAATCGTTTACGGCAGACTTCTGATATCATGAATCACTACGAATGCTGTATTCTCCATACTTAAGCGTGTATGAGTAACATCTTATCGTAAATACCTTTTCGTAATGAACTCTACGGTATACCTTAGTTACAGTTACAGCTTTAAGGCTATGTCGTCTGTGCTGTTGAAATATATTTTAGGTCTGTAAATTCAGTAACTTTGAAAAGTGTTCACAAATACCTTCACACCAGTGTTACTCTTTATTAACCGTATGATGCATTTGCTATACATAACAATCACATGTGTGTTTAATTCACAATATTTGTATTTTCATCAAAATTCCATATTAATTGAAACCCCTTAATTCGCTGTGATTTATTTTTCATTTTTAAAGCTGGTTGAACATCTGATTGATACATTTCATTTACTACATGCTAATGATCGCATGCGTGTTTAAATTACATTTATTTTTTTTCTATCAAAATATAATATATATAATTATACCAACACCGTTATTCGCTGTTCGCTGTGATTTATTTTTACCAAATAAGTGTTGTTATCAATATTTGAATCTTCATTTTAATGAAGCAGCATGTACAAAAAAAATTATAAAAATAGAATCATATCTTACATGATAATGAGAGACAAATATTGTCAATATGCACGCCGGGACTACATATACTTATATATTTTCTAGTAATCACAAGTCTGTGTGTCACCCCTAACTTAACATGAAAACTTTACAACGGATATATCCTATAAAACAATAGGATGGGTTAACGCTCGCCACTTGATTTCATTAATCAAGAAATTAGATCCCGGTCATTACAGGTGACATTTCCAGGTTCTTTTAAGGACGTGTATAAAAATACCAGACAATCATACACCCAGATCAATAGAAACTATGAGACATCAGGTTAAATTCACAAATATAATTCAAGACAATACTTACAAAGACGTAGATGTAAGTGTGTGTGCGTTGATGTGTCAATGCGACAGTCCTTCACATTAAAAATACAGGATATTTACCGAGTCCGTGGTTTGTATAAAAAAACCATAAAGTCCAGTTCCTTCAGAGATCTCTGGTTACTGTTTAGTGTAGAATCTAGCGTATGGTTAGTACCATATAGATCTAGTCTTTCTGAGTTTAGCGATCTTCAACTGATCTTGCTTGTCTTTGTTTACGTATAGCTTAGAGTCCTTGACCTTGCTCGTGTAGCAATGGTTTCTCGGCTTACGGCGGTTATGTATCTAGGTCAAGCTGAACTAGGCCGGCAGGTGACGAGCGCGCTCTCTCTATATCGCCAATACGAAGCTCTTTCGGCAGCACGGCTGAGTTCTTATGAGCTGGGTCCTTGCTTCATGTAGAAGCTTGCTTCTATGCCGTTCCTGGCGTTTCAATGTTCCTACTCCCGTTCGTACGTGCTGCCACCTCAAGCTTCAAGACCCAACTGAAAGCAGCTTCCAGCGTCTCTCCCTGAACTCTGACGTCACAATCGTCGTCACAATACGGCGATCCGGTTCTCTGATTGGCTTATTGCTCAAGTGTCCCATATAAGGTTATATGTGACCTGGTTTGACTGCTAGCGTCACCTTGGCGACCCACATACCAGAATTAATACACTCAATGCGTGACACAGATAAAATCAGCTGATAGCCGATGGGATTTCATATACAGTGGAACCCCGCCTTGCGACCACCCCACAATTGCGACCACCCCACAATTACGACCATTTTGCTTGGTCCCGATTTTTTTTTAGTTTATTTATGTTTAAAAATGACTCAAAATTACGACCACCCCTGAATTCAGAATTACGACCAGATTTTCTGGCCCCAGCGCTAATGCGACCCCGCTAATGCGACCACCGCCGAGAAGTACCTAAACAACATTTGTCACAAGTCAATGGCAGCGTCTTGTCACAGGCGCCTCAACGAAAGAGCAAAGCGGGTAACAAGGTTTCTTAACCCGAGTGTTAATCTGGTCCCACATATCTTCCTGACTCGGTGTCTTCACTGAGACTCGTTGAGGTGTAGGTTATAGATCAAAGAGGGTAACCATCGGCCTGATTACTTAATGAGCCGGTCTGACCTGGGGTCAGATGCTAATTGCCCCTCAGTGATCACCTGTATCACAGCTACCCTAAGTGTGGGGTTGCGGGCTTACTATTTCAACTCATCACATATTGTTCGATCCTCATTGGTAAAATTAACGACCTAGTTAATCCTAAATGTGTTCATACCTTACTGACACTGAGTATTGAGTAGTCAGTAAAATGTATAAATAAAGCTTGCATGGGGGGGGGGGGGGGGGGAATCCCTCACATTAACTTGCCTTTTCTGATAGATCGTTGTCAGTTTATTTCTCTACTGGTTAATTTTGCATTTAAATTGCTTGCTGATAGGCAACCATGCCTCTGAAAGAGCTCTCCTTGAAGGATAAAGTGGCGTTAATCAAGGCGGCAACACCACTCGCAGTCAGCACCAAATGGCTCAGCAGTTTAGCGTTGGGCAAACTCAAGTGCACGCAATATATACTCAAGCGGAAGGCTAAATATATGACAGCCACGTCTTATGTTCAATATGCATAGAGTAGGTTGTAATCGTATTGCCTTAGTGTAATTATTTGTTAATCATCAGTCACTACGTATGTGTGCATGTATATTAATTTTCATCATGAATAAATTTGTTCAGGTACACAAAAAAAACATTCATAATAAGGGTCCTCCGCTAAGTAAAATATTTTGTTATAATTCACATTAAAGATATGCAATAGATAAACTCTGATACACATTAAATATCAGCGTGTTATATGCGACCACGTTAAGAGTTTCACAAATACGACCACCCCCAAATTACGACCACTTTGCTCAGTCCCCAGGGTGGTCGTAATTGTGGGGTTCCACTGTATATACAATCAAGACCTGTAAACGCTTTAGGAAGACGCTTCACGTCAATATCAATAGAGAACAGACTTCGTTAAACTATGATACAAAACACCGTACATATTGTCACCGATTTCTGGTGACACTGTGCTTTTCTCACTTACTGCTTATTACACCTCAACATCCCACAATACCTAATATAAGTGTTTTTAAATATAGCATTTTCCGATCATCAGCTGACTGCAGTGTGCAGAATCATGTTACAATCATGATTACTGCTGTCCCACACAAATACTTTCACAATTTTTATTTTTTTTTAGGAGCTCACCCTCTCAATCTTAATGCTTTATTAAGCGGATCTTAAATGTAATGTATGTGAATCTTCGCAATTCTATTTCGATTTCTGATCGTCCGACCGAGCGGTAAAACACACCTGCCCTTATTTATATCCTATATATCCAGGCAGGGAACTACCAAACCTGCGGGTACTAGGAGTGTAATCAGTCCTTTCGCTGGGTTATAACAACGAGAAGCTCTCTAACTCTCACTCGTTCGGCGTGATATGAGACTGTGCAGCCGTCTCTAAGAACACCCTTACCGTGAAGACTGCAGAGCTCTCACCCTGGGTGGGGTCGGCCGTGAAAAAATGTCACCAGTCCTCACCTGAGATTTGATCTCCCAGCTTTGAATGTTGTTTTACTGCTAAACAGGAAAAGCTTGTTTTGTTAGAAATATGTTTATAAACATATATACATGCATTTTCTAAAATGAGTCCCGTTTCAGATAAGGACCGAAAAAGTCTTTCTCCTGGATAAACCTGTCAACTGAGGCCATGGAAGGTATGATAACCTCAATATTCATTTAATGTACGTTTTGAAATTTAGACATCACTGATTTAATGGAAATTATCACGTTCACGCTTTGAGACATCACTGGTTTATAGGAATCATTACGTTCGTAGAAAAAAAAAACAAACAGCTAAAATTATGTTAGTATGTGTGAACTGGTTGAGAATTTAGGCGTTAAAAAATGAATATATATATGAAAATATGCTTTAAAAATAATATATGTTAAATTTTTCTGCAAAGGGTTCATGTATATATAAAAATATCAGAGTGATTGTAAGTATAATTAAATAATTGCTGGATCTATGAGGAAACTGAAAACCTATGGGTGGGTTGCTGGCCATCAATTTGTGTTGATTAAATCAACACCCTGATTAAAACGCCTACATACGTAATTTAAATGTAATGACAAATAAATTATGAATAACTGATTTAAAACATGTTAACCATGAAGTATAATGTTCCATTTCAGGTCCGGACATAACTGGTTTATACATTATATCTCAAGGCAAGTACACACACACACACACACACACACACACATATATATTTGTGTGCTCGGCTTTTTTTTTTATCAGATTTATAGGTTTGTCCATTGAACCGATCACGTTTGGGGCTATTACACTTCTTACCCATAACAACGTCAAAGTCAGTTCAGAAAATGAAGCTAGCAACGAACAACTGATGTCTATCTATCCTAAAAAATAAATCCAGGGACGTTCTATGGATAAACGATCGCTGTGTGACGTGGCTAGTTTGTTCATAAGTAGGAAGGATAAGAAGTGGACAAAAAGTTCCAGATAAGAATCCGAATTTTTTTAATTTAAGAAAAGCTCAAGCAAGTTTCAATGCTAAAACAAATTTAAACCGAACTTATAGCGAATTCATAGTTGCAAATGACCTTTCTTAGTTATACTTTCGGACTCGTAAAAATGGGTAACTACATTATATGAAACGGATCCTAATATCGCCTATGGTTTCTGTCATTCCGTGTTAATATTTGTCCATTTTAATGGAACGAGGGTCTCAGTCTTCAAAACACGGGTATTTTCAAGACTGTTTGCAAAATATACAGATATATTGATTTAGTTGTTAATTAATCTTTTATATATATATATATATATATATATATATATATATATATATATAACACTGAAGAAAAAAACACTGTAAATTCAATACAGACTGTTTCACGGGTTTCCACCCGATCATCAGGTGAATGTGTTAGTATGAAGCTAACGGCGTGGTTTGAAAAGCCGAGACTTTACGAGATTATGCTTTGCGTGTATCGTGGAGAGCAAGTAAATGACTGACACTAATCCTATTGTCCTCGGGGGGACAATAGGATTGGTCGGGGTACACGTGCGATACTGGAACCTAACAGGGCAAAGAGGTTTGTTGTTTTAATGTTTTATCATTTAATACAAAGATATTTTACCAGGATGGCCATTTAGCATAGTAAGCTGATTTTTAAAAGGGTCCTGGGTACAGTGAACATTTCAATAGTATACACATATGATATGAAATACATATATACTATGAAAATAAAAAAATATAAAAGGCAAATATACAATATAAAAGGCAAATATACTATACTTATACCAAGTGGACCCGACTCGACAAACTCCCCATGGGGTAGTGGCAACGCCATGTCCCTCAACACTGCAAAACAGTGAAAGAGCAATTACCTGAGCAACTACCTGAACAGGGGGGGGGGGGTGAACTCGAAGCATTCGTAAGCCGAACGAATGCATAACGAACTCGTTACTCCATCGTTACACATTTTTTGGGTAACTCGAAACTTTCTTTAAATTCTTCTCGTTCGTAAATGCCTCATTTTTTTCGTTATTTTAACGGACGGTCCGGACCATCCGTTACGGTAACGAAAACGTGTACAAGTGTCGTCAGACGCTATTTTTTCTACTTACTCGACTGAGATTAGTCAACCTAATACATTTCTTGTGCCCTGCCTACCATATGTAATGACATGTGTAAATAATAACAAATTATTTCAACCTATAACTTCATGTTCACAAAAACACACACACACACATACACACACACACACACATATATATATTGATATTGATCTGATATATCCCTCTTTTCTAGAGAACCGGGCGCAATCATCCATGCATGGAAGTTTATTGTAATAGTTGTGATGGCAATTTATATACATTGTATATACCTTTGTCTCTATGTAATACACATTTTAGAGCTGCAAGCGAATGAAAATACCATTATTCGTAATAGTGCGACAACGGAAGAAAAATATTTTATTGTAAAATATTAATTACATGTATGACGGCTATCGGTTTTTTATCCCTTTTTTTTTAAATTGGGAAAGCAGATAACATTTAACAGCATTTAACTCATTCAAATATTAACATATATTCCGAGAAATATGAATCCTTTAAAGGGTTGCGGATGCGGTACGGGCGTGATTGTGGATCGAGTCAAAATTATGATTTTATGAGGTACCGTTTCCTTTTATTCGGTTGTGGAACAAATCCAGCCTCATCGGACATCGAACGAAAAAAAACGAATCATATAGCGACCCGTCTAATAACAAAATTTAAACGCGAATTTGGTCTGGAGAGCAATCACGTTCATTTTAGTTGGGGTATCCCAGAATTAAATGTGTTAATCGTTATAAACCATAAGGAAAAATGTCCTCGCCTGGAAACGAAATTATTGCAAATATATATATATATAAAACATGCCCTTATGATCCACTCTTGATTTGTCAATTCATGTTTACATATAAGCTGCCGTTTTCTTAATCTTATCCAGTCATGTTTTACATAACAGTGAAAATAGTCGTAATATATATATATATTTATATATATATATATATATATAACTCTGAAGAAAGCAACACTGGTTAATTCACAACAGTCTGTTTTACGGGATGCGACCCGATCATCAGGTGAATGTGGTTAGAATGAAGCTAACGTCGTGGTTTGAAAAGCCGAGACTTTACGAGATTATGCTTTGTGCGATTCGGGTCGGCCGGGGGTGGGGGGGGGGGGGGGGGGCATGTGAAAGACATGTATACATTGTATATACCTTTGTCTCTATGTAATACACATTTTAGAGCTGCAAGCGAATGAAAATACCATTATTCGTAATAGTGCGACAACGGAAGAAAAATATTTTATTGTAAAATATTAATTACATGTATGACGGCTATCGGTTTATTATCCCTTCTTTTTCAAAATTGGGAAAGCAGATAACATTTAACAGCATTTAACTCATTCAAATATTTACATATATTCCGAGAAATATGAATCCTTTAAGGGGTTGCGGATGCGGTACGGGCGTGATTTTGGATCGAGTCAAAATTATGATTTTATGAGGAACCGTTTCCTTTTATTCGGTTGTGGAACAAATCCAGCCTCATCGGACATCGAACGAAAAAAAAAACGAATCATATAGCGACCCGTCTAATAACAAAATTTAAACGCGAATTTGGTCTGGAGAGCAATCACGTTCATTTTAGTTGGGGTATCCCAGAATTAAATGTGTTAATCGTTATAAACCATAAGGAAAAATGTCCTCGCCTGGAAACGAAATTATTGCAAATATATATATATAAAACATGCCCTTATGATCCACTCTTGATTTGTCAATTCATGTTTACATATAAGCTGCCGTTTTCTTAATCTTATCCAGTCATGTTTTACATAACAGTGAAAATATAACTCTGAAGAAAAACAACACTGTTAATTCACAACAGTCTGTTTTACGGTATGCGACCCGATCATCAGGTGAATGTGGTTAGTATGAAGCTAACGTCGTGGTTTGAAAAGCCGACACTTTACGAGATTATGCTTTGTGCGATTCGGGTCGGCCGGGGGTGGGGGGGGGGGGGACATGTGAAAGACTGACACTGATCCTATTGTTCTCGGGTGCACAATAGGATTGGTCGGGGTACACGTGCGATACTGGAACATAACAGGGCAGGGCAAAGAGGTTATATATTGTAGTAAATTGTAAATATAATACAAAGATATATACCAGGATGCTCAATTAGCATATTGAAATGATTTCTAATAGGGTCTTGGAAGCAGTGAACATATCAGTAGTATACATATGATAAAAATATACATATACTATGAAAATACACAATATACAAGGCAAATATGCAATATTAAAGGGAAATATACTATACTATACTCATACCAAATGCAATCCACTCGGTAAACTCAACATGATGTAGTGGTAATGCCATGTCCCTCATCACTGCAAAGCAGTGAGAGAACAACTACCTGAACAGGTAAGTCTGCCCAGCGGATCCTCGTGGGGGGGGGGGGGGGGGGTAAGGGGCACGCTGAATATTAGTACGAATGCTAGGTTTTAAAATATTTCAGGGTGAATTTGTTTTGATGGCGGCACTTGGAGAAAATTTCAGCTCTTGAGTTCAACAATGATCCTGGGGGGGGGGGGGGGGGGCTTTGCTATGAGTAGCTTTTCAGACAAGCAGAGATCACACTTCCTAGTCCCACAGAAGTAAGGTGTTGCCTTGGCAGATATTTCCCAGGAGAGCTTGTAATTGATATTGTTGTCTTTTAGTGACCAAATGTGTTGAGACAGTTCAGTATTTTTAGCGTGGGATCTGTTCCGAGAGGATTGCTTGTGGTTATTGTATCTCTTGTCTTGAAATCACCTTCAGTACACCCTATGTAGTGTTTCACGTCATTTTCTGTTCTAACTGTTGCCTTATAGACAATGCATTTCAGCTGACATTGACCATTCATAGGACATTCGTCTTTTTTACGGCAGTTACATTGTTTTTGAGGTACATTCACAAAATTGTCAGAATTTAGAACCTTCATATTATGTTTGCTGATCAGGTTAGACATGTTGGGTAGACAGCAATAGCTAATTTTCAAATTGTTCCTGTTGTTTAACCTGTGGTACCTGTGATGTTGAAGGAAGTGTTTTTCAACTAGTTTCATGAATTGTCTGCCAATGTTGGTTTTTACATGACGGCTGTAGGGTGGATCAAACCATATTATTTTCCTTTTCCTGTTTCTATTGCTTTTCACTGTGGGTTCAACACATTTTAAGCTTTCTGAGAACCCGCTTTTCGCTAAAGTTTTGTCATAAATGGGTTTGGTTTTCATAAATAGCTCTTTATTGCAGAAGTTGTCAGATACACGTTTGCTGATCATCATAGGTATCTGCCTAATGATATCGGGGGGGGGGGGGGGTGATTGGATTGTGCGTGGATATAGAGAGGGTCATTGTTCGGTTTTCTGTAAGGGTAGGACATGTCATTTTGGAGGTCAAATGTTACGTCTAAGAAATCTGTGCAGGTCAGGTTAGTTTCAATGGTTATCTTTATATATATATATATATATATATATATATATATATATATATATATTACACATACATGTATTTTATGCGCGACCGCATACCTTGACAATATTCCCAATCATATGAAAGTTTACAGCACCTAACAAACCAATGAAATGAGGAAAATTGCTCGTGATTATGGTGCAAATATTTTCAAAATGCATACCGGTATAAGGATATTTTTGTTGTGTTGCATTTATCTATATTGTTTGCATGAGAATCGAAAGTATGAGGCAAAATCAGCCATATAATAAAAGACGAGCTGAGAATGTCCCTTCAGTCCCTTATTGAAGATGACATAATGCAATTAGTCCCTGGTTGTAATATTTAATTCTGTAGTATTTTTTGCAATGAACAATGAGTGTGTAAAATCCACGATAAATATATCGGTATAAAATATAATTTACTGCAAAACGTTCCATCTCGTATAATTATCGATAGAACCAATTTTTAATGACCGTGGGGAATGTAATCATAATAAAGATAGTTTTCCTGAAACAATATAAAACTAGTTAAAACGTATTTTAAACAAATTTTATAATACTAATATCACATCTCAGCTTTGAAACGTAGCACGGATAACTTGTATACATATAAGTAGAAAATGTGCATGTGTTTTATTTCTCCCATACATAATAATCTCAGAATAAGCGTTCATTTCAACCGTAAGCATAGATGTGTTTCCATGTGCGCGTATATGTGTAAAACATCGCTCATATATGATTTATCAACTGGGGTGTTTCCATGTATTCTTCATCGTATTTGCGAATGTGCGTGTATACGTGAAAATCGTCACAGGAGCTATTTTCACGCATAGGATCTGCGTGAACTCAGGGATTCGGGCTAAAATCACGTCACACTTTTTTTGTAGAAGGCCTGCTCGATACCATTATACATAAATATAAGTCTGCCAGTCTGCATACACGCGCATATGGAAACAACCTTTACAATTACACAATTCGAAATAAAACAGGATTTATTACACCATACAACACCAATTTGATGTTATTCATTATAAATATGATACAAATAATCATGATTTAAAAACACACATTAAAGGTGTTGAAGTAAAGGGACATAATCAGAAGCTATATTATGAGTGTTATTTCACACTATCAATTCAGTTTTGCTTTTTTACAAAAGTTTCGGGCCTACACCATCCCGGCACACAGTCTCAGTTTCAGTCTACGGTTGATTGATAACTTTATATGACTCCGCGTGTTTGTAAACAAAGTCCGTGTGTTTCTGTTTACCATATCAAGGCTGTCTAATCGGAAGTCTGAATGTGAGGCGCAAACGTGATGTTTACATTTTTTAGGCCAAGTCAGTCAGCGCATCTCTTAGTGTACACATGTTGTGGCCCGGCAATGCATATGCTGTGTTTATGTTTACACCTTTGGTCCACTGTTTTGAATAATTTCAAGGGAAAATTTTGGCAAGTACAGATTTATTTTAAAGAGAAAAATCTATTTTTCGTGTTTATTCAACATGCTTTATAGGTGATTGGGCCCCTTTAAAGAATGTTGAATTAAATCGCTTTTGGTCTACCATCATGGAATGCCTATTTTTTCTAAATATGCAATTTATTGTTATGAGCTTTTCTAACTTTCAGACATTTTCAGACATCCTGTAGCAGAGCACACATCGTAAATGTTAGAGCTTTACAAATCTCGCTTAATACCTGCTAGCCATTAAGTGAAACCATTCTTTTGATCACCATGAACGCCGGACACGAACCCGTGTTGAGAATGACCGGAAGTAGCTGTCTGCACAAGTAAATCCAGCAATGCCTTCTTCTGCCGTTTGCAATCTCGTATAGTTCCGTATTGTTTGCCTACAGATGACCTTTTTGGGTTACGATTGGCGGATATTTAAAAATTAACAAAAAATGCTTTATTTCTTTGCCGTGATTTTTTCTTTTATTATTCATCTGATAATAAAGATGAGGAATTTCGGAAGTTCGTCATTTTGACACTGACAAGAATAATTCAGACACTTCACAATATAAGCTCGTATACAGTCCCTCCAAAACTGATGTAAAAGTATTCCCTTTGCTTTCGGTCTCAATCGTCATCATAAAGTTGCTTTTAAAACAATGTTTATAGTTTGTAAACATGATTTGGTAGCAGAACACCAACAAAGACTTCCATCTTGTAAATAGAGGAACGTTTTGTATTGCGTCAAGTGAAGCTTTTTTGTATGCACATTAAAACCAGCTTACATATCATGGAGATTATTAGGGGAAAGGCACTCTCTCTTTCTCTCTCTCTCTCTCTCTCTCTCTCATAATCCCAAGCCCTAGAAATGGTTATAATCTCTCACAACTAGCACGGGATTCAGGAAAGTATAGGAATTTTGGCATTACATGCTTCAAAGAACCTTATTAGAAACGGCAACGAAAGAGGCTAACGCTGTTACGTTACTCCAAATGTGGATACATATAACGAGACAACAACGAAGGGTTTCTCGTTGTTGTCTCGTTTGATTCTCGTTGTTTTCTCGTTAAAGTACACCTAACGAATGAGTTAACGACAAAACTATAAAATTTTCGAGTTCACCCCCCCCCCCCCCCAGGTCTGCCCAGTGGATCCTCGTGAGGGGTGAATGAGCGGGCAGCGCCGGGCACGTTGAATGTTTATTGGAATGCTAGGTTTTAAACCATTTAAAAGAAAATTTGTTTTGATGGCGGCACTTTCTGCTCTCGAGTTCAACAATGATCTAGGGGGGCCGTTGGTATAAGTAGCTTTTCAGACAAACAGAGGTCACACTTTCTTGCCCCACAGAAGTAAGGTGCTGCCCTGGCAGAGATATCCCAGGAGAGCTTGTTATTCTTGTTTTTTTTTTAGTGTCCAGATGTGTTTAGACAGCTCATTGTATTTAGCGTTGGGTCCTTTACGAAAGGATTGTATGTGGTTATTGTATCTGGTCACGAAATCATCTTCAGTACACCCAGTGTAGTGTTTCTCGTCATTGTCTAACTGTTGCCTTATAGGCAATGGATCTCAGCTGACACGGCAGTTTACGGCAGTTACATTGTTTTAGAGGTACATTCATGGCTTTTTTTTAGTATTTAGGACCTTCATATTTGTTTGCTGATCAGGTTACAAATGTTGAGTAAACAGCTATAGCTAATTTTCAAATTGTTTCTGTTGAATAACTTGTGGTACCTGTGATGTTTTTGGAAGTGTTTTTCATCTTGTTTCATGATTGTCTGCCAATGTTGGTTTTTACATGACGGGTGTAGGGGGGATTGAACCATATTATTTTCCTTTTCCTGTTTCTTTTGCTTTTCCCTGCGGGTTTAACATATTTTAAGCTTTCTGAGAACCCGCTTTTCGCTAAAGCTGTTTCATACATGAACGTCATTTTTTTACCCATCGATCACAGAAGATCTACTTATGAAAGCCCTCAAGTGGAATTCCATTAGGTCTTTAACACGAGCATTTTGTGTCCGTGTATTCTTTCTGAAAGAAATAAATATCGAACGATGTCATGAAGGAAAAATCTAAAATCCTAAAATCGCACTACTCTCCTTTTCTGTATTAGTCACCAGAAGTTAGAAAAACTGGCTTAGCGCCTATACTGGATTATTGCAAACTAAACAAGTTCAGTATCATATGTTGAGTCCTTATGGCAAATTTAATCTTTATAATGTAATATTTCCATTCACGCCGTAATAAAATATTTATGCTTGCAGATAGCACCAAATGTAATCTTTCAACCATTGTAATTAATTACATCTTAGTTAAAACAAAGTTATTTTATATAAGTGCACATTTTTCAGTCATATGCAGTTTATATCTAGAAAGAATAAAGACTGTAAAAATAAGGATAAAATACCAAGGTTTTTATGTACTCTTTTCGATTCTCTTGCTCTCCAAAGCTTTTCTATAGCATTTAGAGAATCATTACATGGATGGTTTAGTTGAAAATTATTTTTTTTTCTCATAAAATATGCAATATCATCAGGCAAATGGCAAATATTCCCAAATGGGTCCGGACATTCGATGTCGGAGCTCATAGATGCATTCGATATAATCACTGCTTGTGCCTCTTGGAAGTGAATAGCTTATGTAATTAAACTATGGCCAAATATGATCCTTTAGCAACAACCTAAACCATTTTATTCTAATACACCTAAACCATTTTATTCTAATGTCTGTCTGTCTGTCTGTCTGTCTGTCTCTCTCTCTCTCTCTCTCTCTCTCTCTCTCTCTATATATATATATATATATATATATATATATATATATATATATTTACTTTTGAAGAATCAAGCCAGCATACAACTTAGGCAACCATTGGTTTCATCATTATACGAATCGTCAGGCCAGACCTGAAATGCAAGTACACTGCACATAGGTTTTCTGGAATGTAGGAAACCAATAACACATAGTGACAGCGTATCTAGAGATACACAGGAATTAGTTTGGGGGCACATGTCACCGAGTAATTTTTCCCTGTAAAAAGTGGACACCCTACATTTTTGTGATCCTTAGACCTTAAACTTTACAAAAAAATATGGTGCCAAATTTTCTATAGAGATTCTGTCATTTTTTAAGGTCAAATTTGATTTAGAGCAAAAGAGGACCATTATATATAAATATTTCATACAGAGAGATATTTAGCAACAAAACACCTCAAAATGGTTAGTAAGATATATTACATCACAATTATTTAGACTAGACACTCAAAGACTGCGTTAAGACGTTTATTACAATATTAGAGAGCACCCGTAGAGCGCAAATCCGCCGCCAACACATGGATCCGCATCAAGATCCATCAGACTAATCATGAATATTAATCAGCTGTTGTTTGTCTACCAGTATATTGTTCTACAAAATTTTATTGATGAATTCATTAAAAAATTCATATAGAATTCATAAAAAAATCATAAAAAGGTATCCTTGGGTAGTTTGTGCAATGTACATTTGGCGGACCACTTGCTCATCTCAGGCAACCTGTATCGTATACAGTATGGCTCCACTTTCCTTGGTTTTAACCAAATGACTAGATATTTGCTTCATTTATACATAACATATGAAAATTGCCCTGTTATTCTTCCATTTGATATGATTTTGTTATTGCGTCATCCTACTGTTCGATTATTACATCACCAACATCACTATCCGCTCGCTGATAGTAAAAGTATAGAAACCCGCCTCTTACGGTAAGTTCATCCAAAGTATATTTAAAGGTTCCTAAGGGAGTATTTTTATGTTTTGGTCAAAATCCAAAAAATAATTTGTAAAATTTTAAGGCGGATGACTAATTTTTTTTACATATTTTGTGAAGAATAAACAACAGAAAAAAGGACAACTTTGACTGAATTTAGTGCCAGATCCTCACTAACCCAACCCAAAGTTTTAGGAAATTCTACATATAGTCCACTATTCACAGTGAAATGGAGTACATATTAAGGAGCAAAATAATAATAATAATAACATTGTTCATATAAACTCAGCTCTGTGCGGCAATAGCATATCATTTGGGAGCAATTATACCTTCTGTGGAGTAGCTATTTTCATCAGTTATTTACAGATATTTATTTACAGATATTTACAGTAGATTGAGACATATAAAGGACAGAAAATCAACATTGAATGGAATGCATGTTCTGCTGCAGAATTCATTAAGGAGAGTGTTTTGAAAAACAAAACAAGGGGACCTTAAAAATTTAGAATTTTTGAAGAGTCCTATTGAAGGAAACAAACTTGAAGTAAATATCAAATCATAACAAAAAAAGTGTCATCATTAGTCATAATGTTATCGAATGTGTTTACAGTTGTTCTTCTGTCCCATCTTTTACCCC
Organism: Sipunculus nudus; assembly: GCA_026874595.1. NCBI lineage: Eukaryota > Metazoa > Annelida > Sipuncula > Golfingiida > Sipunculidae > Sipunculus > Sipunculus nudus. The sequence goes on along the minus strand of CM049322.1, from coordinate 22,416,771 downwards.
CCCCCCCCGGATGGTCTATTTTTTTAATCTATTTTGTTTGGTGTGCTAATTTCTTTTATACATTTATGGGAATATGAAACCGAGGCATTCAGGTTAAACCAGTACAATAACAAAAACGGACAAATCTTAACAGAAACTATGGTCAAACCAATGGTAAAGTTTAAATATAACAATGGTAAAGTTAAGTGCTGGTTATTGTTGAATTCTTGTCCCTTTTTCATTATATTTAAATGACTTGTGATTGCACAGTGGCTACATAGGCTGTTCCATCCGTCGGAGCGAGAGCACTGGTACAACATTCATTTTTTTATGAAAATAGTAATCTGTAGACAATAAGTAGCACCCAGCTTGTACTATCTATATATAATGCGAATTATAAAATAAAGAATAAAGAAAAGTCTATTCTTATAGTTAATAAAATCTGACTGATTATGTCATTAAATGCAGGGTATGTCGGATGCAGCAGCGGAATGTACATCCTTGATTGGAGCCCATGTTTTTATTTTTTATCATTTTTATACCAAATAACTCCAGACAAAAACTAAAGCACTGTATACCTGCTTAACTAATGCTCGTTTTCCCTTAAATCGTGACCAAGAACAATTTTGGTCTATTGTACAAGCTAACAAAATGACACGTGCCTTATACAATGCACAAATGCCTTAATGTAATAAAAGGTTATTGCATTTCTTTTTGGTTATTGTAATTTTAATAAAGGCCATAAAAACAATAACATTATGGTTGTTTTAACAGCACATACAAATTCCCTTTTAAGTACATTGAACTTTTCTGAAACGGCACATGTTCAAGTAATTTTCAAGGAACCAAGTCTCAAAGAATCTGACCTTAGATCGTGTTTCTTACTGCTGGTCCAACTTACTGCTTAATGATCTCACCTAAATAATAAATTGTAAAAAAAGTAGAAATAAATAAATCGTTATTTGTACGTTCATTTGGCAAATGTTAAAATTAAATAATTCTTGTAAACGTGTCTTGTAAAACAATATTTTATTTAAAATGATTTTGCAAGAAAATGCAATTGTGTATGAATGCATCTCTCTCTCTTTCTGTCTCTCTCCTTCTCTCTCTCTCTCTCTCTCTCTCTCTCTCTCTCTCTCTCTCTCTCTATATATATATATATATATATATATATATATATATATGTGTGTGTATATACATATGTGTGTGTAATTATACAAATAGACGGATCAAATTTTGTCAGACATTTTTACTACTACGTAGTTTCGTGCAACGTGCTGCACTCATCACTGTCTGATTGATTATATAGCTCTGATGTTATACCATTGAGCACTCTAGCAGTTTCTAATTGCAGTAAACTATTAGATTAATTTATATATATATATATATATATATATATATATATATATATATATATATATATATATATACTAAGTATAATGATTAGTGGTATAGCCGTGTTAGTCTGTAGTGGAAGTGTAGGTTTGGAGTAGGAGTGATGCCTTTTAGATAGACTAATATCAATAAACATGTTACTATCTATAAGGCGTCACTCTTACTCTCTTTCTACACAAAGACACACAAATGTGTGTGTGTGCCTGTCATTAATTTTTACCTCAATGTATAGGAAAATTAAGTCTCTAAGAAACTACACGGGTGGGAGCTACCTTATGGGATAGCTTTAATGACTAGAGATTACCATTGCTTTTAGAAAAAAATTAACACTTATCCCCAGAAGAAAACTGTCAAGGTACATAAACATTTGCAACAGTATGTGAATTATCTCATGCCATTTGTCCATTAGTTTGGCAAAACCATCCCTGTACACGGACTTATATTTTCGAATTCACCTGTTTCATTCATTGTTATGGTTCTGTGTGTGAGTAAACACAGTCCACGTATGTCTGTGTACCATAAAAAGACGATAACTAGAGGTCGTCTGTTCTTGCGCGGGCACTACTCCCAAACAAGGAGAAATGATATGGAAGATAAAAAAAGATACACTATTGGGATGCTTGAGGAAATCTTGATTTGTAAAGTAGCGTGGTTTGGCCGCCAGGTGGCATGCGCGCTATGTTTACATTTGTACCACTGATCTCGCAAACCTAACATCACTTGTGTACAGGAGTACTCAAACGGTTTACAATGAAATATTAGCAGACACCATCATATTTTATGGAGAAAAAAAATCAAGCTATGTGTATTAAGCATTTAACACTATATGTGTTTATCAAATATACTTGTTATGTGAATAGGTACATTTAATATAACCAAAAAATAATTTTAGACAATCCCAAACTAGTCAGAGAACTAAGTTTGTGTGTTTAGTATGTAAATATATTCCAAAAAGAACCTTTCTTATCCTCTTGTCCCAGCTTACTTTGTTTATGTTTCGGTCAAAGTTTATTAATTTAACATTTTAAATACTATTTTAATACAAGCTGAAAGACATGTCAAAACTGAATGAAAAAATTGGCACCATGCTTTTAAGGCTTCATAGAAAGGTAAAGAACAAAAATGCATGGGGTGTCACATTTTTGGAAACAAAATTTACTCAGGACGAATTAGCTACATATGCCCCTACACTAAATATTCCGGCTACACACTTATCACGTTCAACTCAGAGGAAAACCTTGTTATGAGCAATGATTGTCTCTGTATAGAAAGCTTTATAATATGGTACGATGGTTTGGCAATATACATTAATCTCAGGTGATTATGATCCATCACTTACTTGTAGACATCTTAATTGATTGATTGAATAAAAATTTAATACTTCCACTCACCTGTCTTGGCTAATATCTGGTTGCTAATGTAAACAAACGATAGCCTGCTATACCCTCAGGGGGTCTGGGTTACAGAGATTGACATGAAAAATTAGAGTGTTGGTGATAACGGGCAAAAGGTTCAAATACTCGAATTTTTTAGGGCCCAAGTGCCTCTCACATAGGTCGGTCTAATCAAACAGTTTTAATCAGGGGCATTTTTTCTCTATCATTGCGAAATTTAGCTCTGTGCCTACAGGTGGAGACGATTTCAGCTCTTTTGCTGAGCATGGATGTCGGGTCTGCAGTTGCGATCACTGTCTTCTCGGAGTTATACATCACATCGTCGTGTTCCACACCGGTATGGCGCCGCACGTAGAGCTATACTCCATGTGATTGTGTAGTCCAATTTCTCTTCCTTTAAATTCAGTATGTACTTGGACAATCCGTTTTGTTTCTGCATTTTGCGGCCCTAAACGAGTTTTTGAAGGATCGTTTATAATAGTGACGAACATGTTTGGCGGGCATGGAAAGTGTTGCATTATAAACCATGCACTCGATGAGGCATTTTCCGTCGAGAGAACAGTTTGGAGGTAGCCTGCAGTTACACTGGCGAGCGTTAATTTCTAGGGTCGGGGTGAGGACCTTTGTGTTGTGGCTGCTTATTATGGCGGCTATATTGCTTCTACAGCTGTACTCACTTTGATGTTGTTTCTGCTAAAAGGCTCGTTGTAGCGGTGGTATTTGGGGAAATGCTGGTCAATCACTTTAAGGAATCGCTTAGCAACATCAGTGGTTACGCATTGGCTGAACGGCGTGTTAATCTAAATGACCTTTCGTTTGTGTCTGTGTCGATATTTCTGGATCCTTTGCTGTGGCATGTACTCAGGTTTGCCGTCGAACCCGCTATCATTCAGCACTTTCTCGTAAATGGGTGTGGCATTATTGAACATATCTTTGTTGCACGATATTGAAGTGAGTCTGCTGCAAATCGATGATTGGAGATGCTTAGTAATGCAGGGCGGATGATTAGACTTAAAGATAATATAGAGCTGCTGGCTGTTTGGCATTCTGTAGGGCCAAACTTTCTGGACGGAAAGTCTAAGTTTACATCAAAGAAGTCCGTCTGACTGAGGAGAATTTAAACAGTCACTCTTAGGGCAGAATCTTTGAAGATTTTACATATGTCCTTACTGAGTCTTTCTGCTTGTGGTCCGGATAGCTTGAAGGCTGAGAACCCATCATCTCGATATAGGCCAATAATGACTTAATTGAAGCGGTCACAGGGCTTATTAAGAAGGTGTAGTCCCACTAGCTCCCCATTGTGACGTCAAATTGTCCACTTTGCTTTTTAGCTCAGCTGACTATAAGTCATCTGAGCTATAGTCATGGTCCATTGTCCGTCGTCCGTCCGTCTGTCTGTCCGTCCGTCCGTCCATCTGTCTGTCTGTCCGTCTGGATGTCCGTCCGTAAGACTGGCACGTTTCGACACCGTTGGACCTACGAATCTGAATTTCGGCATACAGTTAGATGTCCTCATAATCTCCTACCATGCCAAACATTCGGTCAATAGGACTTCATTCCTTTGAGATATTAAGGAAAAACCTCAATTTTTTATTAGAAATCTATTTTCACACTTCAGGACTGCCTAATATCAAAACCACTCATCTGGTTTTTTATCATATTTACCATAAATATTCCTCTATATAGTTCCTATGTACATGCCAGATATTAAGTCAGTATTATATAATTTAAAAAAGTTATGGGCCCAAACATATTGGACTTCAGCAAAATCAGGAAGATATTTGGTCACTTAAGACCAAAGGTGTTAAAGGTAGGGACTTTTTTCCAGTAATACAACTTTAATTAATCAAAATTTAATTGTATACCAAAAATTAGATCAAAATTTGTTAATTTTTTTAAATATTGGCAAAAATATAAAATTGGTACCTTAAATTTTGCCCAACTTTGGCCATGGCACGTTTTTTTCCTGTAAGTACTGTGGATTTAATTTTCACAGCATGTATACATAAGGATTTAACCTGTTAAAATCTGAAATTTGAAAATAAAAGCTGCAAAATTAGGCTAGTTATTGAATTTTTTTTGGAGGCTCTTGTTGTATTCCCTTACATTGTCAAGCAGTCCACTTTGATGACTGTAGGTCATTCAGTGCACATCTCTATGCTCCCCAGGCTGTTGACATAATTTTAGATGTCCCCAAAATCTCCTACCATACCGAAAATTGGGTCATTAGGACTTTGTTCCTTCGCGATATTAAGGAAAAAAACTCCGTTTTCCATAAAAAAGGCCATTGTGACATTCAAGGCTGCCTAATATCAAAACCACTGATCTGTTTTTGATCGTATTTAGTATTCACATTCGTTTATACATTTTCTATGAGCATACCAAAAATTAGGTCCGTATTGGGTATTATTTTGAAGTTATGGGCCAAAACATAATGCAATTTTTTAAAAAATTAGGAAATATATTTACTCACCTAACATGAGAATTGCTGAACCTAGAGACTTTTTTTCAGGAATATAACTTTATTTAATCAAGATTCAATTGTTTACCCAAAATTAGATCTGAATTTTGCAAATTTTTCAAGTTATTAGCATAAATAAAAAATCAGTACCTTAAATTTTGTCCAACTTTGGCACTGTTGATTTAATTTTCCCAACATATATGCATAAGGATTTAATCTTTTAAAATCTGTACTTTCAAAAGAAATTGATTGGAATGAATAGCTTTTATTCATGTTTTCATACACCATGTCAAGTGTTGTTTACATCTAGCCCACCTAGTAGTACAGCCTTCACTTGCATTATGTAACCCACCCCAGGCAGCTTACCTTGGCCCAGCTTGGCCACTACTAGCAGGCTTCCCCTCTGCCCTGCACTCACCCCCCCCCCCCCCCCCCAGCTGGTGTATAAACTAGATGAATGTTATGATTTTTCTGTATTTTATTTTATTCTTGGACATGCTACATTTTAGATTTTGTATTGAACCACCAGGGTTACAATGATTAAAGTGTACATTTAATTGTGTCCACAAAGTGGTGTATTGCTGTGAAAGTGTGGATGTTCATGAGATAAGTAATTCATTACTTCAGAAGAGTAAAAACTTCACCAGGTGTGAAATTGACTATTAATTCCAGTAATTAATTAAAACTGGGATAGTAATCAGCACAATGATATTGTTTGTCCCTCATTCAACCAACAGTGTGTATACTTTATTTGAAAATATGTTTTATTTTATCAAATTTACTTTTATTTTATTTTGGTGAATAAAATTAAGCATGTCCTGAAAACTCCAATGTGCAAAACTTTTTAATAGTGATTCAAGGAATATTCTTGTAGATGCCATGTTGTGACATTATTTTCTTTTAAAATCAGTTAAACATTTATGATTTAAAAATAATAAAATATATGTGTATGCATAATATGACCCAATATTTTATTTAATGATTGCAACTTTTGCAACAATTCTAATATTTTAACTTATATTTTCAGGTTTTTTAATTAAAAATTTATAAACCTGTAAAAAAAAAAATGATTCAGATAAAAACTTCTTACTGGAAAAAGTGGATCTGCTTAAAAAAATAGGATTATATATAAACTGAAATGCATTATTCTCTTGAAAATGAAATAAAGGTATTATCACCGGTTGGAATTTTAATGTTTGGGGTCGGTGATATCTTGTTGTTGTTCGGGAGATCCAGGAGCTGCAGACTTGTTGATGATGATGTAACAATGGTTTATTCCTTTTTCTTCATGTACAAAGTTTCTGTTATTCTCCTTATGACTAAATTAATGAGGATGACTTCACTTGCTGGCAATAATCCTAGCTAAGTTAAATTTCCTCTATATCTAAATGCTTACTCCAAACTGTAACTTTAACTTTTACTTTAACTGTCTGTCCCTGTCCTAGCTGACTCATATATATAGAAGGTAAAGACAATACAAATAAATGAACATTTCTCACTCTCAGGTGAATTATACCTTGATGATTATTCTTCCTCTCAGTTTGCCAATCTTGATGTGCTAAGTGTCAAAGACAATTCATTAACCCTTGACAGACTACCTTTACACACTCACTTATTAACTCTTACATGAACATTTGTGTACATTCAACCATGAAAAGATTCCAGACACATAATAATACATAATTGCAATAATAAAAGTTATGATGGTAAATCTGTGAAATACCTGGTTTGCTATATGGTATTGGACTGGCCATTTGAAATGCCTGAATGAAGTAATAACATATTTGTAATAATAAAATAACTAAAAACCATAATTATAGTTGTATCAATGAACTAAGTAATGATTACTGATGGCTTTATCTTAAAGTGACATTTTGTTTCTTATTATCTAAAATCTTATTTTCAGTATTTTATTACTTTGTAATAGTTGCCCTTCCTTAGTAAAATTGACTCTCCTGAGTCAATATATATTGTCTGTCAATTAAATAAATTATATGTAATTTACCATACCTGACACCTAACCTTATCAAATGGTTATGCCAGTTTTCATTAATTTAATACATTAATTTCAGTAAAGACCTTTGTCTTAAGTAGATAAATATTAACATGACTTCCGGTCACATGATCAAGGGGTGAGGACACGTTTTTTCTAGGGTCCCGCAACACGTAAAATTTTAGACAGTACGTCGTCTAAATATTAATCAATGTAAGAAGATATGCCTCCTCGAGGCAAAGGCAAACAAAAGACGGCCAGCACAAGCGGAGATATGGATAAATTTCTGCAAAAAGACGTTCCAGACGAACAGTCCGAGTTGGAGGTTATGGGAGCCAGTGCATGCAACGTGAAGGACACCCCAATAACAAATGACCAGTTGCAGAAAACCTTGGCGGACCTTATAAAGGACTACAATGCAAGAATCAGTGAACAGATAAGTGCCTTACATACTGATATTACCAAACAGTTAATGGCATTAACAGCAGACCAGAAAAATATTAAAGAAAATGTTAAATTTATAGAAACAGGACTTAATGCCCTTGACCAACGAGTGGCCGTGCTCGAAAAGCGTGAAAACATGCTGACAAAACAAACCGCAGAATTGCATGCGGAGATTACCTCCTTGAAAGAGCAAAACAGACTGAAAGAACTGGAATTAGACAGAATTAGAAAACTTATTGCAGAGGAGGCAAATAAACAGGAGAGATACTCCAGGGAATGGAATATTAGAATTATTGGGGTGAAAGAGATAGGAACGGCGGAGAACTGTTTAAATACTGCTGCTAGAATAATTAAAACAAATAAAATTCTGGGAGACCTAGGGGAAGTAGAAATTCGCAGTAAAATAGAAAATGCACACAGAACCGGTAGAAAAGGAGAAAGACCTAGACATATACTAGTACGGTTTCACAGCAGACCGGTGAGAAACGAAGTCCTGAAACAAGCCAAAAAGAAAATTAAAGACGGGGACATGCATTTCGCAGAAGACCTTACAGCCACAGACTACAACACAAAGCAGAGGGCCATACCACAAATGAATGCGGCATATAACGACGGAGCACGCGTGAGGTTTTGGCGGGGACAACTGTTTATTAACGGTGAACGGGTGCCGATACAAGACCAGCAAGCAACAAACCCTCGAGGCAACTGAAGACAATAAGATAAGGACTTGGTTGTTCATGTTCCACATAATTATTTCATTATGTATTGTTTTTCATCCTTTACACAGGTTGCCATTGGTTATTTAACAATATAAGCTGGCATGAAAAGACACGTGGCAGAGTCATAGCGCATGCGCAACTTTGAGGCGGCTCACTCATTTGGAACACCTCGACCGAATTAGTTATTAGAATTATTGATAGGGGCGCTGCAACAAAAATAATATCGAAGCGCCACCACGTGTGTTTCAGTGTCACTAAATTAAAGGCTACATGGCGACGTAAACAATATACAGGGGCTATGAAACGGGGTCCAAGAGAGAATTAACGGTCCAGAGTCCAGTGACAGGGAGTGGTATCATATTTACATTTATTTTTTTATTTTTTTTTATTTATTTAGATCCATTTAAGAACAATTCTTCTCTGTGAATCGAAAATTGTTGAATTTGGCAATGTTGTTCAGGTTTATCACCTAATATCACCCAGGTACATCAGGCGTGGTTTTGTATACATATTTGTTTTCTCTCGCAGTGGTGAATTTTTCGTGTATAACTATGTAGAGATACAGGTCATTACGAAACAGACCTCTAGCCAGGTCACCCATGTTCATGTAATCATGAAAGTTAATAATGTACTTTTATTATTATCATTACAAATCTTTAGTTTACTATCACTGACATTACTATTAGACAGTACTTTACATCTTTATACTAATGTCGAGAAATAAAGTAGTGAAGATTATGTCCATTAATGTCCGTGGTTTGGGTAATTTTTCTAAGCGAAGGCAGATATTTTACTGGTTAAACAAGAAAACTGATGTGGGAATCATTTTTATGCAGGAAACGCATAGCAGTAACAGAACTGAATGCAAATGGAGGGCAGAATGGGGTCACAGGGTTGTATTCAGCCATGGCGATTCAAACGCGAGGGGTACAGCTATTTTAATTAAGAATAATATATCCTGTGAAATTTTACAGCAGATTGTGGATGCTGATGGGAGGTTTGTTATATTAGATTGTATATTGGGTGATTATAAATTGACATTAGTCAATATTTATGGTCCAAATAATGACTTACCAAGCTTTTATGAAGAATTATTTCAGAAAATTGAGAGTATATCTAATGATCATAGAATTATTGGAGGTGATTGGAATTTAGTCCTTGATTTAAAGTTAGACCAGACTAAACAGCGTCATAATAATAACAAAGCTAGGAAAATTGTTATAGAATACATGGAAGAAACCCAATTAAGTGATATGTGGAGACTGTGTAATCCAGGTAAACACAATATACTTGGTCCCGTATTTTACCATCACCTTTAAGAAGCCGACTAGATTATTTTTTGGTATCATGTGGTCTGAAAGGAATGGTAACAAACACCGATATTATTCCTGTCTATAATTCAGATCATGAAGGTGTGATTCTTGAGTTGAATGCCCATTTACATGAAAAGGGTCCTGGATACTGGAAATTAAACTGTACCTTATTACATAATCAAGAGTATACTGACATTATTAGGACAACTATACAAAATGCACAAACAGAAAATAAAGAAGCCAACCCACCCTTACTTTGGGATATCATTAAAATGTATATTAGACGTGAATCTATAGCTTTCAGTAAAAGGTTAAATGCAAAGAAAAAATGTAAAATTTTTGGAATTAGAAAACAAGATTAAATTTCTACAGAACTCTAACAGTCACACTGAATTAGAAGAAACCAAAAGAGAGCTAGAAAAATATTTGGAGGAGAAAACAAAAGGGGCTTTATTCAGAAGTAAATGCAGGTGGTATGAGCAGGGGGAAAAATCAACTAAATATTTTCTGAACTTGGAGAAAAGGAACTTTAATAAAAAAACAGTAAATAAATTGATCCTCAATGATGGGAGGCAAATATCTGACCAAATAGAAATTTTGAGAGCTGAAAAACATTATTATGAAAATCTCTATCAATCTAGTTTATCCAACCAAACAATTCAAGATAACAGTTTTTTTCCTAATATAGGACTTAATGAGGGACTTTCAGAGAATGAGAGAATTTTATGCGATGAACTGGTTAAAGAACAGGAGATTTTTATAATTTTACAGTCATTTGCACTGGATAAATCACCTGGATTGGATGGTCTCCCTGCAGAGTTCTATAGACATTTTTGGACAGATATCAAGGAACCCCATCTGTCAGCTATTAGATATGGACTAAATGTTGGACATTTAAGTATCACCCAGGGACAGGGAGTTATTACTTTGTTACCAAAAAAAAATAAATCTCCTCTTGAAATAAAAAATTGGAGGCCAATTACACTACTGAACACTGATTACAAACTCATTTCAAAATGCCTAGCAAGCAGAATCAAATCTGTTTAACCAAGATTAATTAATGAGGATCAGACAGGTTTCATTAAAGGTAGGTACATAGGGGAGAACATAAATAAGATCATTACAGTTATAAATAATACAGTTGAACAAGATAAAGAAGGGTACCTCACAACAGTAGATTTTGAAAAAGCTTTCGATTGCTTAGAATGGCCGTTCATTTGGAAAGCGTTGGAATATTTTGGGTTTGGAAAAAATATAATAAACTGGATAAAAGTATTATACCATGAAGGGAAAACATGTATTATAAATAATGGGTGGTGCTCAGAATTCTTCAAAATGTCAAGGGGAGTGAGACAGGGGTGTCCCCTGTCTCCATACCTTTTTATAATATGTGCAGAATTGTTAGCCAAAAAAATTAGAGAAGATAATAAATTAAATGCAGTCTGCTTCAATGAATATAAATATAAAATACTGCAATATGCTGATGACACAGTTTTTTTATTCTCAGACATTAACAGTGTTATTGATAGTGTGAATATAATGAAATGTTTTGAAAAAAATTCAGGTCTTAAAATTAATCTAGGGAAAACTGCAGTTATGCCTTTGGTGCATAATCAACCAGGTATAAGCCAAGCTAAAAGAACAATAGAGAGAAAAGGTCTAAAATGGTCAGAGGGTCCAGTTAATATTCTGGGATTATTACTTAGACCATCCTTAAATAAAATAATAGAAGACAATTACAATCCAAAATTGGAATCCATAAGAAAAACATTAAGTACATGGTCAAACCGATACATGACACCAGCTGGGAAAATCCCTTTAATAAAATGTTATGCTTTGTCACAATTAATTTACTTGTGGTCTGTCCTTCCTGCTCCTAAAGCCAATTATTTTAAAGAACTAGAAAAAATTCTATATAAATTTGTTTGGTCATACAAACCAGACAAAGTGAAAAGATTGACATTAATAGCTCCTTATAGTAAAGGTGGATTGAATATGATCCACCCTGAAACTCAAAATTGCGCATTAAAAATAAAATGGATTGAAAGAATCTTAAAGAAAAAACCTGACAATCCTTGGAAAAATCATATATTAAGTACCTTACCTATGGGGGAGCTTACATTTCAATGTAATCTCAATCCATAAGATTTGGATGAGATCTATTTAAAGGACATCTTTTGGAAAGAAGTCATGCAAGCATGGTGTAAATTTAATTTCTGCATACCAACAGAAGTGAAAGATATTTTTGGCCAGGTTCTGTGGTATAATTCCCATATAAAGATTGATAATAAGGTATTATTTTTTAGAAAACTTTACAACTCAGGCATAATATACATAAAAGATATTATAGTGAAAAATAGAGGATTCTTCAGATTTCTTACATATGAAGAATTTCAGGCACGTACCAATTTAAATATAAACTTGCTTTGGTACAATGGTATGTTGGATGCAATACCAAATGATTAGAAAAAAATTCTTAAAGTAAACATAGAAATACACCAGATTCAAAACAATATAGAAACCCTTTTTAGCATGAAAAAGGTAACTAAGCAGGTTTACTGTAAAATGGTTGAAAAGATCTATGTTGTCTCAACAAACCCACTAATTAAGTGGGCTATAGACTTGAATATATCCAGCTGGGAAAGCATTTTGAGTGCTTTCCCTAAACTGAAAAAAGTTTCAAACTCAGTGCAACTTAGAATGTTCCAGTTCAGATTACTAAATCGTATTATGTATCTTAATAGTCATTTGTATAAATCAAATATAATTGACAACCCCAGGTGCACATTTTGTAAGTCAGAAGATGAAACATACATTCATCTATTTTGGTCATGCACATTTGTCAAGTTAGTATGGTCAAATATACTTTTATGGTTAAAAGAGAATAAAGTGGCTGAACAGGATTTTAAGTTTGACTGTGCACCAATAATATTAGGTGATTATACAGACATTATAGGCAGTATTGTACTTTTTGTTAAAAAATATATATGTGATTGTAGAGGTAAAAGCAACAAGCCTTCTTTGAAAGGAGCAATCTTGTTTATAAAACATGTGAAGGAAATAGAAAAATATATAGCTTATAAGAAAGGAAATACTATTGTACATGAAAAAAATGGAAGAAACTGAACTTTTTTACAGAAAGCAGTAACACACCAATCTTAAATTTATAATTTAGGGTTCTAGGGTCTTTTTTTATCATGAAATAGTTTACACGTAGACATTTAAGTGATTGATAAAAGTATGTTAATCATTTGAGTAGATATATGTGATAACAACTGTTATAAATAATCAATAAAAAGGAATGTTCATTTATATTTTCACATAAGGGTGAAGTGTATTGCTAGTATACATATATAAATGGGCAATGAATTGTGATTAATTATAAAAACGTGGTTACTTAAGTTTTACTGAGTTAGGTCTGTATAGGGAAGTCTGAATCATATATTAACGGTAAGACAGGCATTGTTATGTACCATTACAACTTGTTTGTCTCATGAATGTAATTTTCATCAATTTAAAAGGTGACAGTTATAGCATAAAGATATGTATGTTTCACTTAATTTTCACTAGGTGACAAGAGAGATTTAAAGCATGTTAAAATAATAATTAATAGGGTATAATGTAAATTGTCCCATGGGTGTACTTGGTCTGCCATTCTGGCAATAGCTATTCATTGTAAAAACTGTTAACCTTCTCTTACAATAATAGGAAAATAAACATCCACTAGGTCAGGATTAATTGAATGATGTATTAATCATACAAAGATTGTTATATTAGAAAACCAAAGCTGTATTTTTTTTATAAGGTGGTATGGGGATATCTGGTTTAATTTGCAACAGGAAATCAACATATTTTTTTTTTGTATTCACAGCTAGTAAGGTATATATTGTAATCAGGCAGTCAGTTACTTGAGGATTAGAATGAATTAGATCAAGTTTTTTTTTATAGGGCCCTAAGGTCAGATGAAGTTAACTTATCTTTGATAATTAAAAAATAGGTTTAGTACACAGGTGGCTAGGTACCAGGTGTGCATTAATATAACAGGTTGCATGTGTATTATAGATCTGTTAAAATTTAAGGATTAGTAACAATTTTTGTTCTATTGAAGTGTTTTGCTTGCAGAGATTATATCTCACCTGTGCCAGATTGTCTCCTGTTTTTTCATCCATTTTTAAAAATGTTTCTGTGCCTGTACTTTTTTGATTCAATAAAAAAAAAAGATACATATTAACATAGAACATACATAATAACTATAATTAATCAAAAGATTACAAATCATACACATTAAATGTGAATTAATCATTGGTTCACAATATGAAAAAATGAAATAGAACACTGTAAAATAAATCTTAGAGTCCATATATTCGTGAATATAATGCAAACATTTAGCAATAACATTATATATGAGAATCGTATATGAATTTAACTGTATGAGAAATAATCAACAATTTGAATTATTCGAATTGAAAATGAATTCCATTAGAATAAGAATGTTTTCACCAATTATTCATTTTGTTAATTACATAATATATTTCACCGTCCTCTGTAACTTTTTATGTAACTCGGGGTTTTTGGTCTTCAAGCACTGGGGTAATATTCTTCACTTCTGTTGAGAATTGGTTTGATGTTTCTTGTTCTTTCTTGGTTTCTTGTTCTTTGTGCATGTCGTTTTGCAGATCACTACACATTTCTTTGAGTTCCTCAATTTGATGGTCCATTTGTTTGATCAAGGATGTTTTTGCTATTATCTTGTTTTCTTGGAATCTCTTTTTCAAAAATACCAGTTGTTTGTAATCTTGAATAGTATCCAGATGGTCCTGCATGACTTTTTCATCTTGTTTCACCCGCTCTTCCATGTATTCAGCATATTCTACCAGTTTGTCTAATTTCTTGTTATGGTTCTCAATTGTGTTTGTAAAATGGACATTTTCACATTTTAAATTTTCAACCTGATCTCATTTGATCACGTATTTTAAGTTGTATAGTTTCCGGACTGAATTCTGGTTTTGGGACATTGCTCTGATTTGATGCTTCTGTGTCTGTATTGACTCCAGTAGATTTAAAAATCTTTTCAGCTGGTACTGTTACACTGGACTTTCCATGAGGGTCATTTACATTCTCCTGTTTATGCCTGTGGAAGAGGTCCATTCGTGTTCTATCCCTTGCCCTCTGCTTATGGGATTTGTACCTTTTGTTTTGAAGTTTAATCCTTGAATCAAAGTCAAAGACAATTCATTAACCCTTGACAGACTACCTTTACACTCTCACTAATTAACTCTTACATGAACATTTGTGTACATTCAACCATGAAAAGATTCCAGACACATAATAATACATAATTGCAATAATAAAAGTTATGATGGTAAATCTGTGAAATACCTGGTTTGCTATATGGTATTGGACTGGCCATTTGAAATGCCTGAATGAAGTAATAACATATTTGTAATAGTAAATTAACTAAGAACCATAATTGTATCAATGAACTAAGTAACGATTACTGATGGCTTTATCTTAAAGTGACATTTTGTTTCTTATTATCTAAAATCTTATTTTCAGTATTTTATTACTTGGTAATAGTATTAGTCCATTCTGTCCACTTGCCTGTCCATCTGTAAATTTTCGTATGCAACACAGTATCTCAAACTTTTACTGTTTTTAGCTCAGCTGACTATAAGTCATCTGAGCTATAGTCGTGGTCCATTGTCCGACATCCGTCTGTCTGTCTGTCCGTCCGTCCGTCTGGATGTCCGTCCGTAAGACTGGCACGTTTCGACACCGTTGGACCTACGAATCTGAAATTCGGCATACAGTTAGATTTCCCCAAAATCTCCTACCATGCCGAAAATTGGGTCAATAGGTCTTCGTTCCTTCGAGATATTAAGGAAAAACCTCATTTTTTATTAAAAATCTATTTTCACACTTCAGGACTGCCTAATATCAAAACCACTTATCTGGTTTTCTAAATTCATATTTATCATAAATGTTCCTCTATATAGTTCCTATGTACATGCCAGATATTAAGTCAGTATTATATAATTTAAAAAAGTTATGGGCCCAAACATAATGGACTTTGTATAAAAATCAGGAAGATATTTGGACATTTAAGACCAAAAAGGTTAAAGGTAGGGATTTTTTTCCAGTAATACAACTTTAATTAATCAAAATTTAATTGTATACCAAAAATTAGATCAAAATCTGTTACATTTTTTTAAATATTGGCAAAAATATAAAATTGGTACCTTAAATTTTGCCCAACTTTGGCCACCGCACATTTTTTCCCTGTAAGATTCCCTGTACTGTGGATTAAATTTTCACAGCATGTATACATAAGGATTTAATCTGTTCATATCTGAAATTTGAAAATAAAAGCTGCAAAATTAGGCTATTTGTTGAATTTTTTTGGAGGCTCTTGTTGTATTCCCTAACATTGTCAAGCAGTCCACTTTGATGACTGTAGGTCATTCAGTGCACATCTCTATGCTCCCCAGGCTGTTGGCAAAATCTCCTACCATACCAAAAATTGGGTCATTAGGACTTCGTTCCTTCGAGATATTAAGGAAAAAACTCCATTTTCCATAAAAAAGCCATTGTTTCACTTCAAGGCTGCCTAATATCAAAACCACTGATCTGTTTTTGATCATATATAGTATTCACATTCTTTCATACATTTTCTATGAACTTACCAAAAATTAGGTCAGTATTGGGTATTATTTTGAAGTAATGGGCCAAAACATAATGCATTTTTTTTAATCAGGAAATATATTTACTCACCTAACATGAGAATCGCTGAACATGAGACTTTTTTTCAGGAATATAACTTTGTTTAATCAAGATTCAATTGTTTACCCAAAATTAGATCTGAATTTTGCAAATTTTTCAAGTTATTAGCATAATTAAAAATCAATACCTTAAATTTTGTCCAACTTTGGCACTGTTGATTTAATTTTCACAGCATATATACATAAGGATTTAATCTTTTAAAATCTGAAATTTCAAAGAAATTGATTGGAAAGAATAGCTTTTATTCATGTTTTCATTCATCATGTCAAGTGTTGTTTACATCTAGCCCACCTAGTAGTACAGCCTTCACTTGCATTATGTAACCCACCCCAGGCAGCTTACCTTGGCCCAGCTTGGCCACTACTAGCAGGCTTCCCCTCTGCCCTGCACTCACCCCCCCCCCCCAGCTGGTGTATAAACTAGATGAATGTTATGATTTTTCTGTATTTTATTTTATTCTTGGACATGCTACATTTTAGATTTTGGATATATGATGATTGCAACTTTTGCAACAATTCTAATATTTTAACTTATAGTTTCAGTTTTTTACTCTGTATATATAATGATTCCAACTTTTGCAACAATTCTAATATTTTAACTTATATTTTCAGGTTTTTTTTATTAAAAATTTATAAAACCTGTAAATAAAAAAAAATGATTCAGATAAAAACTTCTTAATGGAAAAAGTGGATATGCTTAAACAAAATAGGCTTATATATAAACTTAAATGCATTATTCCCTTGAAAGTGAAATAAAGGTATTAGTCCATTCTGTCCACTTGCCTGTCCATCTGTAAATTTTCATATGAATTACAGTATCTCAAAACTTTTACTGTTTTTCTTCATGACAGTCTTGTCAGAGTATTAGTTTGCAATCATATATTTAGAACTTTACTATAACCAAGTAGGAGGGCCCCTTTCCTCTTGGCTTTTCATATTCTTATATAAATGAAAAACAGTACAATAGAATATTTCTACATCCACCTTCGTGCTGCCCTCATTTTTCCCTTCTCCGAACCCCATCCCAAAGTCAGCCTGAGTAAGCAAGAACAAGATGAATCAGATATATTCATACTTTAATATTTTGTATAACTATTGGTCCATAGGTACCTATGTACATGTCAGAAATTATGTCAATATTGTGTAATATGTAGACATAGTGGGCATCACAATAATGTACCTAGTCACGACTAAAGAGATATTGTGTCATACAGTCACAAATTCATAAATCACTTCATAAGCATAGTTAATCATCACATCATATCTGTCAAATTGAAAGCTTGCATTTACTGTTTTTCTTCATGACAGTCTTGTTAGAGTATTAGTTGCAATCATATATTTAGAACTTTACTATAACCAAGTAGGAGGGCCCCTTTCCTCTTAGCTTTTCATATTCTTATATAAATGAAAAACATTACAATAGAATATTTCTACATCCACCTTCGAGCTGCCCTCACTTTTCCCTTCTCTGAATCCCATCCCAAAGTCAGCCTCAGTAAGCAAGAACAAGATGAAACAGATATATTCATACTTTAATATTTTGTATAACTATTCGTCCATAGGTACCTATGTACATGCCAGAAATTATGTCAATATTGTGTAATATGTAGACATAGTGGGCATCACAATAATGTACCTAGTCACGACTAAAGAGATATTGTGTCATACAGTCACAAATTCATAAATCACTTCATCAGCAAAGTTAATCATAACATCATATCTGTCAAATTGAAAGCTTGCAGACTACCTTACACTTTAGATCCTTCAACAAATAGCCTTATCATCATTCTACTACTGCTTATTACTGCTGTCATTGCATTCATATTTGCTCAAATATATCACAATTTTCAACCCCTCCTAAATAAATAAAAAAACCCCACTATATTTGACTCTATTAATCCATCAGTCATGTTATTTCATTTATCATTTACTCACATATTACATTACATTCCTTTATAATAGCCCAACATGTCCATGATATAAATAAGCTTTATCGACTCGATATAGTATCATAGTTGAGAAACATTTATAGTCCAATCACGATCATTCGAGCGCCGTGACCCATGGGTCCCTTGTTTACTCAGGAAGCGTTATCACAGAACAGTAGTGATTTTCTGGAGTGCCAGATGATGGAGATATCAGTGTCACTGATTTTAATAAGGGCTTTGGCATAACTGCAGTGATGGAGGGTTAAAACTCAACAATGTCGAATTTTATGAATTTAAGCTCTGACTTGTTTGTTAAGTCAGTAAACCACTTAATCACGGACTGAGTGTTTTTCCACTGCTGGAGGTTGGTGATTTGGCGGACCCTGTTATTAATGCTCTCAAGGATCTGCTTGGATATGATGCCAACTCCAGTTTTGGCAGGATTGATCAGCCGACAGTTTTTTTTTTTTATATGAAATTCCTCTTTGTGGTCCATCAACATGATGAACGGTCTCCTTTCTGCTATAATTTTCATGCGGTCTTATAAATGGAGGCGTACAACAATTCTTTTCCCTTCACGGTCTGTATCTCTTTTAACATGGTCACCTGTCTTTTTTATATGATTTGGTGACATTTTCCTGCAGTAACTTATCATATACAGTGGAACCCCACAATTACGACCACCCTGGGGACTGAGCAAAGTGGTCGTAATTTGGGGGTGGTCGTATTTGTGAAACTCTTACCGTGGTCGCATATTACACGATGATATTTAATGTGTATCAGAGTACACTATTGCATATCTTTAATGTGAATTATAACAAAATATTTCACCTAGCGGAGGACCCTTATTTTGAATGTTTTTTTGTGTGTAGCTGAACATATTTATTCATGATGAAAATTAATATACATGTACACATACGTCGTTACTGACGATTAACAAATAATAACACTAAGGCAATACGATTACAACATACTGAATGCATATTGAACATAATACGTGGCTGTCATATATTTAGCCTTCCGCTTGAGTATATGTTGCGTGCACTTGAGTTGTCCCGACGCTAAACTGCTGAGCCATTTGGTGCTGACTGTGCGTGGTGTTGCCGCCTTGATTAACGCCACTTTATCCTTCAAGGAAAGCTCTTTCAGAGGCATGGTTGCCTAACAGCAAGCAATTTAAATGCAAACTTAACCAGTAGAAAAATAAACTGACAACGATCTATCAGAAAAGGCAATTTAATGTGAGGGATTTTCCCCCCAAGCTTTATTTACTAGTATACATTTTACTGACTGCTCAATACTCAGTGTCAGTAAGGTATGAACACATTTAGGATTAACTAGGTCGTTAATTTAACCAATGTGTTTTAACAATATGTGATGAGTTGAAATATTAAGCCCGCAACCCCACACTTAGGGTAGCTGTAATACAGGTGATCAGTGAGAAGCAATTAGCATCTGACCCCAGGTCAGACTGGCTCATTAAGTAATCAGGCCGATGGTTACCCTCTTTGATCTATAACCTACACCTCAACGAGTCTCAGCGAAGACACCGAGTCGGGAATATATGCGGAACCAGATTAACACTCGGGTTAAGAAACCTTGTTACCCGCTTTGATCTTTCGTTAAGGCGCCTGTGACAAGACGCAGCCATTGACTCGTGACAAATGTTGTTTCAGTACTTCTCGGCGGTGGTCGCATTAGCGGGGTCGCATTAGCGCTGGGGCCAGGAAATCTGGTCGTGATTCTGAATTCTGGGGTGGTCGTAATTTTGAGTCATTTTTAAACATAAATAAACTAAAAAATTTCGGGACCAATCAAAATGGTCGTAATTGTGGGGTGGTCGCAATTGTGGGGTGGTCGCAAGGCGGGGTTCCACTGTACTGATTTTTTTTTATTTTGTACAAGTTAGTGGTCTCATCGGCAGCTATGACCAGCACAGTTTTAGATAGCTTTATCTCCCTGACATCCTTGCTCAGCTTTTTTTTAAACGCGTTGCGGTGCGCACTGAACTGTATATTGCTCATCGGATTGTTTAAGTCACTTTCAAAAGCGATGAGATGCTCCTTTTGAGGTGGTGCTTTCGAAGTGTTAGAACCATATGCGCCATATTCAGTACTTTTCGTATCTTTCCTCTCGTGAAATAATGCCTTCCATCCCATTGTTCTGACAAGGCGTTCAGTTTTATCCATCATTTGTTTCATAAATGAGTTTCTACTGGCTATGGACACATTTATAAGTGAGTACCTAAATTAACCCGTTCCATGTTGTAGTGTATGAGACGTGTATTCGTGCTGGAGTTGATGAGAGCAAAACATGGGTCCAGGGATGGCCCAGGAGCATTCATGTGTATACAACGATCAACAGCTTGCTGGGGAGTGCTCGATACGCTTGAACGCAGAGCAGGTTACATTTGAAGAATCATGCCAAACACAACTTAAGCGACCATTGGTTGCATCATTATATGAATCGTATATATACACTACAGGTTGTGTAATCAGGCTACATGTGAAATGATTAAAGGTATTCACAAGAAAAAGCTGAATCAATCACGCATTGCACGAAATTACTTAACTTTCCAGGCATGTATTAACTAGTTAATTGCTCAGTCATTTCAGGAAATGCCTACTTTCTGGAAGGTATATATGTTACTCTTGAACGGAAACACAAAGCATTTGTATAAAACCAGTTCTTTTTAGTTTTGCTGCTGTGGCAATGATTGCTGCACTTAAGCTTAGCTTTAAAGCACGGTCACCTATTAGGAATATTCAAATTATGCAAAAATAAATCAAGTAAATATAACGCAATTCCAGTGCTTACCACGATATAAGAGATCCGTTTAGTAAGTAACTATTCTTAAATATTTACACAAAGCCACAATTAAATTATAAACCAGCATAGTGAATTACGTTTTGTTTCTAAGACTAGGATTAATTTACTAAAACTTAGCTTAAAAGGAAATGAACTTTATAAAAAGATTTTCTCATATGATTTAGTGAATAATCGATAAATTTATAAATATTATGTCGGTCGTTAAAAGTGATAAAGAACATCTTTTACATATATAGTTGTCTCTCTAGTGTCATGTAAATCTAGATAGTCTAGCCTGTTGGCGTCCATAAGGAAAGGTCTTGGTGGGTGTAATTAGAATTCTGAAACGAAATATGGCTATTATACCTTATTTCAATACAAACTTTACATAAAAAGGACATAAATCATGAAACCCATGAATACATAAATTATTCTCAAACATTTAAGGATACAACTAAAGGTTATTTGTGACTTTTTGCTACATAATGTTGTGTATCCAAACTCATGTAAATGTGGATCGTATAACAAGTGTTCGTCTACCTTGGCTGTCTCAGCTTGTGTAAATCGACTTCTGAATTGTACTTTATCAACCTTATTACTATACGAATATTAAATAAATTATTCCAAATCATTTCAGGATTTGACTATCTCTGAAAAAACAATTCATTTGTAAATAAAGGAAAAATATGTTGTGATCCTTGGACTTGCATAACGTATCCTGGACGCAACCTTTAAAATTTCAATGTAAAGTTATTATAACAAACACGTCTTGGATTTATGAACCTTTTACACCTTGCATTCCTTTCAAGCAGATCAATGATCAGGTCAATGTCGAGCAAGTGTTTCTGGCAAACAAAATATGCTGAGTTTGCAAAATACCCATAGAGACTCAGACCAATACTTAAAATATGAGTCTGTAGCAAAATCCAAGCAGTATTAAATAGGCAAAGCGGACTATTTTGCAAAATAGGGCACATGAATTTAAATAATTAAAAAAATATTCTGTAACCGATTTTCTTACATTTATATCACAAGAAAAGGTCTCTTCTGTTAGTTTTCCCCATAATATTTGTCTAATAATCATATTTGAAATGTTCTGAGCGCCCTGAAGCATGCGTTTTTCACATAAAAGTCTTGACTGATCACAGATTGAATAAACATCGACCACCGAGTTCCATTTAACATGAGATTTAAATATACAGATGACAATATATAGAAATCAATGGAGATTTCCCTGTCAGCTGAGATCATGACTCACAGGTAACCATGGTTACTGGTTCCCTGCGTATTCATGACTTCGTCATGAATTATGACTGTGACTTTCTTATCACAGAAAGACTCTTTCGCTCACTGTTTTGTATTGGGAAAAAATACCGTTATTGATATACATGGTCATGCACGTTTTTATTTAACTTGTAGGAATGTCAAATGACGATTGCACTACATTTTCTCCTAGATTATTTATTTATTTTACAGGGCTGTTGATCGGAATCGGATGGACAGGATTGGCTATCATTGCTGCAGCTGTGACCTGTATTTTCATACACAAATATCGCACTGAATCCGAACGACTGAGACTGGAAAGAGAACATAAAAAAATAATGGAAATGGTAATTCTCCAGAAAATTGAAGCCGAAAAAGAACAAAGACGTCAGGAATGTCTAGCAATACAAAACAGTCGACGAAAGTCGCCGTGTTGTTTTATGTAGAGTTCTTACACAACCGCACGCCTGAGTCATATTTGTTTTAAAACTTTTATCTTCCTGCATTTGTGCTGCTCTTTTACATGAATCCTTATGATGTACTTTACATAATGGTTAATCACCCTTGCCACACAAATCCTACCTTACTTTTGATTACAAAATAACAATAAACAAAACTACTTAAAATATGTCTGATTTCATATACAGTTAAATTATTTACACACAACGCAATAGCTCTCCGTTAGTCAAGCTCTAACAGTAAGACAGCTTCAAGAGAAGAATTTGTTTTTACATTCAAATATGTATATGTAATGAATTTAGACATACCATGTCAAAATAAAAACACATGATGTAATTCACGATGTATAAAATCCCAGTTACTATTTAATACATTGGCAAAGATGAAAACCAATTCTTATTCATTTCATATTCCCATTGTACTGAATGATTCGGAAAGAAATAATCAATAAGATAATTTCATACATATAAATGTATATAATTTATTTATATATTGTCGGATATGGTTTGTTCTTCGATTCTAACCTTATTCACTCTTATGGAATCGATTAAATATATATATATATATATATATATATATATATGTATAAATAGCCATGCTGGTTCATTGTTTATATATGGAAAGGTTATACGCAGAAAATATATACCCTTTCTATCTATATACAATAAATATATATATATATATATATACATATATAATATATATATATATAATATATATATATATATATACATATATATATATATAATATATACATATATATATATATATATATATATAAATTAAGAGAGTTGTACAACATATCGCACAGCATGGGCAGCAGGATTCATTTAGAATCTCAGTTGTGTACTTAAGGACACATTTTTTTATAAATGCGTTAATAAATATCGGTTATAAACATTTCTTATAGTGTAACTTTACCACACCGTTTACCTTGTTTGTTCAATGATGGTTACAGCAGAGTGATACCATTAGGTTTCTTTCCCAGACAACTCCACACAATTTATTTCTTGTATCATTATTGACGTTTTGCTTTTTATTAGGGCATTATTGGCCGACGACATAGAATAAGCCATTATTAGCACCATCGATTGCTGAGCACAAAATAAGGATAAGCACTATCACAAGAATGCTCAGGAGGTATTCGTGATAAATAGAGAGAACAAAAAATACCACAAAAGATTTTCTACAAAATGGTACAAGCAGAATAAGTTCAAAACATAAATTTCGATGTGGATCCAAAATGTTTGTGTTTGACAACGCCTCATTACTTACAAGTACGCTGTCAGTTTTAACAAACCAAACTACTCGTTAGCTTTTTTGATATAATCTCTGTCACCGTCTGCAGCATTGCGACATTTGTACAATTGTTTTTAGATATAGTCTAGCATGTGTATCTAAAAACTGACTCTCAATAAATTGTTCCAGTTATTTAGTTATCGTGTTGTTTAGATTATGTATACAGATGAGTGTTATACTATTTCTTGCTTACAGCAGCAACCAACATGCAGTGAAATGAGGCCGTACACTGCAAAAAGGGTATGACATATTTTGGGGTACCATATGGGGAAATCCCTTAAGATTTAAAAAAAGCACAATATAGATTATACCCCCAAAAAAATTATATAGGTTTTTCAAGCAAACACTTCAGGCGTGCAGAATACGGGACAGCCCCCTCCCCTCCCCCTTAAGGGATTAAAACAACCCCTTGGTTAAACACTGGATCTTGTACATGTTCTTTGCAAACTGTTATGAAAGAAATTCTTTTCACCTTCTATGAAAAAATCGAATATAGTGTGGCACCTTACACTTTTTATTATCTAACATATTGCTGTGGGAGGAGGGAAGTATATGATATACAAGAGAAAGTAAGCATGAAAACTTAATAAAACATTTTAATGTTATGGAGTAGGAAAGTGCATATTTGAGACTGAACACATATTTAAAGGAATATTTCAATATTTCATTATTTAAAATCTAAAATTTTCTTCAGAAAAAAATGAAGATCAATAACGGTTTCAGTCTGTTCTGATATTCAGACAGAGCCAAAGAATATTAATTGTCATTAGAAGACCAAGTATCTAATGGTAATTCAGTATGTTTGTAGAGCCTAATTGTACTCCCACAAATTAGCTCTAAACTGGGTTTCTATGTGAAGCAGGCAGATTATGTTTATAGAGTTTGGAAATAGCACTGCAGGTCTGTCTATAACTAAATGTATGTCAGGTCAGACTTGGGATTTTCCATAGAACTTTACCCAATAGATTCTGGTAAAACTTATAAAGTACTTACACCTCTGATGTAATTGGAACCTACTTTGGGTTATCCAATCAGGTTAAGCTTTTATGACGAAATGCAGAAATATGGATATGTACGTCTTATATGTCACGTGAAAGCACTGTAACAAAACTATCTGTAGTGCGCACTGAGAGTCAGAAAGAGTCAGAGAGTCAGAGAAAAGGACCATGTCTAGCTGGACACTGCGGGGCCTTAGCAAAGACTGGCCCAGACTCTGTCCTGTGAATAAAGACTTCTATCATCAAACTGGTCTGGAACATTGTCTGCCACGCACATCAGCAACCGTATGTGATACAGGTGGGGACATCCCCAACCCCACATCGTATCATATATAAGAAATCATTAAAGTATCTATTTCCCTTATTTACATAACAGAGTTGTAGTAGTTATTAAACAAAAAGCTTCCCAATTAGAATAAACACAAACATTACTTTTATCATAAGTATAATTATTATAGAAAAATCATATTATTTTAATGTCAATTCATTGAAACATAAAACTGTAGAGGATATATTATAAATGAAAACTGTTAACTGTTCACTTATATATACAGAAAGACCTTTCACTACGGCCCATATGTGTTACAGTCACTAAGCTAAAAATTCACACAGAAAAAATTACAAGTTTGGTTGCCCATTTGACTATCCTGATTGAAGCTTCTGAGATTTGGCCAAATGTGTATACCTCTAAGAAAAGAAGCACCTTTACTCAATACTATGAGCAAAAAATGGTACAAAGCATGCTACAGCAGCGTGAACGAATCCTATGAGGAGATTTCTGCAGGGTTTCCGCAATGACATTTGCAAGCCTTTTTCAGAATGATAGGTGCACATAAAAAAATTGTTCATTCTCATGGACTAATCAGGGCAGAAACTCAATTTATATATTCACATATTGTGATATTTTTATCAGGTTACTGTTCATGTCCATCTATCTATCTATCTATCCTTGTCTGTACCCTCCAGGGTAGGCCAATTTTGACATCAGCATAACTCAGATGTGACCTTTGTGACCTTGCTCCCTACAACTTTTGCTCAATATAGTCACCTTTAATAGTTTCTTTCCTTGTATTACCACCTTTCAGATGAATTACTGAATAAAATAACCCTTCACCAGAAGACAGATCCAGGAAACGAATTCAGTTGGAAGGCTATGCAAAATAATTTACCAATAAGTTCAGGACCTTACGTTTACATGGTGACCCAACGGTTCCTCCATTGTCTAAAGTCTGTTGCATCCACTCATGTACACCAATTTTAGCAATGAATATTTGTATTAGTAACATTTCGAAGGAAAATTTGATTATAGATTAGAGAATTTATGGACCTAACTTTCAAAAGGGAAATAAAACCTACCCCCCAAAAATTATGAACAATAGGTCTATATTGTATAACATATCAGCCCTGCTTGTGACAGTGAAGGTCATTTGTCATGCAAAAACAGCCTCATTTGACAACTGTTCATCGGATGATGTCATTTAAACTTTCTAAAAATATGACCAGCTAAAACAAAGATGGATACTCATGGAGGAACATATCTGATCATTCAGATTGGAAAGAATAAACACAGTTATAAAACATAAACTAGAGATTTATTTAAAAATTCTTGATTGGCATATTAGGTCATCACTTCCATATTGCGCTTTCTTTGAAATAACTGAAAATATATCATTTTGAAAGAAATATTTCTTTTAAAACAGGTGGACAAAGGTAGCCTATGGAACATTAAAACTGAACTTTCACCTGTGCCTCAAAGCATATATATATATATATATATATATATATATATATATATATATATATATATATATATATATATATATATGTATAATAAATCACATGAACCATACTTATTAATTTTAGCTATATAATTTCTGTTAATGATATATTTCAAGGTGATTTAAACTCATATATTTTCATGGTGATTTGTTATATAAACAGATATATTATGATTTTTATTTATTTTATTCCATTTTACTTTATTTTAAATTGATAATGTATTTATTTAAAAGTGTGTTACTCACTGTTATTTTATTTTATTTTTATTTTATAATTTATTTATTTAAAAGTGTGTTACTCACACTACTTAAAATATAAATTGCGCTTTCTAACCACTGACAGAATTCCGTTTTATAATATTCATAATATCTTGATTAGAATTTTCAGAAAAAAATTATGAATCAAGTAACAGTATATATTGATTTTGGATGAAGTAAATATATTGCTGTTAACCTGTTAACCTGTTAAATGAGACATACACTTAATAGTTTACATGTACCAATTTATACTTAAACAATAGTATTTAAACAAAAATAACCCTGGATATAAACCATATGTGTAATACATTGATTTAATTCTTTACATGAATTATCTAACATAATTTCTTTTAATGCATGTCCTACCCCTACCATAGAAAGGCAATGTGTACAAAAAAGACCAAGTCAAAGCCCCAGTAATCATTTATTTGTCAACCGTGACCTTTTAATAGTTAATAACAACCATATCTTATGTCATATTGTTCTAAATTTCTTATTATATAAGGTTATATTTAGACCTATATAAAAAATGAATTTTATGACCCAAAGGCCTACATTAAGAAAAGTGTGCCGAGTTCAAAGTTTAAAGAATTGCCTATGTTATTATCATATCAAAATTACATTAAATTTAATGAATTGAAGAAATTAGAAAAAAAGTTGTTCTCTTCACCTCTATACCGGGATTGTTTATATTCTAAAACATCACTACTGTGATATCAAGCTTTCATGGTTAATAAAAGTAATTGTGCAAGTACCATGTGAAAACTCAGTCCTGTTCTGACTATGTGACCTGGCCTGGAGAGACCAGTCTACCACATTTCGTGCAATGAAGACCAGTTACATAATGGTAGTAACCTTATTTGAATAACCCATATCCTAAACTGGGTGGATGATATAGGACAGAATCAACTGCCTGCAACTGAGCTTAATGCCAAGATTAAGGATCTAAACTCCAATACTCACAGAAAAAGTTACAGTGACCTTATCTCAGGCATGGTAGGAGAAGTTATCAACTAACAGGTCTGCAGGTCTAATAGTAACGCCATTTGGTTACAATAAATTTATTCAGTTATAAGTTCCGATTACTATCTCATATATATCTATTAATTCATTTTATTTATTTATTTATTGGCAGTGTGTCTGCCTTGTTAGTACATTATAAATTCCTAATAAACATTTCAATCATTTCATTTGCAGAAAGCTTGCAAATCCTAAAACACACACTTGAAATAGGTTTATTAATATTTTTCCTGATCACTTTGCTTAAAATAAAAATATAGACAAACTAAGGACTAATTTGCTAATTATCTGGCTTTTATTTTTATGTGTCTAAGAATATCCCATTAGTTGTAAATTCACATTAATAAACAATCAAAGTACATAAATAATACGTTTTTCTACCTGGAGAGTGAAACCAACCTAAATGGTATCATAAGGGTAACACCTGTAACTGGTTGTATTCTTGAACTGCTTGCATGTTGTGAAGTGCCTGTTAAACAATGTTTTGTTACAATTTTTGTAGCTTTTTGGAATTTTAACTTCACTTTAACCTGCTTTTGCATTCTAGCTTCAGGAATCTGCTAAACAGAACACAGTTAACAGCACGTCTTATTCTTGCTGTTTTAAGTCATACCCAGTTATACACAAACATGAACATAGAGCACTTAATGCCTCTTTTTTTAAACAAGTGACCCATGGGTCATGACGCTCAGCCGACTGACATGTTGATAATAAGTCCTTGCACAGATAACTAATTAAGATAGGTGGCACCATTGTTCATGCATTTAGCTAAAGTTCATCAAGACCCTACCCATAAAAACAAATTTGATGACAATCCAACCAGCTTTTCATGAGGAATCTGGCAATTTGTGTGTATTTTGCATTATTTCTGGGATGCTCAAACATATCCAAAAACTCTAAGAATATAGGTCACTGTGACCCAATTTCAGGTTTCTGGGGAGAACTTTTGAGGAACTCTCAGGAAGTCAAGCTAGAAGATTCTGGGCAACATGGTTATGATTTGTGCCCTACTTTGGTATCAAATTTTAATTATTCTGAGGGGTGCTTATAAGCCCCATAGCTCAGAAAATATGGGAAACAGAGACCTTAATTCACGTTTCCAAGGAGACTTTTTACATATCTCCCTGGATGTCAAGTTTGAAGATTCTAGGACCAATGTTTACAATTTGAGCCCTGTTAAGGGACAACCGCATCTTCGAAGGTCTTACAAATAGGCCTAGCGAAAAAAATGTGTTATTTAAAAAAAAAAAAAATAGGTTGTGCCACCAGTTCACAAGAACTGATGAAACACTTCATGATGAATATACATGCAAAGAATCAGGGTGATTAATGCAATAGTTGTTCAGATACTGGAGCTTTTGTATCAAAATTTTTAGTTATTCTTGGGAGGTGCTTCGTAGACCCATAGCTCGGAGAATATGGGTAACAGAGACCTAATTTCAGGTTTCCATGGAGTTTTTATGGACCTCCCAGGATGTCAAAAAAGAAGATTCAAGCTCAAATAGTTATTATTTGTGCCCTATTAACAGACAACCACATCTTTGAAGGTCTCAAAAATAAAGATGAAAATGCGTAAAAATTCAAAGAAGTCCGAGTGGCACCACCAGTTTGCAGGAACTGATGAAACACTCAATGATGCATATGCATGCAAAGATCAATGGCAATCAATGCACTAGTTGTTCAGATACTAGAGCTTTTGTATCAAATTTTTAGTTATTGTGGGGGGTATTTCTGAGCCTCATAGCTTAGATAAGATGGGTGACAGACACCTAATTTGAGAGTTCCAAGGAGACTTTTCATGGCCTTCCCAACATGTCAAGAAAGAAGATTCTAGGTCTAGATGTCACGATTTGTGCCCTGTTAACAGATGACTGCATCTTTAAAGGTCTCAACAATAGATAAAATAAATATTAAAAATTCGCAAAATACAGGTGGCGCCCCCAGTCTGCAGAAACTGATGAAACACTCCATGATCAATATCTATGCAAAGAATCATGGTGATCAATACATTAGTTGTTCAGATATTTGAGCTTTTGTATCAAATTTTTCATTATTCTGGGGGGTACTTCAGACCCCCATAGCTTGAAGAATATGGGTAATAGAGACCTTATTCCAGGTTTTCAAGAAGACTTTTTATGGACCTCTCTGAATGTAAAGTGAGAAGATTCCAGGTCCAGCTGTTACGATTTGTGCCTTGTTAACAGATGATGGCATCTTTAGAGGTTTCAAAAATAGGGAAAAAAAATCGTTAAAAATCGACAAAATAAAGGTGGTGCCACCAATCTGCAGAATTTGATGGAACACTCCATGATCAATATCCATGCAAAGAATCATGATGATCAATGCATTAGTTGTTCAGATATTTGAGCTGTTGTATCAAATTTTTCATTATTCTGGGGGGTACTTCAGAGCCCCATAACTTGAAGAATATGGGTAACAGAGACCTTATTCCAGGTTTCCAAGGAGATTTTTTATGGACCTCTCTGGATGTTACGTTAGACGATTCCAGGTCCAGTGGTTACGATTTGTGCCTTTTTAACGGACAGACGGCCGGATAGCCGGACGGCCGGACGGACGACGGACAAAGAGTGATCGCTATAGCTCAGATGTCTTACAGTCAGTTGAGCTAAAAAAAATAATGTGCCCTAGTAAAACTATATACTTGAATGAAGGTTTAATTAATAACTTTTTCTACAAATCGCGGTGCCAGTATTTCAAAATATTGAAATTTTTCAACAATTTTCCTCTCTTGTTTAAACAAGGGACTCATGGACCAAGGCACTCAGCTGAAGTATGTTAAGAGAGTATTTGTATAAAAATCGAAATTAATGTAATATGCAAGTAATATGCAGTTGAAAATACCTGCTTTATTGGGAACATAAATTCAATAAAATGTACAAAAAGAGGAGACAAAGTACAGTATCATAATTTATGTTTAATCTATTAACTGAAAAAAAGTATATAGAATTAAGTGATAAAGATGACCATGACACTCAGCTGCTCTGTAATATTGAGAAATTCAAAAACATATATTGCTGCCATTTTAGTATTATTCCTATTGCTCGCAGCTGTTGTGAGGAGCTGTTAAAGTAGATTTTCTCCAAAATTCATTAGTGACAGAAACAGGTCTAAACGATGCATATTCTTTAAATGTGTGTATTATATTTAAAAATGGTGTTTGCTGGATTGACATTTTGGCAAGGCCATCCTGATTTCCATGTTTGAAAACATATTATAAAAATAAACAATAAAAAAGAAAATGTAGATGGTGCGCAGCTAAAAGCACTATCCATGCATGGTCAGTAAGTTTTCAAATTTTAGGAGGATCTATGCAATCAGCAATCATATCCAAGACATACATTTATACATCAACAACACAGAATGTGACTAATTTGCAGTTGTGTCGGCAACCATTCTTAAAGAAAAAAACTTGCTGGGCTGACTTTCAGTATATTTTGGTGGTGACATGGATAGATGTGCATATGAATACAAACTTTTCCAGTCTGGAACAGTCAACATTAACACAAGTCTGTTTAAAGAAGTGCACAAAACACACAGTAGCTTTCCCAGCTCGCGGAATATAGGTCACAGTGACCTATTTTGGTGAGTGATTTACCAAAGACCAACCTGGACGTTACGTTATAAATTTCTAGGTCAAATGATTATGATTTGTCCCCTATTAACTGACAAACAGACGGTTATACAATGGACAAAGTCTGATCGTTATAATTAATGCTGAGCTAAAACTGACTTTGATATACCTTGCAGATCATGTTACAAAAATATCTATGAGCAAATCAATTAACTAGGTTTTCCAACAAAAGTTAAAAAGTTCAGTATCAGTAAAAGAGAATGACTGTCAAAATGCCATCACTGTTGCTCAAATGACTTAAATAGTCAGCTAAAAAGGCAATGCATTTTTAGGTGAAATTTAAACTCAGATAATTTCTCTTCTTAAGACTCGGGTTGGTTGTTCAGTCGGTATCCAATTCTCCCTTGTATGCCATGTGAATTTTGAGGCTATATGTTACGCCTTGGCAGCATAAATTATCAGGTCATCGGTGCCATTGTCTATTTTAACAGCTCCATCTTTATCTTCAGACGTCTAGACACAGCGTCTAGATGTCAGGACACAATGTTTACATGCAGAATTCCCAGATTATTGGAACTATATCTTTCAACTGTTTGAAAAAACTTGGTTTGCATTTTAAGCGAATCAGGTTTAGCATCAGGTCACATTTGAACTGCTGCGCCTTCATTTTTGGTTGACCTCTGATCTTTCCTTGCTGCCGTGTGTCCATTTGTTTGTCTGTTTCCACACATAAACCCACATATCTCGGGAACCGTTTGACCGATCAGGCTAAAAATTTTGCACAAATGTAGCCCTTTGATAGCTTTATAACATACACTAAAAATGGTGGCGCCACCTGCAACCATTTTTGCACAGCATCCATCTGTTCATCTGCCTTCGGATAATATTACTCATATCTCAGCAGTGGTTTGACTTATCCACCTGAAATTTTGCAGGTTTATACATCCTGGACAGCTTTCTCTATTTTATGACAGGTGTCGCCACCTACATTTCATTTACTCTGCAGACATCCAAGCTCCTATCTCGGGAACCGTTTGACCGATTAGGACAAAATTTTGCATGTGTATAGATCCCACATAGCTCTTCATCATAGGCAAACTGGTGGTGCCACATGCAACCAATTATGCACAGCGTCCATCTCTTCATCTGCCTTAGGTTAAAATCACTCATATCTCAGCAGTGGTTTGACTTTTCGACTTGAAATTTTGCAGGTATTTTACATCCTTGACAGCTTTCTCGATTTGATGACAGGTGGCGCCACCTACATTCACGTTAACTCTGCAGACATCCAAGCTCATATCTCGGGAACCGTTTGACCGATTGGGCCAAAATTGTGCTTGTGTATAGATCTCACATAGCTCTTCATTATAGGCAAAACTGGTGGCGCCCCCTGCAAACACTTATGCACAGCATTCATCTGTTCATCTGCCTTTGGATGATATCACTCATATCTCAGCAGTGGTTTGACTTATCCACCTGAAATTTTGCAGGTTTATACATCCTGGACAGCTTTCTCGATTTATGACAGGTGGCGCCACCTATATTCACGTTTACTCTGCAGACAGCCAAGCTCATATCTAGGGAACCAATTGACTGATTGGGCAAAAAGTTTGCATGTGTACAGATCTCACATAGCTCTTCATCATAGGTAAAACTGGTGGCGCCATCTGCAACCACTTATGCACAGCGTCCTTCTGTTCATCTGCCTTTGGATAAAATCGCTCATATCTCAGCAGTGGTTTGACTTATCCACCTGAAATTTTGCAGGTTTATACATCATGGACAGGTTTCTCGATTTTATGACAGGTGGCGCCACCTACATTCACATTTACTCTGCAGACATCCAAGCTCATATCTCGGGAACCGTTTGACTGATTATGCCAAGAGTTTGCATGTGTATAGATCTCACATAGCTCTTCATCATAGGCAAAACTGGTGGTGCCACCTGTAACCATTTATGCACAGCATCCATCTGTTCATCTGCCTTAGGTTAAAATCACTCATATCTCAGCAGTGGTTTGACTTATCCACCTGAAATTTTGCAGGTATTTTACATCCTTGACAGCTGTCTCGATTTTATGACAGTTGTCGCCACCTACATTCACATTTACACTGCAGACATCCAAGCTCATATCTTGGGAACCGTTTGACCGATTAGGCCAAAATTTTCCATGTGTATAGATCTGTTGATCTGCCTTGGGATAAAATCACTCATATCTCGGCAGTGGTTTGACTTATCCACCTGAAATTTTGCAGGTTTATACATCCTGGACTATTTTCTCAATTTTATGACAGGTGGCACCACCTACATTCATGTTTAAGCTGCAGACATCCATGCTAATATGCAACACACCACGCTCTATTCCCCTTGCCACTTAATCCATGCCTCACTTCACCCGTCCCACTCTGATTTCTGTGGATACACATAGTGGCTTGTCGACTACCCATATTCTGGTTTTAAAATGTGCTAGTCCGAAACGTGCAGTTCAGAAACGTCCATTTTGCTGAAATCATAATGACTTAGGTAGATATGCAGGACTTAGGAGGATCAATATTAAATTTTGAAAATAAACCTCAATTCATACTCCTAAACTTTGCACAGGTTCGCATTAGGCCTGTAGGCCTTGTATAATTATAAAATCTGAACTCTGTCACTTTTCAACGGAGGGACACACATGAACGGCTTGTTTGACATGGTCGCCGTTGGTTTGTGACGGATATAATGGCTAAATTTGATCTCACAAGTAATTCAGGCAAAACATTCGCGCGTTTGATCGGACTATCGAACACCCAAAACCATGTATCGGAGAGAGAGAGAGAGAGAGAGAGAGAGAGAGAGAGAGAGAGAGGTATTATAATCATCACAGACGCTCTTCCTCGCGTTCCTGGTAGGAATCGGATTTAACTTCTACAACTAAGTTTTTGCAAATGACTAAAACCAGAACGGATGCTCTGTAATTTGAGGTGCACGTTTATTCCAGGTAGTTTCCACCATCTAAATTTAGGTTACCTTTTTATCCTCTCCATCATGCTCAAGAGACAAAGACGCATTTTCGCATCTTTAACTTTACCATTCAGAATAACCTACTGGGTAAACAGAGCAGATTTGGGTAAAATACATGCTTACCAACCTCTTTTAAAATTTTTTCCATACTTTGGTAGATAGTTTTGACACTTCTTAACTCCCCGTAAAAGAAATCGTTGAAATTATCAAAATTATTTTTTCGGCGTAAAAAAAACAAGTAAAATCATATATTTTGGACCAGAACATATTTATTTCCTTGTCATCTCCTTTGATAAAACACGTTTAAACATAATATAGATTTTATGAAATTTTCAAGGGCATCAACATTTCGGCTACTGGTATCCTTACCATATATCCACATCTTTATCTTTAATTAGTATACGAGTTCAGCTTAATTTCACAGTCACGGACTTTAATGTGGAGATATGTCTATTTTGTAACTTTACAAATACATTCGCACACCACAGTCATACATTATCTATAACAGCCGTTGTATACGACAGTTCTGTATACTTTGCAATCATATGATAATTTTAATATAAATATCTTATTCAAGTAGCTATTATAAATAATCTAGGCACTCTCCTTTGCTCATGTGGTGGCGTTCGGTATTGTTATGAGGCGGAGAAAACCGGAGATGCCGAAAAACCACAGACCTTGGACGGGCCACTAAAAGCCACTCTTTTAGCCACGCCAGGGATCGAACCCGGGTCGCCAGCGGAGAGAGCCGAGTGTCTACCCATTGACTGTCCAGGCTATGATTGACTGGGCATACTGCCCGGAGATGGTTAACAGATACCCATCAAACATTCCATGAAATCAAATATTATTATATATTTGGAGTTGAATCAATTCCCTCATTTGTGGCGCGATCAAATTTAGCTGTTGGGCCATTTGTAGTAGCTTCTTTGGGAGCGCAAGTAGACAACGGAAATGTGGCGTCAACTCTTTATTTTACACTTGAGTGCATTTATTGATACAAATGTTTGGAATTGATGCATGCTGCATTCTGTTACATACATAAAATTGAAAATAATATTATTTTTTAAATAAAATATTTATTTCCATTAAGTAAGAGACAACATAAACAAACAAATCTATGTACGGTTATAGACAAATAATATGAAAAGGCAGCATGGTATTACATATGGTTAACTTTCTTTTTTTATTCATTGATCAAACCAAATGAATACCCAGTGTGAAGATCTGAAGAAAAATTAACCAGTTGATGGAAAGAAATACAATCAGGCAGGGCTCTAAGCAGTAGTGTGGCAATGTTAATTAAAAGAACTGAAGACAAAAGTTTTTACACAGACTGAACTGAAAGTCCTCAGACCTTAGCAGGTAAAATATTCAGAGAAATTAACAATTGCATCGGACCCAATTCATACAGCAGTAATAGGATTGAGGAAAAGGCAACTGCCAAGTGACCAGCAAACTATAACCTAATGCGGATCAAGAAAGAGACTCTTCAGGTGCAGGCCATTTACTGCGTGTGCAGGTCAAAAATTAAGATAACCATCCAAATCTCCCAAGTGAAATACTTTCACCTAGACCATATATGTGCAAAACAAAGTGACAATTCATACGATCTTTGCTGAGAAAAGCCATCGGCTGTGTTTGAGTTTTATGGAAAAGGGCACGGTGATTGATCCACGTACATTTTTTTGTTTTATTAGGTACACCATGACTGAATAATAGGTCATTGGGGTCAAAGAATGCAATTTTGGAGCAATAAAAAGAACGCACATAAAACGCCATTTTTAGTTCGAGGACTACTAGGTCTATTTTAACACTTGTATTCAAAATTCCGGGAGAATCTTTTGAGACGCTGCTGTGAAAAGCAGACAGACGACAGACGGACGCTGCACCAACAGTTATAGCCAACATGAAATCGCTCTAAACTAAGGATTTCATAGGCCAAATGTCACGGATACAATGCCATATGGCCAAAACCTGCTGAGAAGGGGGATGCAGAGACCAATTGTTACGAAAAGGACACCATGTAATCAAAAGCTGGAAAATGGGCAAAATAAACTACAAAAATGTAAACGCCCTTTGCAGTACAGGCGCTCTTTAAATTGTAATTATTTTCAATATAGGCTGCTTTTCTTGTGGATGTTATTGCTATACATGACTACAAAGCCTGTCAAGCAGTAGAGATTTTGATAGCTGGATACACAAAATATCAATAGTCTCATTTTTTTAGTATGAAAAGAAGTGGTGACTGACAAATTTATGTATCCACTCGATGGTGAAACGTTACGGAAAATTTATAATGATATCTATGCTTATGTCATCATCTTTTCGAAACATTTTACATGAAAAATTCAAGATGATTTTATATATGACTCGACTTTTTCACAGATCAGGCCTCTCCATCTTGTGTGTATAGGAATCCTGTTGGTCCACTTGAATGATTCCCCAGCGATCAGGCCTATCAGTCTATACAGCAGCTCATGTTCCGGGGGCTCCTCCCAGTTACTGTAAGTCACCGGCTCTCCCGTGCTGACCCATTCCACTTTTGTCCGGTCATGTACATGCCGCTCGTCCAGTAGATATACGGGAAGTCTTTCCGTCGGTGTTCTGGATAAGGCAGTACGTACATCATGATAGACAGCCAACTCAAAATGTCAGCCCAAGAATATTGGGATTATTTATTAATTTTGGATCACTGTAGGAGTGGGTGATTTTTTGTTTTAGTAATCCAAATTAACACACACACATATATATATATATATATACATATATATATATAATGTTCAGTTAGTGTGACTTCATCTGTTGGTACTAATTAAACTAACTGAACATTAATTGTTTATAAAACGCTCCCACATGGTAAAGCACTATCACCTGGATGTATTGAATTCATATTATGTGATCAATGCAAATTATGTATATATATATATATATTTCAAGATTGTTGCAAAATCATAGGGTTTTTAAGTGCTAATCTAATAGTCTTGAAATATATATATATTAGACAAAGATGAGACTTGCTGTCATAGACGAAGAGTTTGACATTGGGACCCGATACCATACCTCAGCGCAAAGTTTACTTTGATACTTACCGTGTAGTAGAGATCTGGCTTGAGTTTATACATTATGGCTTGGTGTTTAATCGAGAAATGTGATGTTATATACAAGAGATTCTGTTTTAGCCCGGGTAAGGCTGAAATTTGGAATCCAGTCATGAAGAAAGCGAGCTTTGTTAAATCCAGTATATAAGATAAAAACAATATGAATACCCACCTTCAATCTATAGAACTATAGTGAAGCAAAGGATAAAAGAGGTCTCAAGGTTGTTACGACAGCCATCACATCGAGCCGTTCAGTATATTAAGATTTCATATATCATTTGTAGTCTATAGGTGTCTGTGGTATTTACCTGTAGGGGCATGGAGGTGTCGATTTTCTTTAATGACTTTTTCCAGGTGCTTTTGGTCTCTCTGCGTTTCTATGGCTACCAGACCAGAGCACTCCCTGCGACAAAAGTCTTGTGATTTGGACCACGTTTTCTCTACGTTGAACGTCTTGAACAAATAGCAGGACTTCCGCGTCCCATCGACCAAGCCATATCTGTATTTCTTTGGGAACCCTGGCATCTTACCTGTAGGGGCATGGAGGTGTCGATTTTCTTTAATGACTTTTTCCAGGTGCTTTTGGTCTCTCTGCGTTTCTATGGCTACCAGACCAGAGCACTCCCTGCGACAAAAGTCTTGTGATTTGGACCACGTTTTCTCTACGTTGAACGTCTTGAACAAATAGCAGGACTTCCGCGTCCCATCGACCAAGCCATATCTGTATTTCTTTGGGAACCCTCAAATATTCGAAGACAGAAATATTTTGCAAAGAAGATATTTTACGAATGTGTTTTAATATGTCTATGTATCTCTTAGGCACAACAATGGCAAGGCGTCGCTTTTACTGTCAGCTGAAAGGAGATTTATAGTTCATGAGAATAGATGAAAAAGTACATTATCAAATAAAACACTGAACGTTATTCAAGTCCCAATTATGTGTCGCTCATGATCCATTTTACTATTCTTGCCTGTTAAGCCTAGACTTGATACACTGCACTCGTGCTAATTTCTATTGGGCCATTATTTGAATTATGTACCCCATTTACTGCTTTTATATTAATGTTATAAAAATCATGGAACTCACACATACTCACAGCCCTCTGATCCAGTCCCCTGTCCGTGGGCGGGACCATGGGCGGATCCGTCTGGTTGACCAGCAGAACACAGACGTTTCCGTGGACCCTGACGTCATCACACGGGGGGCTAGTTTGGCGACCACACAGCGTTAGGCACTGTGTGTGAGATATATCCATATCGTGCACGCGTTTGACCTCCTTGCCCAAAGATGCATTTGGTCCATGACATAAACCCTGCTTTGCTCCTAAAAGAAATGATCCCAAGTAGCGCCACGGAAAATAAGATAATTTTATTATTATTTTTCATGATATAATATATATATTATTTTTATTAATTTTAGTATTATTAATTTTATCGTTATTATTATTCTTTCTTATAATAATTAACGTACATGCTTCGAAAAAGGGAATGTTGATAATGGTACGTTAAATATATATCAATTCCATGTTGAAAATATATTCTATGTTGATCAGTTTTTTTTTTTTGTAAACTTTCCTGTTCAGTGTACCTATTTAAACAAAACATTATAGTTCGTATTTGTATATGAAGAAGACATAAGATTATTTCAAGGTTTACTTTTTGTCCAAATAAATAATATTTCCTCCTGTGCAACAAGTTAATTTAATTGTTGATATTTCATTTCCACTCTCCAATGACATAAATACAGGATTATGTGCCTGTGGTGCAGTTAAAAAGGACCATTGATAAAAATCCGATATTCCTCATCCATTCTCCTAGAATATATGAATTTTTATTTACCAACATACTACAGGATCAAAATACAAACTGGTACTGATATTAGTCTAAAACCGTTATATATCAAGTCTTGGTGACCACATTGCTTAGGAAAATACCAGTGGCAGGACAGCACTGATAAAACCACGGTTTCCAAACCGCCCGCAGCAGAACCAGTAGAGGGAAGATTGTCCTTTTACCTGTATACTTATATTAGAGACAGATTCCTTCTAAACGTCACTTTTTGTGTCAAAATCAATGCATGTCAAGTAGAACAGATTCTTATATGCATAGTATTGGGAGAATATGGCAAAAAAGTGGACACTGACGGGTATAGAATGGAACGTCATAGTCTTTAAATGAAATGCTTTTTCAGAATAATCTACATTTTTAGGCTGTCAACCGTAAATGCGATCCTCTATTCAGTCGCCTTATTATAACACAAAAATTGCTTATTAAAATCGATTACAACCACTGTGCCCTTTCATTTTATTTTACCTTGCGATATACCTTTGTTTGAATTCTGTGTAAAAGCAAAACCAGCTTTACAATGTGAGTTATTTTTTTTCAGATTCAGTTAAGGCGACTGGGCAATCGGCATAGCTGTTTCTATGCCGTCCATACAGCAAGATTAACATGAATATCATTGATTTTATATAAGTCATATTGATCCTACTCGCGCATAGTCGCGAATATATGATATTAAATCTATTGTATGATATATATTATAAACTTAGAAAAACATAAAATTACAAAATTATTTTCGTTTCATAGGTTTGTCAGTTTCCACCACAAAAAATATTTTTACAGATTTCTTTTATCTATTATCATAGGATCAGATAAAAAGCATGTCTCAGTTTCCATGTTTCTAATGTTGTTTGTTGTGAATAACGCCAAATATTTTTTTTTAATGAATTGAAAATTTAATGGTGCGCAATCGGATGGTTGGGGCCTGGACAGCTGAGTGATAAAAGGCCCGGCCTACTCCGCTGGCGACCCGGGTTCGACCCGAGATACTGCGATAAAAATGGGTTGTAGTAGACCGTCCAAGGTCGGTGGTTCTCTCCGGGCTCTCCGGCTTCCTTCCCCTCTCTCACTACGATGTTTAACTCCATTAGTGTCTTCTACTTTCGCTTTAAATATCTAACTGTAAAAACTGACTCGATATTCCAAACTTTGTCGTTGCCGAGGGGCTGGATTACCGGAGACCTGTGACTGGCTTGAGCGCCGACATCACTTTCAGTCAGTCCGTCATTTGGATGATTACAATTTGGGGCCTGGGTGACACACAGGTGTGTACCATTAGTTTCACTGCGATAACTAACCGGGGTTTTGATGAATTTTAGCCATGGTTTAGATGAACATTGTATTTTTACTAAACTCCCTAAACATATAATTACCGATATGTTTTTCGCCCGATTCCAAAAAGAAATTCCATTCATATTTGATGAGGTCAGGGTTCACAAGATATACGGTGGGCAGTGGACTGTTCATCATTACATTCTGAGAGAGAATGATATGGAGGGAATTATTTTTATAATTTTGCGAAATCATTATAGTTTTCCTGTTATTGTAAAGTGATACTTTCAAGCTAACATTTTAATCTCATGTTTAATTTTCTTGCCGCGTTAAATAACCTCCGTGACTCCTATTAAAGGCACATTAAATGTATATGTAATGTATATTATCTTCACCTCGCCATTAGAGAATGTTTCCTGTACTGTTCGTACTCTTCGTCCCATCACAGAATGTGCAGCATCTATCCTGATGCCCAGGACCTTGTTTGTCCACGCTGCACTCGGCTATACTTGTCATTTTCAAAATTGTAATTCATGTCTAAGAATGTTGTTGACTTACAATAATAAAGTTTTTTTAACCATGGAGATGCACAACAAGCGCTTGATGCAAAATATTCACCAGGTGAGCACTATCAGAAGCATCACTGACCCATACCTTGTCACATAACTAACGAATCACTGGTTAATGAGAGCATGAGTGGAAGCGGTAATGCAGAAGGACTAAATGTTTTAAGCCCTGTTAGGGGCGATTATAGACAGGTGGATAGGCCCATTGATGCTTCTTTTATCGCTCGACCAGTGCATATATTGTGTCAAGAACCTGAGGCCTATATATTATATATGTTCACCCTAATCTTAATAGACATTTCTCGATAGATGCTATATATGCATTTTTTTTCGGTACAAACAATTCCAGTTATACAGAGTAGGTTTTTTTGTTGAAAATCAGACAAATGTGGCTATTTCGCCAGGCAGGCAGTTCAAACGGGCTTTTGCAAACGCATTGATGTCGCTACAGCTGGGAGAAAATACATAATGATTATTTTGCTGGTATGGAAATCACAAGCCTTACACTGGTCTTTTGTGGAAATTTGGCAAAGCGTCCTGTAGGCCTGGAAACCTGATAACCAATACTGGCCAATAGTCACATTTTTCGGACCAGTAAAAACAGTGCAGGGTGAAAGTACAGGAGGGTGACGTCATTATTGTTTACGGAAAGGCCAATTCTCCCATAGGCATTTTTGGGGAAATCTGGCAAAATCAGGTTGTATGTCGGCTAATGTCTTTCAGCCAGGAATAAAATAATAGTTAGATGTAAAACGGAGTCCATATAGAGCTACACAAGTAATGTAGCTGAAGGACTATTTCAAAGTATCCTGTGAAATATTTAAGAGTATAAACAACATGTATCCCGAGTTTATGCCGTTAATCTCTCCACTTCTTTGTCGAAACCTGAGCTTAATCCACGCAGTGCCATCTTGAACCCCCTTTGAAAATCACTAAAAGTTTCAAATGATATACTGGTGATTGATAATGGCCTCAATAACTAAATCTCTAAAATGGTAAGGAATCCTTCGAAGAAAACATTTAGGTGATCCAGATTACCTCCAAAGTTTTCTAGGTTCTCTCTTAGATGTTACCCTTAACCTTAAAAAAAGTCATCTAAATCTTTTCTAAGTTTTTCTTAGTAAATTTGCCTACAAACAAACTAACGAATGGTGACAGAGAAGAAGTATCTCTTGTACTGTTTGGAATTAAATTTAAAGGGACCTATTCACATAACAGGCATGACAAATATACATGAAGTAAAATGTTTTATTCTTAGAAAATAATGGTATCTGCAAATGTTTGGTTCTGAAACTGTTTGCTTACTCCATTATGCCAATAAAAATAAGCTTGCACAGAAGGTGCAGAACATATACAGTGTTCACGCCCCTGTTGGCCGTGCCACAACTTCACAAATCGTGGATTTTCAATCTTCAAATCAGTGTTTCATATGTGTTTCTTCTTTCATGCGCCATTTCACACCTCTGAACACAGTCTTGCAATATAGTAAAGCGATACACATGGACTAGCAGCCTGAGGTGATAAACATTATTTCATTTGTATATGTGCCTTTAAAATTCACGAGTAAGACGTTGCAACCATGGAAAACCTGTTGATATATAATTTTTCAATAAA
Source organism: Sipunculus nudus (assembly GCA_026874595.1). NCBI lineage: Eukaryota > Metazoa > Annelida > Sipuncula > Golfingiida > Sipunculidae > Sipunculus > Sipunculus nudus. The sequence continues at coordinate 22,373,492 of CM049322.1, read as the reverse complement.
TTTGCAAGTTTAATGGAATTATTCGTGAGACAAATATACCAAAAATAATAAAAACTAATTGTTTCAACAACTAATTATCAAAAGCAATCGAGTACAATTACCATTTTTATTCAAAGGAAAAAAAATTGAACAATTACAATTACAATTACTTGAAAAAGTAATTGTGATTAAAATTACTTCAAATACAATTATTTTTTTACACAACCTCCCCCTATCTTTTTTCTTTTTCTTTCTCTCTATATATATAATATATGTAATATATATAATATGTAATATATATATATATATATATATATATATATATATATATTCGTACAGCAAGCCAACTGAGTTGTTTAGAAATATCTTAGTTCCTGTGCCGTTTATGTCTTTTTTACGAACGTATTCCTGAACTGATTTCAGGAAACGATTATTTTGATAAATCAGTTATTCCTACAGATCATTAAATCATGTAGATAGTAGACAGCGCTTTAATGGCAAATCAAGGAATGGTTGAAATTCTTCAGTAGTTTTAGCATTGTTTTGTATCATTGTGACAAGTAAATAGAGCTGGTAAGAAATATCAAAGTTATTGTATTATTTATGTCATTCTAATAGAAAATATTCATTTGTTTTTATAAATTTTCAGTGATGTTCATGTAAAAAATTTAGTCAATCAGCTCGGCCATTTAGTCTAAAATTTACAAGATATACGAAAGAGATTGATCACCAGTAACATATGCATAATCCTGCATAATAAACGAAAATGTGTATAAGGATCATCTTAAAAGTAGTGTATTGATGATGCTGTAGTATATCAACATGTTTGATGTACCCCTATGAAAAAGTCCCCTTCTGTTGACATGCGATGTAAAGGTTTACATAAGCCATTTCAACGCGGAAACAAACTGTCAAAGACGAGGCCTTCGTCTTTGAAACTATTGTCTGTACATGAAGGTTTTAAACTGAATCTGTTTTGAATTGAATTGTATTGCCTAATTAGTTTTAAATAAAGGGAAATGGAGGCAAAATAAAACAAAACGAGAACGGTCTTATGTATTTTAAGAAAGCTATTGAAGATCTTCTTCGTTGACCTCTTTATTATGACATATTGAACAATTCGTTCTTGTGACATAAAATGTGTTAAAATTTTTTGCACAAAATATTGATCAATGTTGGGTAATGGTCCCTCAAGGCAGAAACATCACCACCCGAATTTAAATAAACTTTAGCTGAATCGATGAATCTAGCGAATCTAGCCTACGGAATTTTAAAATTTTGTGGACTAGTTTTACATTTAAATTGCTAACACTGTCTTCAAGATGAAATGAGGGGGAGGTATACCGGAAGTAAGTGGAGAAAGGATTGTTTGTGGTTTTAACACGCCATTTTGGCGAGTGTTTTCTCAGTCCTGCCCGACCACCACGACGCGTAGGGGTTCCCTTTCAAATAAACCATTACCTATTCACATATTTCCCAGTTAAAGAAAATTGTAACAATGCTAAAAAGCAGTCAGAGACCTCATATATACCTTTGGTAGGTTTCCGAATCAAAGAAAACATGCAAACTTAGAGGAACATGCGACACGATCCATCAACACCTTAGCTAAATCAATGATAAAGGGGATCACTAATACCAGTAAATGACTCTGGCCATCGATCGGGATACACCAAATGTCCTCATTATGGTATAGACACGCCATATGCAACTCTGTTTTGTCTCATTTGCGAGGATTTCGACCGGCAGGTATTGTGTCCCTTCACGTAGGGAACACGTCAATTTAAACATACTGGACGAACTGTGAACCAGGTGACGGGCGTTTTTTTGGCTTATTTTTTTAAAATTAATAACGGTTCCATATGTTATCTTTATTTAAGAGACACCTTTATCCACTTTCTCAAGGAAATATTGCCACGATAAGTAAGACCGAAAGCTTGCGTGCACACAGCCACAGAGCTGTACGAACATATATGCTAAATATATCCAGTCAAATGTGGTCTTAAATGATAGCGTGTACCATTCGCTTTAGATTGATATACTCTCTATGACCATTAGATGTATGGTGCTTAAGTAATATTTTCTACTGATTTCCTTCACTCCTAAGAAAAACGACAACAGAGTGATTATTAACTTCATACAACTTGGGGTAGGGCGTAGACTAATGGTTAAGGCTTTGGAATTTGCTCTGATGTCTTAAAGCCCTTTTAACTTCTTGTTTAGGTCTCTGTTCATCAATTTGTTTTGACAACCGTTTAGTTGTACGAGATAAAGGAGTACTAGTAGTGCGCCTCTGTAATTTGAGTTCAGCAGAAGACATGATCGTGTAAACCAGGATATTTAGCACTTGCGCTAGACCAAGTATCAGCAGCAAAGTTCTTATACAACACAGCAGCAGCAGGAATCAAATTTTCTGGTAGGTCACAGGCCCGTGCTTATGTAAAGACATCACTCATATCTGCCAATCGTATAAGGCTATTTTGATCTACAACAAAGCAAATAATAAACAAAATGTAATAACAAGTAACATTTTTAAATATATAAAGATAATAAACCAAGTTTAACAAAGACGGCAAACAATCATTGAACCTTACAACATAAAGACCAGGGTCATCTGGTTGCAACAAACGAAATTTAAGTTTAACAGTTATAAGCTATTCCCTCTGTCAAAATTTTAATGGGAATGTTACTCGTTAAATTCCCTAATGATCCATATCTAATGTATTTTAATTCATAACCTGAATAATTGGCAACAAAACATACAATATTTCGAAACAAGTATATATGATGTGGCAGTTTGGGCGCAGTTATAAATGGTCGAAAATGAGGACAGAGTGTTCTCATCAAGTTTCAGAAGTAATAGATAGTTGTTATTTTCTTAATATCTGTCCTAAACATTCCTTTAATACCTCGAGAAAAGAGTAACAGAACGTAAGATTTAGATATACTAGTACAAAGGAATAAACATACTTCTTAGACAGAATTTTTTTAATTTCCAGCGGTCACAAAGAAAAAAAAATCACTTATAATGCATACATTATGATTATGTACACCAGTACGTGATAGCCCGATATTGAATAATCGAGAGTAAAGTCAAATCCCCGACCGACAGATGGCAGCACAAACAGCAAATACGCTTGGCATTATATCAGATAATAATGATATAAGAAAAGCAAAACAAACATTCCAGTGAACCTTGGGGAAAATAGTAGAACTATTTCGGCATTATCCGTGTTTAATTACATATAGAATATCTCTACAATAATAATAATAATAACGTAATGTCGATTACCGAATATAGCATGAACGTTTACCGAATATAGCAGCTCTTTTTATACATTGTTTTGTAGTAACATTAGTTTGAGACTGGCGTTTGTATGTAAGCAGTATGTCTTCAAAATTTCTGCAAGTCACAAAAATAATTTTTTCCTTTCATATAATGGTTAATTCATTGGATATGATCAGAAGACAAATTTAATGAGCTCTGAGTGTGCTGAATAATTTTACGTTTTGTCTATACGTTACTTTACATTTTGCTGATCACATTAATGAATGATTTCAAGGGTTTACATTCATGCTATGTATAGTATCAAGCATATTGATCCCATGACTGGTATGTTAGTGTATTTGCAGTATCGTCACGTATGTTGACTTTGGTGACTCAAAATGATCTTTTCCATTTCTTTCTAACCTGACAGGAACAATAACAAAATAACTGTATGCGATGGATAGCTTTTCTTAGAGTAATTATACTTAAACATGAGTACCATCATGACATTTTTTTCCAAATGATAACAAAATAACATGGGGCACTCTCCGTGGCTCAGATGGTGGCATTCGGTAGTGTTTAAAGGTGGACGAAACCGGAGGTATCGGAGATAACCGATGTACTTGTACGGGCAACTACAACCCACTCTCATGGTAGATCCGGGGATCAAACCCGGGTCGCGAGCGGAGAGAGCCGACCGTTTTACCACCCGACCGGCCAGGCCCACGTATGAATATGATAGCTATCGATCTGTTTTCTGCGAGCAAAACTGGTACATTCCAGTTTATTCTGAATGGTAAGAGGATTAAGCTATATGTAGCTTACCCATTATCACAGCATACGACTAAGTATTATTAGTTTCACTCTATTATTTCATCATTATTCATGATAATGAACAATGCAAAAAAATATATACTTTTTAGCTTCTTTTGTGAATGACAGACTACAATCATCAGTATGATATTAGGAAAGCACAACTCCTAATCGCTAGACATGGGATGTTCAGACTTTCGTGTAGACATAGTCTCTTAAACTCTCCTAAAGCCAAGGTCTCACTTATCACGTCGTTCTACGGTATCTCCAGGTTCAGTTAGATTCAAGCCAGAACGTGAACGAACTTGCTTGAGATTGAGACCGCATTCTCGTGGCGTTTGCGGCACGTTCTCTTTTTGAGATGACTTTGAAAAAGAAATATATAGACTAGTACCCAACACAATTGAAAGAGCCTAATCAAAAGAAGACAAAAAAATTCTGTGTGGGCCTACCGTGATAGTACCAAATAATGGATACACTCCAGTTGCAAATGAAGATGCCAGCCTTGTGTATATTTATATAAACAAGTTACTGACAACTTGAGGAAATCTCTCTCCTGTAAGCACATTTAACAGTGAAAGCAGAGGTAACTCAGAATGGATAACTTGTAGCTTTGTTTCGCAGTTATTCCGGAAAAAGGCAATCTGTATTAAGTACATTTAAGGATCCTGCCTTGATTTTATATGGTGATTTTGGAGATATTGTGAATATAAAACAATAAACAATATTCCTTGGTAATATTTTAGTAGAACAATATACTTCTCTGAAGAATGAAGGTACGGCTCTTTATAGTTCGTGCATGTAAGCGAATAAGGCCAAAATTGCAGATAATTTGTGTGACATCATATATGAAATTGGCACCAATACAACTAACTGACAAAAAATATACTGCTTAAACTTTATTTTTTGCTCATCCCTTTTATCACCAAGGGACGTGAATGAAACATACATTTTAACAACTAGCGGGATACCCGTGCTTGCATACGTGCAATGTGTATAGGAAAAGACGGCACGGATAGCATCACGTGGAACAATTGGGAGGATTAACCAACAGCGGTTCGATAAGGGCGCTTGACGCGACACGAAAATACTTAGTGGACATCGACCAGGAGTGAATGTTTCTGCGAATAGTCTGATGGCAATGTAACATCTATTGGCTGCTGAAGAGCGGAATTACGCCTTTTTACGACCACACACAAATCCACAAATATTAGTTTGATACCAGACAAGAATACTGCCAAACCTAACCGCCCTATAAAAATTTATAATACGCAAAAATAGCCGGGGACTGATTTATTTTCAATACAGGCTCCTGGTTGTTTATACCTCCCAACTCCATAACATGTGGACGTAATATCGTTATCCGTCGGCTGACCTGTCATGAAGTTTTGCGAGCCATCATGCGTTGAACCGGACATTATTGAACTATGAGCTGTGAACTGTAATTTATTATGAACGTCTTGTGATATTCGAATTAGACTGGACTTTACTTAAGTATTATTTGTGTTACAGGGCATACCAGAGACTTTGTTTAGTTGTCATTATAAGCTAATTCTTTATTTTTGTTTGTTATTGTACATAAATATAAAACTAATTTATGTTTTAGAGCACGGTTATAGCACAAATAATGTCTCTATTTGCCTGTGAGGATACGTTTCTAAATTTTTGTATTGCAGTCCGTCAAGTCAGATTGGCAGAGTGAATGAGGACCGTAACAATGTATATGATACAGTTGCTCTCAAATAGTAATCAGCTCCGTCCGTTAGTTCGTAAACCATTTACATTGCAGCGGTATCTTAAACAGTTTCATCAGATCTACGTCTAATTATAATTGTAGACGTATTTTATTGGTCTTCAGACCTTATAATTTTATATTTAATTTGCATGGCGATACCTTAAAAGATATTTCTCAAATTCACTTTTTATTAATATAACAAGTGTAAATTTTTGATCGCATGACCGTTAAAATGTTTTATTCACACTTGAACTTCTTTGTATTTTTATGTATTTTTAAATAACAAATTATATACATTATTGTAACTACGGTTACTGTTGTAACTAATGTTGCTTTTGGTGTATGCAAAGCCTTCAGGGATGATTACAATGTTTTCTGAATAAAAAAACTCCCTAATCTTGAATACCAAAATTTAGAGGAAATGCATTTCAAAATTGGAGATGCTTTATCTCATTACCTTTTATTTATCTCTCATTTTATTATCTATGCCATCTAAAACACATAAGTGGAAATAATTAAAAACAATTATTATAAATTATTAAAGGGGTGCAGGGTATTATTACGATAATATTCGTTATTACAATACCGATTGTTCGATACTGTCTCTATTATGATAATGTTGTTAACTTAATAAATGTTATTGCTATAAATATTGACGTAAGGGTGGTTTGCAACGGTTTATAATACTAAAAGTCATTATAATTTTACACTTTATTATTACGGTAGCGACCCTTATCACAATAGTAGTTGCTCAGCGCAGTCACTATTATAATAAAGCTCGACGCAGTGACTATTATAATAAAAGTTACTAGTGTAATTATATCTAAAATACAAATTGAATGGTAGAGGGTCAATGTTGTTCGAGGGAAATATCACGCAATTTGCACCTGCAACACCACCACTTCGGCAATAAAAATTATTACAATATTTACCGTTTTTAAATTAACTTTATTTAGTTGACACGGATTATCCAACTAGTTACAACAACTAATACAGGGCACTCCCCTTTTTTGGAAGGTTCAAAGGAAAAAAAGACACAATTTATTCCTTGTTTGTCTGGATGCTCAAATTCATATTTTTTTTTGGCTCATGGCACATAGAATATAGCCTGTGCACCATGACATAATTTCTGGTTTCCACAGAGATTTAGCTATAACCTCCCTAAATCTTGCTTTAGAAGATTCTGGGCTTAACAGACTAGATTTGTGCCTATCTCACATCTACTGTGCTAATATGATATCTTTATCGTATAAGCTGCAGAATATAGGTCACCTGAACTGATCTCAGGTTGAATAGGACATTCGTCTTAGATCTCCTTTAATTTCATGTTAGAAGATTCCAGGCCTAATGGATACATCTTGTGCCCGTCTTACTGTCTGGGTGCTCAAAATCATGTTTTCGGTCCGTAGGTCGCAAAGTAAAGGCCACAGTGACCCAATATCAGGTTTCTTAGGACATTTGCCTAGGACCTCCCTGAGTATTATGTTAGAGAAATCTAGGCCTAATGGATACACTTTGTGCCCCGTCTGACTGTCTGGGTGCTCAAACCTATTTTCGGCCGGTAGGCCACAGCATATAGGTCACCTTGACCAAATTTTAGAGTTTCGATGGATATTTGCCAAGTACCTCCCTGAATTTTGTGTTAGAAAATTCCTGGCCTAATGGATATAATTTGAGCCTCGTCTGTCTGGGTGCTTATATGACACCTTGTCCTATTGGTCGCAAAATATGGGTCATAGTGACCTTATTTCAAATTTCCAAAGACATTTGCCTAGGTCGTCTCAGAATGTAACATTAGAGGATTCTAGGCCTAATTGATACAATATGTGCCCCGTCTGACTTTTCTGGGTGCTAAATATCATGTTTTTTGGCCTTTAGGTCGCAAAATGAAGGTAATTTTGACCTAATTTAAGGTTTTCAGCAGATTTGCCTAAATCTTCTCAAGATGTTTCGTTAGTAGATTCAATATACACGCACATGGACGGACCCGAGACATCTAGAATAAAAAAAGAACGCTGTGTCTCTACTCATGTAACACTCCTGTGCACAATAAAACATACACCTGTAACAAAAGTCTTTACCTCAGCCAGTCCGTTCACTATGAGAATAGAACTAATGTGCTAATCACACATATTGCAGATATTACAAATATATCTTATTGACCTATTCGACTGCAATTACTCTTTGTTAACAGACAACACACATAATAACGATTTGACTTCAGGGATGTTTGCCGCCCCTTAATCAGTGTAAATGTGTTATGACGTCAGGTGCTAATGTATTTGGACTAGCCTGCGTGTCATTTATTGTATGCTTACGACATACTGACGTACAGAACCGGTGATATAGGTTAAATAGGTCGGTTAACGGGCATAACAAAGCATTTGGTGTCAGATTAGCAGATATCACGGCAGTCTGAACCCAAGCTGAACACAAGACAGCCACCAGGTAAGACAATGCCATCCATCAATGTGAAGATCAAATTTGAACATTAACTCAAAGGAATTCTTTTTAGTAAATTGATACAGAAGTACTTTAATAGGGGCCCATGATCTTAAACAGATGTTCCGGTGTGAAACATTGCTGTTCGGGTAGTGTAATTTAATGCGATATTTTTAGATAATCCTCTGTAAACCACAAGCAAATCTGACCCCAAGCATAAAACATGAATATTTTATCTTATGCAGACAATTCTTCATGTGCGTTTTCTTTTCTAATTGAAGATCTCGGAAAGTGTTTTCTTTAATCATCATTCAATAATTCGTCATCATGTGATAATGTTGCATGCCCAAAATTACTTAAACAGTATGAGGACTGAGTACATGTTTAAACCTCTGTTACATATTCACATCTGCCGCAGGGACGGATTAAAGGTGACTTGGGCCCATGGCTATACTTCAAGCAGGGACCATTACATTACATTGATAGTGATTGCACAAATTATCTAGAAATTCTGTTTAACTGAATTAAAATATTCTTGACTTTTGTCTACACAATAATTGGACTAAGTACGTAGATTATACTTTTGATACATTTATTTTTATTTTTCAAAATAATACATTACAGTTGTTTGAATTCAATGGATATACAAATTAATCGAACCTTACGACGACCATGAGCACTTGACCCAAAAGGGTCGTCTGCAGTGTTCGGGTCAATTGGACCAGCATCATAGGTTGGTAAACAAGAATCGAGATCAAATACCAATGAGTAGATCGCCGACAGGAACACCTACGTAAAAGATTCGTTTACAACTATATTTAATTCTAAATATAACTAAAATCAAATGAATTCATTGAATGAATTGATGCCAGACTGTTTAGCGCATAAACGGGAGACATGTAGCGTTTGTTCTTTTGAGAAACGTTGTCGTCTGCCTCTATATCCTTTCCTCCTGAGCACTTATACCCTATCCTAATAAAACATTTTGCATAACATTTCAAAATAAATACATACAAATGGATCGCACTTGTTATATAACGGAGCTTATCTATACTCATTGACCAGTAAATTTGGAACGTGTGTGTACAACGAAACCATGAACCCCCACCCTAAAAATCAATTTCACATGTCCCCACAATTAATGCTGAAAACGGCATTCTCCAGAGGAATTTTGATGATTTGCCTGGTATAAGAATTTTTTTAACACTATTATCATAAAATTGTTAAAAATTTCTGAAAGTTTGGATATAGATCAAATTAAAAGTATAAGTAAGACAAGTAAAATAGGTGCATACTTTAACTAATCACATGGATTTGCTGAATAAATGTAGCATTTATAACATATACTTGAGATGTAGTGAAGCACTGATTGAGTAAAATGGCGGCCCTGAGGGTGTCTGATTTAATTCGAGGTCCTGTAAACTGCATGCTATATTAAATCGAATAGTTTTTTCTTATTAAATCGTTCCCCAAAATTACGCGCTTATTTTTCATTGTAAGTTCTTCGCGTGACACGTTAGTCGCGTTCTCATAAAACCTTAGCTTAGCATGAACTTTTCCCCCTTTTTCAACATCATTCAAGTTAAAGTGAGTATGAAGCAAATATCTTTACTTTATTCAACCACTCACTGCATGTCTGAAGTCAAAACACTTTGATATCGAGCATTTGGTTACAACAGCAAAACAGCAAGGGCTGTCAGAAAAAAAAAAGAATATGCATCTTATTATTTAAAGAGGGACTTTTATATAAGAGATTTAAGTGTTTTCCTTTTATTTTCGCGAATGAGTATTATTTCAACAATACAATTAAGGAGAAAGTATTTTATCATAATGTAGCATCAAATGACTAGTTATCCAACTAATATCTTGTTGCTGACGTTCGGCATTTTCCGTCGTCTCGGGGAAATGAATATGCTTAACATTTTCTATTGATTAATTTTTGGCCAATAAAAAAACATTTAAATCATAAACTTTTGTCCGTGTCCAAAAATCCTTCTGAGCGTCTTCAAATTGTCTAGTCAAGGGTATTTTCGCTGTTTACTATAATAACAGTATAATTCGTTTTTATTTTGAAACCACCGACACAATGCGTCAATAGAACAGATTAAGCAGATATATTATGAAAATAACTTTGTGGTGTGTAAATGTGTTCATAACTTGGTGAAAATCTAGCAACAATCTATGGCAACCATTAATGGGAGAGTGTTATGTTGCTAATTATGTTTGTTTGGCTGAGTTGACAAGAGGGAGGTATGTTGTGTATTAACTTGTGTATCACTTGAAAAACTTGAAAATATGATAACAGAATAAGCAAACTTGAAGTACATTCGGTTTATCATGCTATAATTAATTACGACAACAGGTTTTCATGCAAAATAAACCCTTGTTAAGGTCTATATTTTAGAGCACACGCTGTTTTTTGTGCACTTTTCTCAAAATGTGTTCTAAGTGAAATGCACGAGATTTAAATCGATATTTCTCAGTAACGACAAATGACATACATGTGTAATTTTTACACTCACAATATCAATTACATTTTATCCAAATTTTTATTTTGAAATACGTTATTAGCTGTTTTGCACATGAAAAGTTAATTGTGATCGGAACAACGTTTTATAGTTTAAATATAAAAAAGAGTGATAGTTCAGTAAACAAAACAACTGGAGATATTTTCATGTATTTTTAAATGTGCCTACTGAAACTTTGATACCTACTAAAAAAAACTCGGTTTGTAGAAAAAAAAGTTTATTTTTAAATATAGACTATGAATGTCATTGATGAGATACGAAAACACATCATAAGTCTGCAGTTGGTTAAATTTATAATGTTTAAAATGATATATACTTGATGGGGTTTTGCATGAAAATAGGGAGACTTATTGTCATTTTATTTAGAGTGCAAAGTGATTGCAAACGAAGATGCCACCTTAATGGACTTCTGGTTTATTGCGGATTCGTTCTTGCATATTACAACCTGAAAGCTTCCTTGTCCTTCCAGTTTATTATTAATAATAGAAAACCAGTTTAGTTTAATCTAAAATACGACAAACAGTGTTTTCATGTACCGAACACTTGCTTATCCATTTTAATTAAACAACAACGCACCCGTAACAGTGATTTTTTTTTTTGCACAGATATAGAACTACATGCCGAGGATAAATTTATAATTAATAAACAACAAATAAGACAAACGTTTATGACAATAATAACTTCACGTTATATATATATATATAATACAATTAGGTTTGTTGATGCTCTCAGAAGAATTGAAGATTGTGTGATGTTGGACTCTATGAGAGGGCCTCAGTCGGGTCATTGTTAATAAATGAAGCGTAAATCTGCCTTTTTGTTGCTATTAATTCTCTTGATGGAGGCACCTGGCATTAGAAATTAATTAAGTGGCGCGTTCCGTTTCTCTCTTGGTTATATCCCGTGACAGTACAGAGTCACCAAAACAAGAGAGTGTCCACCCAGATCAAGATATCAAGATTTAACCTCGACCTCATATCACTGATTAGTATGTTTAATGTCTTTTATATTTCAAACTGTTAATAAAGTTGGAACCACGAGGTATATTTGAGAAAATGGAGTATTAAACTAAGTTTGATATGAGACTTGAGAAGGCACAATCTCAAAAGCCATCTGGTTTCTATCATGGTCTTACAGAATCCCTCTCGTCCAAATCATAATGTTCCACGGCCTGATCAAAGTTTCATGTGTCAAGTGTGTGATCAATAAACATATGGCAATCTTTATTTCAGATTTTAAACTTAATTCTTATTAGCGAATGCAGGTCTTTTGATAGAGGCAAGTGGCCAGTCAGACAATCGTTCTACGTAGGCCTACAACAATTTCCACAGATTAACAAAATTTTGTTTTTAAAACTATTACCATTATAGACAGTCACAGTGTTATAATGGTACAGCAGATCAAAAGAAAACGGTGACTTAAGTGACAGTATACATCGCCGTGCACACATGTTTTGTTTATTTGGCAGTTAGGACGTCAAATTGCGTTCTGTGACCTTGTAGTGTCCCCAAAACCGGATTTGTAGGGGTACTTTTTGTGCAATATTTTCCCGTAGCCGTAACATATTATCATTTTGGTAGTATCCATTGAAATAATGAAAGCAAATTAAAGTTCACCATTAAACAGCCATCAACTCACTTCAATTTGTTCAAGATTCAACGTCCCTTCGTGAATTTTTGAAAAGATCAGAAACAAATTATTGCGGAACTATTTCGTAATTAGAAATTATAAAGAGAGTGGTAAAGTATGTTCATACTTGATACTGCAATTATATATCGTCAAGGACGTCTATCTCTTATAAAATATAGTTTTCTGAATCAGGTGATATATGACGAGATCCGTGTTAACCGAAAGTTACCACCAGTGCGTAACTGAGGGTTCGCATGGACTTTTTTTTAAATCTTTTGGTCATGGATGCTGATAATGATAATAATAATAATAATAATAATAACTAGAAATCTGAAATTGTCACAGGAATATTAAAATGACTCCAAACACCGACATATATTCAAACCCATCAGTCATGAGAAGAGTAAATCAGCTCACTGAAAATGACCCGAATAAACTGTCGCGTAAACCAGAGGAACCAGGAATAGGGGCCTTTATACTGGTCTGTTATATAACTTTTATTCGGCAAATTCCAAGTTTCTTAAATAGGCTTACGTGTGTTGTCCTACAGTGCTACCCTTCAGTATCTGTTGAAAAAGTTCACTTGTGAAAGGGGCTCCTGATTAGGGCTGAGGACGTTGTCTTCCGATAAACGTTGCCCCTTTTCGGTGTCTTAGGGAAAAGGCTGCCCTTACCAGGTGACGGACCGGGTTGCCATTGTTCAAATGCAGTAATCTATAGATGGTGTGTTTTTTTTATAGCGCACTCATCGTACTGGCACTCAAGATGTGTAAGATCCAAGCTGGTATTAATTATGAAACCTGTTATCGCGGCCGTATGTATGATTCTTGGACATAGCACAACTGTTTACCGTGAGTCGACAGAGCCATCGCGCTTGATGAGTGAGAGCCTGGTCGGTGTTAATTAATTATGACTAGTCATCACGGCCAAATCATTAGTGACGGGCCCTGCACAACTTTTATCCAATCATGACTTCGAGTTAAGCGATAGGAATATTAGCTGGGGACCAAAAAAACACCTCGACACATCCGGTTTTTCGACACATCTGACTTCGACATAAGCGGAGTTAAATTAGTAAGGTTTTAACTATTTTTTGCATGGACCCCACGTTCGACTTCGACACATGCGGGAATTTGACAACCGAGATTGACACAACGAGGTTTCGCTGTATATATATATATATATATATATATATATATATATATATATATATATATATATATATATATATAACTCTGAAGAAAAACAACACTGTTAATTTCACAACAGTCTGTTTCACGGGATGTGACCCGATCTTCAGGTGAATGTGGTTAGAATGAAGCCAACGGCGTGGTTTGAAAAGTTAGTCTGTAGGCCATAGAGCACTTTACATCGGAGGGTAACACTACCTTCTATATATATATATATATATATATATATATATATATATATATATATATATATATATATATATATATATATATATATATACTAGTAGCTCTGTTACCGTGACCATCTGTACGTTCGACAGGGGCACAGCCTCAGGCCAGTGATTTGCGTAGACCATAACGATGAGGTTTTACCGATTCCCCGAATCCGATACTGGTAGTATCAGTCCCGCCACACGATAGAACGGTTCTAACGGACCAACGGCCGTTTACCTAAAGAAGCGGTCCCAACCTGTACCGTTGGTATCTTTTGCTGACATAGGGAAATATGCTTGGAACCATACTACTGCCATGATGCCTCGTGCCATAGGGTGCGACATTACCATGGTTGAACTATGTCTTTTATGATGGCCCAAAACACCCGGCGACACCTATTAAATACCAATATCGTTTCAGGACAGAATGATGTCATAATAAAACGAAGCAGGGTAAACCTGCCCCAATGACACGATTCACTTTGTGACATAAGATAAAATTTTCATACGCCCGTCCTATGACGGGAATATAATGATATATACCCACCGTCCGACCTTCAGTCCGTTAATTTTGAGTGTTGCCGCGAAAACTTATCGGCACTTCAATGGATTTTTACGAAACTCACCATAACTACTTACAAACAGACAGTCTCCCCACGTTTGATGATTATTGACAAAATCTACGCATATTTAATAAGTTCACAGGTCACTAGTCTACTCTGTGGTTTCGCTGCGATAACTTGAGAAGGATATGAATGATTTCCATGAAACTCCATGAAACTCATTATACCAACAGAGCGTCTAACGTGAATTACCTTATCATCAAGTACATGCATATCAATTGAGTTCAGAGTCACCGCATTTGGAAGCATTTTTCATAACTCATTATACATATTCACCAATAGAGTTTCTCACCTGAATTTTTTTCTCATCAAAATTAACGCATATTTAATCGGGCCAGAGGTCACCACATACACGACGGGCTTATTATGTAAGTTTGCGATGCTCTTGATAAATATTCTGTTGAATTCTCTGACCATCCCCAAATTATACAAGACATTGAACGAATAACATATATGCACTCCAGATTCCGAAATCCATTTACATTTCTATATCTCTTTTATGTAATTGATTTTGCTCGCTGTCATTTTTTACTCACAGTTAGAATCAGCAACGTATGATTCGTCTGACCCGTCTGATCCGTTTGCAGCTGAAGCATTCGAATGTATGCAAACTGTGTGTTTATGTGTGAATTTATGGGAAATTGTGTGATGAGTGTGTTTTTTCGTCTTTCTCATTAAATACGGACCATTAGGGGATGGACAGCTGAGTGGCAAAACGCTCGGCCTTCTTCCTTGGCAACCCGGGTCTGATTCCCGGCGTGCCTATGAGAGTGGGTTGTAGTTGACCGCCACAGGTAGGTGGTTTTCTCTGGATCCTTAGGTTTCCTCAACCTTATCGACTACCAAGCGCCAACATACAAGCCATCGAGAGTGCCTTGTGTTAGTTATAATAAACAGTTTTATTATCCATGTAAAATAAATAAAGTTATATTTGATACGGACAAACATGAATCTCATAACGTGTAACGTTGACTCTGGTGTAACGATGTAAGTATTTTATCCGTCCCATTAATTGTAATGAAGGTTTTATTGTCCTTGGGTAGGGTGTATTTTAATCAAATACTCGACGGGTAGCTGCTTACGGACACGTTAGCCGGACATATCTACTTGATAGCTGGGATTCAATTTACCAGTGAGCTGTGATTGCTTAACATTATAGGTAATTCAGGAATTTTCAAACTTAGTATTGTGTGTCAATATTTATTTTTTTGCTAGAATGTATGATAAATTTAATTTATTTTAAATTCTAGAAGACCATTCGTAACAAATTATTTCAGTAGTAAGTTAATTATATGTATTAATGACAGTATCAACCCAAATGAATGTAAATAATTATTTTTCCTTGCCATCAACACCATATATACACGCCGAAGATTGACGCGTTTTCTTTTTGATATACTTTTCGACTTTGAAAGCTAACATTTAAATAAAAAATGTCATTCGGCTTACGGCACAGTCAATTTTTGGTAATCTGTATATTTTATTGTTTTTGACAATAATGGTTTGCTGTTCGAATGATTTTTTTATATTTCATTTCTGGGTAATAAATTTCATCATAACATCACTTTGCATGAAGATAGTACATATATATGTTTATCTCATAAACCTGTGAAAATTATTGTCAGAGAAAGCACTGGTCTTTGTACTTTTTCTAAGTGCGAGGTCAAAGAAGATAAATGTGTGTGGCTGTGCAGAGTCCGTTAGCCTTAAATAGCAATATCTGGGCATTTCTCGAACAGGTGCATTGATTGCTAGATAATGCTTTGTTAATAACATTGATAATGTATTTTGGAACTATGCCGACATATAATCACTTGAAAATTGATAACGCCAGTAATAGATTTACAATGAGTGAAACACTTCAACAGCACGTGTACCACTATTAAACCTCAAACCTACATATCAGCGATAATTGATTGATCACAGACGGGCACCTGTTATATGGATGAAATGGAGTTTCAGGTCAGGCACATGTACGGCTTTTTTTATATCAATATTTCATTATTTGATAAATACATGTTTTGTATGTTATATGAAACGAAAACAGCCAAACCTGTTTTCGGCAGGGCAGTGCCTTTAACTGCCTAAAATTGGCTATAAACTGTCTAAAACCGCCTTTAACCGCCTAAAACCTTAGTTAACCCCACATATGACTATCAGTTTAACTATGTTTTATTGTAACACAGCTTAATGAATTAAAGAAATAGGCTCAACAAATTAAAAGTGAGGAACACTTTATTCAATTAAGTAATTATCCCATGATGTGAAAAGAGCAACAAATAAAACAGCACTACTTCTCAGCCGCATTTCCCTGTCATTGTTAGCTTGAATCCCAAATCATTTTTCTGAGGTTATCCGGGAAAAAATATGTTGTCCCTGGAGCCATCGACACACTGTCATTTACACTTTAGTTCCACTAACATATCATGTAGATGATGTATGCCTGTAAGTTCAAATGCGGAAATGCAAAAGATTACGGTTATAAATTATAATTATAAAATCTTTTTATATTGTCCATAAATTTAAAATATGTAAAAAATCTTTTACATTGTCTGATAATGAAACAGTCGTTTATTACCGTAGGCCATTCCTGGTCAAATTTTAAGATATTGTGCACATACTTATTGTCCATATAAGGATGTGTATATACTCTGTGCAGATTACCGTATAGTGAGATCTTGAAAACACTACAAACCTGAAATATGCAAAAATTTAATGCAGTGAAATTGTCGTAAACCACAAAACATTTGTAATCAGTTCCTGGCCAGGTTTAACCTAAAGGCCTAAGAAACCTACATATCATGGTCAGGGGCCCTGACTGCATCACTCAATCAGTAATAATAGCTCAAGAAAGGTTTCAGGAACAGGGGCTTTGATTACATCATCCTAATTATGTATAAAAGTTCACTTGAACATCTCATAGGAATTATTCTAATCAAGCTTGACCTCCCCTTCTGACACCCAGCCTTAGTGTATTTACTTGAGGCTCTGTTACATCATTTCAGGCAGCAGAACACTAATAAGGAAACCCAAAGTGTCCTGCATACAACACAGGCTTATTCAGACCCTCCGGACAACCAGCACGAAAACATAAATGCAACTAGCCTTAAAGTAACTAAAGCCGTATAAGCCAATGCAGCATTTATGTATCATAGCCATGCCATAAGCTAACACTTAAAATAAGGTCATTGTTACGTCAAATCTGCAAGATCGTGGATTAGGTTTATTTTCCGAATGGATCTTTAATATGACACATTTTTTTCGTAATAGGGCTACAAACATTTTCTTCATAACTTTTCTATACCACTTTCTCGTGTAAAATTAATTAACTGTGATACAATATTGTGTACAATATTGTGCCATACATCATTTTAAAGGCTATTATCCCCGCAGTGACATAGGCGATATGAAAATAAATAATTTTTAATATACATATCATTTTGAGTGATTTTTCTATTTTTTTACCGAACACAGCCGAACTGTCTCCGGCAATTACCGGAATGCGTGCATCGTGGTCACTTAACCCCTAACACTAAGGACTATTGTTCATATGAATAACGCTTGCTTTCAATGAGGGATTTGACCCACGTGCGTGGTCAGTAAAAGAGAAAAACACGTTTCTCGCTTTATGAAATGGAGAGTTCAACCCAGGAGGATCAATGACAAAATCTAATTCAAGGTCCCAATTTCAGGAACATGCGTGGGGTGGGGTGGAGTGGTGTCTGGGGTTTCAGGCCTCAAAATTTGTCTGATACGATGAAAAAAAACATTGCAGCGGTTGAAAATGAATATGGACTCTCTGCATGGGATTCCGTTGGGTCCGCTTCTGCTACTTACGAGGTATGCATATTTCTGTTTCTTTCTTCAGGAAATCTTTCATGTGTTCCTCACATCAACCTAATCGTTATACGTCCACCGATAGAAACCAGTCAAATATCATCGAAAACCTGAATGCCCCCGCGTCTCATTCCGGTTCGCAATGTCAACGACATCACTGGCAAGGTCATCAAGTTAAACATACCGGGGTATAAATTTTTTGCCACGAGGACAGAACCACAAAATGAATGTTAAAAATATTGAAGCGACTGCAGGATCACTCATGCACTGTCTGCACCAGATTATGAGTTTATACGGACGGACGGTATGATGTTAAGGATTCATGTAATTTAAAAGTAAGTGGCAAAATTAAGATACAAGCAGCTGTACATAGAAACGTTTTCTGTTCACAAAAGTGTTGTGCCTCAGAGAGGTGCGTGAGTTATTCTGCAGTCGTGCCAAAATGTTTATACATATCTTATGGAGACAGTTTCCCACTGAAAACCTATATTTTCTGTTAACTTTTGGTTAAAAAAAATGAGCCAACATTTCACATCTCAGTTAATAAATCTCCCCAACCCCGGCAATTAGCCCGGTATACCATGTCTATCAGCTAGTATAAGATATGTGTGATTTTTAACAAAACTAAGGAATATTCCACTCAAGATTAAGGGTCGCACAAAACAATGGACAACATATCACATGAAAAGCTGCATGCAGTGTCTCCCTAGTAGTTCTCTAGATAGGAATGCGGGGGGATGGGGGGTCGGGACCCATCTAAAATATATTATTAAAATATATATTCCCGAAACCACATTTGGCAAATATATTTATTTACCTGAAATAATCATGGAAATGCAGTACCTATTTACAGCAACAGTTGAATGATAAACATTCCTGTTCTAATTGTGCTATTGCCAAATCTGAAATAGCGCTTCCATTATGCCAAATCTGTTTATAATTTTTGATAAATCTTTGCGTATTTCCCCTGCATTTATTGTCTTCTCCAACAGCAGCCTTTAATACATTTTCAACATGATATTTTGTGAATAGATTTCGTACCACCAGCGATGATAGAACTATTTGGATGATTGTCAAGGACATTTAAGAAGCTGACTATGTATCTCTATTATATATGACGGTGGTGGCACACAACCCTTTTATAGACTCTCCTCTGATATGCTCGTGTTTGGTCTTTGAGTCACGGGGAAAAAATGCATCGCGTGTCTTGAGGGGGTAATTTTCTGTAAATTCCAATAAATCTTGAGAACTTATTATTTTGGGAAGGGTCTATCGGATTGTCATCTGAAAGGAAGCACACTAGTGAACTACAACAATGTCAGCTCGTCAATTTATCTCGGCCCGGGTGCAATTGAGAACCATCATTTTCAAACCCGGACCTGTCATAACACAAGAACGAATAACATGTTAGTAATAGTTATCGATACGAAATTGAAATTCCTAAGGCTATATTCAAATAACTCCACACTTTACACCACTCAGAAAGCCAAAGACACATGGACCGATTAAAACTGATATCAGTATATAAAGCCAGTTTTCCTATTTCATTCACGCGCAATATATAAACGTGATATCTGAAGTAGTTTATGAAAAATCGCCTAGACCTGAGTTTTTACTTCAGGTTTGACCGAAACCCTTAACAACAAATGCGTTTTCAATGAATATTTAGTAAGGACCCGGCATAGGTTATAAAACTTCTGCTTGTTTCTCTTAACCCCCAGGAAGTGGCTGAGCAGTTTATCCGTGAGCACGTGTGTTATGGTCAGGCACAGTTCGTCGGCTTTGGATAGGATGTCAAACCAAATAACTGAGCAGTTAACATAAGACCGAAAGACATTTTAATGCAGTTTTCCGTGCCCTTAATATGGGAAACTCATCACCGTCCCGAACCGTTTAGGCCTTTTTGATCACACTTAATGAAAATGTTATATATACACTTATACAATAACGTGATTGCCGCATTTTTTCAGCCTTTTCTTGTGCCTCTTAGGGCATTCCAGACCCCCATATACTCTCAAGCTTTCCTGACTAAAAGTAATATAAGCTAATACAAAATTTGATAAATTCGGCTTTTACATTTTTTAATCATGTAATTGGGCCGTATGAGAAATACCTGTCCGACCTGGTCTCCGCTTTGGCCATTCGGGCCAGGGTAGATGAAAACGCCTGGCCCACCAAGCGCTATTAAGAACTGATCAAATGGTACGTCAGGAAGGTATATTGATCTTATTACTTTGGTATTAAGCTGATATTTGTACTTCAGCTTGCAGTGATGTATTTGATAACGACATCTCTGAATAATTTTAATATGTAATCAGCTGAAATTTTATACTTCATATTTTCATGATGCTATACCATGAGTTTTAGGAATCAACGGAATTTCAGTTCAGAGAGAAAGGAAAGCATTATTCTGGGTACATTTGCACCAAGCAACCTCGGAAAATGATCAGACAGGGTATGCGATTACCTTTGGGCACCTCATACAGTCTATAATAGCAAGCAACGGGCGTTGTCGGCTGATACGATAAGTACCAGTCACCGTTCATGTACGGTGGAACCTTGCCCACATGACAAAGAATAGCGACATGGATTGGTTTATAAAAAGTAGAGTTCAACCGTAGATAACACGGTGAAACTCAAAACCACGTACAGTACACATAAACATTTAAAACGGCTTAATAGTTTACCATAAGCAAATGTAATCACGTTGACAAATGAGAGGAGAAGTGTGATTGTGTGCCAATTCTGGTATTTTATCGACATGGTCTTTGATAAAGTGTTCTTTGCCTTTCTTTTACGTGTTTGCTTTTGCAGGGCGGTGGCAGGGGCAGTAATATATTTTAACGTCCAACCATTATATAACCACGGTAACAATTGAGATATATATTGAGCACCACAATTACGTAAGCTGCGCTCGATCATAGCCAATTTATCGCCATGGTCATTGATTAAGTGTTGTTCACTTGTTTACGTGAGCGTTTGAATGAGTCACTTTTTTTTGCCCCGGCAGATATATAACTATTATGGTAGGTATTCGTGTGACAGTTGAAAGCCGTCATTCGGGGATCAGACCCTATGTAAGAAGGTTGGCTCTCTGAGGTAGGCTTTATCGTGACACAAAACGTTTTTTAACCTTTTATGAATTCAGGTTAATTCAGGATATATAATTTATCAAATTACTTTAATCCTTCTTACCATTACAGATCCCATACATTTATTCCTTCTTGGTGGAAACTAGCACATTTTGCGGATATGTTTTAATTTGTTCTGAAATGTATATTTCATTCTCTCATATATGTTTCGTTTAAAATCATCAAGAATATTTCCATATAGGGGTGGATTTATTTTATGTAATTGGATCACCTCTAACACGATAATCAACCAGAACTTGAAAAATTAATTTAGTCTATGTTTAATACTGACACATGTTTCAGTTAAACTGAAAATATAAGATTGATAAAAAATCATTAGGAAATGATTGAATAAATTATGTACCAAAGAATGCATTCAGAAAGAGGCAAATTTGGTTTGAATATGCTGATATAGTTTAACTATCATGTCTTTTGATGTCTGAAATCCACTTTACCTTACTTTATGCTAAGTTTGATTTCTTCCACGTGGTTGTTAATCGTAAAGATTAAAAAAAAAATAAAATAAAATAAAATACATAAAATTTACTTTATAACGGATTTCCAGAAAACAAATTACCACAACCTGTCTGCATGTAAAGTTTCAACTTCCCTAGGCTGACGATCTGACTTTATGCTACAATTTACTGAAACGTCTACCATTTCTTGATATGTAGCAGAACCTTTTCGTCTTCAGCAGCTTTTAAAGTTTTTTTCAGTGATCAATATGTATATTTATGGAAAATACATAAAGCACTTCCCTTCCCTTATCCTATATAAATATTCTATATTTTACTTAGTTAACATCTAGTTCCACAATATATTATATTATATTTTAATTTGTTATACGCCTTTTCCACACAGCCCTAGAATTAATTAACCATCCAGCTCACTTTTTTTTCAATTTAAACTCAGGCAAATTTGTTGAAGTATCACAGGCAAATAACAGTTTCTTCAACGTTAGTTTATAAAATAAATGCTGATCCATAGGTAAAGAGCAATAAGTGAGAATTTCCCATATGCTTCCTGCAAGAAAGAAGCAGTAAGTGAATATACTTGTTTTTACCTCAGTATGGTTGTGTATAAACGCAGATACGGTGATGTTACCGACCTCAGATCTCCGGATTTCCGAAGGCCAGCACTTATCAAAGCATATATCTCCAGACTTCCGATGGCTAAAACTTATCAAAGCATCAAAGCATATATCTGAGAGCATATATACTGCCATCGATGATTTGTTTGTTAACTAATTTTTGCCCGAATATGGAGATACCGCCTTTTGCCTTATTATGGACGGGAATTCATTTTATGTATATTAATATTTGGAAAACAATTATTGTCATACTGCCGGTGTTAATTTAAAAAAAAAAAATGGTTGAAATGAATATATTTTTTTCAGCGCACAAGGTACCTCTTTCATCAGCAAAGAGCATTAAAATTAGTCTAAGTGGGAATAACAACACTCACGTTGCAAATGCTTCGGGACATCCTATTTTGGCAACCGTTAAAATGGGCAGCGGAGCAGGTGAAGGCGGAGAGGTTCTGATCCCAGATGGAGAATACCTCCGCTTTGTTGGAAACAGCCCCAGTATCACTATAAAAATACTGAAGTGAGACATCACCATTTCAAACATATGGAAATACATATGGTCAACTGGTATAAAATCGTATTATATAGAATTTCCGTTATAATGCAACCTTACATAAAACAATCGTGAAATATGACTAAACATAATACAATATATTACAAGTTCTTTACTGCCAATTCAAGATTACATCTTATACATTGGATTCGTTAAATCTCATTAAAATTGTCAGAACTGCAATTTTCTTCATTTTAGGGGAGAAACCAAAATACCAGTATGTACCGGATTCGCACCAGGGTCGGATCGATCAGTGATTGTCGCACCTAACATGATGGTGAGACTGACCAAGTACGGGACACTGTGGACTGATGAACAGGGTAACAAATACAAGTAACCAGTTCTGTGACTTCTGTGGATCTTGCATAGGTAAGCATATCTATCAGATTCTTTATAAAATACTTTTGGCGGCCTCGGCAGTTTTAATTATAAGCTTAGAAATTGGTTATTGCTTTTGCGTATATATCGTTTCACAAAACATTTTACGAAATGGCAACATGCAGAGCAATTTTTGTGTTAAGCAAAGCGTTTTCTTTTCTCATATAAGTATAATAAACAGGGATCATAACAAGAGTATACTGATCTGCTTGTTATCAAGGACTGACCTGTTATGCATGATGTCGAAATATATTATAACGAATCTAAATAGGCGATTATTATATTGCTTTCAGTAAATTCTTTCACATTCATTTAATCTGATTTTGTATATTCTCATTTTTTTCTAGTCAAGAGCCTGGAACGCAGTCTAATTAACGTGATTTCGACCATGACTTGAACATAATAACCTCGACACATCAAATATGCAGCAACGTATAGCAGAGTAAGCGTCATATGGTCATCAAAGCAAAGTAAAGCAAGTGCTTATTAAAACTATTAATCGAGAATAATTTAAATTGCTTGACTAAGTAATTGCATATATTTGTTTTTGTTTACGGGTGGTGGAACATTATGAAAATATTTTATTTAAAAAGATCAGAGGCGATAATATTGGTACTGGAGTCTAAAGCGTGGCACTTTATATAAAACAGTCACTGATCAAATATATGCATTTCCAAATAAAGAAGTCAAATTAAAAAAAACATGTCTTATGTTGTTAATGCTTAAAGAAAATTGTCATATATCTAAGCTTGTTTAAAAAGCACGAAGGAGTGGGTTTATCACCAACGGTGTCAGTCTCGTCTTACTTAACCCATTTTCACTTCGGTCTTTCGGTCCTGTTCATTCTTGAAACTCCTCGGTCCTCTAGCAAGCACACAACACAAGTAGCCAAAACATGCGCCAGAAGATTAATCGCTCGCCCATGACAAGTGCCCATACACTCCTAGGTTCCGAGAGCGTACCCTCCTGTTAAGGATTTTGGCCAATTTCTGCGGATTCGAACCATATCCTAGTGATCACAACTCCAGCGCTTTAGCCTTTACGGGACTACGCTGTTAGTAAAGAACTGTGTTTTGAACAAAAGCAGTTTATTTTTATTCACAAAACAGTGTTAAATTGTGACAATCTCTTCAGGATATTGGAAATAACTGTTCAGAAGACGTACTTCTTTTTCATTTGTTATCCATTGGTGATGAAATAGTTAGTGCATTGGTCAATCTAAAAATCAAAGACATTGTAATCTCCAAACTTTTTTGTAGATAAATCCGCTTAAAATTGTTTGCGAAATTATATACAGAATTAAATATACATATTTCATTATCTTACGTCAGCGCTTCCGCCTGATGTTAAATTTCCAGAGGCCAAGTGTCCGATTTTATACACTGGTTTTCATGTAGATCTTGTAATCCTTCTCCGTTTCATTTTGTCTCTGAATCATTCAATTGCATGAATGGATCAACATGGTTATAGTTATGACTGTCTGATTGTTATTCTTTAGCAGTTGATCATGTATCTAAGATTTTCTGGTTTTCATTTGCCTCCGTATCGTAATGGCGCTTGTTTGGGTGTCTATATAGCTAGAGAATGGTAGGCACAAATAACACTATATCATGCGAAAGTATCATTCAGGCCTCGGTTATCAATACAGAAGGGCCTGGACCATTTAGGTAGTAATTTCGAACGAAATCTTGAAGAAAGCTTGGAGTTCTGTATTTCCCATGGTTCACTCGCAAAATGAAGTGTTTCTGCGACAATCTATAGAATGGCTGCACTATCTTATACTAAAACAACTGTTCGGAGAGATGCACCAATTTTGACAGACAGGTTCTATCGTTTTCGATAAGAATGTCGATAATACCACGCGAGTTCCATATTCTAGACAAATATGCCTTCATGGTGCAATGGTAAGCACCAAAAAAATATTTAAAATTGTAATAGATTAATTGAATCTGGGGATTTGTCCGGTCTGTGTAACATATGCTAAACGGACAAGGGCCTTCTATCAAAAAGCTATAATTGACCATAAAACACACAAAAATTGTTAAAACATGTTAAGCGAAATAGATTTATCTAGGCTACACGGCTGTTGCTATTTCAAAACTAGGTCAAGATTAATCGAGCGTGTTTACATAACACAAAAAAAACTAATAATAAGATTCGCACTAGAAACGCTTTGAAATAACTTCCGAAACAGGGTTCAAACCTTGAATGTGAATTCAGAAGCTTTATGAAAGCTCAATTTGCATCCCAAATAGTTTGGTGCGGTTTTGCACTTGCTGTGGGAAAGGGGAAGTTTAAATGAAAATAAGCTTACATTTAGGACTTACTCTTCAACCGAGCTCATTTTCCAGAAACGTTAATTGGATGGTTAGTTAACCTTCCACATCAACTTATTCAAGAGGATAATGCCAACAGACCACTTTGACATTCTAATAAATCCTCAATTTTACATCATCATGAGCTATCGAATCTAACTATAATTATTTAAAAATAGGTGCAAATGTAAAAGAAACGGACTTATACCTTTTGTAGCATGCACCCAACATTTTTAGTTGTGTACAAATAAATGTTATTTTGCAATTCTATAGTATTCAACTTAATCTTTCACGGAAAGTCTGATGGTAGACACTTTAATGAATTAGATCGAACCAACTAAAACTGCTATTTTATATACGTCAAGAAAGCAAAGAAACTCCAAATAAACGGACATCTGATGACGTCACGTGTTTCACTACAGTAAGTTGATATGTTGTATTAGTTAGAAGCGCCTTAACTTCCAGTATGTTTGTATTCATCTGTCACTACACTTAAGACCAGGGATAACAGTTTACATTTATGTATTCAGATGTAGATCCTAGTGCAAAACCAATAACCAGTGCTTAAATGGAGTTGGATAATTTACACAAATAGACATTTGAAAAAGTTCACCAAAATCCTTGACCATGTCACCGTTGACATGTGTCAGGTGTTGAATGTTTGATTTTGCTAGCTCTCGCGTTTTCTTTATTGACATGTCTAGACCGTGCACTTTTGAGAAGCAGTGCTACTGAAAACCTTATTAATGAAAAACTGGATGTGTTAGATTTCCTCATGTATATTAAGAGGGTTAATGAGAAATTTTGTATTAACATGTCGCCCAAACATTTGAAAGCATTGAAATGTAAAACAATAAAATCAGGGGCAACTTCGTACATTTACCTCCCGACTGGTAAAATCAATGGCAACCGTGATATGTACATCCAGAAAATCACCTTGAGAGTCTTTTAGCAATCGAGAATTTATTAAAGATAACAAGTTAAACTGTGCACATCAAAAAGAAAACAATTAGTAATCATATGAGTACCGTCATCGTGCGAACTTGTTGAAGTTTCGTTCCTGAAGACCTATGAAGCTCGTTCGGAGAGCTTGCATGTTTTTGGTTATATTTACAATAATGCTGAAAAAAATGTAATGAATATTTTTACCCGACCCTCCACCAACTAGGACTACATGATTAATCCTTATTGGGATAATACCACGTTCTTACTTAGCCATATACAGTATATAACTCTGAACATTTGACACAGGTGTATATATGTAACGACATGAATCCATACGCTCTGTGACAAAACGAACAACTTACATGGATGAACATTTCAGTGTTGTTGGCAAGAACATTTATAATAAGCTATGCACCGAGCTATGCACTTAGCATCAGGTGTTACTCATTGTCCACTCCTTAATATGATACACCGTGGGTCACAGATTGACCCCAACTATAAACGAAGATCATATTTTCCTACGCATAAATTGCGTTCCTCTTTAGCCGTTGTTGACGTCAAATAATTGCCGCTTTACCATGTCCATGTCCAAGCTGGTCAAGACCACATAAATAGGTAAGGTTTGAAAGCAAGTCGTTAAAAGATACTGGAGTTATCACCCAGAAATGAATGTGTGGACAGATGGCTCCTATGACCTTGACCTTTGACCAAAAAATCTACAGGGATCCTCTCATGTCATGAGGTGAGCTATATGTGGCAAAGGGAAAGTCAGGGATGAAATGTTTGGCTTAAAATACATCCACACGCTTTTAAAATAGGTGGTTCCTGTGACCTTGACATTTTATATCATGACCCCGAAATGAAAAGGGTTCATGCTTTAGAATTTGGCCATACAAAGTCAAGTTTGTAATCCATATGTCAAACCAAACTTTTGTTATCACGTGGCAGATGGAAGGTCTGGGATGAAAAGTGTGGCATGAAAAAGTTAAAATGCACACACAATATGTTTAAAGATGTGGGCCCTATGACCTTGACCTCATGACCCCAAACTTGCTTGGTTGGCTATATATAAGGAAAATTTAAAATCCACTTTTTGAAGCTTGGCCCTTATTATTATATTACTTTAAACTATTTTTTTTATTTATTACCAAATGTCTGACATATATCATGGCAATATGCCACAAGCTATCAAAGAACAAACTTAACGAGAATAATGCCACGATGGAGAAACGGAACTGCATTGGCAGAGGTCTGCGCTCTCTGAGCACTATCTAGTTCACTAATATAACGAGTAACGTGGGGCGCATACATCAACCCGTGCTGAATTGTTAAATTATTTCGTAATTCTTGATCAACAAAACATTTCAGCTATTCTGAAAAAGCTGAAGGCTAAGCGTATTGCACCGGCTGCTCTAATATCATGATATATACTGGGTGTACCTGAACGCAAACTGATACTTGGCAGTAATAATCAACTCTACCCTGGAATTGCCTGATACTGATATCACCTAAAACCGAACATTACAAAAGCTTGTTTTCACTATAATTGGAAGTACAAACCCCAAATTTCACTGAATATGCGCATAGGAAGGACTTGTCATATTTAACTCATGACAAAGAGGAAACATGCCTTTACGACAGTGTAAAGACCTAATGTTTTCATGAGAACATACGGCTGAAATAAAATATGAGGTCCCATGAGCTTTAAGCGTAGTGGTTAATGTGTGTATGAATACCCAAAACTTTTCAAACTGCGTTGATATATTTGATTCAACGTCTCCACTTAAGAGTCATGACATGTATAACAAACACTTGGTATCATATTGCGTGCGCTTGTTTTATTGAAAATAATCCAGTCCTTGTGGTTGAGTCCACTTAATATGCTAGATATTTACATTGAAAAAAAAATCTAGTTCATAAGAGTATATAAAACTTGGTTCTCTCTCTCTCTCTCTCTCTCTCTCTATATATATATATATATATATATATATATATTGGGCATTCAATGAAGTTTTAACTGCCCTTATACCTCTCCATGCCTTACATAAGCTGACTAGCAGTATCTGTCCTGCTCGAGCCCCATTAACATTTTGCAAGAATCCCTGATAACCTGCTATTCCCTGGGGTTCACTAACCAACTTGGAAAAGAAATACAAACCATTTAAGGTACAGATATTGAAATGTTCAAGGGGTAGTCCTGTTAATCAGTGGAAAATGCACGTATCCTCTGTAGAATCAGTTTTCATTTGTTCTTCTTCGTAATATGGAAACTATTATTCGTGATCATTCACAAGTGAGGCTTTTCCCTCCTGTGACATTGTGCATCAACTCTTTCCTGAAATTGAAGATGGAGTTCTGTTTCACGACGTAAGTACCAAAGGCGCATTTTTCCATTCGCGTCGGATGTGTTGGTGTGTGTGTGTGGGGGGGGGGTTTCTATTATTGAATATCATTGGATTACTGTAACTGTGATGGTTAGTATTTTTTCAACAACGGTGGATTTTCTTAGCCAGAACAACAGTGAATTTGTTGAGAGGTGTAACAGTTTGACATATGTCACCAGTGTAAATATACTACCTGTAAAGACCGCCGACTTGCATTATATTTCACCTAATAACCTGTCTAATGGTGGGACCATTGAGGAGCTGCTTGTCAAAGATTGACTGCAGCTGAATGTTCATGGACGTTGCAAAGTGATGAAACCTACCAATTACACAATAGCAAGCCTCAGGAACGTTCACTTGAATATTTAAGCTCTAGTGATATAATCAAAATAAGATTTATCTTCTCCACTTAAATTAATAATAAATAATTATTTAACGCATTTTATACATATTAGATTTGGCAGTTTTATGTTTTTTTGTAAATATTAAAGAATGGTATTTATAAAATGATAGATGGTAAAATAAAAGGCTGGAATATGTTCACAGTTGATATTCTACATCATTGTATTGACCTAAAAGTCTTTAAATATATAACCGTAATAATTATAATACCTTTAAAAGGAATTCGTCCCACCTTTGTTCGCAATGTTTTCTGAAACCCCGTTGTGTGAGACACAGTTTCAGGCCCTAAATGGGCCTGCCATGACTAAAAAAATGTTGCAGCGGCTGAAAGGGGGTTACGGACCGCTGGACACCCCTTGGGTCCGCTTCTGCTACTAACGAGGTATGCATATGCCCCTTACTTTCTTCAGGAACAGTTTCCTTGCTTACACGAACATTTAATTCATCTTTCATGTCTTCCTCACATCAACCTATTCTTTATACGTCCAACAATAGTAACCAGTCAAAGCTCACCGAAGACCTGAATGTCCTGCTTCCCATTCTGGGTTCGAGCATATATCAGCTAGTTAAATATAAAGAGTAATTTTAAATTGAATTACGCCAAACATTTTGTCAGTGCAGCAACCACAGAACTCTACTCTCTGCCACCGAGATAAGAGACCAAATAAAGACAACCCGAAAATCTGCTAGGAAAGTGTCAAAGGACATGGCTCCGCCTAAGTCCTACAGGTAAGTGATTTACACAACTGCTTTATCAACAAGATAACAAAAAATGTAATATGTGAAAATAGGGCACCTTACCTGAAGAAGATGAAACCTTTTTTACATAATTCAAGTATGATCATATAATTTAACACAATTGATACACTTACTAGTAGATTGTAGATTTTCCAATTTATTTAAAAATTGCAATCTTACAGAATGTTAAGCTTACTAAACATCTTAAAATTCTATGGCTATATTGGCTAAAGCAGTTTCAAATGCTGCAGCATCCTTGGTCATCATTAATGCTTGAACAACAAAGCCTGTCAAATCACAATGAGAATATACAGCCAGTCCAGTTGAACGGGTAACCTACACCAGCCATCACCAGCAAGCAGGGTATCCTATTGGCTATCTCAAAAGCTATGTATATCAGTTTCAAGATGTTTTGCCCTCTTAGTTCCTTGGTCGAGTGTCTTGCCGATGCACAATTCAAAATGTCATCTCGTCATTACAAAATATCTGACCAGACAAAGACAAAACTAATATTGCCATCTGGTGGGGGTTTCTCAGACAATCAGGCAGAGGGTTGAGAACTCATTGGAGAGCGATCTGACGGTTTTTCATATTTGGAACTAATATTTCAACTAATCATAAGAAATAAGTCCCAGTAAAGTCTAAGAATATCTCAAGATGCTCCATCGCATGGTGGTCAGATATTTCTAGTGAGCAGTGAAGATGATGAAAGTAAAATGAGTACGGCTCTAATTGTCCGTCAAGTTTTCCATCCATTTACGTTGTCTTGTTGCATATGACTACATCGAGATGTACCCATGCACAGTTACATGAGCACTAACATTTATATAGACAGTATATATACCACCGTAACGTCAAAACATCATATGAAAGGGGCATTCTAACTGAAACTGACCTTAAATAAACTGTTTTGGTACTTAAATAATCCTGTCTGAAGCACGTATAAGGGAAAACAGTATAGAATTACATTACGTAGGTTTTTAATGTTCTACAATATTATACGGTCATATTTATTTCAACAATTACTTTCGCAAATGATCTGAGGTGTGACCAGTATACTTAGTGGGTAAGTAATGATTCGGTTATATTTCCGCAGTACCATAAGTATTTAAAAAAGGGCAAATACAGCTTGTTAGCCAATAGATTAATCACTGATAGCACTGGTTCATTACCCAGGAAGAAACATGTTAAAATGAACCACCATGTCATGAAAATAAAAAATATAAGTATAAGAACTTGTCCATCAGTGCAATTTTAAATAATCGAAAATTGTACAGAACTACCTTGTACCTAACAATGGTCGGTATACTCAGGTTGACAGTCAGCATGAACAAGTCTTAAAACCCTGAGACCACATGCACGTAAAAGATACAGTACATGCTGAAAACATCAGATAGAGAAATCAGACACAAGTCAGACAGGATGACAATTACAACACGAATTTACTTAAACATGGATCCACATATTGTGAATACACAATTTATAATAATCTCATTATTAACAATATATAACCAAAAACAGAAATGCTTGTGCAGAAGTGCAATTTTTTTATTACAAAGGCAGGTTCAAAACCATACCTTTTGTATGACACAACTTTTAATTTTGGTTATTTTGATAATACACCAATATGGTTTAGGCATGTTCTTTTTTTTTCTAAAAAGCCCTTCGTTACATAAGCATTTATGCTGCATGGTACGAAATTAGAATTCGTGCACGAAAATTTCTTTAAAATGTTCTATTCCGATTGTTGTAGACAAGAAAAGAGCTATTACTATAAGGCAATTGTAAAGGTTGTGCAGTATCTAAACACTGTTTACTGCTGGAATAATATTAAACAGATCATTAAACAGAACAACAAACGGTGGTTGAAAGATAATGGTGGGAAAAAATATGAACATCCTGTATATCTGTCCGATTTAAATAAAATATAACAAGGTTGATGTAGAGGAATATTGATTGTGACACCTAGAATCGCTTGAAGTGGTGGAGCGAGCCAGCATTTGCTTATTTCATTTGTGTGGTATATATCGGAAGAATATGATGAATACAACCCATACTCTGGTAACATTAATAAGGGGGCTCAGTCTTTTAAATACTCTCTTTAGTACTCATTAAATGCAAAAATTTCTCCAAAGGTGCTTTGTTATTTTATCTTAAAAGTTATCACTTGCATGATATTCTGAGGGGCTTTCGTAATTTGGGCACTTTTGACTTAAAACCAACATTTTCAGATTTGATGTTAAAACCAGACGAGGTTGTCTTGCGGACAAACCGTGACACCCAGATTACATTGTTAATACGGTTGAGAGGAAGTTTTAAGTTACATAAGTTTAAGTATATAACATAAACAAAATTAGTGAAAATTATATAAAAAGGATCATATACTAATCAAGAAAAAAATGGAAAAAAAATTGATTTGGTTCCAGCCCATGAAATGATGCTAAAAATGATTCATTAACAGTAACTTACCTCAAGGTTCATTGGCACAAATCGTCATCGAGAAGGACAAAAATGAAAGTTTTTCCAGGTACGTGGACATTTTTATTGGAGGGAACCAAAGGGGAAAAATACGCTGTTAATCATTTTCCAAAAATAATCTTTTTAATGCTCCGCAATATTTAGCCATATTTTGGCAGTAAAAAAAGTATTGAAATTTACGTTAAAGAAAAGGAGAAACAACGAATTTGTCCATATGAACAAATAAAAGTAAAAAAAAAGTGAAAAGAGAGCCTTTAAAAAAGCAAACAAGGAAGAACCACTATAAATATGTTTTCTGATTTAGAGGCTGTTCCTTCCACTTCGAGGTCAATAAAAGTAGTTTAAGCAACAATAAAATAAAAACTGGTTTAAAAAAACAATATAAATGAAACAGATTCTGATAAAATGTTCTCTCTGAACAGCATTACATCTGGCAAAACATCCCCAGTCGATTATTATAACTACAGATCAAAAACACAATGTTTCATTCAATACTTCTCCTTCAGATAAACTTTCATTCAATACTTCTCATCCAGTTACACACTAGGTACAACAATACAAAACCTACCTTACCCCAGCCAACAATCAGAGACACACAAACAAAAGGTCAACTTTGAAAAGTTCGGGCGGAATAAGAATATTTAGAAGTTCACCAGACATGAGAACGGAGAAGCACCTGCAAGCGATACTATAACAAAGTCTATCACCGAGTCAAACATTTCGTATGAATCAGTTCATGATAACCAGGCAGGCAACATCACACCAACAATAAATAAAGAGCAAAATGTTTATTCAATGGAGTTTGAAGGAAAATGTACGTGACAAATAATGGTAGTAATGCAAATGTTGGGGTTTTAAATGTCACTGTGCAACAAGGTTCTAAACGCCAGTGAATTTTGATTATGTTCAGATATTATGTTGGGGCCACAAAACATTCTAAAGACACAATTTAAAATCTCCAGTGGTCTTCATCTAACCGTTTACTCCCCGTTTTACTTACATGATGAATAGAAGTAGACCTGGTCTGTCCTGTTTGCTCCCCAGGACCCATCTTCGGTGTAAAGAATCATCACTCAAGATAGACCACTTGGTTACATATATTCTGACAGGAAATGGTGATCTCATAATGGTGGTTGACAGTTTATTTAATGTCTAATATGTGACAACTTTACTAGAATTTAAATTTTTACAGATTTATAAAATTTGTAGTTGTCTTAGAAGTTAAAATAAAAAAAATACAGAGAAAGTATAACAGCTCAGTGTGTGGTGTTTTTGCAAAATTATATGCCGCTGAATTTCTTAACAATCCAGATGTTGACATTCTAAAAATGCGCAATCATTTATACTCATGTAAAAAAACACAAGCTCTTCCAAAGATATTCAACATAAAAGAGAGTCGGGACATCACAAATTTTTAAATCTCGTGACATGTTTATATTGAAGTTTTAATTTAAGATGCCGAGGTTTGCTCCGACATACGTATTATACGATTGCTAAACGAATCCAACTTTGCTCTATTAGCGGGATGCTAAGAGCTGATACACAGAATATATTACGAAAATGGTCGGGTAAACATTAGGACGTGTTTTCATGCTATCGCAAACGTCAGATAAGGACTGAAACGGACGGTTGATGTTATTTATTATGTGCCGAAGTATTCAGCCATGGTCATCATGAATGGATTAGGATTATGCCTGCATTGAAACGGGCTCTGATTTTTGTTGACCATTTGTGACTTTCGAAAAGTAATGATTTAAACCTTTTCTCCAATGCAGAGATTACAATCTCCACTGGGGAGCTTTCTCTGGGGTGAGCGCTTAAGAACTCTCCAATTGATTGAATAAAAGGTGTTTTATTTCTTCCGGAGCCATACGAACATAAGGAGTTCGGAGTCTTTTTCATACTTCGGGTGTGACAGGTGGGATGATTTCTTGTTGTTCTTCTGAGGGGATTTAAAATCGGTTCCGGCAAGTCCCTTGTTGGTTTCCTCTCCGGTTGAGCTTGTGAAGTCGGCGGCTTAGACAATCCCGGCTTGCAGACATGCTTCGTTAACGCGCACTCTGGTTTATGTGGGCAGTTGCACCCGCTTAGCTTCATTGTGTTTGTTCCACTCGAAAGCTGGTTGTTATGCCTCTTAATTATATTTTGTATGTTAGACCGAGATATTGACTTAATAGATTTGATTTGTGGTTGTTTCTTTATGACTGCTGTAACGAGGAAACGGTCAGTTAGGCCTAAAGGATGGAAATCAACAGTTGAAAACATATTACGATCGGATGTTTAAAATCTATTATCATAGATGAAGTCGGACTTATTCGAGGCGGCTTTGTTATTGAAGACCGAATATTTTCTCAAACAAATCTATGTTGCTGACATTCACTTTCTCAGGACACATATATACAATATTTATATCTCCTAATTAGAAAACATGCTTATAACAACTTACAGCTTGGCCAACAATATTTAAGTTTATCAATGTTATCTATGTTAGCACAGGTGGTCGATACACGGAGACAAAGAGAAAAACTTTCATCCCGATATTTATAGTTACCCATACATTTTCAATATCGTTCGATTTAAAGAAAACACGCCCTTGGTTTAAAGAATTTAATACATTATGACACATCCGCCTCTGAAGTTTTTATCAAATCTAAAACAGAGCATAATTATCAATACTAACTTCATTTATATTTTTATTGAGCCACGATTCAAATGTTTCAGTACTTGTATTTTCCATTTAAAATCCAATATACACATTTAAGTCTTAAAAAAAAGTGGTTTTCTATTTTTTTTCTTACATAACTCACTTGAATTTTACGAGTAGTGCCCGTAATTCGGAGGTTTCACTATATACACACATATATATGTGTGTGTGTGAGGATGTGTGTATGTGTGTGTGTGTGTGTGTTTCGGCGTGTATACAAAATACACTGGTAAGTGTGCAGAACAGGTGTGATTTGAATATCACATATAACTGTAAGGTAACTAAGATAGTAAATTGAAGAACCCTTACAGTATACATGTATGCTTTTTGCTGTTCGACATGTATTATATATTATGAAGCCGCGTCAAAGTCTAGGGCTGATCTCATCTGGTGCAAGTGAGAGGTCGGCTTATAAGTGAAGTCTTTGCAATTGACAAGTATCCATTGTCGCGGTTCAGTCCTTGTTTGTATATGTATGTGTGTATATATTTGTATATATATATATATATGTATAATAATAACAATAATAATAATAATAATAATAATAATAATAATAATAATATTAATGTTTATTGCAGACTCATGGTCCATATACAGAAAAAAATGAAAGAAATAAGAATAGAAAGAAAAGAACAGTAGAAAGCAAATAACACAGGATTAAGGCTAACTGCACTGTTACTCATAATCTAGTAACAAACACCTTCTGTTGATAAACATTAAAAAAATCTGACTTTAGATAGAGGACAGATTCATACAAAGTTCTGACATAGAAGTTGTCAGACTAAGTTATTCTTTTTTTGTAATGAATAAATATTTTGGCGCATTAGTGCATCAAAAGTGGTAATTTAACGACTTATAAATTCTCTGCTGATGCAGTGTTTTGGAAAGCTACGAAATATCCTAAAAGTATTATTGTACGCCTCTTTCACCTTTTCTTTGCTGGACGTATGTATTTACAGCAGAGACTCTCACAATTGTAAGAGTAGCAACAAATTTTATATAATTATATATTAACTGTTTCTGAGCAATGTTTGAATTGATTTTTCAACATATTAACCCGTAGGTACAGTAGGCGCATTTGTCGCAATATGTCTTTGTCATCTTGCAGTTTGCTGTTGATAATAGAGCCCAAATATTTGTACTGCTTGACATCAAATAAAAGAGTTTGTCTCATTATGAGACAAGGTTCAGAGGATGCTTAAGTTTTACCTTTTCCAATTATGTGAATATACAGACATTTTGAAATATAAAAGTTGATATTATGCGAAATGCCATAGTCATGGGCAAGATTTATAAGTTTTTGCAGACCTTTGACCGACGGTGCAAAAACCACTATATCATCAGCGTACATAAGATGATTGATGATTTTGTTTTGTCAATGCAACAACCAATTATGTGTGTGTTTAATTTAGAGCTCAAATCGTTCATGTAAATATTGAACATGAGTGGCGACAACACCCCTCCTTGTCGAGCACCATTAGTAGCTGTGAAATAGTCCGACCTGATTGAGTTCTATCTTACCGAGATTCGTTGGTGCATATACCAGTAATATACGATTCTAACAAGGTATAAAGGAACACCGTTTCTTTAAAGCTTGGAGAATAATGTTATGTGACTGACACTATCAATAACCGATGATGCATCAAGAAAACACACAAACATACGTGATCCAATCTTCTGGTAAAATCGAAGAATCTCTTTTAGTAACCCTACACAAGGCCCTGTGCCATGACCCGTTTTGTATCCAAACTGATTATCAGTTACATTAACAAAGTGTTTAATTTTCTCATATTTCACAAACTCAGAGAGTTTAGACATTATAGTGTGTAGTGCTATGGGCCTGTAATAGGCTTTATTAGTTATAATCTGTGTTTTATTCTTAACTACCGGCACAATTATACTGCACAAATAGGCATATAACCATGTACGAGGAGTGAAGTGAACAGTGTTGTTGTTTTAGCGCGTCCTTCGCGTGAATAGTGTTCTGCTTCTAAAACATCTGGGTCATAGGATTTTCTGGATTTAAGATTATACAGAGCGACCATCATTCCAAACGCACTTTACACGTATGTTTTGATTATGCGTGACAAATCTAAAATTGGTTGATATTTCATTTAACAGTTCAGCATCATGCTGAACGCAAGAAAAAAAAATGGTCTGTAGTGCGCCTGCCACAGATCTAAAATTTCTTTGTCGCCTTTAATGCCGCTAATGCGTGCAAGGTAGGCATTGATTAATGCATTTTTATTCCAGTTCAGAACTCTGCGCTTAAAGCCCGGCCTAAGGAGTCCTGACAGTTGACATTCTGACAGTGTTCAGTTTCATGAAAAAGGTCCGAAGAATCATGTATTGCAGTCGCAACAGCATTATTGTACACGACAAGTGACTGTTTACTTGTTTCTGTCCAGTTTGTTCTTTTACAGCTAAGCCTTCTGGCTTCATGTTTTACACTAGGTATGCAAGAGGTATTAACAGACATGCACTACAATGGTAAGTGATTTGACGTCACATAATCATATAAAACATTAATCATATCGATTGCTCCATGAGCATCCTGGGTACTTACACAGTGGTACAACCAGGAGTTATTAGACCAAGAGTCGCTTACATATGTGAATACATTATTACGAAATACATGATCGAAGAAGACATAATCATTATCGTTTTTAAACTGTTTCAGTATGGATGCACACAAAGAATCCGTTTTGTTTATATCAGCATTAAAATCTCCAAGGATGTATACAGCAGACGAGGAACACTGATAGTTAACAAATACATCAATGTTAGCCAGACAATCAGTTTATGAAACACATTTTACATAGGACTCATTTGGCAAATTTACGGTTATGAAACGTGGGAATTAGTTCCATGTAAATTTAAATATACATTCATGTTTTCTTGTTCGCATTTTCTCACCAATCATGAGCAATCATGATAAAGTCCATCCATATGGTAATAATAAAGTTTATTCTCTTCATAGTTCACAAATTAAAATATATATATATATATACAAAATATTGAAGGTTGACATTTCTAACTACAAAAATGATCATAGGATCTTCCTTTAAAAAGTTTCTAATCTAATAATATGAGGCTTTATGAATTTAAATAAAAACAGGACAGAGTCCTGCTCATGTCTAAAAGTGTCTAAAAGTGCCTAAAGCTGCTTCCCTGTCCTAGGCCTGTAAAGCCCTTAAGTACATGTCCCTAAACCTGACTAACCAACCACATACTCAATTTAAGTTACTGAATATTATAACACTGATAAAAAACAAGCATTAAAAATACTGCCCATTTAGAACTAAGAAAAATCTTGACCATCCATATCATCTAACTATATTAACATAATGAACTTACATAAAGTCTTATATAAAATGACAAATCTGGTTGATAGATGAAGCTGACAACTTAAGATCAAGTTGCTTTGTGGAGGAGCAATGTTAAACATTCCTGAACACAGACAATCATTCAAAGGAGACTCCTGTCAACACAAGATGACCAGTAAAGGGGTTCTGAGCTACAGGGGTAAAGGATTCTGCTTACATGCTTGTATCGGATGAACCTGTATAACAAGCTAAACTGATGAGTAACAAGAATTTATAGTTATTTGGCCCAATAATCACCATAACCATAACAGTCGTTTAGTTTATATTCATATTTTCAAGCCTTCAAAAAGTTCTTCAGCCAGACTAGCTCGCTCAAAAAAGTGAAATCATAACCTATATACATTGTCATGTGACTCTGTAGGCAACGGTTGTAACATATTTTTTTTTTTGGTCATCGTTTGTAACACAGGGAGTAGACATCATGCCAATTAAAAAGAAATAATTAGTTATATCAACAATTCAGTTTCTTTGAAGTGTAAATTTGAACACTCACATTGTTTGAGACCCACACAAGATTCATATGGACTTTTACGTGTGACACAGCCTCAAAGACGTATGTTTACTTATTGGTCACCTGTAATGTGCGAATATTCATATCATTTGGTTTACACCTTTTTTTGCCATGTGACAAATGAATAGTTGACCAATATTTGTAAGAAATGCATGTAAATTGTACACTGGTCTTAACCTTGTACATCACCTGTAATACTAAGAACAAGGTCCATGGCATTTTCGGGGATAATGAATGCATAGGTAGGCCTGTATGAATCTTAAAGCCTACAAGATCCACGAGCGTTAATACAGAGGGATGGGGGTATATATCCCCCGACCCAATCAATTTTTAGCGACCGGGGAGGACCAATGTAATCATCTCCTGCCATTCAGCGAATAAGACTTGAAATTAAAATATCAAAAGTTAGATTAAGAATGATAGACTTTGGTTCAATTTCTCCAATCTGAGTGTTCTATAAAATGATTTTTTTACCCGAGCCTGCTTTAGAATTAATCGGTTTTTGAAGACATGATCCTTATTTTATTTAAAAGTATACTCAACTGTAATGCATTTGAAATGACTCGAATAAAGGATATATATATATATATATATATATATATATATATATATATATATATATATATATATGTTGTACAGAAAGAATTAAACTACTTTTTCTGCAGGCATCTCATGACTAATAAGTTTCTTACCACACGCTCAGAGCGTGTGGTACTCTGCAGATGTTGTGCTGTGAATATCAGTTGCGGGGTAAAGTCACTGGGGTCATAATCAGCTGTGTGGTGACATCTATCATTGTTGAGGGCCGGCATTTGGTATTTTCACTGGTCCGAGTGCTGGGGGGCTGCGTATAAGGAAACCCGAGATTAATATTGTGCGGTCAGTTCGCTGTCGCTTCTTTGGTGTTGTTGTTATATATATCGCAGCAGGAATTTATGTGCGTGTTTACATGCCGTCACAAGTTCATTAATTTCCTTTGTTTAGAGTTGCGAGCTGGGGTTGACATATAATGAAGTATTTCTCCCAAAGGCACAATTTACATCTGTTTGTTGCCGGAGAGTAGGGTTTTGCACGTTTGAGAATTTTCCATGTTATGTTGTAGCGCACGTTGTTATCTTTTAGCTCCCAGATGAATTTACTAGCTTTGTGCTTTGTTTGCTGGCTGCATTCTTGAACGAGGTTTTGTTTTTATTAAATCTGGTTTAAAAGGGGTTCTGTGTTGAGCCGACGTATGTCTGATTTGCTTTATAACTGTTGTCTTCAGTGGTAACTGTTGCCTGATATATCACTAACTCTGTATATCTTTGTAAATCTATTGTACAATTTTTATATATTAAACGCCAATTCTTCCACTGTAGAAAATAATGTCTTTAAATTATCGCGATTTTTATTTTGTTATTACACCAAGGTCTTTTATTTGTGAATTTATGGGTAAGTCTATGCTGAGAAGCAAGTTTAACTATTAATGAATAGAATATTTTATGTGCAACTAATATTTTTAGTTCATTCTTCAGTTATATTCATGTTTTGTTAAAACCATGTGCCACTCTTCCAGTTGCGTTTTAAAAGTGAACATAATTTCTTCTTCTTCTGAAGTCTTCTTCTTATCTGGTTATATGTGTCATTTTACCCTAAGGTAAGTAAAGATAAAAATTCCCGAACTAATATTTAATTGGAACAATAATTACCTATCAAGTATTACCTATTTTTGTTGTGAATTTTTGTACTGGTCCAAAATTTCCAAAAGTGTATTGCATTATAAACGTGTACCACTTTATCTTGGAACCTGCAGGAATAAATGATCTCCATTTCTGAGAGAATGACCGGCTTAGGCATGTTCATTGACAAACGATTACTTGAAATGTCCTTTACCTTTCTCTTACTAACTACCTATTTGAAAAAAAAGTGCCTTAAGAAATTTGTTTCACTCAATAATTAACCACAGAAATAGTAATGAGCAACAGGTATATATGCATATTAACATAGATATTTGAATCTTAAAATAGAAAAAACTCTGTAAAATATTAAAACTCAGTGAAATAAAGCAGAACAAATAAAAAAGAACTGTAGTGTTTACCTCGAAGGTTAATCTAACGAGATGCAGCTCTATATAAAAAATGCACGAATAACCGTTACAAACGTGTAACACAGAACATATGCCATATTATTATTTAATCATACTGCATTACGAATACCACGGTCCTATAGATAAGGGCTAATTATTACTCTATTTTGTGTATTATTCTTCACGTGCATGAACTGGAGGAACCTCCTGTCAGAAAACTTCTGTGGTTTTTAAAAGCAGTCAATTTTTGTCCAACGTTTCAAGTCCCGCAAATAAATGTCACCTTTAAAATGTTTCCTCATTGACTTGGCCAATATTTTTACTCAAAACCCACACACAAAAATTGATTCATCTTCAAACATCTTTCAAGAATCAGAGCCCTGGTTATGCAAATGTTATGTTAACAGACAAATATAAACCCAAATTATCACGGATTACCAAAAGAAAAATATAATGAGTTAGCAGTGACCAGTATATCAAATGAATCCTTGAAATGCACTCTCTCTTATTATTTTATAATCTAATTATATAATTAAAGAGTCTGAGATATTATTTTGACATCCATAAACTTAAATTGTCGACGTTTCATGAGAATTGGCCATATATATATATATATATATATATATATATATATATATATACATACATATATTGTTGCATGGACGTCACCCGGACATCGGAGGATGGGGCCACGAAGTGGTGTGGCCGCCCCCGTTTCCACGCGTATGGATCCACCATGCTATCAGTGA
This sequence comes from Sipunculus nudus, assembly GCA_026874595.1. NCBI lineage: Eukaryota > Metazoa > Annelida > Sipuncula > Golfingiida > Sipunculidae > Sipunculus > Sipunculus nudus. The sequence goes on along the minus strand of CM049322.1, from coordinate 22,331,413 downwards.
CTACTGACGCGCTTTGAGAAACATAAACACTATTCTGGGACCATTCAGTACTGGTTTTGCAGCTCTGACGGCGCTATCGTTTCTCTCAAGCAAAACCACAAACTTCTGCGGTTTCCACCCATTGTTGAAAGCCTATAAAACGAACTCACCTGCAGTACGAGGCGGGACTATTGATTTTGCTACGCCACGTTACTGTTTTCCCCGGGGACCGTGACCGTGGGCTCTTGGTCCTCAAGCCCACGGAATGCCATGAACCACGCCATGAACTTTATTATTTAGGAAGAGGAGAGACTTTATGTTTTCTGGTGACTCAGTTTTTCTTCAGAGACTTTGTTATAAATTACGTTATGTATTGACTATTATATTATTTGTGTACGATTGTAAATATTGTAAAATATGAATATAGCACTGTTTTGCACCCATATTTTGGTTACGTATTCATTTGAAGAAAACGTGTCTGAGCATATGTGTTACGGTTCGGCCTGAGTTGTTTGGTGTGAAAAGGGACCGTAACATAATGGCGACCGCGACGAGACCCTGTATTTCGTAATAACGGCTACATTGGAGGTAAAATTTCACAGTGGTCTCTATAACTTCTAGTTATTGAACTAGTGTTTAACTACAATTGAACTCGTATATTTCTCAGACACGTTATCTTGATACTTTGCAAATATGGGTACGGAATTTAAACTAAATGAAATTATACCACAATTAAGAGAAAATAGGAGCTTATTGTATACGTTAAAGAAAAATGAACTTGAAATTATTGCTCTACATTTAAATATTGACATCATGGAGGTATACACTGTAGAGGGTTTAAGAAATGTACTTAAAAATCATTATATGGTGATGTAGATAGTAAAGAGGACCCTGATTTGGAGGAAAAACCTATAAAGGAACCTCTTGGGGCAACAGCTATTGACCCGATAGAACTAGAACTGAGAAAGTATGAACTTAAATTGAAATATGAAGCTCAAACTCAAGTTGAAATAGAAATCCGTAGATGTGAAATCGAAAGAGAAACGCAAATTAAGTTGAAAGAGTTAGTTACAAAATCCTCAAAATCGTAAAGCACATGAGCCGTCTGAATTCCTATTCAGAAATTCGACAAAAGTACCTCCCTTCAATGAAAATGAAGTGGAGCGTAATTTCAGTTATTTTGAACGGGTGGCCACTTTAATGGCTTGGCCTAAAGGCCAGTGGACCCTGTTGTTACAAAGCGTTCTGGTTGGTCGCGCACAGGACGTTTACACTGCGCTAACAGACGAACAATGCAGGGATTACGACACTGTAAAAGAGGTCATTCTGCGAGCCTATGAATTAGTCCCCGAAGCGTATCGCTTAAAATTTAGGAATGCCACAAAAAAGGAAAATCCAACTCATGATGAATATGCTAGAGACAAAGAAAGTGCATTTAATAGATGGTGTCAGTCTATGAAAATTGGTCAGGATTTTGAAAAACTCAAACAACTACTTTTGATAGAAGAGTTCAAAAGGCATATCCGTAGTGACATTAAAATATTTTTGGATGAACATAAAGTAAGAAATGTAAACGAGGCTGGTGCCCTGGCAGATGAATTTGCCTTGACGCACCGCCCCAGTTATACCAGTCACAGGAGGAGGTATGGTGAGAAAAGAGAGGGTAGCAAAAGCCCAAAACTTGGTCGGAGAAAGGGTAGTCCCTACTATCGGGGTCACTCCGGCTCAGGTAAACCACGGTCCGATCATGGTAAACCCCAGTATAAAAGTCAATCTGACTCTCCTGCTCAACATAAAGAGGGACAACTTAGGACTGGACCCAAATATTGTACATTCTGTGAGTTCAAGGGGCATACAGAATCTGAGTGTTATAGAAAAAGATACGGTCAAAGTAAGCCTAAACCTAATGCATTAACTGTTACGCAGAGCATGAAACCGGTAACAATAATGCCCAGTAAACTAGAGACTAAAGGTGAAACACAAAGCCCTGTCCACGAGAGCTTTCAGCCCTTTGTGTCAGATGGCTTTGTTCAGTTAGAGGGTAACCATGCAAGAAAGGCCCGTGTTAAAATCTTAAGGGATACCGGGGCAACCCAAAGCCTCGTTTTGAGATCTGTTCTTCCCTTCTCTAAAGAGAGTTACGCGGGGTGTTCAGTTCTAGTCCAGGGCGTTAATTCGGAATTTTTAGAAGTTCCATTACACAGAGTGAAACTAGAATCTGATTTAGTCTCTGAATTTGTAACTGTCGGAGTTTGTTCAAAGTTGCCAGTAGAGGGCGTTTCGCTCCTCCTAGGCAACGATTTAGCTGGTGACAGAGTGAAAATTGATCCCAGAATGACAAAATTGCCGAGCACTGATAGGGACACAGACCTGCTCCAGCAGGAGTTTTCGGGCGTATTTCCAGGCTGTGTAGTGACTCGAGCGATGAGTAAAAAGGCAAGTCTGAAACCAGAGAGTTCTGTACTTGACCTCTCGCAAACCTTTATGGCGCATTCAAACGATGACGTCAGTGGCTTAAAGCCCGTTACGCGAGTAAATATTAAATCGCCCGCTTTTGACCCAAGTGGCACACCCAGTGCAAAGGACTCGACTACAAATGTAGTACAGGGCAAACAGACCCTGAATAGAAATCTCCAAAGGAGTACAAACGGCGTGAAATCGCCTGATCAAAATGGGCATGAACAGTTAAAGAAGGATAGGAGTGTAAAGAATGTAGAAGTTAGCATGAAAACTGATGATTTGATAGAAATGCAAAAGAAAGATCCTGATATTGCCTCCCTTAGAGAAAATGCCTTGACTAAAGAGGAAGCAGATAAAGTTCCAACATGTTTCACCTTACAGAATGATGTACTTGTCAGAAAATATAGACCTCCTACTATACCAGCGGACGAAACGTGGAAAACTCTTTATCAAATTGTAGTTCCCCCCGAGTATCGCCCAGAAATCTTAAAACTTGCCCATGATCATCCTATGACAGGACATTTGGGTGTCAGGAAAACCAAACACAAAATTCTCAAGCACTTCTATTGGCCCAAGTTAAAACGAAATACTGTAAAACTTGTCATGTGTGTCAAATGATTGGAAAACCAACCCACCAAATTAGTCCTGCGCCACTCTCGCCCATACCAACAACACATGATGCGTTTGAATCAATAATACTTGACTGTGTAGGACCGCTAAGAAAAACTAAACATGGCAATGAATATGTTCTAACAATCATGTGTACTGCAACTAGATTTCCAGAAGCTATTCCTCTTAGAACTATATCTGCAAAGAAAATTGTTGAAGCTCTGGCTAAATTTTTTACTACTTTTGGCTTACCAAGAACAATACAAACGGATCAAGGTTCAAATTTCATGTCAAATATATTTGCCCAGGTTATGGCAGAGCTAGGCATAAAACACTACAAATCCAGTGCCTACCATCCTGAGAGTCAAGGTGCTCTAGAGCGATTTCACCAAACTCTCAAAAACATGATTAGAGCTTATTGTCTTGTCACTGGGAACCAGTGGGATGAGGGTTTAACCTTTTTTGATATTTGCGGCCCGAGAAGCAGTGCAAGAAAGCTTAGGGTTTAGCCCTTTTGAATTAGTGTATGGGCACTGTGTAAGAGGCCCCCTGGCGGTGTTAAAAGACACTTGGATGGAAAACAGTTGTCAAAGTAGCTTGTTAAAATATGTTCAGGAATTCATGGAGAAATTAAGTAGGGCAAATGAAATCGCCCAAGAACATTTAAAGAAAGCCCAAAACAAAATGAAAGTATGGTATGACAAAAAGACGACAAAAAGAGAATTTAAACCTGGTGATAAAGTTCTGGTATTATTCCCAATTCCAGGACATCCTCTGCAAGCAAAATACTCTGGACCATACAAAGTTGTTGAGAAGAAATCAGATTTGAATTATGTGATTGATACTTCTGATCGTAGAAAGTGGCAACAACTTTGTCATATAAATATGTTGAAAGAATATCATGACAGATCAGCGGAAACATGTCAATCTAGTCCTCCCCAAACAAATGTGGTACTCATTAAAGAAACTGAAAAGAATGCCGAGGATGTTCTCATGAAGAAAACTGAACATCCTGTAAAACTGAACAACTCTGATATTTTAAATAATTTAGATCAGAAATTGTCACATTTGGATTTCGATCAGTTATCAGAGTTGAAGGAAATCCTGCTAAATTATGACTCTTTATTTCCTGATGTCCCCAGTAGAACTAATGTACTACAGCATGATGTAGACGTAGGAGATGCTTCCCCTATTAAACAGGCACCATATAGAGCTTGTCCCCAAAAGTTACAAGCCATAAAGAATAAAATCAAGTATATGATAGAGAATGATATTATTGAAAACAGCAGTAGTGCCTGGAGTTCCCCATGTCTGTTGATAAAGAAGCCTGATATGACCTACAGATTTTGTACAGACTATCGAAAAGTTAACACTGTAACAATAACAGATACTTACCCTTTGCCCAGACCGGAAGATTGCATTGATAGGATTGGATATGCTACGTATATTAGCAAGTTAGATCTGTTAAAAGGTTATCTGCAGGTACTTCTTACCGAACGGGCTAAGCAAATATCTGCGTTTGTAACGCCAAACGTTTTGTTCCAGTACAAAGTTATGCCCTTCGGAATGAAAAATGCGCCAGCCTGCTTCATGAGACTTATGAATTGTGTATTATATGGCTTAGATAACTGTACTTGCTATATTGATGATGTTGTTGTATACAATCACATATGGGAAGGTCATAAACAAAGTTTGTTAGAACTCTTTGAGAGACTGAAAAAAGCAGGATTGACAGTTAATCTTGCCAAGAGTGATTTTTGTCGTGCAACTGTAACATATTTAGGGCACGAAGTAGGTCAAGGTTGTGTAAAACCAGTTGCCAGTAAAGTATCTGCTATCGTAGAATTTCCAGTTCCTACTAATCGCAAGGAACTAATGCGATTCTTTGGAATGACTTGGTGTTACAGGAAATTTTGTCAGAACTTTGCAGAAGTTGTAAATCCGTTAACGGACCTATTGAAAAAGAACAGAAGATTCCATTGGAATAAAAACTGTCAAAATGCTTTTGAAAGAGCCCAAGCTATATTACAAAGTGCACCTCTGTTACAGGCTCAAAATTTTGATAAACCGTTTTCTCTCATGACGGATGCCAGCGATTGCGGTGTAGGCGCTGTGCTCATCCAAGACGATGACTTTAACATAAGTCATCCGGTTTGCTACTATTCAAAGAAATTTTTACCTCATCAAAAGAATTATTCTACTATTGAAAAGGAAACTCTGTCACTATTGATGGCGTTACAGCACTTTGAAGTATATTTGGGCTCTACGCCTTATGATATAACTGTTTATACAGATCATAATCCCTTAACATTTCTTCATAAGATGAAGAATAATAATCAGAGATTAATGAGATGGAGTCTAGCCCTGTCAGAGTTTAACCTAGTTATCAAACACATCAAGGGCTCCGATAACATAATCGCTGATACGTTATCGAGACGTCATTAATTTTGAACTGATGATTGACTCTTGTTATAGCCTCGGATATGTTCTGTCCTTTGGAAGAGTTGTATTACATATATTACATGTATTAAGATATTGCTGATTATACTATTTGTGATGATGATAATTAATTAGCTTTGAGAAGCATAAACTAATGCTTAAGATGTCCAACTACTCATATATTCGTCATACAGTGCTAATGCTTTGCTCTCCTTACCTTCTTTCTTTTAAGGGTGGGGGTGTTGCATGGACGTCACCCGGACATCGGAGGATGGCGCCACGAAGTGGTGTGGCCGCCCCCGTTTCCACGCGTATGGATCCACCATGCTATCAGTGACTACTGACGCGCTTTGAGAAACATAAACACTATTCTGGGACCATTCAGTACTGGTCTTGCAGCTCTGACGGCGCTATCGTTTCTCTCAAGCAAAACCACAAACTTCTGCGGTTTCCACCCATGGTTGAAAGCCTATAAAACGAACTCGCCTGCAGTACGAGGCGGGACTATTGATTTTGCTACGCCACGTTACTGTTTTCCCCGGGGACCGTGACCGTGGGCTCTAGGTCCCCAAGCCCACGGAATGCCATGAACCACGCCATGAACTTTATTATTTAGAAAGAGGAGAGACTTTATGTTTTCTGGTGCCACATGGATTAATACAGGACTTCAGTTTTGTGTGTGCCCGAACTATGTGTTGATGATGGACTTCAGTTTCTCGCATACCGGATTCAGTTAAGTATTTCGTTGCAGTTCGTTATTTAGAGACTCAGTTTTTCTTCAGAGACTCTGTTATAAATTACGTTATGTATTGACTATTATATTATTTGTGTACGATTGTAAATATTGTAAAATATGAATATAGCACTGTTTTGCACCCATATTTTGGTTACGTATTCATTTGAAGAGAACGTGTCTAAGCATATGTGTTACGGTTCGGCCTGAGTTGTTTGGTGTGAAAAGGGACCGTAACAATATATATATATACCCTTTCCATCTATGAAACAATGAACTAGCATGGCTATTCATACATCTATATATATATGCATATATGTTATATATTGCTTATATAACATAAGCAATGTTGCATTCATAAATTAAATTATTTAAAACAAATGTAAACATGATTGTGACTTTAATCATTTATTGTGTTGAGAAATATTTGTGGATTTTATTTTCCTAAAGGTGTCTTCTGGTAGTGAACAAGGTCGCTTCAGTGCATCTTTTTCTTTGCTTTTCTCTTTATTTATCAATAATTCTTATTCAGTATATGTGTATACTGAAATGCTTTGAACCTCAGGTTTCTTTATGCCCTTGTGTACCATTTAGTCTTGCAGCATACCCCATTTTCTATATTTACTAGATAAACGAGAGAGGCTATTGGACCACACCCTAATAACATAACTAAAGTGCATTTAAAAGTGCACGAAGAATGTGTGTAAAAAATGTGTAAAAGAATAATCTTGAAATGCATTATCATGCTTTACATAATTTGCTATATTAAGGATGTTCCCCCTATTGAATACACCCTTTCTATTAATGTAGGCCATGATGACAAGCCAGGTCACCCATATGCATCGGGAAAACAAGGAATTAGTTCGCATATCTTGCATGTACATGCATAATTTAAAAGAAATCCATTTGTTGATATTTAGTTTCATTGCTGGCATTTTTTTTAAAATTATATTACTCATATTAACTTAACAAGGGAGTGATGGGCGGCTATTCTCATCGCCATGAAAAAGGGCTATTTGCATGCCAGCTGGTTCGCTTTCATACATACCATTCATTATTTGCATATTGTGAAGATCAGGGGAACTATAAGAAGAATAGAAAAAAAAAACTGTCCAAAACCACAAGTATACTTCCACAATATTACTGGAAGCCATGAAATAAATATACCAAACGGAAAATATGTTCAAGACCATTAACTGTATAGATGGATATCAGTTTAGCCCTGGAGCGAAGGCGGTCCTTATAGTGGTATAGACGCCATTAAATTATAGAACATATTATAGTCGTCGAAGTTATCTCCAAAATTAAGGGGATTATCCATCGTTAGTAGACTATTAATCCACAGGATTACATCATCACAATTTGTGCACAAGGTTTTGAATGATCAAGACAAATACATATTACCTCGATACCTGGCAGAGGCACAATGAAACATTAGTAAGTATACAATTCACCACGAGTTGACCCTAACATACCTGTGCTCATGAACCTGTATTGAGTTTATATGTTGCAAAAGTTTTGTCTTTTGCACGAGTGTAGCCCAAGGCAGGCTGGAACCATGCTTTAACCATTAACCCTTACAACCTGATGCAATATACTAGCAAATATAGCTATAATATAAAACAAAAAGGGAATTGGCCATAGATTTGTTTGCCTTCTTTTAAGGTGTACGGATTGGCCATGTATTTACAGAAATGGGTCACACACGCATACGCATTTATGCGTACACGAGAGGACCTTGCTTTCACACTATTCTTCCGAGGACGAACAGTTCTGCTAGAGTTAGCAAAGAGAGCTATCGAGATCCTAAATGAATGTTTCCTCGCACACTTTTTTAAGAAGAAGGCTGGTTAGACGTGAGAAAGATGTGTTGACTTAGCGCATAACTTGCGAGGACAATCTGCGAGGACATTCAATTTATGTCATGTATTCGTGTCATAGAGAGGACATACTAATCCGCATATAAAGCACATTTGGTTTAAACATATTTATTTATAACAGGATTACAAAAGTAGCCAATTAGGCTAATGTACATGCTTTCACACACACACAAACATATATTAAATAAACACACACACACACTATATATATATATATATATATATATATATATATATATATATATATATATATATATAAACACAACATTATGTAAGACATCACTGTACATGTAAAATTACATAAATTATGTGAAGATATAATATTTTTAGATTAATGTTGTAATTCTATGTAAATTCATAATCTTCACCAAAATTAACATATTATCGAGCACCCGGCTGACACACACACACACTTTACTAACCATCTTGCAAAATTCTCAATAGATGGCGCTGTCACAATCACAAAACAAATTTCAAACCAAACATTATTTCTTAGGACTTGCAAGAAACTTCCCCAGCATAGTTTTTTCCCATTTTTGTAATACTTTAATAATGCTTTAACATGTTTTCGTTCGCGAAGACCAGTGTGGAAGTCCTCACAGGAAGAAAAAGTCCTCGCGCATTTGGGGTGCAGTCGATATCGGGTCCTTTTAAGTAAGATTATACAAACACACACACACGCACACACACACACACATATATATATATATATATATATATATATATATATTGCCAGGACTTTAAATCGTTATATGTGGTCAGCACGGATGGAATCAGTGAGCTCCGCTCGGGGAGTTTATGTAAATACACTTACTCGGCCCCCTTCCTCACCCGAAAGCTTGTGTACAAGCACCTACACATAGCTAGTCCCCCCCCCCCCCCCACACTTTTTAGCAAGGGAGAGTTGGTCAACGTAATCATCCCCCACTTTTCAGAATTGATATTCATATATGGCAAATGAAATATATTAATCAATATATGTTGATTCCATTTATGAGATTACATAGAGAGATTATGAGATTGTATTTTGAAATATTATATCCAAACATGATAACCCTGATATGTAGGGATACACACGGCGATGTTTTCCAGAGAATTCTTTAAACGCGTGTTTACTGTGTTTTGTATGGTCCTAAAGACCGTTCGAGATGTGGACAATTCTCGGTTTGAGGTGTGAAGGTATATAAAGGGGCTGTGTTTTAGAGGGGGCAGAGTGCAGAGAAGATTCCAGCGGACGCAGAAGCGTGTGTCTGTTTCTAGGACCTTATCGGACGAATGCGGCAATTATAGATTTTCTAAGACGCATACGTGATCTGTTTCTATTAGGTTCCGTAACATAAAACATATATATAAATGAAATACAGAGGCTAATAAGATGTATATATATATATATATATATATATATATATATATATATATATATATATATATATATATGGGTGTGTGTACAAGGTCACCCCCAACCCCGAGGGAGACTGCCTGCTATAATACGTTTTTATCCCGACAAGGTCAGCTTTCCTGGTGCAGCGTCATTAGAGCAATAATCGGGGATTTGCGAAATGTGTTTGTCTAATAATTTACATCTTTAACCAACAAGAAAAACATGCCAGTATGTTTGATGAACTGATGGGATTCTCATTTCATTCTCATGAAATGCAAATAATAAATCCCGGTTAAAAAACGTATCGTGTTAATTTTCGTCTTATGATGCAGATTTAGGTATAATACTTAATCATTAAACCAAATTGTATTGATTAGCTTCGTGCCCGTCACAGAGGACTTAAATTTAGCAATGTACGGCCAGACGAGCTGTAGTATTACTCTAAATAGTCAAACCTCACTGAGGCCAAGATCTAGAAAATATAGAATGTTTTTGCCCCCAAACTCGGCGAATATAGGTCACAGTGACCTTATTTCAGGTTTCCAAGGAAACCTGCTCAGGGCCTCTCGAGATATTAGGTTAGAAGTCTCTATAGGTTCAACAATAACGAATTGTAAACGTTAAAGAGTAGTCATTATGGTTAAGATTAGGGTCTGGCGGCCATTTTGGATTTATTAAAATTAAGGACTGTTCCACTTATAATATTTTGTTATCACTTTCAGTTTGGGAATTCAGGTATATTTGCGAAAAGCATGGTAAAAAATAAATCCTGTTGCAATTTGTGGTGGGTCTGGCCACTTTTTCCTTAAAATGACTAGACTACATGTTGATCAACCCAATAACAGTTTCACCCTTTTGGAAGATCACATCTGATAGATATGAAGGTGGCATCTTTGACAGAAAGCTCAGCTTCAATTAACATGATATAATTATTAACTAGAAATCTGCATGATGCAAGCCTTCGTCATATGGGATGCTCTTAAAAAAAGAGTGTTTGCTTTTTCTTATTCTGCCCATACTGCCATGATCTTTCGTGCAGAAATCCAGCCCCCCCCCCCCCCAGACACACACACACGGACCCGTGTTTGCATTCACGCATTCTGACCATATTCCAAGGTTCATGCATACGTGAATGTACATTTGTGGATATTCCTGGAAGTTTGTAGGATAAATGGATTGTAGTTTGCGAGCCATTAACGAATGTGCGCAAAGGCTGCAAGCATCTATAATTTGTTTGCATTGGGAGGCATTTCTTTCGACATATTCATGGTTAACGTTAATATCAACATCTTTATTTTGGCCTTGTTTGTTCAAGGTGCACGTACGTAATTTATTCGTTTATATATATATATATATATATATATATATATATATATATATATATATATATATATATATCTACCGAAGCCTTGATATTTCACAAACGTGAGGGCTAATGACCATGATGCAATGGACCTGATTAGGAACATCGGGCCAAATGTGGAAAAGTTAAAGTGAAATAACCATATTTGAAATGTACACGACTTATATCCACTTCCAGGGCCACAAAGACACATAAAAGCCTCTCTGGAGTGACGTCATCAATCAACCCGTGGCTTGGAACATGAGACATGATACACTCCGTAGGGATAGATATAGGTAGTAGGTGGGTTAAGTGACTTTTGACTTCATTTCATGATGCAAAGGTCCCCTTTGGCACAAAAGTACCTTAGGGTCATAGGAATAAATTTATTCAAAGACACAAGTTAGATCTCCCTTAGTATGTGAAATATATGCAAATTATTCAAAATGGCCGCCGAAAATACTCCAAACCCCATATGCTTGCCGCTGTTACAGCTATAATGACAAATGTTGTGTCAAAATATACATTTTCTTGGTCAAGGAATCCAATGAAATAGGTTTCCAGATTGAGAAAACAATAGTTTTCTCCTTAACATGAAAATCTGGGGTAAAATGGGCACATTTCATAAAATGTCAATGATTTTCTTCCATCAGGGTAACCTGAGACACTTGAGACATCTATGTCCTTGGCATTTGGGAGGTATTAAACACTTGTGAACAGACCATAAAGACGCGTCTAACTGAACACAGTCCTCAGTCGACATACATAGAGCATGAAACCACAGGAAATTTAAAGCATTAACTAGAGAATTACTGGTACGTGGCACTTACTTAATCTGAGTTTAGGCAGTACAGCAAGACCATGGTATTACAAGATCAGATATACAGTTTTTTTTCCTTTTTTTTAAGAATCAACCAATGAAATACCCACATTCTTGCTCTATCACCCGATCAAATACCCACACACGATGCTCTATTACTAGCAAATATACATAAGGCCTTGGTTGTGGTTTTTCCGCATGTACTGTTATTTCATTTATATACATTATCTGGGTAATACGGCATAAACTGACCCTTCTGGACCACACAACATGCATGGGATTTACTTGGCAAAAGCAGAGTTCCAGTACACACAGGAATGGGGAGACATTCCTGTAACAAAACTCAATAATGTTGCCAACTGTAGTTTCTTCCCAGTATCTAACATTTTGATTCAACAGAATATTTTGTTTGAGACACATATTATCTATCTCATGATGGTCAACCCTTAATAGTTGATCAAAACCAAAAGCACAAAAGCCATCAGTCATTGATACTCTTGGTTTTTATGCTTCTCCAGTTAGTTATTGGGTTTTATAGGGAAATACACGTATCCTGAAAGTTGTGTTCGTATTTCTATTTTTACAAGTAACGTCAGGTAACTGAAGGAATTAGATGTGTTATGTTTTATTGTGGATGAAATGATTGTTGAAGTAATAAAGTAAAAGTATTCATCCTACCTTGAAATTATGGAGAAAGTATGCAAATATCAATAAATTTTAGTATCATCATGAAAACTTTTAGTATCTTTGATTTGTTTTGTAATATATTCCTTTATAAGTTCTTGTTTATTATCCTTATATAGACAGGGGAGCATTTAATACCAGTGTATATGTACCCGATGTGTGCGATTCACTGCATACAGAGCATAAAACCACAACAAAGTGATAAACATATTTGTATTACTTGGAGAAATAATTAAGCTGCATGCTATTCGAATAATATATAATTATGCTTATGATCAGTTATAATTTAATTGAACATAAGAACACACTTCCATTGTCTTGCTTCCGTAAGTTTTTTAAATTTACTGCCATGTTCTGGAATACAATATATCTCTTTAATACCCCTTAAACCATACGTTTTGCACGGCTTACATAGGTTTCACTCTGTCACAGACGGAGTACACAGAGGTATTGGCAGCTGTACAAAGTGGACATGAGAATTTCTTTATTGCCAACAAAAGATTATCGTCTGCTTGAGCTTCAATGTACAACTTTCAGGTCTTGTGCGATATAATCATCACATAATCTATTTAAGATGTGCATTTGATAAAAATTGAAGCACCTATTTCCCAGAATCTAGCATTCTGGAAAGTGAAGTCCATTGCACGAATCACATAAGTCAAAGTTCCTTATGCCCAGAAAGTCAGAACTATACTATCAGAGTTGTCACAGGACAGTTACAAATTGATAAACTTGGCCAAACATTGCTTGTTTACAGATCTAGCCAAACTGCATTTGAGAATGTGTGTATACTTCTGAAGCAAAATCCTCAAACATCTATCTTTTAGATTGGAGTGTCTTGGACTTTGGTGTTTATTAATATTTATAATGAACTTAATAGCCGCCTGATATCCGTTCTAACGAGTAAGCTCAACATGTATTACAATCTTAGAAATCTCCCTAAAAACCCAAATGTGACATGGTATGGTCCTACTTGCCAAATTCATCTGCAGAATATCGGCAGGTGACCCTTAAAAACTTAGGAGCATTGCACTTCAATTAAAACTAATGAATTGTGTGCATAGGAATTATCACATGGTGGTACCACAGCATAAATTAAAGAAAAAACTATATCTTGCTTCATAGGTTAAATAAAATGTCCAGTACTGTTTTTGTTATAGGCCCTTCAAATTTTAAGTGACATTTGTGGCGTGTCTTGCTGACGTTAAAGCAGTTTGAGCCCCTTTTGCAGGTAAGTTGTAACAAACTTTAAAAGTATAACATACACATTTTATTAAATTATTATGAGCAAGAATTAGTTTTTTTTCTGAAAAAAAAAAACAGATTATTTGTATGATTGTATGTGAGAGAATTTGCTAAAGAGGTCAGAGACAAGTAACATGACGGGCGCTGCTGCTGTTTATCAACGTGGCCCATGCCTGAAAGGGTTATACATATAGTAACATAAAGCTGCTGGTGCGACATGACTGAATGGGATTTGCTAAATAAGTTCATCAGAGATTACCTAACTTTGGAGAATCATTGACAAATGGTCAGCTATACAACCCTAAAAAATTAGTTTTCCACTGATGGCTCTAAAAGGGTAATTTTCTTGGTGTAAGCCCTGACACTTGTATACTCCCAGGTACTGATAACTTAATTTCCTATGTCTGTTCCGGGTATTGTTAAGGTTAAATGACATATTATTCTCACTTATGCATTACCGCGACTTGTGCATTTCTAGGTTTAAGATGTATTTTCATTGCATGATGTAAGTAAATTAGTGTCTTAATCTCTTTATATGACAAAGGACACTACCAATTTTCTATACCACTTCAATTTGGGTCTTACTGAGAAGAAAATTATTTACTTCCCCATGGACATTGGTCACCAGGAACATATGTGGACCAAGAGGTGACTGGATCCTCAGGGAGTACATGGGAGATCCTTTTGCCCAAAGATTTTAGCTGATTTTAGGCAAAGGAAAGAAATGTCTTTGGACGCAATGTTTAAATAAAGAGCTAATCTCTGAGAACATGGATCATAGGAGTCGAGTGGTAATAGACTTTGATCTCTGTGCTGGCTATACCCAGTTTCAATTCCCGGGAAAGCTATGAGAATAGATGACAGTGTCCCTTTCCAGGTCAGTAGTTTCTCTGGGTCCATGTAAAGTGATAAAGTTACAATTTATCAAATTCTAAACTTTATTGAATTACATTTAGACATTACATTCAACACTTTCTGCTTTTCTGTTATGACTAGTGTAAAAGGTTATATAACACGGAAGTGAGAGGTAAAGCCTGTTAGGCGGACTTGGCATCTCGCCTTCTTGCTGTGCTTATACTTCGGTTGCAAGTATATATTGCATCATTACCATGCTGATGATCGGTGGCATTATTGCAGTTTTTGTGAACAATACTGGATTAATTGATATAACCTGCACCACATCCTGAACAATCAACACTGCCACCATTACTTCAATAATCATTTCACCCACAACTAAAATATAAGACATCTAATTCCTTCAGTTCCCTAACATTACTTGTAAAAAAAAGAAATGTGAACAAAGTTTTTAGGATATTTCACAATAAAACCCTAAACTAATTGGCGAAGCATAAACACCAAGAACGTCAAGAACTGATGGCTTTTTAGTTTTCAGCATTGATCATTTACTATTATGGGTTGGCCATCATGAGATAGATCATGAGATAGATAAGATGTATTTCAAGCAATATATTCTGTCGAATCAAAATTTTAGATTCTGGGAAGGAACCACAATTGGCAACTTTATTGTGTTCTCCTACAGGAATGTCTACCCATTCCTGTGTGTACTGGTACTCTGGTTTTATATATATCCCATGCATGCTGCAGTTTCGAGAAAGGTCATTTATGCCGTATTAATGTATATTAATGAAATAACAGTACATGCGGAAAAACCACAACCAAGGCCTTATGTATATTTGCTAGTAATAAAGCATCGTGAGTGGGTAATTGATCGGGTGATAAAGCAAGAATGTGGGTATTTCATTGGTTGATTCTTAAACAAAAGGAAAAAAACTGTATATCTGTCCTTGTAATACCATGGTCTTGTTGTACTGCCTAAACTCAGATTAAGTAAGTGCCACGTACCAGTAATTCTCTAGTTAATGCTTTAAATTTCCTGTAGTTTCATACTCTATGTATGTCGACTGAGGATTGTGTTCAGTTAGACGCGTCTTCAAGGTCTATTCACAACTGTTTAATACCTCCCAAATGCCAAGGACATAGATGTCTCATGTGTCTCAGCTTACCCTGATGGAAGAAAATCATTGATATTTTATGAAATGTGCCCATTTTACCCCAGATTTTCATGTTAAGGAGAAAACTATTGTTTTCTCAGTCTGGAAACCTATTTCATTGGATTCCTTGACCAAAAAAATGTATATTTTGACACAACATTTGTCATTATAGCTGTAACAGCGGCAAGCATGTGGGGTTTGGAGTATTTTCGGCGGCCATTTTGAATAATTTGCATATATTTCACATACTAAGGGGGATCTAACTTGTGTCTTTGGATAAATTTAATCCTATGACCCTAAGGTACTTTTATGCCAAAGGGGACCTTTGCATCATGAAATGAAGTCAACAGCCTATTTTATGCACTTAACTCACCCACTAAGGCAGTGAACAGCGAATCGGGCGAGAACACTTTGATATCGTCCCACATGCGGCGTGTTTTTCCTTTTTTCTAGCTGTACGTTCAAATCTACTTGTATCACGGCATACTTGTATATTGGGATCACTGATTACGTTGTGATCGCTCATTGCATAGTGACCAAGGAAACAGCACAGCATAACCGTGAGTTATTTGTAATATTTTACTATCTAGAGTCTATATAGCCTCTCCTTTCATGAACTGTTATAGGACGAATACTAAAATTCATCAATTGTTTAGAATGGTAGGAAACTGACCTACAGATATGACCCAATTGGTTAAAGGGACATAATCAGGAGCAATATTATTCATATTTTTTCACACTATCAGTTCAGTTTAGCTGTTACAAAAGTTTCCCAGCAAAATCATTCCAGCACACAGTCTAATTTCCTCGCATACGACTGTTTAACAACTTGTTATAGCCCTGCGCCTTGGTAAACACAGTCTGTTTACCATAACAAGGCCGCGTGACCGGCGGTCCGATTATGCGGGGCAACACGCGGTTTTTCAGCCAGGGGGAACATGTATAACATATTTTGGGCCAAGTCGGTCAGGACATCTCCTTATTGGCACGTGTTGTGGCTCCGCGCAGCACGCGGCCCGACGCACTGTGTTTATGTTGACACCTGCGATCGCGCCCGGTTCACTGTTTTAACACTTGTATATAGAAGTAAGCAAACGTTTTCAAGGCAATATTTTGACAGGTATAGATTTATTTTAAAGGAAAGAAGCTATTTTACGTGTTAACTCAACATGCTTAATAGGTGATAGGGCCCCTTCAATGAGACACGAGTTGTAGGTTTCGGAGATATTCGTGAGGTGTTAGACATCACATAGTTCTAAACATATGTGCAAATGTTCAGAGTTTAACGCACATTAAGATTACCCATCGATCTATATAATTAATACGGAGTTGTTTTTTTTTTCTAGACTACGGTTTACCTTCTTCCGTTCTGATTTCTGATTCGACAGACCTATCGGTGGTGTGCTCTTCTGGGACAAGATTGTTTTATTTTGCGGGATTATGCCCAATTAAGTTGAATAATTAATAATTTTAATATTTCCCCATTAGATGTCCCTATTTCTTTTGTGCTGCAAGGTCCTCCACGCCTGTGAAGCTTTTCCAGGAGGGATTTTCACTGGCCTTTTAAGACCGTGGCCAGAGCGCATGTCTTGTCAAAAAGGGATTTCCGTGCATTACGCGGTCACGCGGGTCCACTATAATCCCAATTGGTCCCTCATATCCCCTGTAACGCTTCTAAAGGAATTTTCTCTCTCAAAGGAAGTAAAGGTTTTAATCCAAAGACCAAATGACCCCGCCTTCAATGCAAGGGCTTTTCAGTTTGGTCAGCACTGGGCAGTGAATCCAGGGATGTGACTACCGTTTGACATGTTTTTTTATGGGTTACAGGTATGTCGATTTTTATACATTCAAAAATAGCTTTCCATGATAACCATGGTTACAAAAGCTCGGCTAAGTAATGTGTTTTATTAAGTTTTTTTTTCAAAAAGAAGCCCCACGACGTATTTATCATTCGGGTTGGGTGGGATTGGGGTTGGGGATGAGGGTTCACACATCGGTCAGATCCGTTGTCTGTAGGGACCAGTAGATCCTTAAATTGATAAAAAACTATAATTGGTAGTCAGGGCGTACAGGCCTCCACCAGAATCTCCTTTAATATCAGTCATGTGTTCTCGTGTATGCGTTTCATGTGTGCACACTGTCATGCTTCAGTAACACTTCACCTAGCGAGTGGCAGAACAAATAAATACGAATGGGTACAAAGGAATGGTTTAAAAGAAAATATATAATGGTTTATAAGAAAATATATATTGTGGTGATTCTTTTTACCTCCAAAATGAAATGGACTGTTGATATGTCTTTACCCTAACCCTGTACAAATGTTCAGCCAATCATCAATTTTGCCTGTCACGCTTTTTCAGATGGCGACCTATTATCCCCACTGACCCCCATTTCCATTATGTCGCCTGTTAATGAATTTCACTCTGTCAAAAGGAAGTAAAGATTTTAAATCCAAGCGTTAAACACATGTCGACATGAATCTTTTAATAGGCAGCACTTTTTCGTTGAGTTGACACAAAGTGCTGAGACTTTTTACACGATCTCTGTTTTATAGGTTTATAGGTATGTTGATTTCTATATATTCAGAAGTATCTTTCCATGATAACCATGGTTTAAATAGTTCGGCCGATTTATGGGTTGTTAGAAAAAAACGTTTTTTTTCAAATGGGGGGGGGGGGGGATTGCACACATTTTTAAGGGTCCTCAATCCCTTGGGGACTTTGAAACCCTAATCTACTAATAAGTGTTTCGTTCTTACGGGCTCGTTTCATGTAAAAATTGTCACGGTTCAGAAACACGGGTTCACCAGGCGAGTGGCAGAGCAACTGCATACGAATGGGCGGCTTCTACTCAGGGACAAAGGAATAGCCCCGTATAATTATTCCTTTGTGCAATTGTGATTATGGCACTTAAGGAAAAAATATATTATGGTGATTCCGATTACCTCTAAAAATGTAATCGATTACGGATGCAGTTTTACTCTACCCCTCTAAACATTTTCAGCAAAAAAAAAAATCTGTATATTTCATTTCGCGTTAATTATCTGAAGGCAATACAACGAACCAAGGCTAGAGTGGTGTCTTTGCTAAATGCTTTCATCGAAATATATCAGCCTGCTTTCTTTAATCGTTTTTTCCCAAGCAATGAAGCTGTCGTACACCCTGTATATGCCTCACGTCTCTTTCGAAAGTTTTTTTTGAATTCTTGAATAGAATATTTTTTTTCTATGTTGAATTTTTGGGAGAGGGTGTTCCCGGAGAATTCTAGCAGAAATAATTTTTATATCATATAAGTGAAACACATGACAAAAGTTCCTGCAAAAATCTTAGAATTAAAATATGCGTCGTTCAGTCCCTATCAGCTAATTACAAAAATATGCATGGAGCCGTGGATTTTCCACGGGTGCAGGTAGTTGTTTATAAATGTGCAGTTATTAACATTAACCTTAGGTAAATGTACTTTTTCTCGGCCAGCTAGATGAATGTTCGCACGATACGGATACTATCTGTCAGAACTATTCAGCAAATATCATTCTGTCTTATCAAAGGTAATATGAGGAAATATAAATTCAAGTAAATCAATACAATATTTTACGTATTGGAAGGTCATATGGAAGTTTACTTAGAGTGGACCAATAACTGCACATTAGTAATTAACTATGATATTTTTGTGAAACTATTCGTTCCGATATCGCCTAAACGTTGCATGTTCATTTTTTAAAGTGTAAGCGAGGCACATTTTTTCAGGTATACGGTCTTTTACAGGTTAACATTTAAGCAGTAGTCTGGCCTTTATGATGAGAGACTTTATGATAAAAGACTTTATGATGAGAGACTTAATGGTGGGAGACTTTATGACGAGAGATTTTAAAGGAGATACAAATTCGGTTTCCGCCATGTAGAATGCAGAAATCAGATGCTTTTTAGCCAGCTGACCTAATATTAGTGAAATAGGTATGAATAAACCTGTAATAGAGGCGTACAGTACAATGGTTGCTCTTCGTTGTCTTGCATATTAGACCTTAAATTTTGAAAATTAGAATATACCGATGGTCTGTGTCACGATATATTTTATCACATTTAAATTATCCAAGCTTCAGATTAATTCCATGTTCCCTCGACATATTTTCAGACATTAAAACATGACTAAACTGAAATATCTTTCTCAGTTTTTTTTCTGGGCGATATAAATGACAATATGAAATTACTTTTAGACGAACTGCCCATAACGGCCTCATGTGCGAATATCAATTCGGTGTATAAGTTAAATTCATTAGGTAATATACAAAGTTTGTGGTACAGAGCAAAGGTCAAACATGATATGAATAATGTTCACCTGCTGAGCAGTCTTGCCAGTAGGTGCAGTCTCTATTATTATAAAGGTATTTCGGAAATTTATGAACAAGAATCCGCGAGCTCTGCTGCTGGGGGGGGGGGGGGGGGCTACTCATGGGTCCCTTGGACAAAGACAGATCTATCTTATAGTTACTTTACCATAATATTTACAGTAAAATCTCCTGTTGAGAAATGAATATGCCATTGCACTTGGAGTAGTACGTCTCTATCATAGTGAAAGGAGGCTTATATATAATTATTGATAATTTGTTGTATGTCTGTATATAATTCTGGGGGTGGTGAGTTTTCATAGCAGCGCAAAACTGACGGCGAGAAAAAAAAAAGTTTCCTTAATTTTGTCCATGTTTGCTCTACATACCCAACTGATGTTTCAATAATTATTTGAAGTTTAAATAATTAATTGTAGACAAAGTAAGAGTTTAAGAGGACAGGATTATACCTGACATGTCTTTTTTGTCTACTTAGCATATATATATATATATATATATATATATATATACAGTGAAAACTTGTCTAACACCTCACTAAGGCGGACAACTGGCTATAACGGACAAGATAGTTAAGTCCCTTCAAAATTCCCTATATGTTATGTATAAGCGGAACCTCTGTAAGGCGGACACCTCACTACTGCGGACAACGGACAGCAGATTTCAACTCAAACCAACATTGTAAGAGTAAATGAACCTGACAAACGCGGACACGATACGCCACCTCCGGTGGACACTGATCCCTCGCCCCGGGCAACATCAAAGACCACCGGTACTGTTGCTGTCCCCGGGACTGGAACACAAAGGATTATGCAGTCCCCAGTTGTTACCTTAATGCGTGTCCGTGCTCATGTCACGGTGTGATGTGCTCATAAGTTAAACACAGCAAATATGAAGCGTTAAACATCGTGTCACTTTAACATGGTTGATCATTCAGACGTTGCGAAGCTGCATATTTTTCGCTCGCCCGCTGGGTCAATAAATTGATTAAACGGCTACCGATTTCCCATGCGTCCCTGATCTCACCACGCAATAGCAGACTGTTTGATATTAATTTATCGGCTTTGCTCAGTATATCTAAAACTGATCTGCTCAGTGTCAAACATCTGCTCGCTCCTTAGCTCTTTGTGCCGTGCCGCCGTGAACAAATTCCTCGGTGTTCGTTTAATCTCGGGTGCCTTCAACATTAAAGCAAATCAAACCAAACAACCATCATCAAAGAAAATTTCATTTAGGCTAAAGCAACATTCACCTTTAAAAACGAATGTTCTCAGGTTCGTAGCCATTACAATCTTCGCATTATCAACGTCGTCATTATCTTTGAGATTATCGCATTTCGACAGCTGAACTAGGAGAGTTTTAGGCATTGCCTATATATATATATATATATATATATATATATATATATATATATATATATATATATATATATATATATATATATTTGAACAGCGTGCTTATTATTCACGTATTTGAAGATAAAGGTGGGATAATCCAGATAAATGCACTTTTTTAAATGATGGAGCTATATAAAGACTTTGCAGCTTTGGGCATTGGAGAAGCTTCCGTTGTGATCGCTAGGAGATTGCAGACCCTCATACAGTGAACCTCAAAACGTTCTTACAACGCCGTATCCATATGTTATCAAAGTGTCTAGGACAGGTAAATGTGAGGTGCAGTGCACACACGAAACATAACATAGACTATACTTGAAGGGTTGAAAAGCCATTATACACAATTGAGGTTACACACGTACGACGTGTACTTGAGTCGTAAAGCTTGCCAGTTGTTCAATATCAGAAGCCACTTTGGGTGATTTATCTATTGGCAATGACTAAAATAAGGCATGTGCTATATGTGCGTCTCTTTTTTTCACAGAAACATGTATCTTATTTAATTGGGGCTATGTACATTAACCTCCTGCTGAGTAATACATACCACTGATTATTTAGCAACTTTCTTCCTGGGTCGGCCACAGCCATAAACAAAATAGTGTTGACTGTAGGCAGATTATGTGGACAAAATATATGATGCCAATGTACCGGTGGTGTTAGATTTTGGTCGCTTCCACTCATATTTCCAGGGCCTATTTCTCAGCCTACTCCGTCCTTGATATTATTGCGTACACAACTAGGGGCGTGTTGTTCCTGTGAAGTAAGCGTGCCTTCTAATATTAACATCTGTAATTCTCCACGAGGATGCAAATACTTTTTACAACCCCTTAAGGCCTTCGAATCAGCTGTAAAGAGAAAATAAACCAGACCACCTGTAAAAGGATTTCAATAACGAAACAAAGCATATACACAGTGATTGCTGCGTAATGGCGAACCAGCTTTCTTGGGTATACTTTCGGACTATAATGAAAGATAATTACATTGTGTACTTAAAGTGAATGAAACTGCTATCGCCCAGGGTTGCTAAATTGTTATTTTTAGGACATTTAAATGATATCAATGTGTCCCATGCACAGTGTCCAAGCCACCAGTACAATTTAAAGTGTTTGATTTATAGAGTATACACACCTACTTTTTTAAATAATTTGATCAAATATGTGGTAAGAGAGATTTTAAACAAACTGATGTTATATCTAATGCCAAATAATTTACAATTTATTTTAAGCATGTTATTCCCTTGTCCTGTGGACAAAATGTTACATGTCACGGGTGTTTTTTGGTGACATCTATTAATATAAAAATAGTTTAGACTGTCTTCGTTATTTCCCTTGTATTTGGAATGAATAAACCGGTCTCCCAGTACAAAATAATGCCGGTAACGAGTCATTCTGTACCGCATACAAGTTGGCTGCATGCCGTCCAGTAACCCACAGAGCCATGCTTGTATTCATGAGGTCAGAACTTTAACAATATGCAGAGGAGTTAAAACGGAATTATTCTCTCACACATGTGCTGCTAGAAGGTGTACTAAAATGCTAACGATTGGTCTGGTTAATGTCAAGTGACAGTGTTCTTGTGGACCATGATGCGTTGTCAAGAATAACGAAAATATTTGCATTCTTATGGCGCTTTAACATTGCAATCCTCGCTGAGGACATAAAAAGGCACTCCGCCTAGCACGCTGGTGGTAGACTCTTCAATCCACAGGGCCGAAATGGCGCTTTCATTTACGCTGAAAGACCGTGTAGCGATCATTTGATACTCGAAGAGGAATTCGGTTTTCCTTTTCGTTATTTGTTTTATATGATAAAATTACTTTTGTCACTCACTTCATCATAATATTTTCTTCTTGTGAAGAAATCAAACTTGTTATCGTAATAATTGAAAAGATTCGAGACCACTTTCAAATCAAATATCAGCACTGATGAAGTTCCTCACACACATGCACACACAATCTTTACAAATATATGGCTACAGTAATAAAGGTTTTTCTACTTACGAAATGCCCCGATCTATTTTGGGTTTCTTTCTTGGTGAGTGATTAGAAAAGGCCTTGGTCTTTTTATTGTTAATCACTGTTTTGCCATCATAGTATTCAAAGAGTTTAACATTTAATTCAGAATGATAAAAATGGAAATTGAATAAACGTTTTTAACACCATTTCAATATTTGTATAGGATTTGCCTTTCAATAAGTTAACAAAATTGTACATATTGTACGGTTACACATCGACTAATAAACACCTCAGTTTAGCGACCACCCTCAAAGAACTATCACTCTTTATTGATCCCAACTCTTTTTGGCTCTTTATTAAAGACCTCGCTCGGACGACCACCTCGAAAATGGGACCACTTTTACGAGGTCCTGTTTGTGGTCGTAAATCCGAGGTTTTAATGTGTATTTTTTAATGTTTTGCTATTTGTGTGGTCTAAACAGAAAAGTCGGTGGGAATCGAACCAATGGCCTCCCGATTTCCGGTCGTCTGCTCTATCCCCTGAGCTACAGCAGATCCCCGACGCCTCTGTGTATTTGCCCAATTTTGTAGGAACCAGCGAAGTGACGTCACGTTAGTGACGCCAGAGTTCAACCAACTACATGTGTCGGCATAAGAGATGTATAAATGGCAATGCTTGTTCATTGTATTTATAAATGAAAAATGAATAACATTTTCATGTCGATTGGAATAAAACCCATTACATTATAATGTTCCATTGTTTATATATATATGTATGACACAATTATTATTGCATGTTTTAGATACAGAGAGAGCTAATATTACCTGTACTTGATCAATTAGAGCTCTTGGATAGAAAGCATGGGAGGTAAGGGCAGTTTAAACATTTTAAACTTAAATAAAGAGCTCGTGCTGCATAAAATATTAAATCTATAGGATAAACTCTTCCTGCCTAAAGAAACCAGGGTTAAAAATTATAGATGAATGGTTTATTTATCAATGTATGATGGCTGGGCAATATTTGATTTGACCACTTAAACTAATTAAATTAATAAATACAATTAACTTGAAATATTTTTGATTATAGGTTAAAATTAATGGCATATTTGGGCTTTTGTAACAAAGTTTCACAGACACGTTATACGATTCTCTTTCCTTTATACTGTTTTTTTTAGTAATTGTTAATCGTGTTTGAAGTGATTTTACTACTTATTATGAGGGATTTCTGTACAGCAACGTTCGATATTGATTCTCAATGTGCAGAAAATATTACAGTTTACAGTTAAATATGTAAGTTTACTTTTCAGACTTTCAAGGCTCGAGTTTTCATAGTCATACGCCAAGTAAGTAATACTGGAAATTATTTAAATTTATAATTATTATTCATGTATGGAAACGCTTCATATAAAGGAGTGAGAGAAAGGCAGCCTTCTGGGCAAATATTTAGAGGGATCCATTTCTTTATACATTCTTATATTTTGAAGCTTTTTTTCATTTATTTCAGCACAGATATTTCAATACACTTATTAAAAATGCTTCAAATGCATGAGAAAACACATTATGAACAGTATGTGCTTATAATTAAGAAATATTGTCTTAACAAGGAGTACAGCGTAAAGTCATGTTAAATTTTATTTTTATTCTATGCCAATGGTTGAGCCAGTTGTGAACCCTCTTTGAATTTACTTCACCAAAGCAAATATTCATTTTTCAAATCGTCATTGTAAATATATATAAGCATGAGAGGAATGTACAGTAAACCTATTCAAGTATTTAATTCCCTTTTTTATGTATTTTACCTTTTTCTGATGATATATGCTTGATACAATAAGCTCAAAGTCAAATAAATTTAATATATAGTGGGTTTTCAGAAACATAAAAAAAACTTCCAATGCTGCTATACCCAGAATAATGTGTTTCATAACTAAACTAAATAATAAATGTACATATAGTTAGTACGGTATGAGATGTGATCACCAAAAAAATGGTACAGAGTAAAGGGTCTCTGTAAGGACTACAAGTCTCCATAATTATGGTAAAAAAGTGTCAGTTCAAGAGGTGAATCAGGATTTGGAAGAAAGTGATAAACCCAGACAGATTAATGAGAAAGGTTTGCAAGACTCAAAATGGGGTTGCAGCGCTGATAAGATGGACCCTAACACCCGGGGTCCGCTACTGCAGTTTCCCGTGTTTCGCATTTTTTTTTAAATTTTTTAACTTGGAGGTGGGTGTCATTGACCTTACTAAAAAATAAATTGAAATAACTGTAAAAAAAAATAATTCTTCTAACAAAAATATAATGAAACGTAAAAAAACTAGACGATCATAGGTCGAGCGCTTGCCGGAAGTTCAGATTTAACAGAGAAACAGGAAGACTGGAACAAGTGAAGACAGTAATTTGAATAAACAATTTTCTGGGAGAGGAGAAACAATAACTCATTTATGTATTAATGACGATATTGAAAAATCACGGACAAACGGGCCGACAGACAGACAGATAGACCATATTTCCTGGTTTTCTTTTAAATGAATGCCTCTCAGAAGCATTGCTATAGCTATATGGATTGCAGAATGATATATGTCAGACCAAAGAACAAGCAGATGATCAGACAGACATACTGACAAACTGACACAATCTTGATGACAGTTGACCAGACCTCATAAAGTGAAATGCAGAGAAGAATAAAATAAGCTACAGTTTGTATAGATAGGACAACAATGAAGAAGTTATGAAGAAAATAACATTTTAGGGTTTTTCGGTGACCTTGCCCTTTAACTTTGATCTAAGTTAAAATTCATAACCTTATAGTAGTTTTGTTTTTCCATCAGCTTTATAATTTTCGGAGCAATTGCTTGACAATTATGGCCTGTACAATGAAAAAAAGATATCTCGTAATATCTCGTTTGACGCAAAAGGGTACAAGATTTCACGAGAATAAGTACAAAATGCTGTCTGAAGCAGAAAACTTGACTTCTCTAACTTTAAAACTCAGAAAGTTGGAAAAATAAGACCCCATATTTTGGAATGTGATGTGTTTTGCTGACCTTGACCTTTACTCTATTTATATAATATACACAGAACTTCCAGAAATCGTTTCGATATAAATATGTGTAAGTTACAAAGTGATTCCTGCAGAACTATGGGCTGTAAAATGCTAAATATTAGACAGCAAGTATGTGAAATTTAGGTCAACTGGCAAACAGACAGACATACT
Organism: Sipunculus nudus; assembly: GCA_026874595.1. Classification (NCBI taxonomy): domain Eukaryota; kingdom Metazoa; phylum Annelida; class Sipuncula; order Golfingiida; family Sipunculidae; genus Sipunculus; species Sipunculus nudus. The sequence continues at coordinate 22,304,924 of CM049322.1, read as the reverse complement.
GACAAAGTGATACAAAGTATAAGGCAGGTGACTAGGTAAAGTAAGAAAGAAATGAAGCCACGGAAGCCAAAAGCAACATTGACCAAATTATAAGTAAAATAAAACTCTGATGTGTTTTAATGACCTTGGCCTTTGACCTATTTCAAATTTTTACATAGTATATCCAGAAATCGTACCGATATACAAAAGGGTAAGTTATAATGTGACACAAGAAACAGGATGCATGCAAAATGGAGGACAGCTGACAGTCAGACAGACATACTGACACAATGACACAAAGTGGAGGGCATGTGACTAGACCAGGTCGTGAAAAAGACAGAGAGGAAGACAATGAGCTATAGTCGGTGAAAATAGGATCAATATTGACAAAGTTATATGGAATATAGGATTTTGATATGTTTGGATGACCTTGAAATTGAACTTTGACCTTTTAAATAATACACATACGGCTTCCATGCGTTAAGACGAAAACAACATTGTTTTTTATGACCTTCCCCTAGAACTTTGACCTACATTGGCAAAAATCAAAAGGCTTTCAGGACCTTTGGTTTTTTTATCATCCCTGTAAGTTTCAAGTCGATCGCTACAAAATTGTGGCCATTACATTGCGGACAAATAGACTAGATGACCATAGGTCGAGCGATTGCCAGAAGCTGAAATAAAAAGACAGACAGAAAGACAAGTGAACATGTGGAAATCATCACGTGAATAACAAAACCTGAAAAAAAAGAAATAAATAAAATATTTATGCAGCTACGATTATTGTGAAAAGTGGAAGAATAAACAGACAGACAAACGGACGTACAGAAGAACTAGGTCAAGGTCAGATCATTATGTTATGTTAAGGAAATTGGAGGGACGAATAAAATGACCTACAGTGTATTTGGCTACGGTTATATTGGACCAAATTATTAGATTATTTAAATAATATATTCCTAATTGCGTGACTCTGTCTTCGAAGTGCTATGTTCTTAATATATTTCTTTATAACACAATTCTTTTTCTATACCTTGATCTATAATAAATATTATCCGAATACACAAATTGATCGAATTCATGTGTAAGAAACGTTATGTTCTGATATCGATTCTACAGGATCTACTTAGAAAAGTGTAACATAGTATATAGGCAGAATAACTAATAATTTAATAGCAAAATCCTGATTGTATTTATTGCGGTATTATTTTATATCTTCTCTTTCTATTTTTTTTATATTTTGTTTCAGTTTGCGATATATATTTGGGACTGCCATCCATAGTCATTATTGTTGCAGGGATATGTTTGTACTTTTTTTGGAAATTATAAACTGACAGAGAAAGAGAAAGGGTTAACGGGAAAGACAGATGATTTTGGCTGAACAGGAAAGACAGAGAGAGCAACGAAGGATTTTTGAAGAACATTTCATCAGGGTAAGAGAAAACGAAAGACGAAGGATCTTGATCTTGTTGAGATATCGCGCGCAAAAGAATGTCACCAATTGTGCTCTGGCAGCCGCATTGGAATTCCGATAGGTCTGTTATTCGATAGAGAAGGAGCCCTCATAAGAACCAATCATCCCTGTGGAAATGAGAAAGATCAGGCACGGTCTTGTTGAGCTATCTCGCTTCAAAGATATTATCAATTGTGCTGTGGCAACCATATTGGAATTCAGACAGGTCCTTAATTCAATAGGTATCGGGCCCTCATAGGCACACAATTTTACGTGCGAAAGAAAATCACTGATTGTGCTCTGGCGGCCATATTGTGATTCCGACAGGTTTGTAAATCAAATGGACTGGAGTCCTCATAGGTACCAATCATCCGTTTGAATATGAGAAAAATCAAACAAATTCTTGTTGAGATATAGTGACTGAAAGAAAATCACCTATTGTGCTCTGTAGGCCATATTGGAATTCCATCAGTTCTGTAATACAATAGGCCTATAGCCCTAGTAAGGTATACCAGTCATCCATGTGAATTTGAGAAAGATCAATCATGTTCTTGTTGAGATATTGCAAGCGACAGAAAGCGCTACTGACGGACGGAAGGAAGTCATGTCCGACGGACTGACACGGTGATCAATATAGGGCACCACTTTTCAAGCGGGGCCCTAATAAAAATGATTTCAGAAAACATATCGTGTTATTTTCCAGTTTTATAATGAAGATTTAGGATTAACACAATCATTAATCCACATTATATTGAATAGCGATGTGCCCGTTGCAGAGCACTTAACACAGGGCCGTGTTTAGAGTGGGGTGCAACAGGCGCCACCCCCCCCCCCCTAAAATCTGTTCAACATATTCGTAGGGGGCACCCAATTTCGTAAATTTGTCAGGGTGTGCCTAAACCTTTTGCAAAATAAACTCACAAATTTGTATTTGTACGGCCCAGGTCCTAGTTAAACTGTTACAATTCAGTAACAGTATAGGATGACACCCTCAAGTAGCTAAGATGCACCAAACAAAATCCTCATTGGAAGCCGCTGCTCACGCATGTCGTGTTATTCATGTATGGGGCACGACAGTCAAGGCGGTTAGCCAATAGATACCGCTTCTGTGATTGTTTCAGGAAAAGTCAATGTGTGGTGTTCAATCCCCGCCGGTTTTTTTTATCTAACTTAAAGCAGACCCTTTAAGCGGTGAGGTCAGCAGGAACACCGTTACGGGGCACGACGCGCCCAAGGGGTGCCCAGATCGACCAGGAATTTTCTATAGGGTAGAATAATATGTTTGAAAATGGAGAAGTCTCACTTAGTTTTTATTTTTTGCTTATGGTCAGGTGTGTGCTATATAGGGCGAAAGGAATGCGCATCCCGTTTGTCATTTGAGAAACATGTATATGGAGTTTTAAAATCCAAATTGAGGGGCTTAAATGAAGGGAACCGTACCGGCCAGGAATTTCCTGTAGGGGCCAATAAAATGTTTGAAAATTTAGTTGTCTCACATGATTTCATTTTAGCCTAAGAAATTCCAATAAGGGGCAAGAAAAAGCTCGAAAATGATTAAGTCACGTGTTTTGTGAAACGTGAATATAGAATTTCTAATAGTGATCCAAAGGGACCCGGGCCCGTCAGGAGTTTCCTATGTGAAGAATACCATGCAATAATACTTGATATGAGAAAATCTTATTTTGCTTTCAATGTTTACTTGCATTTATATAGCTGTCATAAGGACGACTCAAAGGGGCCCGGCCAAATGCTTGTTAATGCTTATAATGTAACGTATGTATGCATGGCCTTCTTTATAAAAATATGTATTAGTAAGGCAAACAATAAATAAATAAAAAGCACGGTTCTCAGGCACCGCCCGTGTCAATTTTAACCCCCCCCCCCCCCCCCACCTCCTGCATCAAACATTTTTACTAGTATTTTTATCTTTCAAGAAGATAAATAATACAATTTATGTAGAGCTTTCACCTGTTAAGTAAAAAGAATTGTTATTTTCATGCTTTTCCCTGGTCATATGACATTTTTAATCGAAACATACAGAAAAAGGTCAAAAATAAAATACCGCCTGCCCGCACTAATTTCTAAAAAAAAGTGCCTGAGAACCATACTATTTTTTTTCTGCCTAAAAAGGGTTTATACGCCCATTCACATAATTATGTTTTGTAGTTCGGGGACCTAACCCTAGAATTTTGGTTGGCGGTAGGTACGAAAGTGGCCGCTGGAAATGGGTAGCAAAAGGAACGGAGATTACCCAGCCGCTTCTGTTCAAGATGTTTTATGAGTACTCTGGTACCGGTCGTGGGAATTCTATTCCGCCACAGGTATATGAGAGAAAAAAGCAAGCTAGACACACCATGGTAATTTTTCAGGCTAACCGCATATATATATGTTAGCATGTCAGCAAACGTTTATTTGAGAAAATAAAAAGGTTGGTTACGCTCATAACCTCACTTTGGTAACTCGACAACATGAATCCAAGTAGGTCAATTTTGAGATGAATTGTCCCTAAAATTCCTGCAAGTTCTAAGGTTATTTTCATAACTTAAAGTGAAAGGGGCACACTTGATGTAGCCTGCTCGGAATACGCTCTTGCAAAAGGTTTTATTTCCAGCGTCAAAATGAGTGTTTGTAAAAATATCTGAATTTTAGTTTAACCGACTTTTGAACACCTTTAAGCCGATATGTTCGCTGCGTGTGTGGTGTGACAACCTTACCCTTTAATTTCACTCGGTTTTTCCACAATAAATCTGAATTGAATTCTGCATCAGTGAAATCTCGTCTTTCCCTTCTCTGGACTGTATCTAATACATATATAACTCACCATGAATATTACTAAGATAATTTAAAGTAAATTTGCTTATTCATTGTATCTGTATCTTTAAAAAAGTATCGAGTATTGTTCTATCTTTCGTAATTTAACAAAAAAGAAAGAGGGTATTACTTAACACTGCAGTTGGCCACGTTTTGTCGGGAGGTGTTTGCCCTCGCGCCACGTAGAGGCCCAGTTTCATTTGTTTTACTTTGGTAATGTTCTCTTAGATTTATTTTTAATTTCTAGTTTAACTAACTATTAGTCATCTGAGCTATGGCATTTGTTCTTAATCGACCAACTGACCGGTTGTCCAAACAGTTGGCCTGCGAGACAGACGTCCATTAGGGCACAATTCAATACTGTTATGCTTGTACTTTCGGTTATTACATTTTGCATATATATAGCTGGGGACAAAAACTATTATTATACCTGAAACTTGGTTAATATTTCCTTCCTTCAATTAAACAAATACCTTTGTTTTTCATTAAAACCCATTATTACTTTTCAAAATGGCCTTACATCAAATCCATTGGTGTTATATCCAGTGTGTCCTTGTCCATGTGCCCATATCTAAAGTGTTTATTTAGAACGCATTAATTATATTTTTCTTCATATGCTTCAATACTTATGATATTTACAGAAAAGTACGTTTTGAATTAATTATTTTTATGCTGTGTTTATATGTGTCGGTTAAAGATAAGTTTTTTGTCATTCATTAGCTTAAAAGGGCATCCATGGTTGACGGCGCTCTGCTGAATTTTACTATGACTGTTATTTTGTGAATTTTAGCAAATGGTTAAGGGCTTAGTTGTATAGTTATATGTTCTTGTATATTAGCATTCGGAAAGCTCAGAGGAAATTCTCCTTAAATTTGTTTGGGTAAAATACAGGTATGAGTTGAGGTTTATTCAAATTTGGATCACGAACTATACCATGAGTTTGTCCTTGACCTTGATTTTATTTCATATTTGGTACAAATCACTCAAATTCCTAAACATATCACTAACGGATGCATTGATTAGTTAAAAAATCAAGTTGATAGAAGATCTTGAATAGCTTGGTATTGTACGGTAATATGGTTTCCCCACCTGTTATTATCATTATTATTATTTTTTTTTTTTTTTTGCTTTCGTGCCTTTTAACATACCATCATAGTTTCCTGACAAGACAGCGAGTATAACAAGTCAAAAAACTATGGACAGATTTCAGTTTTAGTAAGTGCATAAAAATCTGTTTTAGGATGAAGTCTATTTAAATTGGGTTCATGACCTTTACTTTAACAGTGGCCTTTACTTTGAATATTATGATATTTGGTGAAAAGCAAACAAAAACATAATTTTCTTCCTCAAGTGGATAGATGTATTTTTCTCTTTGTTCAAGATACGTAATGAAAGATACGTATTAATTTTGCGAAACCCAATAACTTTTGAATAAATTGCATATTTGTTCTTAAAATTTGATACACGAATGACCACAAACAAGATGTCGGACATGTTCAAACATAGTGACATTGATCCTGGTGGCCTTGGTCTTGTCAAGTGTCATCATTTGCTTCTGAAGGAGGACTATTATAGAAGGGGGCATGCCTTAAATAACCGATGCCAGAAATTTCTAGTTGTAAATGTAAAATGTGTATATATAACGATAATTATATTTGTTCTTAATGCTTCTGTATAACGCTTTTTGCTTATTTCTCCGGGAAAAAAAATCATACGCTTTACATTTTTTACATTATTTTATACATTCACATCAAATACAATGTTAACGTAATTATTACAAAGCACATTTCCTAGAAATAATTTCAACCATACTCCAATTTTTCAATATATTTTTGTTTCAAAAGATTCCACACATTTATATATATATATATATATATATATATATATATATATATATATATAATATGAATTATTACTTCACTATGTATTTCAGTGGTTGAATATATATATATATATATATATATATATATATATATATATATATATATATATATATATATATTCATTTGAGGGAGTTTTCACAAAAACATACGAGGATTTTCTGTTCCTCCGAAACTGCAGAATGTAGTCAAACTAGATGGGACCAATATTTCATATTTATTTTTCTTTAAACTTACGATAAAATATTTCCGTTGTTTTCAACCTGCAATGTGGATGGCGATCAGGTTCATCCACGTTAATAATTTCTCAAATATTATCTCTCAAATGTAATGTTCGGCTTAAGATATATGTTGTAGTCTGATCCTGAACTTTGCATTATACTGTTGTCTGTAGTTTCGACAGTATACACGACTTAGCAGAGCACACATCGTGAGTTGAGCACACATCGGCATCAGCAGGGAAGCCTTGCGATTGTTCAGGGTCGACCCTGAAGAGAGACCTGGCGGTCTGATCTGCGGCTGTGTATAAATATCCTCGACTAATGAATTTTAAAGTAATAAACTGTGGATAACTTAAATAAAAACTAATTGCTAATTAATAAAAAAAGAAACCAGATAAATGAAAATGAATCACGAAAATTGGGAAAATAAATAGGTAAAATGAGCTAAGTGGGGACGTGCTGCCGCGGGCGTCCCCTCAGAATCCGCCAATGGTAATATATAGCAGAGCAATTAGTTCCCCCCCCCCCCCGGACTACGCTCCTGTAGTGAATGCATTGACTGTCTCACTGGAAAACATTGGCTCAGCTTTCAAACAGGAATAGTGTTTGGGGATGAGAGATATTGAAAAAAAATATATACATATATATACAGCCATTAAATATACACCTCAAAAGGACCTTTCCACTGCGGGAGTAATTTGTTGCGATCTGTAGGTAACAAAACTAGCACTTTATCACCTACTTAATTGCAGATGCCTAGGTTTTGTTTTCCTGTCATAGAACTGTTTGTACCTAACAGATGCCTTACTCAGTGCCTCTCTAGCAAGAGCACATGTATCCTTTAATCTTTTCTTTTTTTAGGTCAACAACAAACTGGTTCGTGGTTTTGACCTCAGAATCGTCCTCATCATTTGTCATTAGCTTTTCCAAAACCTTTAAAGGACCTCGGACATTTCTCCAAAACAAGTTCAAAAGGAGATAAGCCACCCAGAGAGTCATGTAGAGACCCGCGGTAAGCAAACAGAACGGGGCTAGATAACGGTCCCTGTCTCTAGGACGTTCCACACATCTTTATCAGCATCCTTTTTAAGGTGTCACCGAACCTCTCTACCATGCCATTGTATCGTGGATTATAGGGGCTAGTTGTCAGCTATTTGATTCATAAAAGTCTACTGACCTCTCGCATGACAGAGGAGGTAAATTGATTGTCCATGTCAGACAATACCTCATTGGCGATACCAAGTCTGCTGTAAATGTCAAGGAGAGCTTCAGTGACTGTTTCGGTCTCTATGTTACTTAATGCAATCGCCTCGGAATAGGGAGTTGCGCTATCCATCACTGTTAGGATGAATCACTTACCCCGATTAGATGCAGGAAAGATAGGCCCCACCAAGTCCATAGAAATACGTTGAAATGGGTGGCTCATCAGAGGCATTCTACCTAAAGGGACCTTTCCTACCTTCCCTTTTCGTATGGTCCTTTGGCAGATGTCGCATGATTTGCAGAATTTTGCTACATCCTCGTGCATACCTGGCCAGATAAGGTTAGACATAATTCTCTCAAAAGTACCCGATATTCCCTGGTGGCCAGACATGATCCCTTCATGGGCAAGTACAAGATATCAGCACGTAAAGAGATTGGGACTACAACTTGAGAGTGATACGTACCAGATATGTTCTTACCCTCCTTCAGACACATAAGAACTCCCTTCTTGATGGAATATTTAAATCTACCCCCAGGTCTGCCTACTTTTTCCCCACAATGGGGAAAGGGATATGTCCTCTTGCTGCTCTCTAATCAGGTCTGAACAACTAACACCAGCAATGGAACTTGGCACCGAAAGGAGTTTTACTTGCCTACCTTTATTAGCAGCTTTGGCTCTTCTCTCTACAGCATGGTCACTTTCTGGTACGTTTGGAATCCAACCTGAGTCAGGCTTATGAGGATCTCTGACTCCATGTATATTACCGATTATGAGATCGTATACCGGGCTGCCCATACAGAGAGCCTCTATCTCACCTGTGATATATGGTGTGTACCTGAACTTTGCAACAGAAAATTCTCTCACAGTTCCGTCTATCAGAACACAAGTTTGAGACTTACCGGTCATCTGGTCCTGTTGTATAACAGCTGTTCTAACCACAGCACTGCTGCACCCAGTGTCCCCAAGTACTGATACACTTTTACCGTCAATGACTCCTGTGCATGTTGGCATGCCTAAAGGGTGCAATTCTGGTCTGCCAACTACTGCAGGACAAGCCAAATTCAATACCTCTGTCTCAAGTGTTACAGGTTCTGAGACATTGTTAACATGGCAGGGGAGGTACTGACTTGCTATCAGACTGACCACTACAATTTGATTCCAACTTACCGACAGATGTTAGAGCGTCTTTGACTGCTTTACGAACAGCTCTGGACACAGCCTGGTCAACCACAGTCTGAATGACACTTTGTTGATCGATAACCTGGAAAGCCTTTCTTAGGCAATTTACATTGGAAAGATTCATGTCCAGCACCACCAGAATTATAGCACGTTATGGTTGAAGTACTACTCTGTATGCTCCTGGAAGGTGGATAAGTTTGTTGCTTACCTGCTTCACCCAGTTTCCCTTCCGACTGGATACTACCGTGTTTGGAACCAATAACTTTAGGGTGAGACGAAAAACTGTATCGACCATGGGCTTCGACAAATCTTTTTTTGCCACTACAGTCATCGAGTCGATACAAGAACATCGTAAGTCCTATCTATACACGCCATCTTGACCCAGTTATTTAGATACCCACTGATTCGAGCTGCAAATTGGCTTGGGGCTTTCGATTTCCCTCGACGACTTGTACGGAATTTAGTCCGGTACCCTTCTTCGGTCATATGGTAATGTCTGAATAAAGCAAGTTTGAGTTTTTCATAGTCAAGTGCTTAAGTCTAGAATATATTTCTAGTGACTTGCCTTTCAGCACCGTACTAAGGCGAATTGCCCAATCATATATATGTATACCATTCCTTGCCAAGAGCGAATCTTTCAAATCGCTCTAAGTAAGCGCCAAGGCTATCAAACGCCTCATCAAAGGACAGCATTTAAAGGAAGAAACCCCTACAAAATAGCTCCCACTCTTCTCTGTGGAGGATTTTCAACAGGCAACTGAGCTTTCAACTTCAATACCTTAAGTTCATGGGCTTGCTCCCGTTCTCGTGCTTTCTCTTCACGTTCACGAGCCCTTCATTCTCTAGCCCTATCTTTTTCACTTTATCTTCAAATCTCTTGACCTCTCCATCTACAAACTGCCTGAGGTCTTCCCCTTTAAAGCCCTTTTTCTCCCCTAGGGCACATATTTCTTTTAACTCCACCATACCTATCGCGAACTGTACAGTATACAAGACCACAGACTAGGCCATATGGTTATACCAACGTACAAAACAAAACACGTGCCTTAGCACAAGGACGCCTTAGCATCAACCAGAATTGTGCCTTAGCACAAGAATGCCGTAGCATCAACAACTTGGCAACAATGCCCCTAATACACAATGAAAGCATCGACCTGAATTATGCCTTAGCACAATAATACCGTAGCATCCACAATTAGGCAACAAAGCCACAAGTACACAGTGGACAACGTATCGTATTGGTGCTTCTTGACCTCAGTCTTAACATAAAAAATTCTCTGCTAGAAGCAATATAGAAGATTACAGTTTGCTGCCGTAGCAATTACAAATTGATCCCAGCCGTAACTGTAAACGACAGGTTAACAACCTGACCATTAGTTGGCTCCTCTAACAAGAATATCTCTCACACAACATGACACTGACAACAGTAGGGGCTCAGCCATTTCCAAGAGACTACTATAGATGAAACCTCAGTTCATTTGTATGGAATTATGCGAATCTTGTACATCATTAACACTACGGCTTTTCGTTCGTTTTCCACCGAAAAAGGTTCCTGGCACGCTCGCCACTTTTCAAGTTTTGCATGCTAAGATCCCCTGACCTTAAGCACCTTGCCCCAGGTTCTTTTGGTACTTAGCATATGATAAGAAAACGTTCGCACATTTCTATACAAATGACCAACAACTGAAAGATGTACAATAAATTTAATGAATATAAGTGCATACAAGTGTAATATAATATCGAAGGAAGTATCATGTATTAGCACTTCACTGTGAAATTAGCCGGCAAGTACAGCACAGCTTATACACTATATATTACAAAAGAAACACGAGTGGACTGATGCAGTCCTTGGAGTTTCAGGTAACAACGGTTCGCCACAAGAAGCAGATACGGAGTCCAATGAAACCTCTCCAAGAAGAAAGGAAGCAACCCATCAGTAGAGGCACCCCAAATACCAGGAGGCTCCCTCTGAAAAATAACGTACGACCGTTTTTAGCTCAAAGAGAATAAAAATAACTCCTTACATTTAGGGGTAACAGAGCCAGTATTTTAATAGGGATAAAACAGGTATTAAAGAAAGGTCATGACACTGGGTCCAAAAAGAAATAATGAGTCTCCTACATATCTTCGCATTTTGCAATCAAGTATTACAGTATTTCAGCAGTTGTAAAGACAGTATTATTTCATATATACATTTAAAGGGGCTACCATAAAGTCAGGTCCGCTTTTGGATACCAAGAACAACTGTACAACGGCTCACCTTTCATGCAAGAAGTATCACAGAGTCACAATTTGAAGTCCTTCATTCTCGGCACTTCTGGGTGGTGTCCGTGCACTGCCGGTACCCCTCGGTCTCTAAAAAGCCTCTGCACACTGGGAACAGTCTTTCAATTCATAACATCAGCATTCTGAGTATTGCACAGTTCATACCGTGGTTTGGTGTGAAAAAAAAAATGTAGATCTTGGACTTGATTCAGTGCAGCACATGGTAACAGGCATAATGTACAGCCCTCAGGCTTCTTAAAGTTCATGATGAGAGAGTTTCATGTTTCCCCTGGCAGAGCTGCTGGCCAACTGCCTTATTCTTTCTAAAAGGACCCTTGATAACAATTCTCAGCACCCTGAACAGAACCAGTGAAATTATGGCAGCCCTATCCTCGTTTAAGGGGTATTGTTATAAGCCTTTGTCAAAAAGACTACCTGGGAGTTTTATACACCTCACCGGACACAGGTCATTGTTACCAGTGTTGTCAATGTGGGTACAAAACAAGTACACTGGACTCAAAACAACTGGCTGTGTCTCCCACTGTACATGGTCACACACAGAATATATGTATCACACTTGATGATATATACACAAAAATATATCTTAGGGGATCTTTGTGACACCGACCATGTGAGTGCTCATTTTTTTGTGCGTAATAAAGGGATTGCAATTATCGAGAACACGTCTCAGAGCTACTGTACTACCATGCAAGATAATAGGCTCCTTTACCGCAATTTGTTCATCATAATATATTTTAATAAAAAATGATTTCATTTATCATATAAACTTCTCAGAATAGATTCACCGGCCGGTCTTTTGGCTTCAATCAAATTTTAATGCATAACACCATAGATATAAAGGATCTATATATATTAATGTTTAGATAACACCATACGGCTTGCCGTGATTTTCGAGATCAATATGACATTCTACCATTCGTACCGGAACGTATTTATCCAAGTCATCTAGACTCGAACACAAGGTCAAGTCAAAGACACAACACTTACACCAAATGTCGACTTTAAAGGGATCGTACAACCAAGACATTTAACTATAAATGATCATTTGACGTCAGAACAAACTGCTCGCGACAAGCCGTGCGTAGCACGGGTAATTGCTATTTTTTTTTTGATAATTTAAATTAAGCTCTGATTTGGTCAGTCAGACTGGACAATTTCTATTTTTACTAACCGGTCTGACATTTTAGCAAGCACTTCTTAGTGTTAACACTTTCTATTTATCCTATAACAATAAGTTGTAGATTTTATGAATAATATTATGTGTAAATAAATATATTTCATATAATATGTATTTTTAAATATATTTGATTTCCTCTAAACTAGCTATGTGTTGTTTGTATTTTTGTTAATTAATGAACATTCCAATCATCCGTGAGAATAGCCTTTGGCCAATGATGCAATGTTTGTAAAACAGGGGGTAAATACTGTTTTACATTTGTATATGTATATAATTTACTCAGGAAAGCCTTGGCCTTGTCGTTTTGAGCTGCACCTAATGCACGACTGTCGTGACAAACCATTCTGCGTAGTCATCAGAGATCACGTGTGTTCGTGACACCATCCATCAAAGTCAGCGTGTTTTGTCGTCCCGTCGAATGACTGTATATGAGGAAAATGTCCTATGCACAAACATAAACACACGACTGGCAACATAAATTTTAATTCTATTTAAAGTAGACTGTGTTGCTTGAGCCTACACATCTCAGCCAGGATTCAGACTATCATGCATTTTACAAATTGTCACATTTTAGTAACGCGAGTTCTCCTGATGGGAATAATCGTCATAATCGTTCATTATACAGTGAAGGATCCAGGGTTAGAAAATGGCGAGTAAAATTAGAGGCTAGAGAGGCCCCAGACAACAGTGGAACAGTTTTACTAGACTAAATCCCAAATTTCTGGCCCCCACATATTATAAATTAGTTGATATAAACAAAGCAAGCAACCTGTCTGTGGTGATGTCATCGTTTAGGATTACTTAATTTTTGTAAAGGTCAGATATGTGATTGCGACCCTTAAATTTTGAAGGTGCCGATTGCCATTTTTCCTTTTTTATGGAAAGAAAAAAAAAACACATACCGTTTGTATATATCACTGTATTGAAACTGTATTGGACAGTTCCGTGGCTGTTGTCGTAACCTACTACAATATATCATCAATATATGTTCATAATTTATCACATCGGTGGATCTAGGATTTTGATATATTGGGGCACAGGGTCAATACTAAATATTAACCCATACTCCACTAAGCATCTTTAAAATCAGAACCATCAAATGTCTCAAGCAAATATATTCAGGCAATGTGTTCAGTAACCAGTATCTTATATGATAGAACGTTTACGCCGGTAGCATATCGGGCCGACTTTGACGTACGAAAGAAATTGGTTTTGTCGGTCAAAATGACTGGTGAAGATAAAAAAAATATATATTACCAAGTTAATATTCACAAATATTGCATTTTGTAAAATAAACTGTAACAAAATATGTTGTAATGAAAAAGATGCGAGCTGCGTCTGACAGTCCATTGATCAAGAGACTACGTTTCAAGCCACTGGCTTTGAGTTCTCTTAAGGGAGTGAATTGCTGAAAAAGTATCGGATTCAGAATTAGATCCAATACTGAATGACTGAAAGAGACATACGAAGTTTGCAAAGCGGCACAAAAATATTACTGCTAAAGGGGGGGGGTCATGTGCCCCATATGCCCATCTCTGGATCCGCCGATGTAACTAGAAAACCCCGCAGAGAGCGCAGACATCCGCTAAGGCAGCTCATAACCAAATATGACATTGGCAGATTCGGATCACACCCTAAATAAATTGTACCTTGTATCATTGATTAGCTATCCTTAAAATATCATTTAAATCCATTCATGACTGTTTGAGTAATGGAAAACTATACAGACAAACAAAACAAACGCCGGTTAAAACATAAACTCCTCGGCGAGGGTTAAAAAGTTATCGCCAACAGACGAACCAACAAACACACAGTATTACCGTCATCTCTCGGAGGTATAATGACTCATTATTCATGATGGTTTATTAATATTTTATTTTATATCATCGTCCCTGACACTGTTGACTGTATCCGTCACGAATTTCTCCTTAACAGGTCCCTCTCTCTTTTCAAGCATATCACCGTTAGAGTGCTCGTTACATTTCGCTAGCAGCCCTATTTATCAAGTTGTCATCCTTTTTATAATCTTAATGAACGTTTCGTGTGCTCGTTAACAATCATAATTAACATGTAAATGTTCTCTGGAAGACATTTCGTGCGATGTTCACTGGTTCATGACAGAAGAAAAAAAAATGATTTACACAACCTGGACTGTGGACCACAGATGTGCCTACTTGACGCTTTTTTTGGGGGACCAGAAGCTACCTTTATAAGGTTATGAGGTATGATTCTATGCCAGTGTTCAAGCGTCTTCGCTCACGTGCACATCTTTGAGAGCGGAAATCTCATTTGTCAGCAGCATACCAACGCACCTTTGACAAGTAAGCAATATTTGGCAAAAATGTGCTTCAGCTTAACGTATATTTAGTCGGCATCAGCATCATTGTATGTATTAATATTTGTGATGTGCTGTGATTATCTCATCTTGGAAGTTTTATTTATCTACTGTGTGCCAACATCAACGCTCTGGGAGAAATTTTACGTGTTAAAACACTATTTTGATTCAAATCATTTAAATTGAAATGTAAACTTTTTTTCTTAATCTTGCAGTTGATTAAACTAAGGAATACATTTATTTTATATTTGTTTTGTGGCCATTGCTTGTTCCTGACAGACGGGATTGACTGATTAGATGCCAGAAGGGCTTTCATTGCTCAAGTCTGTTTTACTCATGATATAGTTTAAACAAATCAAAACTTTTAAACTTTCATATACCATACGAATAATTTGTGTTATGATGACATTGTGACTGGTTTATGCAATAAACGCAAATTTTAATCAACACAATCATGGCTACTATCGAGGCGGTGATACAGTACATTTTCCTAATGCATGGATGAGACGATTAAACAATAGTATACGTTCAGTATATTAAGGATATAGAAAGTCCCTCCATGACTGAACAGGCAGGCATTCAATGACAAGTCCGGTCGCATTGAATGCAAGAATATTTCTATCGTGGAAAGCCTCGCACATTCTAAACGTGCATGTACCAACTCCATACAAAACGACAATAGGAGATTCTCTGTTTTACTGCCTAGGTGTCAAATGTTACAGTCTGTTCCGTTGGTAGGTGCCATTTGGAAAGCAGAGATTCTCTTAAATCTAAAGACACTAACACAGTTTGGCACTTATCAGATTTTGATAAGGTTCTTTTTTTTTTTTTGAAGGTATAATTTTTATTTAATATGTATAATTAAGGCTGCGCTACAAGCACTGTGGAACAGCTTGTAGAAACAATCTAACAGGGCGAGGTTTAAATGACACAATTTAAAGCTTCATTTTAACATATATTGACATTGACGATAGCCCCAATTACACACGTTTTTTTTGGAGCGCTCTACATCGATTAGCGCGCGCCAAGTCCCCCAAACGCTCCAGATCTCGAGGATTTTTGGTCTGGAGCGCGCTAAAGTCTGACCACCGATTTGAATCGGTTCCAGATTCTAGCGCGCGCCAGACTCAGTCTGGCGCGGCCTACATTTGTGCTTCGAACGTGTGTTAACAGAAGTCGAGTGCGCTATCTATATAGCGCACTCCAGCAGGACTCGGCTGTAATGTGACTGGGATTTACCCGTGCGTGCAAGGGTTATCTAATCTAGACCGAGCTAGATTGCAGTATTTATCTGCGTGTAAACGCAATGCAAATTCCAGGCCGGGCCAAGTGCAAAGCGGCCTAACCTGACAGGAAAGCGCGCTCTACATGTTCACTTGGTCCGGCACAGTGTGAACGCATCGTAAAATGTAGCCCGCTCCACATATTTCTGGACCGCTCTAGTGCGCGCCACATTTTTCTAGTTTAAATTGGGCTATTATCACTCTTGTTGACGCGATCCGTTACCTATTGAAAAGTTGGTGTTTTTGCAAGTGGCATGCCCTCGACTATTCCGGTTAAGACGAAGACATTTTTACTTGGATCCTATGGCGCGGTAGATTTTCCATTGCCTCTCGACAATACTGAATTCCAAGTTGTGTGTATGCTGAAATGTTTGAGGCTTAGATGTTTTTATTTGAAGATAGTCTAGTTCATTTATAACATTACAAAAGGGTATTAAAAACCACATGAGGGTAAAATTGTCAATTAAATTTCCCATATTTTTTTATTTTTTGTTTATCAAAACGTATTCAACAACGCCCTCCCGCCACTCTACCATTGTTCTATTAAACTATTACGGTTCAATCAAATATATACATGTCCTACTATTTCTCTTTTTTTTTTAGACCACCATGTTTGAACGCACCTTGACTTTACTTCTCGTCTTCGGACTGGTAATGGCGTTTGTGGTACCAAGTGAATCTCGGGGTATGTATACAACCAAGTTCGTGTGTTTATGTGTGTTTCTTTGTGTGTATTCAAAACATAAATCGCGCCAGAATGGCCCAATGCAATGGTAAAACAAAATTCCTCCCACTATCGGAGCCATGAAACGTTGATGTGTCGCAAAGCTTTAGAACAAGTACTATCACCTCGCGGCAATTAAAAACTAATTTCTCGCGGCGAAATAATAAATTATGGCTGTCTGTCTGACTATTCTTTTTATTTCATTAAGTGATGAGAGCTACTACTGAGTTACGTCTATTGGTAAAAGAAGCATTTTAGTAGCAAACATAAATACTAAAGCCCAGGCAGGGCCTTTTTCTAGAGAAGTAGGTCAGGGACCCCCGCCCTAAGCGCTCCTTCAGCAACGATAAAGATAATATCCAAGTGAATGTTTAATTATTAGCTATTTACTATTTGGCCCAAAGATAAGGAGAAATTCAGAGGAGACAGAGATGAAAAACTAAGGTCTGTAAATAGCTAAGGTCTATAAATACTTAACTGGGTGCAAACTTGAAAAGGCTGCTTGCTTTATAGTGGATGTGATGTTATAGTCTCTTTCTACATAGGATATGGTAGGATTATGTCTAGAAGAGAAACGAATTTATTTTTGGCTATTGTATGCTTGTGGTCATTTGTTAAGATCTGTATTGAGTTTATATATTTTATTCTGTTGTACGTGTTGACGGACTTTTCTATCATATAGTCTTTAACAGTCGGTGTGTTTGTGCTTGCTCTTTGTTATGAGATTTAGTTAACCTATTATCTCGTAAGGCTGCTCTGAGGCCTTAATATAGTTGAACTTCTTGTTTGTATAAGTGAGTCTTAACTGCACTTTAGAAAGTTATGGATCCGTATATGCCTATAGGGCGGATCCATTGTTTATACAGGTGTGTGTCTTCTGATAGCGCACAGCCTTAAGAGCATTAATCCTACTCCACATTTGTTGACTGATATGCTGTGTATGGGCGCTAAGTGGCTTTTTACACCTAAGAATCTGGCAGCGTCAGAATCATCTCAATTCTCACCTAACAGTTTCAAGGGTTCGAAATATTTTGGTTTGTACGCTTAACTAAACAAAACCGTTTGTGTTTTGGTTGGATTTAGTTTGATTCTCCAGGTGTAGCCCCAGTTGCTTTATGTGGTCGAGCTTGGCTTTGAGTGCGTTGAGTGAATAGCAAACGTTGGAACCAGATGCCCAGGTGGCTATGTCGTAAGCGTATTGTGAAACGCTGACCATTTGTCCCGTCATCGGAAGGTCATTAACATACATGATAAAGAGAAAAGGATTCAGCACTGATCCCACGGCAGTCCATGCTTCCTCAGATCTTTATGATTAACCATAAGGTATAACCTGTCAGGAATGAGGAGGTTAATCTCACTAGTTTATGTGGCAGATTGGATCTCATAACTTTAATGCGGAGACTGTATGAAACGCCTTTTCTACGCCGAGTAATGTGGCTAAGGTGTGCTGTCTTAGTTTCATACCATTAATGATGGTTTGACGGAGTCGGAATATGTGATCATACGTCGATCTCCCGGGGGGAAAGCCTGATTGGTCGTCATTAAATAATGAGCCACCCAGCTTGTCCGGTCTAGTCTCTAAGAACGTAGTAATTCGGTTGTTAATGATTTTTCAAATAGCTTGCCAAAGCAGCTTAGCAAGCTGATAAGCCTTAAATCTGTCGGTTTGTCAGTTGCCTTGCCAGGTTTCGGGATCATGGTTACTAATGCCCTTTTCCATTGAATCGGAAAATATCCCCATGCAATGCACAGTGTATTTAGCTTCGCAATTCTCCCTAGACAGGGGTCTGGCATTTTCTTTAGTATTTTGTGAGTTTGTCCAGATCAGGGCCTGAGTTGCCTTTGGATTTGGCAAGAGCCCGTTTAACCTCGAGAACTTCCACCGGTCTTACTGCTGCGTTGCCGTCACTGTCTTCCAAGGTCGGGTTTTCTAAAGGTTTTAACAGATTAAACAATGTTTTATTTTCATCAATTATGTGTTTAAGAAATCATTCGTGAAGTCAGGGTGTGTCGGAGTTCTAGGCAGGGCTAAATGATGAAAAACACCTAATGAATGTCTTTTAATATATAACAATTGTCTTATGCACACACACACACACACACAAACACACACACACACACACATATATATATATATATATATATATATATATATATATATATATATATATGAGAGAGAGAGACTGTCGGCTACGTTTTCTTGTTCATTTATTTCAGGTGATTCCACTGATTCAGACAGTAGTAGCTCCTCGGACGACAATGACTCCTGGAGCGACAGCTCCTCAGAAGACAACACACGGGGTGAGATATCTTCATAGATCTGCTTTTGAGATATGATGAAATAAAATCAAATCAAAACATCCGTCACATCCTTACTTGTAAAATATGCGCAGATCGTACTCAAGCCTTTCAAAGGAGAGTTAGTGGGTATTAAAAATTTACAAAGCAAAACGTGTGCAAGGACTGAATTTCTCTATTGCACTAAGAAGAAAATATATTGACAAAAACAGAAATGTTGTCATGTGTGTGGTCTGTTATTTGCCTTGCGCAAAAAATATCTAAAAGGTTATTTTTGGACTCGAACTGAGGTATTACGTAATTGGTCGTTGTGTGAAAGGTTGTGTTTATAGATATATTCGTAACATATTCTTTCAGGCGAAAAGTGTTCATTATTTCTCCGGGAAGCCATTTCATTTTGTTTTAGTAGTTTATACATTGATTAATACGACCAGCTGATATTGAAACTAGCCTTAGTGAACTGTGGTCATTATATGTCAGCTAACAATACATGAAGGTGTCACAAAATAAGCGCAGATTAATAAAATGGTTATGTCTCCCCCCCCCCCCCGGGTAGACATGCCGTTAACAGTTCCATCGTCTGTCGTCGTCTGTAGGATATTTTGTGAACGTGATAACTTTTGAAGGGCTGTATATTTTCCTCCAAACTTAGGCACACTAAAAAAATATTCTTCTCAAAACAAAATCTCAGACAAGTTCGAAACCCAGTGACCTTTACCATCATCTCCAAGGTCAATTATACCGAAATAAAAAAAGTTTATGAACCCCATAAATTTTTAAGTATTTCACATTTTGTCCTCACATTTAGCATTCATTTTTTTCAAGATCTTGGACATGTTCCAAAACCGGCGACCTTGACGAGGATCAAAGTCAAAGAGCCGAATTATAGTTATTGTTTTGTGTACGCGATAATTTTTAAAGTGCAAACTTTTCTCCATATTTGACACTTTTTGTCCTACCAAAATTTCGGTCAAGTTGACCTTAATCTTCAAGGTAAAATCTGCCAAAATGTTAAAATTTTGTTAACTCCATAACTTTCGAAGTATTTCTCATTTTGTCCTAAAATATGGTACACAAATTGGTTCTACCATGTTCTTAGACAAGTTCGGAAACCGGTGACCTTGACCAGGATCTTCAAGGTCAAATAAGCCGAATTATAGTACTTTCCTTGTAAACACAATAACTTATAAAGTTATTGCTTTCCCTCATATTTGACACACAGACTGTTTTCACTGATTTCTCGGAATATTTTTGTTACTAGTGACCTTGACCTTGGTTAAATTTGCACAAATCTAGCATAATTGTGACCCCATAACTTTTGAAGTACTGAAGATTTTTTCTTCAAATTTGACACACCAGTTCTTTCTGCCGCAATCTCGTCGGAGTTAAAAAAACGGCGATCTTGACCTTGAAAATCAAGGCTAAATCTGCTGAAATCTAGAATCTTTTTTTTAAATAGTACATTTTTTTTACCCCTTATGTTTTGGGATGGCCCATAGTGGGAGACATATATCTGTAATTGCGCTGCACAAAAAAAGCCATTCTCGCTGTTATAGTTGTTAGTTATGCTTAAAACAAAAGGCCACCGTGAATAGCAACTGAGTTTCCATTTAAATGTATTTTATATCCTCAATTTCAGATCGTAGCAAAAGAGACTACCCGTAAGGGGTGAGTATTACCTCTATTTTTCTAAAAGACCATTTCTTGGATTTTTCCTGTTTTTTTTTCTTTCCATACTATAATGCAAAATCTCATAAAAAAAAATAACATTCTAATTTTATTTTCATATTTTATTTGCAGTATAGGAAGAAATGGGACACAGAAGAAAGCATGGATATTTCACATTTTCTGGCAAGCACGGACCATGCTTTGCTGATTCCTCACCTTCAATATAATTAATACACCCAGATAGAAACATGAAACCCCCTATTCAGTTTAAAAAATTTAACGAAAGCATGTAGTCATCCAGAAATTCTGATCTTCTCTTTTGAACCTTTGTGAATTCACATGATTTATTAAAGATATTTTCCTGGCATCGAATAACGTGTTTCTTTATTTTATGAAGAATGTTATCCGCATCACAGGTGTATGTGTAATGCCTGAATATCTGCTACAACCTACTTTAGCCTAAGTCTCGCCTATCACGTTCTCTCTACGTTCACCATGTTCTTGTGGGTCATTGGAGAAAGTGAACCCTGCAGTAGGACGCAGTAGGAGGACGTGAATGAACGTGTGAGGCAGGCCCTATGGGGATGGGTGGGTGGGGCAGCCAGTACAGGTCCTGGGGGGGGGGGGGTATGGGGGACGTCAACCGTTCATGTGTAATGTTTAAAATAATAAATGTTTCAATATGCAGAAGTCTCCTTTCTTTAAATTTGTTGGCTTATAAAAATTTTCACCGACAGAGCTTTAGTTGGTCCATGCTTGATAGAAGTGTCCACATGGCATCCCTGCAAATGCTTAAAAGATCCAAAAATCTCGTCGGTGTATAAGCGTATGTGTAATATTTTCATGAGAAGTGACCCAAAAGGTCTTCATGATCCCATGCCGGCGTTTCCCATATACCAAGTACCAGGGGCGCAGTTCCCTTTTGAAATGTTGCGAAACGAACTTGGAAACCCCCTCCCACTCACTGATGTTGATTTTTTTCATACGATTTTCATTAAAATTTAAACAATTTAAAGCAGTTTTGGTAGAAATAAGAGGGAAAACAATAATAAATTCAACAACAAGTAGAAACCTTTACCCTTGTGCATCTTTTGGATCCGCCAATAATCGTTTCATCACACGTTCGTGGGTGTGCTTGTGTGTTGTTCACAAAAAACTCACGCACTCATATGCATAAACGGAATCTCATGAAACGTTCATGGTATCTCGGGAATGAGTCATTGAAGAATTGATTAGATTTTGGTGTTGATCCGGCTCATGATCAGGATTAAGAACTTTATCCTATGAATATGGGCAGAATAAGTGAAGGCAAACAAGGTTTGGGAAGAAATAGAGACCCGCCACTTGACGGAGGCTTGCATTCCTCAGTTTATATTCTAGTTTAGATTTTAACCCTTAAAAATCATGAATTATTTATTTTGTGCGAGTAAAGGCTGGATTCAACAAACGGGTGAATCATGCCAAATACGTCAACAGTCATATTAGTATTTTAATAATGTCTGAAAACTGCAGTTCATTGAAATTTCAGGCATTTTTGTTATATCTGGGATCATTTGTTTGAACTAAGATCCTCTTTTTTGATAGAATGGGTCTGCTAGGGTCTGAATGGTTCCTTTTTCGTACAGAGTGCAATTGGGTTGGTGTATATACTTAGAGGGCTCTTTAATTTGTAGTAAAGGAATATCATTATATTTCAAGGTCTGATTGAGTGTGCTTGGTTCAATTTTTTATTCTCTTTTGGTGGGTTTTTGTGCATGTATGAAATGGGATTAGAATATAAATCATTTTCCAATTTCAAATTAATAGAAATATAAGGGGCTACCTTATCGCTATGTAAAATACAGGATAAAAATTATATTTTTCTTTGTGAAAAACATAATTGATATATTGAATTTGACCTTGTTTGCAATTATCTGAAGAGAAAATATGATTCACAAATGGTAATCTGTAATTTACAAGGTCCGATTGGGTCCGATTTGGGTACGACTGGGTCCGACGGGGTACGGTTGGGTCCGATGGGGTACGATTGGGTCCGAAGGGGCACGATTGGGTCCGATTGGGTCCGTCGGGGTACGATTGGGTCCGATTGGGTACGATTGGGTCCGATGGGGTCCGATTGGGCCCGATTGGGTCCGACGGGGTACGATTGGGTGCGATTGGGTACGATTGGGTCCGATGGGGTCCGATTGGGTCCGATGGAGTACGACTGGGTGATTATTCTGACCCTATAACACAGGTGAGAGAAAACACGGAAAACACTCGTGATATGACCTCATAAATACTTCACCAGTCAGTCCTGGCACCTACTTTAATAGAGAACATGTCCACCTTTGATAGTAATACAAGATTATATGGACCATTAAGAAATTTAGGAGATAAAATGTTAATACACATTAACAAGAGATAATGTGCAATTTAATTTGACAAAAAATCGTGGTGTCTCTTGATAATGAACATTTTCCCAATAACTATATGCCCTGGGCGTATTACAGTCGTCAATTACCCCTGCTCAACCAATGAAAATTATATGGCAAACCATTAAATATGTGCATCTACTTAGCAACATAAAATTCCTCTTATATATATATATATATATATATATATATATATATATATATATATATATATATATATCAGTGGCGTATCCAGGATTTGAAAATAGAGCCTCAAAGTCGGGAAGGGTGCTGTTCTGCGTCTTTTAGACATGTCAGATATATATATATATATATATATATATATATATATATACAATAATAATAATAATAATAATAATAATAATAATAATAATAGTTTATTAAGCCTTCAGAAGAAGAGTACATGTACATAAACATGATAAAATATAAAATAATAAGAACAATAAAACCACAGATAAGAAATCATATTATACATAAAATCAAATATTAAAATGGTGTCAGAAGCATATTTAAGATATATGTATTATAAGGGGCGTGACAGACCAATAACTGCCGCACGGTATCCGACACTCCATCACTGACATCATATTTCAATTCCCTTTTTACCCTTTGCTTGTACCTTTTATCAAAAATATATTTGAGAAAACTTATACCATATTTCAAGCACGTTTCTTTTGATCTTGCAATGAGATCAGTATGACCACTCAGTTTGCCACAAGCATGCATATTCAGTAAATATGTATAAAAAGGCCTGGCGCGAGAGTTATTACTAAAGATGGCGCATGTTAAATCAAGACCATTTAATTCAACTGTTTTTTGTATCTTACTTACATTCAGTGCTTTCAAAATGGGAGAACTTTTGCAATATTTAGGTAAACCAATACCGACCTTTAGTAGTTGTGACTGTAACTTTTCCATTTTTTAAAGACTGCTTACTGACATACATGTATATGGCACTGGCGCCATATGTCAACACAGGCCTAATAGCTGTTTTCCACACATAAGATAAAGAATCAACATCGCTTACAAAGTTTGAGAAACCAGCTCCTTGAAGCGAATAAAATGCCCTCCTGCATGCATTTATGCGGTCATCAATATGCTCCTTAGGATTAGAATTTGACAAAGTAACACCAAGATATTTCACAATTTTGCATTCAGTCAGCTTAACACCATCCAGTCGCCATTCAGGGCGAGGTTCTAGTGTACACTGCCCAAAAACGACACACTCGGTTTTCTGTGGATTAAACCTAAGACCATGTTGTGTTATATACGCATCAGCTAAATCAATCATCTTTTGTAAACCAGAGGCAGTCAGACTTGCTAACATGAGATCGTCAGCATTACAGAATACATTGTAGGATACATTATTAATCTTTATGCCACCTGTAAAATTCGATAATGCGTTGATCAAATCTTGATAAAATAAATTAAAGAGGAAAGGGGAGGTTAATCCTCCCTGACGTTTGCCCTTGGTTATTTTATTGCCTCACTTAGCTGTGAACCCCATTTAATTTGAACTGTTATAGATTTATACCAGTTCACAATCAGTACCCAGCAGTGATCAGGTATAACATTCATAGCTTTCTTAAACAAAATAGCATGTGGTACAGCATCAAACGCACCCTCTGCATCTAATGAACATGTATAGACGGGAGAACCACGCTTGGAACAATACGTTATGACATCAATAGCTAGTGAAGAGGCCATATTCGTACCTCTCCCTGCAACGAATCCGAATTGCAAATCACTAAATTCGTGGAAATCAGATACATCCAGTATATATAATTCCATAATTTAGATATCGTACATGAGATTGTGATAGGTCGAAAATTTCTTGGTATAGTAGGATCTAGTGTTGTTTTTTTTTTTAAGTAAAGGTACCAATAACCCTTGATAAAAACAACCTGGCACAACGCAATATCTGATACACAGAGTAAACATTGTACTAAGATAATTAATAATCCTAGATTGAATAGCATGCTTAAAATGTTCAGATACAATACCATCTCTACCTGGCGAGCATCCAGATTTAAGTTTTTTAATGTAACTTATAATCATAGATTCAGTTATAACTTTTTCAGTACAAATGAAAGAAGTAAGATGGTCATATTTTGCTTTAACGTCAGTGTGAGCATTCGAGATTACAGGATTATGAACATCAGAATCGGCGAACTTTTCAGTATAATACTCCGTCAATTTAGATATATCAATGTTATCATACGAGGCTTGTTCCGTTTTTGTCCGCCTGATCAAATTCCAAAATTTCTTCATATTTCTACTCGTATACAGATTATTTAACTTCAGCGATAATTTGTTCATATGATTATTCACAGCTTGGTTAGAGGCTGAACGATACATTTTCTTAGCTGCTTTATAACAGGCATATACATGGCCCTCACGCGGCCTACCACACGATTTCCATATACCATACCAGAAGCGTTGTTTATCACGTGTAATCAAGCAGTCGTAATTCCACCAGCTATTTGGCTTAAACCGACCCTTGTATCTAGAATGTTTATCATTTATGACCTTCGAACAGGCATCATGCATCGTCTTATTCATGTCGTCACACATTGCATTAACCACAGAATAAGCCTCATCTCTGGATTTCATGTTATTAAGGTTTATTGGGGGTAATAGGCTAGCAGTTTCCTTGATATAACGGTGATAAGAGTCACATACTTTAGTATTCGACCAATTTAGTCTGGGGTATTGCGGAATATGATTGTACACATTACATTTCTTAGTAGCAAATACAGGCAGTGAAACAGTCGTGTTCAATGGAAGGTGATAACAAACATTGGTTGGCATATTTGACAATATTGAGCAATTACTAATTATATCGTCAGAGAAACTAGAATAAAACACGTGGTCAACATATGATCGATGGCTCCCGTTTAGATATGTGTAAGATGCATCTTGATTGAAACAGAAGTTAGCAACTATGAAATCATTATTGCATAAAAAATTATACAACATAAAACTATGTATGTTAAATGGATGAGACCTGTAAAAATATCTTGACAATTCAGCCTGGCGTATTCATATCACCAACTATCATTATGGGCGAGGGCTCCATGCTACCAATGGCGGACTGTAAGATGTCAAGAGTTTCATTGTACAGCTCAATCTGGTCAGTGAAGCCATTATAATAAGGCATATAAACACTAAATACAGTTAATATAGTTTTGGTCCCAGACACAATCTGTACTCCTGTGTCAGAATCAACTATAATAGGTTTATACACAATATGTTCATATTTCTTGGCAATGAACCCGATACCTCCGTATGGACGTCCAATCAAAGGTCTTTCTACATCAATACTGGATTTCATATGAGTCCAAAGATGCTCAACGCAATAGTTTTGTTTATATGATGCTAGTTCATGTGGACTGAGCCAGTGTTCGCACAGAAACAGCAAGTCACGCGTTCCTTCAAGCAGACTTCCATATATGGAAGTGGCGTTAAAAAGATACATGGTCACACATAATGTTGTCTGAAATATTCAAAACATCATCAACGCGTATACATCAAAACTGCATGAACAATGTTTGTTTTGTGTGTGTGTGTATATATATATATATATATATATATATATGTATCAGGTTACACTGATTTTCCACAAAGCCCTAATAGCTAGGAAGCAAGCATGTTTAAACTTGTTTGAACACACTGCGTGGCAGTAAAATTGCCTCCAACTAAACATATCAAATATTGTTAGTTCGTGTATTATTATTATGATATAATTATGATTTTTGTATGATATCCAATTCAAGTTGTTGATTATGCTAACCATAAGGCCCTCATCTATATGTAATGCATTATTTGAACAAAAGAAATATACATGCATCAATAAGTGTAGTGTTGTATCTTAATTGTACTTTTAAAGTAAAAGATGATCAGCGCACATACAAAAGAACTGAAATGGGCAAACCGTTTACCATTATGTCACTGAATCCGTCAAAGGTAACGGCATCTATTTTGAGTGAAGCTTCTGATATTGAATTCCATAATATAGGACATTGGTACAGATAAATTATTGTGCCATCAATTCAGTTCGAACTGGAGCCAGTTGGAATTGAAAAATAATAAAGATAGTCTCACCTGAGGTAATTAAAGTACTTAACACAAGAATATTAGAAGTAAAAAACAGTCGTTGACTGATATTTGCCGTTTTCAGGTTTATATTATTAAGGAAAATGCAGTATAAAGACATCAAGCCTGGTCATCCAGCTCCAGTCATATTGGCTGGCCAGTTATAGGTGCAATTAATGACCCCAGAATCAGGAAACCTGAAGGTTTTGTATAGTCCCTCAGGTATTCCAAGGTAAATGTCCAAAATTAGGCATAGCAAGCCTCCAGTGAAAGTACAAAAAAAGTACATGGATTGTTTAACAGTTTTTTTTTTTGCCATCAGCCGTTGTTACAAAACAATCACAGGGGTTGGAGACTTCCCTTTCTGCACATAAACATAATAGAAAAGAGAGACTGAAAAAAAAAGAAAAATGAGTGAAATGTGTAAATATATAATCCCTTTACTGTTTGGATTTATTTAAGAAATTTTTAAAGTCTGACACTCTTTACGTTTATATTACAACCATTTTCTTTCTTTCTATGAATATATGTTTACTTGAAAAAGATAATATATACTATCTTTATTACTTGCTGACTGTTATTACAAAGACATAATAGCCTGAAACAATTACCTTTCGTGATTCTACAATTTTTTACCAAAAAACGGCCCGTTATCCGAATGCATGTAACTGATCATTGCATTTTACTGTGGGACTAACATTACCACATCCATGCACGCATAGAGAAGCATGCAAATTTTTATTTAGTGAACACGCCATATTTTATAATCGAACATAAATAAAAGTGAGTTTACAAACACAACACTTTCCAGAAGTCGACTAGCATGAGTGGTAGCAGAATAATAGGGGGGGGGGGCGCCTCTTTGCGCCCCCTATGAATACGCCCCTGTACATATATATATATATATATATATATATATATATATATTTATATATATATATATATATATATATGTATATGTATATATATATATATATATATATATATATATATATATATTTTCAACGAAGAGCAGTTAGAGTTAATAGCCAGTGGTTTTCTTTTTTTTAATATACTGGTAATATACTGGTATAAATATATGAAACATAAGTTGAAACAGTGATAACTAGAAATATGCATTCTGACGAATGCAGGCCTCCGCCATGTGGTTAGTCCTGAATGTAAGATACCATGCAAAACGTGTTTTTATCAACTAATTGTTCCATATTTCCAGGTTCATTGGTGCAAATATTCCCTAAACAAGTGTTTGCATTCACTGATTCGGCCCATTTTCCCATGTTCAATCGGGCACACGTGACTGCACATTTCTGAATTTTCCTGGAAGACCGGGTCCGGATCATTAGCAGAACCCGCAACAAAAATCTAATCGATTCTTCATTGGCTAATTCCCCGAGATGCCCTGAAAATGCCATGTCATTCCCTTCATGAATGTGTTAGCTATGTTGTGAACCAACACACACATACACAAACAAACACACGAACGGAGTGGCTTTTAACAAAATCAGCTTTTAACTGCTGACAGTCTGTATCCCTTGGGGTAGCAACAAAATCAATAGATATCTGTATCTTTATATTTATATGACTTAATCACACGTTAGCTATAAAGTAAACAAAATAATAAATGTTGTCAGACTTTCACATCCTTTACATGTTCACACTCATCTTGCTCATATTGCCTTAAAAGACTAAGGGTTCGCCCTTCGAAATAAAAACATAAATTTACCTATCATTCCCTGTCATAGCTGTTACTCTGCAACTTCCAATTATCCCAATCGTGCCTTAAGGTAGCAGAACAGGCAAAGAGACCTATATCTAAAATCAATCAAAAAGTTATTGTCAATTAATATTAGAACCATAAACTGTACACTTTTTTTAAATGTGGTACAGTGTTCTTTCTGATGGTATACATGTTTTTTACATTTTCATTCATTTTCATATGATATTTTTACATTTATTTTTATTTTGTTTTCAAACAGTACGCTATTTCATGCACCCAGTAACAGCAAGCCATTATTTAACAGGCTAATGTTAAACTAAATGACAATATCTGAATATTTGTTTTACCTCTATCATGTTTCTATCTAACTTAAAGCTAAATTATAAATTTTAATACAATAAAAAATTAAAACACAGAAAAGGAAATAAAAAAAACCTAAATTAAGATATGTTCATGTAGTTTAATATTAGTATACTAAAAAGTTGCTTACTGTTATTGGGTGCTTAAAATAATGTACTTTCTAAAAATATAATTTGTCTTTAAATGTTATAAAATCATGTTAAAATGAATGAAAAGATCAAAAATATGTATTCCATAAGAAAGAACATTGTACTATGTCACAGGTAGTGTGTACTTTATGGGTTCTAAAATGAATTTAAATCAACTTTTGGATTGATTTTAGATATAGGCGTTTTGCCAATCCTGCCACACTAAACAATAACACCTGAAGAGTGCATGTATAATATCCCCGTCGTATGTCTTGTGACCTCTGATCTCTTCAAATATAAGTAGTACCTGCCAAATTTTCATGAAAATCCACCAAATTTACGGTGAAAATTCTTCACGGTGCCACAAAAGAATGATGTCCTGGACGGATTTTGCCGAGAATTAAATTCGGACTAAATATTATTTCCTCCGCCAGGCCTAGTGGCGGGGGTTATGTTTTTGGCAGCGTATGTTTGTCTGTTTATCTGTTAATATGTTTATCTGTTAGCACGATAACACAAAACGTCCTCAATGGAGTTTGATGAAATTTTCAGGATAGCTCGGCAATGATACCAGGAACAATTTATTAAAATTTTGGGGCGATCCATGCGTGAATAACCCCGGAATGAGTTATAGTGTTCTATGAGGGGTCCATAGCATATTTGTTTACGCAGGTGACGAAATGGCCATATTTGGGGTGCGAGTCACAGAGGGCAATGACGTCACTCCACGTGTACGTGCCGTTTCCCCTGAAAGGTGTCTGTAAATCAACGTACAGCGGGGGGGGGCACGGTTGTTAATTGTTCGTTGTTATATAGTCATTGGCCCTGTTGCAATAAGAACGTAAATGACTTAAGGCTACCTATATATGTATATAGACAGACAGAGAGAGAGAGAGAGAGAGAGAGAGAGAGAGAGAGAGAGAGAATAAATATAGCGGCTCCTGTAGACACTCGGATCGACCATTGATATATCAGAGGAAATAATAGATGGAGATTTATAAAACGTCACAGTTATAATCATGTATGATTTAAATTCTGAAGTCACTTTTTCGATGTACTAGTTCAGGCCAGGGTTTGTGTCATTTGCTGGTTTATTGGCACCATAAACTGCTCAGTTGAACGTGAAGCAAAATGGTCTAGGGGTCATGCACATAGGTCAGACATACGCGATGGTTTACTGCAGGATTCGAACCCACGCTCTGCTCTCTATATCCCTTTATTTTAAAAACTTTTATTTTTACTGCACAGAAATACATTATTGCCTTTCATAACGAACAAACCGATTCTACCAATCAATATTATTTGAAAAAAAGTTGGTATTTTATATTACACGTAAGTAATTTCCACACATAGTCATACTCATCAGATTGTAAAGTTACTAAAATAGCTATTACATGAGTTATAATGGTTGATAACCAGAAGCGAATCCAGGGGAGGGGTCCAGGGGGGTCCGGACCCCCCTTTTTCAGCTACCGCAACCTTTTTTAAGTGTTTCAGACCATTTTGTGTTGCCTGGACCCCCTCTTTTTTCCGGACTTGGGGACCTTTTTTAGGTTTTGTGATTAGTCCTCCTGGGTTGGCCCCTCCTTTTCCTAAATCCTGGATCCGCCCCTGATAACCCCCTCCCCTGCCAAGAGAAGCACAATAGTACTTTCGTGACAGACACCCTCTAGTTTTGATGAAAGCATCGTGCATGTAGCCTAAATTATCAAAAGCTGAGCCCAGGTCAGAACCAGTACCACCATTGAGGTGTTTTTTAAGTTAATGTTTCCTGTGACATATATACTTTTGAAGTAATATATAGAAGGTCGCCATTCACCTACACAGTTTGTAGAAGTCGGTATATTAATACACAATATATATTTGTTTTGCAGGTCGGAGCACGTCATAAATTTAGTCAAATAATCGTGAAAAAAAGGAAAATCGAAGTTGTTTTCTGCTTCTCTCTGATAACTGAGTTGCTGTCACCTGAAGTAAAGTAAGGCAGTTTTCATCAATTATATTTATTATACATGGTTAAAATATCGATTATTATCCAGGTACCAACGGTTTGTGCGTGGCTGACACTGGATAATTAGTATTTAAACATTTAAATGTGTTATGTCCAAAGCATGCTAATGTAAAAGTTCCAATGTTAAACTTTCTGAGTTAAATGCATCATTTGTATCAGGTAAGCATGTAAAGGATTCCCTGAAGGATCCTAGGTCCCGCGTTGGTTTGCATCTTTATCTTTTTCTACTTGATGTACCGAATATTGTATTGTATTTACCAAAGAATGGTTTTAAGTTGTAGCGCATCAGCTAATCATATTCTGATATAAGGTAAAGTACCTACATTTTAGGTTTTGAATAACTGAAAATTATGTTGTGAGATACAGGGCGTCAATATAGGTTTGATGGGGGGTATATATCACCCCTCACTTTTTGGCAAGGGGGGATGTTCAATGTAATCATCCCCCCCCCCCACTATTTAAAGAATAATGCTTATATATAGCAAATGAAATATATTAATAAATAGAAGTAAAGACCTTTGTCCCATTTATGAGTTAACTAGGAAATATATTGAAACCTGGTTTAGAATTAACTTATACTGGAAACATAATGCCTTATTTTTTAATTTTTTTAAACCTTATACTTAATTGTAATACATTTGAAATGCGATTAAGTATATTTGTTTGAAATGTGTCAGACAGACGCTAAAAGGGTAAACATATATATATATATATATATATATATATATAATATAGGTATGTGTGTGTGTGCGAGTCATCCCGCCACACTGGAAGATAAATTGGCGCCACTGGTGAGATATGATTGTTTATGTGTTTCTTATTGTTTCTTGTGTTTATGTATTGTGCATATAGAGCGCGGTTTGTCATAGCTGTTAAGTGCCTCAGTTCCTGTCAGGTAAATCGACGGTGAAATCAATGACCCTTTGGGGACAGAATTGTCCGAAGAAAAGTCAAGATGAAACAGAAAAGCTTGCTCATCTGGCGGTCCTTTTTATTTCCAAACAACACGACCTGTCCATCTGGTATAAAACCTATCTCAGCAGACCAAGTATTTTTTTGTAGAACTGCATTTACAAGTCCGGACTTTTTTGTTTTACCATGTCTTAATTGTTGGATTGTGCATACATGTCAGGACAACAGGAACTTAACTTTTTCACGTTGAAGACACTCATGCTCAAGGGTTGTTTGATAAGGAACCAAACATGCTTGACGCTTTACCACGTGAACTAGATAAGAATTATAAATTCTCTTCCATTTATAACATTTACAATTTTTTTAGACTGGTGTGCGAAGGATTGAATTTCCTCTTAACCCTCTCTGATTTAATAGCGGCATCGCGGATGTGTGAAAGCTGAGGGTAATCATTTTGAATCTGAAATTGACGTAAGATTAATTTATGATAATACCAGCTTTGTTTTGGACAATATAATCATAAGAATACTGATAGGAATTTATCACAGACTTCCCTTGTTGGATGATGTACTTAAAGCAGGCCTTCCAAAGGTCTTTTACCAAATGATGTATTGTGTAAACTAAACAACTGAAATGCTATTTTTGCATGGCACATCACAGAATGTAAGAGAATTTTATCTTGAATGAATTATCCCAACAATTAAAATGCAACAATAAATGTTTCGATACAGTTCCCCACCCTGGAGTTTTTATATGTAAAGGACAACTAAACTAAACTAATCAGATGATTCTGGATTTCGACAAAGAACTTTCAAGTATTTTCCATGTTTGAAAGGGTTCACCAATAACAGTTCCTAAATAATGCACAACATTTTTTTGAGTATTTAGGCTATAGTGGTGTAATATCCCATATTTTGAATGACACCACCTGTGGATGGTTATCTCAAGTTTCATTCTTTTCTGAGTAATTTTACAAGACTTGCTCATTGTAGGTAACATGTTTTCCGAGCTTCTTTTGAAAACGATGGTGTCAGCCAAATTACTATTATAGGCATTTCGAAAATATTTTGAGGGTAGTCGGATAGAGCTGCATTTACATCGAATCCATAATTACACCTGAATGAACGTAACGTATTTTTACCATGGAGTTGTATCACTTTGTAGCTCATTTCATCGCTGGTTGTCTGTTATTAGCATGGATACTACTAGGTGTGGTCGATGCTCACCAGACGGCGCCAAATCCTCCTCCCGCAGACAGAACGTGTTGCGGAGTGGACCAGACAGGAGTCAATGGTGACAAAGCGTCTGATGACGTCACTGCAGAGCTGACCACTCGCCTTGGTAAAAGAATACCCTTAGTAAGCTGTGGTGGGTCATAATCTTAACTAACAAAGAAAGGACTGTATTTTCCCAATATTTCTTTTATATTAAGCTAAACAGGGCACTTTTTCATAGCTACAGCACACGCCTAAGACAGTGTTTTTATCATGACTTTTTCAGTTTGCATTCTGTTTCGCCAATGTAAGGTCTTGGAGAAGCAATACCCTTATATTAGAGCACACGATATCCTGGCTTTCATTCCTGTGACCACAGAGCCGGGCTAAGACGGGTTTCGTGACAACAATGCAGTGCTATCTTGTTTTTTTGTGTGTCAAAATAAGATAAAATGACCTCCCTTAAGATACACATGATGTCCCATCCAATACTTCAAGAAAAAAAGCTGGTATTTTTAAGGAGTGGCAACAGATAAATTTGTAAGACATCGATTCAGTTAAAACGTCTATTATACGATATATTTGACTTTGGCGATCTACTTTCAAATAGTGTGATGCCTAGTTACCTCTACCATTTTATGTCATTTCAAATATACTTCCAAATAATCTATTGTTTAAAATTATTTTTACAAGATGCGTTTTGTTGAGTAATCTTGTTGATATATAATACTGGCGCATTTTGTGAGACAACAAATTAAAATTATTATAACAGAGTTTAAACTGTATAGTATCACAATTTTATTGATTTTTTATTTGAATGTGAGGGACATGCTGTGGCAAACAGATATGTAATTAAAATATGTTAATCAGTTGAATGATCTGGAGTCAGCAAGGAAAAATTAGAGGCTATATGCCCACATGTCCCCTAATAAAGATGCAGGGTGGAACACACATTTAACGTAACCATAGTCAGAATCTTCTGAATAAATAAAGTGAAATCTAATGGACTTGATAATGGTTTGGAAATGAGGGAAGGTATATCTGTTCCACAGTTGGGAGACCACTGGAATATTTGAATCTTCGCTTAAATTGACAGATTAGCTAGAAATTGTAAGCCGCAGTGAGGAATGAGGCATAGGCTAAATTACCTATAATAAAACAAACAAAACTTGCAAAACATTTAAGCATTTTTTTTTAATCAAAATCTGAGAAAACAGTATATTCTAACCGAAATAATTGATATATAATGGATAATAATGGATAATAAGATCCACTCCAGATAGGATTCGTCATTGTGCTGTGACGATGTTTCAGAGACATTATCGTTATTTTAACGATTAGTAATCACCAAACCCTGGCCAATAATCGATATAAATTGGTATCCTCCGTAACCCAGCTGAAATATAAATTTAGTCTTAAAATAGAGGCATGCAATCACCAAGCCACCAGTGGAATTAAGCCTCACCGGACCGAGCACGGCCCGCCGTCGCCACCTGTTCGCTCACGACACACGCGCTAACGTCCGTTCGCTAAGTGACCATATACAAAGTTTAAGTTAATAATAATAAGTTTTCAATGGATCCATTTTAAAAATAGAGTATGTAATCAGAGGGTATTCCACTATGAATCCTTAACGTTTCGCGAAGTCGAGTCCAATATTGTTGATAATGCATATTTCACATACGTCGTGATACCCAGTATGTACAGGAGGTAGCGCGCCATTAAACGCGATCACGTTCATATTTGAGTCGTGCTTGGAAGACCTTTATACTATTCGTCCGACCTTTCGTCCATCCGTCCGTCAACATTTAGTGTCTCAGCGATAACTTACCGGTACTTTGATGGATTTTCACGAAACTCACCATAACTACTTACCAATAGCTTATCTTGCCCGAAATCGATTATGGACAAAATCCACGCATATTTAATCAGATCAGAGGTCACTATAGACTACTTTGTGCTGTCGTCGCGATGACGTACGGGGAATATGATGGATTTAGACAAACCTCAACAGAAATATTAATCAACAAAATATCTGGCCTAAGTTCGATTTCCTCAAATCCACGCATATTTAATGAGGTCAGAGGTCACTGCACTTTCGAAGCACCGTAGCGACTTTCCAAAAATCCTATGTTCTTCATGAAACTCATTATAGATATTTAGTAATACAGTTTCTCACCTGCAAAATCACGCATATTTAATGAGGTCAGAGGTCACAAAATATGCGACGGAGGTAAAATGCACCATTTGCGGTGCTCACGTACACTTCTTTTAATAGAGCTCTTCAATATCATATATAAATATTAGAGGGATTGGACATATCTCTGAGTGCAGCAGCAAGGGTGTCCCGTATTCCAGTGATCTCCACAATTGCAGACCGCGGTTTCCACCCGTTCGCCCTGTGATGTCAGATGGATGAAGGCCCGCGTTGCCAGGTGGATGAAGACCCGTATACGATTCCTTGCGTCTTTATATATGTCAACGTCTACTCAAGATCAGATTCTCATTGTATAAATATGCAAATCTAGTCCAATTATATTGCAATAATTCTCGTATATTGTATTTCTATATGATGTGTGTGTTTTATGAATGCATGGCTGAGAACTTTATACGAGTCCGGGCCATACATTGAATTTAAGTTAATTATAAAGTTACAAATCATTGAACATTATATCCCTCTTAGAATAATTCTGCCCTGCTGAGCCGGATATACCGACAGGGTCTCGTATTATCAGTTAGCACCAAATATTTATCGAGTTTTAAAGAAAATGAAGATATGTAAATATAATCTAGAATAGTTAATGGTCACATAAATTCATTAGTGGTTGATATAAACCTAATTAGTTACTGTCTTAACCTCAGCAAGTGTCAATATCTTTAGACGGACTTTGCTCTCACTGACGGGAGGCGTGATAAATTTAGATTTATTATGATATTATCACTTTATTTGCCGACGACAAAAATTATAACCCGCAAGTAAGCAAGAGGTATATCGGATAATAGCAAACCATAGGTTTTAGATATATGATTTAAATGACGCATTATACCACGTATAAGTATTTAGATGTTTATGATTCCCTTCTGTATCACTGTAATTTTATAGATAGAGTACATAATATACAGTAGCAGGTAGTCAATAATACAATTTCAATGCATAGATGTATTTTTCTTTCTTTAAGAATGATTTATTACGGGTTATTCATGATAAGAAATAAGCCAAAATCCTGTTTCATAGGTTTTCTGTTTAAACGATAACACTAGTCGCCTGTGATACGTCCGCTCACATGATAATACTCGGGTATCAGTAGTTTATCTGTTCATATGATAAAATTAGTCGCCTGTAATACATCCGTTCACATGAAAACACTCGGTGTCAGTAGTATGTCTGTTCATATGATAACTCTAGGCGCCAGTATTACGTCCGTTTACATGATAACACCCGGTGTCAGTAGTTTGTCTGTGTATATGATAACATAATTTGCCAGATTTACGTCCGTTCACATGATAACATTCGGTGTCAGTAATTTTTGTGTTCATATGATAACACTAGTCACCAGTACTACGTCCGTTCATATGATAACATTCGGTGTCAGAAGTACGTCCGTTCACATGATAACACTCGGTGTAAGTAATTTTTGTGTTCATATCATAACAATACTCGCCAGTATTAAGTCCGTTCAAATAGTAACACTCAGTGTCAGTAGTTTGTATGTGTATTTGATAAAGCAATTCACGAGTAATGCGTCTGTTCGCATGATAACACTCGGTGTCAGTAGTTTGTCTGCTCATATGATAACACTATTCGCCAGTATTACTTCAGTTCATATGATAACACTCGGTGTCAGTAGTTTGTCTGCTCAGAATATAACGAAATTCGCAAGAATGACGTCCGTTCAAATGGTTACACTCGGTGTCAGTAGTTTGTCTGTGTATTTGAAAACATAATTCGCCAGTAATGCATCTGTTCACATGATAAAACTCGGTGTCCGTTGTTTGTCTGTTCATATGATAACACTAGTCGCAAGTATTACGTCCGGTCATATGATTACACTCAGTGTCAGTAGTTTTTCTGTTCATATGATAACACTAGTCGCCAGTACTACGTCCGTTCACATGATAAAACTCGGTGTCCGTTGTTTGTCTGTTCATATGATAACACTAGTCGCAAGTATTACGTCCGGTCATATGATTACACTCAGTGTCAGTAGTTTTTTCTGTTCATATGATAACACTAGTCGCCAGTACTACGTCCGTTCACATGATAAAACTCGGCGTCAATGGAATTTTAGTTCATATAATAACACTAGTCGCCAGTATTACGTCCGTTCTTACGATAACACTGGGTGTCTGTAATGTTTGTGTTCATATGGTAATATTATTCGCCAGAAATATGTTCGTTCATATAAACACTCGGTGTCAGATGTTTCTCTGTTTATATGATGACCCTAGTCGCCAATATTAAGTCCGTTCATATGATTACACTTTTCGCCAGAGTAAAGTTCGTTCTAATGGTAACACTCAGTGTCAGTACTTTGTCCGTGTATTTAATAACATAATTTGCCAGTAATGCATCTGTTCACATGATAACGCTCGGTGTCAGTTGTTCGTCTGCTCATATGATATTACTAGTCGCAAGTATTACGTCCGTTCATATGATAACATTCGGTGTCAGTAGTTTTTCTGTTCATATGATAACATTAGTCGCCAGTATAATGTCCGTTCACATGATAAAACTCGGTGTCAATGGAAATTCAGTTCATATAATAACACTAGTCGCAAGTATTACGTCCGTTCTTACGATAACACTCGGTG
Source organism: Sipunculus nudus (assembly GCA_026874595.1). NCBI lineage: Eukaryota > Metazoa > Annelida > Sipuncula > Golfingiida > Sipunculidae > Sipunculus > Sipunculus nudus. The sequence continues at coordinate 22,266,766 of CM049322.1, read as the reverse complement.
TCTGTAATGTTTGTGTTCATATGGTAATACTATTCGCCAGAACTATGTTCGTTCATATGATAACACTCGGTGTGAGTAGTTTGTCTGTTTATATGATGACCCTAGTCGCCAGTATTAAGTCCGTTCATATGATAACACTATTCGCCAGAGTAAAGTTCGTTCAAATGGTAACACTCGGTGTCAGTACTTTGTCTGTGTATTTAATAACATAATTTGCCAGTAATGCGTCTGTTAATATGATAACACTCGGTGTCAGTAGTTTGTCTGCTCATATGACAACAATAGTCGCCAGTATTACGTCCGTTCATATAATAACACTCGGTGTCAGTAGTTTGTCTGTTCATATGATAACATTAGTCGCCAGTATTACGTCCGTTCACATGATTACAGTCAGTGTCAGTAGTTTGTCCGTTCATAATCAAACATTATACGCCAGAATGTCGTCCGTTCACATGATAACACTGGGTTTCATTAGTTTCTCTGTTCATATGATAACACTAGTCGTCAGTGGTACGTCCATACACATGATAACACACTGTGTCTGTAATGTTTGTGTTCATATGGTAATACTATTCGCCAGAACTATGTTCGTTCATATGATAACACTCGATGTCAGTAGTTTGTCTGTTTATATGATGACCCTAGTCGCCAATATTAAGTCCGTTCATATGATAACACTATTCGCCAGAGTAAAGTTCGTTCAAATGGTAACACTCGGTGTCAGTAGTTTGTCTGTGTATTTAGTAACTTAATTTGCCAGTAATGCATCTGTTCATATGATAACATTAGTCGCCAGTATTACGTCCGTTCATATGATAACACTCGGTGTCAGTAGTTGGTCTGTTCATATGATAACATAAGTCGCCAGTAATGCGTCTGTTCACATGATAGCACTCGGTGTCAGTAGTTTGTCTGTTCATATGATAACATGAGTCGCCAGTAATGCGTTCGTTCACATGATAACACTCGGTGTCAGTAATGTTTGTGATCATATGATAATACTAGTCACCAGAACTATGTTCATTCATATGATAACACTCGGTGTCAGTAGTTTGTCTGTTCATATGATAACACTAGTCGCTAGTAATACGTCCGTTCACCTAATAACACTCGGTGTCAGTAGCATGTCTGTACGTATGATTAATCTATGCGCCAGTATTACTTCCGTTGACAAGATAAAACTCAGTGTCGGTAGTTTGTCTGTTCATATAATAACACTCGGTGTCAGTAGTTTGTCTGTTCATATGATAACAATAGTCGCCAGTATTACGTCTGTTCACATGATAACACTCGGTGTCAGTAGTTTATCTGTTCATAATATAACACTATTCGCCAGAATAACGTCAGTTCACATGATTACACTCGGTGTTAGTAGTTTGTCTGTGTATTTGATAACATAATTCGCCAGTAACACGGCCATTCACATTATAACACTCGGTGTCAGTAATGTTTGTGTTCATATGATAACACTATTCGCCAGTATAACGTCTGTTCATATAATTACCCTCGGTGTCAGTAATTTGTCTGTTCATATGATAACACTATTCGCCAGTATTACCTCCGTTCATATGAACACACTCGGTGTCAGTAGTTGGTCAGTTCATATGATAACAGTCTCTGCCGCTAGTATGTTTGATTATAGGATTAATCTTACCTAGGAACGTTTTTCTCTTTCCGTATTGCAGTTTAGAATGAATAGATTGTTCATTGTCCATAAACCTTATCCATTTGACGGGTTTTTTTATCGGCCTTTTTTAATTGATCATTTAGCTGTTAATTTCTTGTGTATCTCTTTGAAGGCACCAGTGCTGTACCAACGACTACAGATGTGGTTACAACGATTAGCGCACGGTCCCGTCAAGCTTATGGTATGGTTGCTTTTGTACCACCATCCACCACGGCAAAATATTGGAAGAACGATTTCTTTGATCTGGGTCAAATTCTCTCCACCAGGGGATCATTTTTATATCTAAAGGCTGAAAACCTATCTGGAGGATATCAATAAGGAGATTATTTTTCAATTCGATATATCATTGGTTTATTATCGAATAAGTCAAGTGTTTCATTTTATCAACCTTATCACATACCAAACGTCGTTTAAATCGTATTGTCCTTTCGCGACAATAAGGTGTGAAAATAAGTATCGAGAGATGTTGAAAGAGTGTTACATATATTTCATCTTAAAGCATTCAAGTGTGAGTAAAATAATGATCAACAATAGAGACCACTACATTTTCGCAAAATGTTTCAGCAGAATGTTTTAAGAGTTTAAGTACAGGCAGGTATATAATGTTGGTTACGCGGTCAATCATTCATAAAAAAAAATTACGTATCTCCTGCGTATCCTAAAAACTAGGAGTATGATATGGCAGGGCATTTGCAAATGATACCCGTCATTTATCAAAGTCTTGGGGGAAAAGTGAAAGTCAAGGTAAACAGAGAAAAGTGCAAATATATCACTTGTGACTTAATATAAAACCGTTCTTGAAAATTAGCCGATTTGGAATTCTGGTGCAAACGTAGGTGCGAAAGTCCTTTACATCGGACGTTTTCAAAGCTATTTACCAGTATTAAAATGTCATTGAAGTCAAAACCTGATTTACTTATTTAGCCACACTACCACAAGGGGACAGACAAATACAGACACAGCTGAAAGATTGCATAGATGTAGAGACAACAGACGAAACGGGCATAGAAAGTCATATGATATACTATGATATGAATCATATCAAAGTATAAGAATGACACGCAAATGTATAAACCCTAACCCGGATGCCGAGAGGAGACAGGTCATTCTTTGCCTCTTTGAAAATGTAAATTCAGTTATACAGTTATTGAGTACATCAAGTAATAACTGAGTATATAAAAATGTAACAATGTTAACATTGGTATATTTTTATATGATTAGTTATTACCTGATGTACTCAATAAGTTCATAACTAAATTTACACTTTATGAAACTTTGCTATAGTACCTTTCGAAGTAATGTCTTTTATACCTAGTTATTTAATTGATTCAGTAATTCTATGAGGCCCATGTATGTGTATACGTCTGTTTGGGTGGGCGTGTCCCACCGCATTCCACCCGAATCTGATGACCGATGGCAGCCGGTAACAGTATATAAAAGTAGTTCAGTGAAATATTCTTACTGCTTTTAACCTTTTCACCACATATTTTTTATACAATGGGTTCTTTATTGCCCATTATACCATCCTGGTACAATGTTTCAACAGATCTTGTCACTACTTTTATTTTTATTAACAAGCACAAAATAATTCATGGTGAATCATATTTTAGGTATAAATACATTACCTATGTATTACTTGTAAATGTTGAGAAAAGAGCAGAACCTGTGAAAATAAATTCCTTTATGACCCTTTAAAAAACCTTGGTTCATGAAAAATGGGCCAGAACAGGTGTCAACGCGCGCTGTCTAAGCTTCAGCTGATTAGGTGCCTGTAAAATGTATGTTCATATGATAACGCTAGATGTCAGTAGTATGTCTGTCCATTGGACAGCACAAGGTGCCATTTGAATGCCTGATTTTATGATAACACAAGGGGCCATTAATATGTCTCATAATAAAATACCAGTAGGTGTCAGTGATATGTCTGCTTACATGTTAACACTTGGTACCAAAACTTCTTATTATAAGAATATATTCGGGGTCATTCATGTGTCTAATGTTATGAAAACACAAGGTACTATTTGTATGTGTTCTTATGTTAATACTATGTACTATTGGGATGCCTCTTCATATGATAAAACTAGGTGTCAAGTGTATGTCTGGTCATACGATAACACTAGGTGCGAAGTGTAGGTCTGATCATCTGATAACATTAGGTGCCAACTGTATGTCTGTTCATATGATAACACTAGATGCCGGTAATATGTCTGTTCATATGATAATATTCGGTGTCAGTAGCATGTCAGTTCATATGAATACATCAGGTGGCACTATATGTCTGATTTTATGACAATATTAGGTGACCTAAGCAAGTTATTCTATCTTTGTATTGTGTTAAGGACTCCTGTTTTATTCATAGCCTGTTTACCTTAAATAACTGTAAGACTTTTAAGGTGTCTTATCTTATGTTTACATTCGTCATAACTCAGGGTCAACAAAATAAAACAATGAGTAACAACAAGAAAAGATGTCCCTCTGATTATATTTGATGACTAGCTTATGTCCGACCACATGGTAACCTGCTGGTATTTATATATGTGAAATCAGGATAACATAAGGAGAAAATCGAACCTACAAAGCGAACTCTGCTGATTTTAATTCAACCGTTAAGCTTATAAAGTCAGATATATAGAAGAATATTGAAGAGCTTTATGGTTATAATATGATCCATAAAGTAATTCATTCGACGGCGTATATAATCGGTTTTTCTCATTGATCATTTAACTGTTACTTTCATGCTTATCTCTTTCAACGCCCCGGTACCGTGCCAACGACTACAGGTGTTGTAGCAACGATTAGTGTACGGTCCCATCAGGTTAATGCTATGGCAGTCTTTGTACCACCATCCACCATAATATAGTACCGCGCAAGCTTTCGAAGATTGGTCATTATCTTTATCCTTCGTTGAGAACATCATGCCATTATGTCGTGCCATTCCTCCAAGATTCGCTGTCCCTGATTCTCCACCAATTGTCAGTCGGAAATTGTCACCTTCGTCAGCAACTTTAAACAGTGTATATTCGGCGTAATACGCTACGCCGGAATCCCAAATTTTGAAGTCTATTCGGAGCTTGTAATTAGCCTGATTCGTGAGAAAATGAATAAATTCATTTCCCGCCCAGTAGTCTGATTGGGGGTCTCCAAAGCCGTATTTGTAATCGTTCCATTCCCGATTGAAGTTCACTGAATCACTGAATCTCCTCAGCAGTACGGTCCACTTCACATCCGACATCTCACAAAAAACACGTGACGCTGCATACGCCCGCTGAGGCTTGACAGAGTAAACACCTGTTCTTCGTTGACCACGTTTAAAGACCTCTGAGCAATCTGTAAAACAGACATTAAAATGAAACTGCGAATTTACAATTATAGCAAATTCCTATCAGTATCTCGCTAAAAGGTGATAAATTATGACTTTAATCCATGAAGCATGATTAATTGACTAAAGAAGAATGTTTTAGAAATATTTGCCCGTTATTAGTCCGGCGTATATCAGCTCGGATCAGATTCGTTTAATCAGGTTTCAGTGCATTTCGTGATGTCATGGGCACCGAGTCAGTAAAAAATTCGACAATAGTTATTATTTCAAATAACGGTTTGCCCAAGATTCCGTGATGTAATCACCATTGCCATGCGATCAATATGTTACCCTTAGTTGGGTTTTCAGGAGCAGTTCAGTGACCGTAAAGAGCGAAGGTTGGTTTCTCGGTTAATTTGTCTACTCTAGAGGTAGATTAAACAATTTAGCGAGGAGTCCCCTGTGAAAGTGTGGGCGGAATCCATGAGAGCCGGAAATCCAAAATCCGTCCACCATTTTAAATGTAACAAAAAACAAATAATCATGTCTGCCATTGTGACAGTTGCTCTAATACTTTTCAGGATGCGGGGGGGGGGGGTCAGAAATCGATACATTTTACGTCATTTTGGGTGATTTGATTGATTTTGAAGTGCCATATATTCGAAGATGTCTACTGGTATTCAGGCCAGAAAGGCTACTTTCTTCGAAACCCGGGCCAACTTCAGACTGTGAATGCGATTCTTATAAAAAATATATTTATATTAGGATTTAATAATTTTTCATGGGAATTTGAGAAAATCATATATATTTTTATGTTTGTTCACGTATTCTTTTATTATGTAGTGTTTAATTATATGTAGTTCAGTATGGATATATAAAGCTGTTTACATTTCACGTGTATTTCATTTAAGTGTATTTAGAAAGTTGCCTATTAAAAAAAATAAATAAATAAAAAAAACAATAATATGCTTCTTAGTTGTAGAATGACTGAAGGAGCAGGATTATTATTAGTCTGATAATTTCAATTATTGGAAGGCCAACAAGAAGGAGAAAAAAAAAACAATTGCATATAAAGTAATTTTATAGACTTTAAACTGAATGTTATGTAAGGCTCTTATGCATCTAGTTTAAATCTGTCTTTTATCACATCCTGACATGTATAAGGGAAAGTTATATATGAACCAAAAATAATATCCAATTGATCATGTCATGTTTACCTTGCGTTAAAGCCGCTATGAGAAGAAAAAGAGACATTTTCACGAAGCATAAATAATACCTGTGGCCTTACCTACAGATCTTTTTATATTTTTCCATCCACATGTATATTCGTCGAACAATCAATCTATCTAAATACTTTTTGATTAAAATAATGATACATGAGCCTAGTTCTGTTCCATATTATTATAGCCAACATAGTCAAAACTTCCAGAAGAGCCTGTAATGGAGACGACATTGAAAGTAAACCTAAAAGTTTGGCGGCCATCTTGGATTATAGGGCTAAAATAGGTAAAAAATACACTTGACTTCAGTTATGAATTTCCGGACACCAGAAACCCGAGAATCCATATACTGAAGATTAATGTAGGCAATATCATTGAAACCAGCGGCGTCAATTTATTTTCAAGGGGGGGGGGGGGCGACATACTCACACGCACACCAACATATATATATATATATATATATATATATATATATATATATATAGCGTCTGTATGACGAAAACCAGTAGGAACTGCCGCAACTGTCAGCACCAAGCTTTGTGGTATTATTGATCATGGGACTGGTTGTTTGTAAGCAATAGGTTGTCCTATTTTGTTAGGTTTGCCCCCCCCCCAAAAAAAAAATAACTCCTTACATTACCTGGCTTATTCATTGGAGGTGATCAAAAGATGACTAAATAAGTACGAGGTAAGACGAATTATTATAAGATTTGTGTTTGCTTTATTTTCATTTTGCTGATCTCAAGTGTTTGTATTCCTAATGTTATGACCAGTACCCAGAATATTGATCCCATGACTGGTATGTCAGTGTAAGTTGCAAGTTTCGCCACCTATGCTGACTTGAGTCAAAATGATCTTTTCCAGTTCTTCCTACTCAATTCAGGTAATGAAAAAGATATCTCTTATGTGTGGGATAGCGTTACCTTAGCGTAGATAAATTTATATTCGCTTATTGTTGTATTTGATATTTGATTTTACCTACAATGTGCTTTACCAAACTTTGACCATGTGACTTTTACGAGTATATAAACTACAGATTGCACCATTTATGGTCACCTATCTTCTGCAAGCAAAACCAGTACATTTTTAGTGTTTTTTTTTCTAAATAGCAAGAAAATGTACGATTGACTAGAGGTGAAATAGTATTTCTTAGTTCCCCTCTCTATTGTTCCATCATTATTCGCGATTATAAACAATGCAAACAGATAATGTAAAAATATTAAGTTTCTTTTTTTGAAAGGCAGACTGCAATTGTATCAGTGTGATATATATATATATATATAGGCACAACTAGTTATCTCTAGACCTTGGATGTTCAGATCTTTTGTATATATGTTCTCTTAAAATCTCCTTAGTAGAATTAGATCACTGACCAATATAGATTCAGCTGAGCATTATGACTAGTGGGGCACTTAGTAAAATTAAACATTTAAAATCAACAAAAGAGGTAACAGATTATTATGTATGTAAGATATAGAATTTGTTTACATATGTAAAGTTTCATTGTTCAGCGTGAATGTTTGCTGTGTGATAAAAACTCCCTAAAGAATTGTTTGTTTCATTGATTATTTCACAACTAGGCCCTTGTGTATTTTGAACTTTCATATCCCAAAATAAAACGATCTAAGTAATATTCAATGTTAGGTTTAAAGGGAAAATAAGAAATATCAGTTTATAAGTTCATAATCATATAAATATGCAATCGCTTTCTGACAGACAAACATTAAATCTTACATTGAGTGAATATGAAAATCATTTCCTTTTTTTTTTATTTTCGATTATCACCGGGGTTTTACAACTCTATTATATCTTATAGTTATTTCAAGCCTGGCTACTTTGACAAATGAAGTCATAAGAAAAGAAGCACTTCGAAGGAATTAAAAAAAAATCACCAGAAGAATGACAAATCAGTAATTTCCATGATTTTTTTTTATCATGTGTGTTTCTAGTTTTTGTAATAAATAAAAAAAAATATGAAAACAAAACATTGAGAACATTTATTTCGATTTGGTGATCTAACAGTTACAATTATATCCTAGTAAGGGTGAGATAAGGGGCAAAATTAAGGGCAAAACCCTAAACCCCACTGATATTATAATTTTTCAGTACAATGTACAATGTTCAGTCAGTGATTAAAATGATCTCCCTTAAATTTGGGGAATGACAGGGCCACAATTTGCTTTTACCGATTAGTAAAAAATGGCATTTCAAAGATTTAAACAAAATGATATTTTTTGCACTCTATGGTGCAAGTACATAGCCCAAGGCAAACCATGCTGCCCTAATTAGGCAAAAGGCAGTAAGTGCTCTAAAGATGATTTTGAGTAATTGCCCTTTAAAGTGTTTTTAAGTGTCCCATTAAGACCAATATCAGCAGGTACCGAACTTTATATTTTATATGTACGATATTATAGCAGTATTTAACTGGTTACTGGAGGAAGGCTTCCAGGCATTTGTTTTTTTTAAATATTGCTAGAACTGTCTTTTGCCTCATTACTGCAGAAGCGATTATATATTACCTCCTAAAGGCAAAAAGCAGTAACTGCACAGTCGTTGATTCTGAATTTGATTAATTACCCTTTCCAAGTGGTTCAAGTGTCACATCACATCATTAACACAAAATTTTTCCAGACTGACGTTAACATCACCTTAAAACCATGGCAACTAGCTCACAAAATGTAATTTTAGTTTTGTAAACAAAATAAGGCATAATAAAAATAAACCACAGATGCGCTCTGCATAGGGAATTCTACTTATACAAGTAGATGTCTTTTCCTATAGGTATTTTGTTTAACATATTCTATAATATTTTCTCTATATTGGTCAACTTATTTTGATTTTGTAATTGTTCCATCTCTTACTTGATTAACCAGAACTTGAAAAATGAAGTTAGGCTATGTTTTAATAATGACACAAATGTCTATTAATGTTTCCACTCAGACCATTATTTGAATATATTTATGGCACTGAAATCGACCAGAACAGTAAACAATTCGTTTAGCAAATAATAACATTGTTTCAAGAATGAAGATAATATTGATAATAAACATTAGGACATGATTATAGAAATTTGAACCTAAGACTGTATTCAGCTACAGGCAAAGTTTGTTTAGATATTTTAATAAGGTTAACCATCATGTCCTTTGATGTCTTAAATCTGCTTAACCTGACATAATACTAAGTTCAGTTTCCTCAACGAGATTGTTTAACGTAAAGATCTTTTAACAAATATTTAAAAATTACTTTATTGGGATATGCCGGAAAAAAATACCACAGCCTGTCTACATGTAAAGTTTTAACTTCTCTGGGTTGATTGTCTAACTTTATGCTCGGGTAATGATACATTTTCTGAGCTTCTGAAGTATTACAACTTGTGTCTTTGCTTCCCAAAATAAAAATATAGGACAGCTATTTACGGTCAGGTATGCTAAAATTTAGTGAAAAAGTCGAATATTTCTTTATGTGAATCGTGATCTTTGCGTCTAAACGAAGTGTCCTCTGTTGGGGAATAAATAAGTGTCATTGTAAAAAATACAAAAAAATGATTAAATATGACAACATTAAAGTGGTGGTACCAGTCTTCAGCAGCATTTCAAGATTTTCAGGGATAATTTTTTAGATCATATTTCATAAAAAATATACATAGCCCTTCCCGAAGTCCGATCCTGTATAAATTTACTAAATTTTACTTATATATACTGAAAAATCCCCCCCCCCCCGGTATCTGTATTAGTACATTATGGTTATTTCTTATCCCCCATACCCAAGACAATCTAGTGGCATTTAAAGTTTGGATTTGCAATGTGCTGCCGATCCCATTTTGCCATTTCTGCTCAGTGGAAGAATAGATCCATGGCTGAAATATGTGATTCTCAAAATTATAAGTAAAGCCTGTACTTTCGTCCAAGATGACCTGTTAGGACGCTGTTTGTCAAGCTGGAACTTCAAAAGTACTGAGGATATTAGTTGGACCCTTCTGAATGTAGAGCCAGAACTGTAATATATCAATCTGTAATATATTTCTATCTCCCTTAGATAACCTAAAATGCCCCCTCTTCTCTCTCTCTCTCTCTCTCTCTCTCTCTCTCTCTCTGTATATATATATATATATATATATATATATATATATATATATATATATATATATATATATAATATTGTCGTGTCCGTATTTCCCCATAGTGTCAAGTTTTTCCTGCTTTATAGTTTCACAATCTATTATGTTTTAATTTGTTATACATCTTTTCTGCAGAGCCATAGAATTCATCTGCATGTCGGAGAAAGATTCATATATCTTAGTGTTTCAGAAAGAAAATTTATTGCTATTGAAGATTTGAGCATTAACTCATTTTCGCCCAAACATGGACTTACTGCCCTTTGCCTTAGCACGGCAGCATGCATGTCTTCCAATCCTGTTAAGTAAGTTAACACTGGACTGCTAGGGTTTTGTTTGAGACGTACTTACTGAACTCCTGAGTCAAAGCAGGTTAGAATAAAATTAGATTTGATCAACAACTTATTTTATTACTAGTAATTTGGGCTTATCACTAGCATTTACTTGACTTGGTATTAACATAAAACAGGAACAGGATGAGTCATCGCACTTACTGGCAATATAGCAAACTAGTATATATTTGTGTTAAAACATTTTTTGCCCGTAGGTTCAAATAAACATTTAGTTTTCGTTACAGAAAGTTTTATTTTATTACAAATCTATTTCCTGTAAGAAATGTTAACAGTATTAACAGAGCCTAGTCAGGTACGGCGGCCTAGTTTGTACGATATCACAAGTGACTAAGGCATCAAAATAGCAAAAACTTACAAATAAAAATATACTGGTCAATATGATTTGTTACCCTTTTCTTTTTTATCAGACGGAGAAATGCAAAACCCATTTTTTAAACAATTAGCCGAGTACCCGTGCCTGCATACTTGTAATGTGTGACATTCGGCTTGCGACATCCGAGTTTTAGTCTATATATCGGCACCCGATAGCAGCCGAGTTGAATAATTTGGGAGGAATAACCAACCAGGGTTCGATAAGTGCGTGAGTATGCAACACAAAAGTACTCAAAACGGCAACCAGGCATTAATTGTTAGTGGAAATGGGACATGTATCTGCTACATGGTGCTACATGAACGGAATAACACCTTTCGGTGACCACGCCCAAAACCACAAATCTTAGTTGGGTGCCAGATATGTATCCCCCCTAAAAGGCTTCAGACATCATTAATCACTTCATAAAAACCAAACTGGTCACGGGTGTTCTAATCAGAAATACACCTAGTATTTTTTTTAATAAATTAGCTAAGATTATTCAAATTGATTTGATACAGGGTTAGGAAAAGTATTCGTATCTTTGGAATTTAGAAATTTATGCACACATACACCTTTAAAAAAACATTGATAGCGATTGTCTACATTGATAAACTCCAAACTGGTGAGAACAGCTTCACATATATTATGCGTCAGCTTAGCCACCTTATTTAATGGGTGTATTAGTGAAGCTACCTTCCCCACTGAATGTAAATCCGCAAGAATCACTCCCATATACAAAGGTAAAGGATCCAAAGTAGATATTAATAATTATCGGCCTATTTCTGTTCTTCCCCATTTAGCATGCATATTTGAAAACGTTCTACATGCTCAAATTCTGTACCACTTAAATCAACATGACTTAATAACTCATGATCAATCTGCTTTCTTGAAAAACCACTCGACTCAAACAAGTTTACATAAAGTTGTGGACAATTGGCTCCATGCCATTGATACTAAACGTTTCACAGGGGCTTGCTTCTTCGATCTCAAGAAATGTTTCGACACCATCAGTCATGACATTCTCTTAGAAAAAAAAAACATTACGGTTTCCATGGTAAATCACATGAACTGATTAAGAACTATCTCTCCGATAGATCTCATGCTGTTATAAAAGCATCCTGTGAAAATTGGAATACCCCAAGGTTCTGTACTAGGACCCATATTATTTTTAATTTATGTAAATGATATTACTGGAAACACAGGCAATTGTCAATGTAATCTTTTTGCGGATGACACCATTATTTACTATACAAGTAATGATCCTGCCAAAATCAGACAGGAACTTCAACACGGTGTCACTACTTGATCTAAATGCTTTTATAATAATAAGCTTTCAATTAATATTGAAACTAGACGACCATAGGTCGAACGCTTGCCGGAAATCGGAAGTGAAACACATTCGGACAGACAGAACATATTGTCTGTTTTCTATTAATGGAATGACTCTCCGGGACATTGCTGAGAATATGTGGCCCATAGAATGACATATGAGACAAAAGAACAGGCAAGCAGACAAAGCTGACAACAAAAGACGAACAGACAGACATACTGACTTTGTGAGACAAGATTGACACCAGATTACTTTACCTAGTTATGGAGAAGATTCAAAGGAAGAAAATGAATTATAATATATGTAATTTAGATTTATAGATTTGGAGGCATGGCGAATTAATGATATACTTGGGAGGTTCGACTGTAGCGCCCTCTAGCGGACATATTCCGAAGACGACAAATGCGTTTCGTATTATTAGTGTATGACATGAGATATCCCAGTTTCAAAAGGATTCCGTCAAAGCTGTGGCCTGTAGAATGCTATATGTAAGGCGTAAGAACCAGCAATCAGGCGACTTTGAGGATAACGTATAAACAGATGGACACACTGACAAAGTGACAGTAGATTGAAACAAGATGCCTTAATCAGGTTATGGAGAAGACTCAAAGGAAGAAAATAAGCTATAGTTTATGTAACTGAGGCTTTGGGTGTAGAGATATTGCCAATCTAATGGTATGTGTGTGAGGGTCATGTGCAGTGCCCACTAGTGGCCATATCCGGAAAATGAAAAATCTATTTCTAGATATTAGTGTAAGACATAAGGTGTAATAGTTTCAAAAGGATTACGTCAAAACTGTGGCCTATAGAATGCTATATGTGAGACGCAAGAACCAGCAAGCAGGCGAATTTGAGGACATCTGACAATCAGACGGACACACTGACAAAGTGACTCAAGATTGAGTCCAGATGACTACTCAAGGTTATGGAGAAGACTTAAAGGAAGAAAAAAGCTACAGTTTATGTAACTGAGGTTTATAGTTTGGAGATATTACCAAAGCATGATATGTTGGGAGAGGTTCGAGTTCAGCGCCCCCTAGCGGCCATATCCGGAAAATGGAAAATATGTTTCGAGATATTAGTGTAAGACTTAAGATGTAATAGTTTCAAAAGGATTCTTTCAAAACTGTGGCCTGTAGAATGCTATATGTGAGACGCAAGAGCAAGCAGGCTTATTTGAGGACAACTGACAAACAGACGGACACACTGACAAAGTGACACAAGATTGAGACCAGATGACATTATCAGTTTATGAAGAAGACTCAGAGGGAAAAAATAAGCTATAGTTTATGTAATTGAGGCTTTGGGTTTTAGAGATATGGCCAATGTAATGATATGTGTGTGAGGGTCGTGTGCAGCGCCCCCTAGCAGCCATATTCAAAAAATGAAAAAACGATTTCGAGATACTAGTGTAGGACTTATGATATGTCAGTTTCAAAAAGATTCCTGCAATAATGTGGCCTTTGGCGCAAGATGAATGAAATCTCGAAATATCTCTATTCACGAGATATTTTACGAGATACTGCAAGACTTGTTATAAAATCTTGTAGTACTAGTTGAATGCTACCTGATGCAAAAACCTAGATTACTCTAGCTTTAAAACTGACAAAGTTAGAAAAATAAGACCCCTTATTTTCAAATATCATGACTTTTCCCCAAAATTCGTAACCACGGTTACGGCAAATTTGAGTCAGCTACACACAAGATGACAGGCCTTGGAATGACGATTAAAATGAGCTATTGTTGAAGTAGATACGACTAATAGTCACAAAGATATGAAGAAAAAACCGTTTTGAGAAGTTTTGACGACCTTGACCATGACCTTTGACCTATTTTGGCCAAACAGACATACGCAACTGACCAATATGCTTGCCGAAATCTTTGATTCCGGCAAGCAACAAACAGACATACGCAACTGAGCAATATGCTTGCCGAAATCGAAGATTTCGGCAAGCAACAAACAGACATACGCAACTGAGCAATATGCTTGCCGAAATCGAAGATTTCCGGCAAGCAATAAAGTTGTGACTGTGCCTCCAACATGTATGATAATAGACAGGGCCCGGAAAGGCCGTCACGCACCGCTGCACACGCCGGCCGCCCACCGTAGGGACCCTGCCGGCACTTGCGGCGACGGCACGTGACTTCGTGGTTTGGTGAAACACGGCGCGAGATTTGACGAGACTTACAATGCGACCCCTGAATGTGACTGCGAGTGTCCGACGCTATCCGGCGCTGCAGACCATGTGTCTGTGGTGTAAAAAATGACATTTCTTTGAATGGTCACGTGTTCTCGTTTCACGAGAAACGGTGCGAGATATGACGAGACTTGCGATTGAATGACTAAGAACTAGACGGATGCTGTCTAACGCCGAAAACCAGCCCTTTCTATGGCAAATATCAACAGAGATAGAAGCAGGTAAACTTTGTATTTTCAAGTTGTCACGTTTTACCCCAAAATTTGGTAACCATGGTAACGGCAGTACAAAGCTATATGTGCGGAGGAATGAGCCAATGTTCCTAGTTTCAGATACCACAAAAAAAATGGTGTCACGTTTAATATTTTTTGAGATATTGCAGAAAAATGATATGTTACAGTGTTTCAGGTACCACGCCCCCTGGTGGCTATTTCCAAAAAATGAAAAACTGATTTCGAGATCTTTATAAAATAACACAAAATATATCAATTTCAAAGCCATTGTTAAAAAAATGCAACCTGTAGGTCATATTTAATGAAATCTCGAAGACTCTCGTTTGACGAGAAACGGTGCGAGATTTTGCAAGATTTTTGATTGGATCACCGAGAACTCACCAAGGGCTACAAGATGCAAAAAAATTGACCTCTCCAGCATAAAAACTGACAGAGTTAGAAGCTGAAAACTGCATATTTTCAAAATTCAAAAGTTTTACCCCAAAAGTAGAGAAATCTGGCAATAGCGCACTTTGGCACCTATGCGCTAAAATAAGCCCATGGACCCCAGTTGAAGGTGCTGTGATGGAAATGGCCCAATGTTTAATAGTTCTGGAGGTATAGCACCAAAACAAATGTTCATGTTTTTTCATCTGCAACGCCCCCTGGCGGCCATTTCCAAAATCTGAAAAAACAATTTCGAGATATTCTTGTGTTACATAAAATATCTCAGAATCAGTACAATTGCTGCAAATTTGAAAAATATCACGAAACTCCATGATTTCTCCCCAAAATTGCGTAACCATGGTATTAGCAAATTTAAGTAAGCTACATGTCAAAAGAAAGGCCAGGTGATGACGAAAAAAATGAGCTATTGCAGAAGTGGATAAGCCTATTTATGGCGAAGTTATAGTGCAAAAACCGTTAACTATACCTGTCGTGACCTTGACCTTTGACCTTTGACCTATTTTAACCAAAAACAATAGGGCACCTAGAAATTATGTTTTTCATCATCCCTGTAAGTTTCCAGGCAATTGTGGCAAAATTGTGGCCAGGAGAGTGCAGACAAACAAACAAACAAGATGACCAGAGGTCACGCGCTTGCCGGAAATGGAAATGATACAGACAGATAGACAGAGAGTGCATGTAGAAACAGTTATATGAATGAGCAACATTGTGGGGGCAGCAGAAACGGATAATATGTTTATTTATGCATGCTGACCTTTAACAGCTGCATATCTTTCTAGTGTAAAAGGGACCAAGTTCAAATTTTTTCATGAAATCCCGTTAATCTCGTTTGACAAGAAGCAGTGAGATGTTTTCAGGTTTGTCATGTCAAGCTGGTGATATGTGACAAAATGCCGAAAACTAGAACTACTTTGTTGTAAAAGGCGCCGAGTTATAAGCATTTCAGTGACATCTCGTTTGTTCACATTGCACAAGATATGGTGCGAGATTTGGGCAGACTTATGGCTTTATCTAATAAAGCAGTTCATATGTGACACAATGCTGAAAACTAGACCTTCGTACCTGTAAAAATCGCCGAGTTAAAAGCATTTTGGTGAAATCTCGTGTTTTCTCGTTTGACGAGATATGGTGCGAGATTGTGCCTGACTTGGAGTTCTGTCATGTCAAGCGGGTCATGTGGAACTAAATGCCGAAAACTAGACCTGTCTAGCTGCAGTTCCGTGAAATGTCGTGTTTTCTCGTTTGACGGGATACGGTGCGAGATTTTGCCTGACATGCATGTCTGTCGTGTCAAGCTGGTCTAGTGGAACAAAATGCCGAAAACCAGACGTGTCTATCTGTAAAACTCGCCGAGTTATAACCAATGCAGTGAAATCTCATGTTTTCTCGTTTGATGAGATATGGTGCGACATTCGGCCTGACTTTCAGTTCTGTCATGTCCAGCAGGTCATGTGAAAGAAAATGCCGAAAACTAGACCTGTCTAGCTGTAAAACTCGCCGAGTTATAAGCATTTCCGTGTAATCTCGTGTTTTCTCGTTTGACGAGATAGGGTGCGAGATTTGGCCTGACTTGCACATCTATCGTGTCAAGCTGGTCATGTGGAAGGAAATGCCGGAAACCAGACGTGTCTAGCTGTAAAACTGGCCGAGTTATAAGCATTTCCGTGAAATTTCGTGTTTTCTCGTTTGACGAGATACGGTGCGAGATTTTGCCAGACTTGCATATCTGCCGTGTCAAGCTGGTCTAGTGGAACTAAATGCCGAAAACCAGACATGTCTAGCTGTAAAACTGGCCCAGTTATAAGCATTTCCGTGACATCCCGTGTTTTCTCGTTTGACGAGATACGGTGCGAGATTTGGCTTGTCTTGCAGCTCTGTCGTGTCAAGCTTGTTTGGTGGAACGAAATGCCGAAAACCAGACCTGTCTAGCTGTAAAAGTCGCCGAGTTATAGGCATTTCCGCGAAGTCTCGTTTTTTCTCGTTTGACGAGATATGGCGCGAGATTTGGCGTGAATTTCAGTTCTGTCGTGTCAAGCTGGTCATGTGGAACAAAATGCCGAAAACTAGATCTGCCTAGCTTAAAAACTGACAAAGTTACAAAAAAATGGTCGTGTTATTTCCAATTTCCATGATTTTTGCCCAAAAAATGTAACCATGGTAACGCCAAATTTAAGTAAGCTACATATCAAAAGAAAGGCCAGGTGATGACGAAAAAAATGAGCTATTGCAGAAGTGGATAAGCCTATTTATGGCGAAGTTATAGTGCAAAAACCGTTAACCATACCTGTCGTGACCTTGACCTTTGACCTTTGACCTATTTTAACCAAAAACAATAGGGCACCTAGAAATTATGTTTTTCATCATCCCTGCAAGTTTCAAGGTGATTGTGGCAAAATTGTGGCCAGGAGAGTGCAGACAAACAAACAAACAAACAGACAAACAGACATACGCAACTGAGCAATATGCTTGCCGAAATCGAAGATTTCCGGCAAGCAATAAAGTTGTGACTGTGCCTCCAACATGTATGATAATAGACAGGGCCTGGAAAGGCCGTCACGCACCGCTGCACACGCCGGCCGCCCACCGTAGGGACCCTGCCGGCACTTGCGGCGACGGCACGTGACTTCGTGGTTTGGTGAAACACGGCGCGAGATTTGACGAGACTTACAATGCGACCCCTGAATGTGACTGCGAGTGTCCGACGCTATCCGGCGCTGCAGACCATGTGTCTGTGGCGTAAAAATGACAGAATTATAGGCATTTCTTTGAATGGTCACGTGTTCTCGTTTCACGAGAAACGGTGCGAGATATGACGAGACTTGCGATTGAATGACTAAGAACTAGACGGATGCTGTCTAACGCCGAAAACCAGACCTTTCTATGGCAAATATCAACAGAGATAGAAGCAGGTAAACTTCGTATTTTCAAGTTGTCACGTTTTACCCCAAAATTTGGTAACCATGGTAACGGCAGTACAAAGCTACATGTGCGGAGGAATAAGCCAATGTTCCTAGTTTCAGATACCACAAAAAAAATGGTGTCACGTTTAATATTTTTTGAGATATTGCAGAAAAATGATATGTTACAGTGTTTCAGGTACCACGCCCCCTGGTGGCTATTTCCAAAAAAATGAAAAACTGATTTCGAGATATTTATAAATAACACAAAATATATCAATTTCAAAGCCATTGTTAAAAAAATGCAACCTGTAGGTCATATTTAATGAAATCTCGAAGACTCTCGTTTGACGAGAAACGGTGCGAGATTTTGCAAGATTTTTGATTGGACCACCGAGAACTCACCAAGGGCTACAAGATGCAAAAAAAATGACCTCTCCAGCATAAAAACTGACAGAGTTAGAAGCTGAAAACTGCATATTTTCAAAATTCAAAAGTTTTACCCCAAAAATAGAGAAATCTGGCAATAGCGCACTTTGGCACCTATGCGCAAATATAAGCCCATGGTACCCAGTTGAAGGTGCTGTGATGGAAATGGCCCAATGTTTAATAGTTCTGGAGGTATAGCACGAAAACAAATTTTCATGTTTTTTCATCTGCAACGCCCCCCGGCGGCCATTTCCAAAATCTGAAAAAAACAATTTCGAGATATTCTTGTGTTACATAAAATATCTCAGAATCAGTACGATTGCTGCAAATTTGAAAAATATCACGAAATTCCATGATTTCTCCCCAAAATTGCGTAACCATGGTAACAGCAAATTTAAGTTAGCTACATGTCAAAAGAAAGGCCAGGTGATGACGAAAAAAATGAGCTATTGCAGAAGTGGATAAGCCTATTTATGGCGAAGTTATAGTGCAAAAACCGTTAACCATACCTGTCGTGACCTTGACCTTTGACCTTTGACCTATTTTAACCAAAAACAATAGGGCACCTAGAAATTATGTTTTTCATCATCCCTGCAAGTTTCAAGGTGATTGTGGCAAAATTGTGGCCAGGAGAGTGCAGACAAACAAACAAACAAACAGACAAACAGACATACGCAACTGAGCAATATGCTTGCCGAAATCGAAGATTTCCGGCAAGCAACAAACAGACAAGATGACCAGAGGTCACGCGCTTGCCGGAAATGGAAATGATTCAGACAGATAGATAGAGAGTGCATGTAGAAACAGTCATATGAATGAGTAACATTGTGGGGGCAGCAGAAACGGATAATATGTTTATTTATGCATGCTGACCTTTAACAGCTGCATATCTTTCTAGTGTAAAAGGGACCAAGTTCAAAATTTTTTCATGAAATCCCGTTAATCTCGTTTGACAAGAAGCAGTGAGACGTTTTCAGGTTTGTCATGTCAAGCTGGTCATATGTGACAAAATGCCGAAAACTAGAACTACTTTGTTGTAAAAGGCGCCGAGTTATAAGCATTTCAGTGACATCTCGTTTGTTCACGTTGCACAAGATATGGTGCGAGATTTGGGCAGACTTATGGCTTTTATCTAATCAAGCAGTTCATATGTGACACAATGCCGAAAACTAGACCTTCGTACCTGTAAAAATCGCCGAGTTAAAAGCATTTTGGTGAAATCTCGTGTTTTCTCGTTTGACGAGATACGGTGCGAGATTGTGCCTGACTTGGAGTTCTGTCATGTCAAGCAGGTCATGTGGAACTAAATGCCGAAAACTAGACCTGTCTAGCTGCAGTTCCGTGAAATCTCGTGTTTTCTCGTTTGACGGGATACGGTGCGAGATTTTGCCTGACATGCATGTCTGTCGTGTCAAGCTGGTCTAGTGGAACAAAATGCCGAAAACCAGACCTGTCTATCTGTAAAACTCGCCGAATTATAACCAATGCCGTGAAATCTCATGTTTTCTCGTTTGACGAGATACGGTGCGACATTCGGCCTGACTTTCAGTTCTGTCATGTCCAGCAGGTCATGTGAAAGAAAATGCCGAAAACTAGACCTGTCTAGCTGTAAAACTCGCCGAGTTATAAGAATTTCCGTGAAATCTCGTGTTTTCTCGTTTGACGAGATAGGGTGCGAGATTTGGCCTGACTTGAACATCTATCGTGTCAAGCTGGTCATGTGGAAGGAAATGCCGGAAACCAGACGTGTCTAGCTGTAAAACTGGCCCAGTTATAAGCATTTCCGTGAAATTTCGTGTTTTCTCGTTTGACGAGATACGGTGCGAGATTTTGCCAGAATTGCATATCTGTCGTGTCAAGCTGGTCTAGTGGAACTAATTGCCGAAAACCAGACGTGTCTAGCTGTAAAACTGGCCCAGTTATAAGCATTTCCGTGACATCCCGTGTTTTCTCGTTTGACGAGATACGGTGCGAGATTTGGCCTGTCTTGCAGCTCTGTCGTGTCAAGCTTGTTTGGTGGAACGAAATGCCGAAAACCAGACCTGTCTAGCTGTAAAAGTCGCCGAGTTATAAGCATTTCCGCGAAGTCTCGTTTTTTTCTCGTTTGACGAGATATGGCGCGAGATTTGGCGTGACTTTCAGTTCTGTCGTGTCAAGCTGGTCATGTGGAACAAAATGCCGAAAACTAGATCTGCCTAGCTTAAAAACTGACAAAGTTACAAAAAAATGGTCGTGTTATTTCCAATTTCCATGATTTTTGCCCAAAAAAATGTAACCATGGTAACGGCAAATTTAAGTAAGCTACATATCAAAAGAAAGGCCAGGTGATGACGAAAAAAATGAGCTATTGCAGAAGTGGATAAGCCTTTTTATGGCGAAGTTATAGTGCAAAAACCGTTAACCACACCTGTCGTGACCTTGACCCTTGACCTTGGAGCAATGTTGACCAAAAACAATAGGGTTCCAGGGTGTTCGGTTGTCAATCAACCCTGTAAGGGTCATGTCGATTGCTGCAAAATTGTGGCCAGGAGAGCGCAGACAAACACACAAAAAAACAAACAAGATGACCAGAGGTCACGCGCTTGCCGGAAATGGAAATGATACAGACAGATAGACAGACAGTGCATGTAGAAACAGGCATATGAATGAGCAACATTGTGGGGGCAGCAGAAACGGATAATATGTTTATTTATGCATGCTGACCTTTAACAGCTGCATATCTTTCTAGTGTAAAAGGGACCAAGTTCAAAATTTTTTCATGAAATCCCGTTAATCTCGTTTGACAAGAAGCAGTGAGACGTTTTTCAGGTTTGTCATGTCAAGCTGGCCAAATGATATGAAATGCCGAAAACTAGACCTGTCTAGCTATAAAAGCCGCTGAGTTAAAAGCATTTGCATGAAATCTCGTGTTTTCTCGTTTGACGGGAAACGGTGCGAGCTTTGGTGAGATTTCCAGTTTTGTCATGTCAGGTTTGTCAAATATTACAAAATGCCGGAAACTAGACCTGTCTAGCTGCAAAAGTCGCCGTGTTATCAGCATTTACGTGAAATCATGTTTTTTTCTCGCTTGACGAGATATAGTACGAGATTTGGCAAGACGAGCAGTTTTATTATGTCAAGACGGCCAAACGTTACGAAATGGCGAAAACTAGATCTGTCCTGCTGTAAAAGTCGCCGAGTTATAAGCATTTCCGTGTACTCTCGTGTTTTCTCGTTTGACGAGATATGGTGCAGGATTTGGCCAGTCTTGTAGATTTGTCATATCAAACTCTCTGAGTGTTATGAAATGGCGAAAACTACATCTGTCTAGCTGTAAAAGTCGCCGAGTTATTAGCATTTCTGTGAAATCTCCTTTTTTTATCGTTTGACGAGATATGGTGCGAGATTTGGCCAGTCTTGCAAGTTTGTCATGTCAAGCGGGTCATGTGGAACTAAATGCCGAAAACTAGACCTGTCTAGCTGTAAAACTCGCCGAGTTATAACCAATGCCTTAAAATCTCATGTTTTCTCGTTTGACGAGATACGGTGCGACATTCGGCCTGACTTTCAGTTCTGTCATGTCCAGCAGGCCATGTGAAAGAAAATGCCGAAAACTAGACCTGTCTAGCTGTAAAACTCGCCGAGTTATAAGCATTTCCGTGAAATCTCGTGTTTTCTCGTTTGACGAGATACGGTGCGAGATTTTGCCAGACTTGCATATCTGTCGTGTCAAGCTGGTCTAGTGGAACTAAATGCCGAAAACCAGACGTGTCTAGCTGTAAAACTGGCCCAGTTATAAGCATTTCCGTGAAATCCCCTGTTTTCTCGTTTGACGAGATACGGTGCGAGATTTGGCCTGTCTTGCAGCTCTGTCGTGTCAAGCTTGTTTGGTGGAACGAAATGCCGAAAACCAGACCTGTCTAGCTGTAAAAGTCGCCGAGTTATAAGCATTTCCGCGAAGTCTCTTTTTTTCTCGTTTGACGAGATATGGCGCGAGATTTGGCGTGACTTTCAGTTCTGTCGTGTCAAGCTGGTCATGTGGAACAAAATGCCGAAACTAGATCTGCCTAGCTTAAAAACTGACAAAGTTACAAAAAATGGTCGTGTTATTTCCAATTTCCATGATTTTTGCCCAAAAAATGTAACCATGGTAACGGCAAATTTAAGTTAGCTACATGTCAAAAGAAAGGCCAGGTGATGACGAAAAAAATGAGCTATTGCAGAAGTGGATAAGCCTATTTATGATGAAGTTATAGTGCAAAAACCGTTAACCATACCTGTCGTGACCTTGACCCTTGACCTTGGAGCAATGTTGACCAAAAACAATAGGGTTCCAGGGTGTTCGGTTGTCAATCAACCCTGTAAGGGTCATGTCGATTGCTGCAAAATTGTGGCCAGGAGAGCGCAGACAAACACACAAAAAAACAAACTAGACGACCATAGGTCGAACGCTTGCCGGAAATCGGAAGTGAAACACAGACGGACAGACAGAACATTTTGTCGGTTTTCTATCAATGGAATGACTCTCAGGGCCATTGCTGAGAATATGTGGCCAGTAGAATGACATATGAGACAAAAGAACAGGCAAGCAGACAAAGGCGACAACAAAAGACGAACAGACAGACATACTGACTTTGTGAGACAAGATTGACACCAGATGACTTAACCTAGTTATGGAGAAGATTCAAAGGAAGAAAATGAGTTATAATTTATGTAATTTAGATTAATAGTTTTGGAGGTATGGCGAATTAATTATATACTTGGGAGGTTCGACTGTAGCGCCCTCTAGCGGACATATTCCAAAAACGACAAACGCGTTTCGTATTATTAGAGTATGACATGAGATGTCCCAGTTTCAAAAGGATTCCGTCAAAGCTGTGGCCTGTAGAATGCTATATGTACGGCGTAAGAACCAGCAAGCAGGCGACTTTGAGGATAACGGACAAACAGATGGACACACTGAGAGTGACAGAAGATTGAAACCACATGCCTTAATCAGGTTATGGAAAAGACTCAAAGGAAGAAAATAAGCTATAGTTTATGTAACTGAGGCTTTGGGTGTAGAGATATGGCCAATACAATGGTATGTGTGTGAGGGTTGTGTGCAGCGCCCACTAGTGGCCATATCCGGAAAATGAAAAATTTATTTCGAGATATTAGTGTAAGACATAAGGTGTAATAGTTTCAAAAGGATTCCATCAAAACTGTGGCCTATAGAATGCTATATGTGAGACGCAAGAACCAGCAAGCAGGCGAATTTGAGAACAACTGACAAACAGACAGACACACTGACAAAGTGACTCGAGATTGAGTCCAGATGGCTACTCCAAGGTATGCAGAAGACTCAAAGGAAGAAAACAGCTACAGTTTATATAACTGAGGTTTATAGTTTTGGAGATATTGCCAAAGCATGATATGTTGGGAGAGGTTCGAGTTCAGCGCCCCCTAGCGGCCATATCCAGAAAATGAAAAATTGGTTTCGAGATATTAGTGTAAGACTTAAGATGTAATAGTTTCAAAAGGATTCTTTCAAAACTGTGGGCTGTAGAATGCTATATGTGAGACGCAAGAGCAAGCAGGCGAATTTGAGGACAACGATCAAACAGACAGACACACTGACAAAGTGACACAAAATTGTGACCAGATGACTACACCAGGTTATGGAGAAGACTCAGAGGAAGAAAATAAGCTATAGTTTATGTAATTGAGGCTTATAATTTTGGAGATATGACCAAAATATATGATGTTGGGGAGGTTCGCATCCAGCGCCCCCTAGCGGCCCTATCCAAAAAAATGAAAAAAACAAATTTAAAATACGAGGGTAAGACTTGAAATATATCAGTTTTAAAAAAATTCCTGCAAAACTGTGGCCTCCAGGGCAAGATTAATGAAATCTCGAAATATCTCGTTTGATGAGCTATCTTACGAGATATTGCCAGACTTTTAATAAAATCATGTAGTATTAAACGAATGCAACCTAAAGGAAAAAACTAGACCTCTCTAGCATTAAAACTGACAAATTAGTCCATTGATTTTCAAATATGATAATTTTCCCCCGAAAATGTGTTACCATGGAAACGGCAAATTTGAGTCAAGTACCCACCAGAAGAAAGGCCATTGGATGACGATTAAAATGAGCTATAGTTCAAGTAGATACGACTAACAGTTACAAAGATATGAAGAAAAACCTGTTTTGTATACTTTTGATGACCTCGACCTTGACCTTTGACCTATTTGGGCCAAAAACAATAGGGCACCTAGAATTTTGGTTGCCCATCATATCTGAAAGTTTCAAGGTGATTGTGGCAAAATTGTGGGCAGGAGAGTGCTAAATGTCAGAAAGAACAACAAGGCCGTTGACAAAATTGACAACAACCCTGAAACAGACAGACATACTGACAAGGTGACACAAGGCCAACAAAGGTTGATCATACCAGGATATGGGCAATGGAAAGACGAACAAAATGGGGTAAGAATGAGGTTGATACGACAATTTTTGACCAAGTTATGAGGAAAATAAGTTTTCGAGGATTTTCGATGGCCTTGACCTTGACCTTTAACCTATTTTAACCAAAAACAATAAGGCACCTAGAAATTCTCCATCATCTCTGAAAGTTTCAAGGTGATTGTGGCAAAATTGTGGCCAGGACAGTGCAGACAAACAAACCAACAAACAGACAGACAGACAGACAGACAGACAAACAGACATACGCAACTGACCAACATGCTTGCCGAAATCTTTGAATTCGGCAAGCAACAAACTAGCTGCAAAAGTCGCCGTGTTATCAGCATTTACGTGAAATCATGTTTTTTTCTCGCTTGTCGAGATATAGTACGAGATTTGGCAAGACGAGCAGTTTTATTATGTCAAGACGGCCAAACGTTACGAAATGGCGAAAACTAGATCCGTCTAGCTGTAAAAGTAGCCGAGTTATAAGCATTTCCGTGTACTCTCGTGATTTCTCGTTTGACGAGATATGGTGCAGGATTTGGCCAGTCTTGTAGATTTGCCATATCAAACTCTCTAAATGTTATGAAATGGCGAAAACTACATCTGTCTAGCTGTAAAAGTTGCCGAGTTATTAGCATTTCTGTGAAATCTCCTTTTTTATCGTTTGACGAGATATGGTGCGAGATTTGGCCAGTCTTGCAGGTTTGTCATGTCAAGCCGTCCAAATGTTAATGAATGCCAAAAACTAGACCTGTCTAGCCGTGAAAGTCGCCGACTTATATGCATTTCTGTGAAATCTCGTTTTTCCACATTTGACCAGATGTAGTGCGAGATTTCGCCAAGTATCGCAGTTTTACTATGTCAAGTTGGCCAAATGTTACCAAATGCCAAAAACTAGACCTGAGTAGCTGTAAAAGTCGCCTAGTTATAAACATTTCCATGATATCTCGTTTTTTTCTCGCTTGACGAGATATGGTGCGAGATTTGGCCTGATTTCTTTTCTGGCGTGTCAAGCTGGACATATGTTATGAAATGCCGAAAACTAGACCTGTGTAGCTGTAAAAGTCGCCGAGTTATAAGCATTTCCGTGAAATCTCGTTTTTTCTCGTTTGACGATAAACCGAGCGAAATTTGACGAGACTTGCAATTGAATGACTTAGAACCAAGGGGAAGCAGCCTTATGCAAAAAACTAGACCCTTGAAACATAAATATTAACCGAGATAGAAGCCAAAAACTGCATATTTTCAGATCGTCGTTTAACCCACAAATTTGGTAACCATGGTAACGGCAGCACAAAGCTACATGTGTGGAGGAATAAGCCAATGTTCCTAGTTTAAGATACAACGATAAAAATTGTGCCATGTTTAAAATTATTTTAGATATTGCAGAAAAATGATATGTTACAGTGTTTCAGGTACCACGCCCCCTGGTGGCTATTTCCAAAAAATGAAAATCTGATTTCCAGATATTTATAAATAACACAAAATATATCAATTTCAAAGCCATTGTTAAAAAAATGCAACCTGTAGGTCATATTTAATGAAATCTCGAAGACTCTCGTTTGACGAGAAACGGTGCGAGATTTTGCAAGATTTTTGATTGGATCTCCGAGAGCTCACCAAGGGCTACAAGATGCAAAAAAATTGACCTCTCCAGCATAAAAGCTGACAGAGTTAGAAGCTGAAAACTGCATATTTTCAAAATTCAAAAGTTTTACCCCAAAAATAGAGAAATCTGGCAATAGCGCACTTTGGCACCTATGCGCAAAAATAAGCCCATGGACCCCAGTTGAAGGTGCTGTGATGGAAATGGCCCAATGTTTAATAGTTCTGGAGGTATAGCACCAAAACAAATTTTCATGTTTTTTCATCTGCAACGCCCCCTGGCGGCCATTTCCAAAATCTGAAAAAACAATTTCGAGATATTCTTGTGTTACATAAAATATCTCAGAATCAGTACGATTGCTGCAAATTTGAAAAATATCACGAAATTCCATGATTTCTCCTCAAAATTGCGTAACCATGGTAACAGCAAATTTAAGTAAGCTACATGTCAAAAGAAAGGCCAGGTGATGACGAAAAAAATGAGCTATTGCAGAAGTGGATAAAACTATTTATGGCGAAGTTATAGTGCAAAAACCGTTAACCATACCTGTCGTGACCTTGACCTTGACCTTTGACCTATTTTAACCAAAAACAATAGGGCACCTAGAAATTATGTTTTTCATCATCCCTGTAAGTTTCAAGGTGATTGTGGCAAAATTGTGGCCAGGAGAGTGCAGACAAACAAACAGACAGACAGACAAACAGACATACGCAACTGAGCAATATGCTTGCCGAAATCTTTGATTCCGGCAAGCAAAAAACAAAAAAACAGACAAATGGACATACGCAACTGACCAACCAACTTGCCGAAATCGAAGATTTCCGGCAAGCAACAAAAAAACAGACAAATGGACATACGCAACTGACCAACATGCTTGCCGGAAATCTTCCGGCAAGCAACAAACAGACATACGCAACTGAGCAATATGCTTGCCGAAATCGAAGATTTCCGGCAAGCAAAAAACATCAACCATCCTCTTCAGATCCCGTTCTATGGAGACTTTGACCATTTGACCAGCCCATCAAACAATCTAACAGTATCACTTACTTGGGGTTAGTGCTTAATGAAAACCTAACTAGTCTGATCACTCTGAACAGGTATGCAAAGCTCTCCTCTAAAGTAGGTGCACTCTTTAGGTGCAGTCGATACATACCTCGAGACACTGCATTGAAAATGTACACTGGCCTGATTCAGCCACATATTCACTATGGCCTCACAATCTGAGGAAATGCGCCTTCTTCATGTCTTACTCCCATTCAAAGTCTCCAAAATCGAACCGCACGTATTATAAGTCACAATTTTAATCATGAATGTAGCATAACAGCTATCCGTCAGTCCCTTGGCATTAAATCAGTTGAACAACGACATGAATATTTGACTCGCATCCTTATGTTTAAATGTCTGAATAACTTAAGCCCATCCTATATGGCCGACCGGTTCACGTTTGTTCGCCAAGTCCACCAACATGACACACGCAATAGCTATTCCAATAAATTATATGTACCCAATCCTCGGACAGACTACTTAAAGAAATCATTTTTATGCCGAGGTCCTATTTTTTGGAACACATTAAATGAATCTCAAAGAAACTGCTCCTCCTTACAGGTCTTTAAAAAAGTATCATGTAATAAACCTCTGCGCTTTATATGTCATATATTGCATGCTATTTCAAACTCTGTTATATTTCATATTTATGTCACACTCATGATTGCCTTGTATATTACGTTGCATGTCAGAGTTTTATATTTATGTTTAATATCACATCTTGCTGTATAATACGTTAAATGTCATAGTTATATATTATCATGTTAAATTTCTCATCTTGGTGCATAATTTTTTCTTTAGTCACTTTTATTAATTCTAATTGCATTTTACATGTTTTATACATTGAATAAACTGTATATCCAAACAGGGCCCGACATGTGGCTGATCAGACTATCTTGTCTGAACGGGTTACCCTGTATAAATATGTTTTAATAAATAATAAATAAATAAATAAATTGTCACCTGTTTAGTACCTGCCAACCCTCTGGCTGATGTAGTATATGCTCTGTTTCAAAGATTATTATTTATAATTTTGGTAAATTTGCGTGTTTCCTTACCTTTCGGGTGGTGATGTACTTCTATATCTTTAAGTATCTTATCCATGTCCTGCTGCATACTGCCCAAGGTAGCATTCAGCATCTCGATACGTATGTCAGTCCCGTTGTCATCTTTTTCACTTAGCACCTTTCTTATCTGAGCTTTAATATCGTATATGGCACGTATAATGTTCTCTTCGTGCTCACTCTGATTCAGGCGTGACGTCATCTCATCTATTTTATTTGAAATGCCCTCCACCTGAGTTTTTGAATTTGCAATAATATCACGATGTTTCTCGTCCCCGGACTTCAGTAGTAGGTCGAGTTTGCTGTTGGCGCTGACGATGAACCGACGGAGGAATTCCATGATGCTGTTCAGCTGGGCTTCGTGATCCGTGTGTCTGTTTCCGTTATAGAGGGATGTTGTTGTTGTTGTCTTTCCGGTTACAGCTTTACTACTTGCTTCACGGGTTTCTTGGTCCTTTGGCCAAGCAATATTCATGATCAGATTATTGATACTTGCATGGTCAAAGTTGACTTGTCTCACTGTGTCTTTTCCAAGCGGCACCCCCAGATATTCAGAGAGGAGGCACACGAACAGACACGCTGTCATCCAAGAAGCCATTGTGCTGTCTGAAGCAAGGACTCCCGCATTTGCGATATAGGAGTAGATAAAATACCTCCCCCATGCAAGGCATCTTGCGCTGGGCCAATAGGGACCGCAATAAAAGAGTAACGACGTCATAATACACCGCAAAAGGCCAATGGGAATAAATTCAGTTTGTTCACATTTGTAAACAGTTAAACGTACAGTTAAACAAATGACTGCAAACATAACGTATACTTAACGCTTATCTGGATAAAATGTTTAGTTTGTTAACGTTGTTAAAATCAATATAAAACTAGAATACGGGTAGTAGACAAGTGACTGCGTGTATCCACCGAAATCAGAATGGTGTAGACAAAGTGAGGGCTGGATTAAAGTGTAATGGAGTATGGAATGAGGTGTGCAGCACTATTGAAGTGTTTTGTGGGGTGACAAATTAAGTACAAGATAATGACAGAAAGCACTGTATTTAATAAATATATATATATATATATATATATATATATATATATATATATATATATACAGATCCCTGATTTTTTTTTGTGCGCAGGGGTGTTACATGTGTTGTTGACACTTACTTGATTCTATAGCAGCATCGCATGACCGGGTGCTTGCTCGTGTGTGGGGGTCTGAAGCGTGGAAACACAGCGTTCTTGTAATCTAGAACTGTCGCGTATGTGTGTATTGTTCTTTGTAATTCTATTCTAGATGTTTCGAGTGAGAAGTTATATATAGATATATGGTTGTGTTGTTTTGGAGGTCAGAAACTGATAACCAGCGAGGTGGTATCCAGTGGTGGTATCCCGAATCAAAGCCTAGGATCCGGATACTCTGGTACTGTACACTTTATTTATTATACTGTTTAATTGTATTGATTTGCTGTTGTACTGTTGTTATACTGAGTAATCGTACTGATTTAGTGTGTTGTAATGTTAGGATTGTTTTAATAATTATAAGAATTATGATTATTTGTTAACAAAAAAACCACTGACTTCTGTATTCATTCCCCGAAACATTTCAAGCTGCCTTACTGATTTTCTTTTGTCTCCATAACAAAATTTATGCTCCTCACGACTACGTGATCTGTTGTTATTAGGTTCCGCATATATATATATATATATATATATATATATATATATATATATATATATATACAAATATAAAGGAATAAATATTTTCAGACATTTTTAGTAAAACGTAGTAAAAAATGACAGTAAAATTGTCTAAAAAAAACTTGAGTCCTATATATTTATATAATTAAAAGCTTAGGTGAAAAGTCATTTAA
Source organism: Sipunculus nudus (assembly GCA_026874595.1). Taxonomy (NCBI): domain Eukaryota; kingdom Metazoa; phylum Annelida; class Sipuncula; order Golfingiida; family Sipunculidae; genus Sipunculus; species Sipunculus nudus. The sequence continues at coordinate 22,236,196 of CM049322.1, read as the reverse complement.
CATTGAACACATAAATGTTTATTGAAGATAATCTGCAGACATATATATATATATATATATATATATATATATATATATATATATATATATGAGTGTGTGTGTGAGAGAAAGAGATTTTTTATCATATTCATGTTGGGATGTTCAAGGCCATGAAGGGTTTAAGTTATATCAGCGTTGTGATGAAAATGTGATAAAATCAAAAAGCTATCCAAGATTTGGACACATGCAAAATTCCAGGCAGATAGTCCAACATATGCTGATTTTCCGGAAACTTATGTGCCATCGGAGAGAGCAACTGGCTGAAAATGGTTGCCGATGGCACCATCAGTTTTGTGTATATAAAAGAGCCATGTTAGATCTATACACATGCAAAATTTCAAGCCGATGTCAAACCAGTCTTGAGATATTAGCATGGATGTCTGCAGTATAAACGGGAATGTAGGTGGCGCCACGTGTCATAAAAAACTATCCAAGATGTATTCATATGCAAATGCAATATTTAGGGCTGATAAGTCAAACCAATGCTGAGATATGAGTTATTTTAACCCAAGGCAGACAAACAGATGGACATTGTGCAAAAACGGTTACCAAGAGCTACAATCATACAAAATTTTAACCCGATCAATCAAATATTTCTGAAATGTGGCTTTATTTGTGGGAAAAGACGCACAAATAGACATTGGGCAGAGAGGAATGGTCAGAGATCAACCAAAAATAAGGGCACAGCAGTAAGATCTATGCACATGCAAAGTATCAGGCTTATATGTCAAACCAGTCCTGAGATATTTGCATGAATGTCTGCAGCATAAACGTGAATGTAGGTGGTGCCACCTGCCATATAAATGAAAAAAACTACCCCAGATATATAAACGTGCAAAATTTCAGGTGAATAAATGCACACGCTGGAGAGATATGAGTAATTTTAACCAAAAGCGGACAAACAAATGGACGTTATGCAAAATATCTATAGGTGGCGCCACCTGTGTCACATATTATCAAGAGCTATACAAGATCTATATACATGCACAATTTTGGCCCAATCGGTCAAACGGTTCCCGAGATACGAGTTTGGATGTCTGCAGCGTAAACGTGAATGTAAATGGCGCCATCTGTCATAAAATCTAAAGAGATACCTAAGATGTATAAACATGCAAAATTTCAGGTAAATGAGTCCAACCACTGCAGAGGTAGAAGTGATTTTAATCCAAAGCAGATGAACAGATGGAAAATGTGCAAAAAATTGTTGCAGGTGGCGGCACCAGTTTTTTATATAATATAAAGCTATCCAAAAGCTACAAGCATACAACATTTCAACCCGATCGGTCAAATGGTTCACGAGATATGTGGGTTCATGTGTGGAAACAGACGCACCAATAGACGCTGGGCAGAGAGGAAAAGTCAGAGGTCAACCAAAAATGAGGGGGCCGCAGTTCACACGTGACCCGATCATAATTCCGAATTTTAAAAATCCTGCCAAGCGAGTTCTCGGAAACCTATGCGGCGGCCGCGGCGGCGTGCAACTGAAAACATAGTACCCGCAAAACTCTGTTATGGCGGATACAATAATGTTCTCTCAAGAACACGGTTATATGATGGAAGCGTTCCTTGTTATATACCACCTAATTTCTATGACAATATCCGCATAAATATTCTAATACAAGTTAAATGTCGCATGTTTCAATTCCATTGATTCAATTTTATCCGATTGCTCTGCCCCTGGTCCTATAGCAAATAGACTGGTGTATGTGCGCATATTATGGCTCTTGAAAACAGGAATACTTTTAAAAAGAAAAACTTAAAGAATGACTGCCTTGATCCTAAGTAGGAATACTTGATCTTTTATTTATATTTACAAATTGAATTACAAATTTGAGTGTTTGATAGTATTCCGGATAACAATGTTTAAGTAGTCCTATGATGTATAACAGGAACACCACCACCTTTTACGATCAGGAAGCTAAAATGAATGTTTTATATACTTTATACTTTTAAAGTTTGATCGAGATCAATTCGAAATAATACTATAACCAAGTTATATTTGCGTGGCCTTATTAAGAGAGCGCTCTATCAGGAAAATAGAGCACTACTACCGCCGCGCTGTCCCTTAGCATATATAGCTGCTGATTAGAGGAATGTGTTGCTGCAATACACACCGTTGTGTGTAAAGAGATAAATAGAGATAAATACGGAACCCATGACTCTTGTTTTATTTATTCATTTGACTTGAGACAATTGTTCAGATAATAATATCTTAAAACCTCAGGATTAAGAAGATAGTGAAGGTCACCGTGATATTCATAGATTCATGGGAATTGTGAGAATTTGTAATTGTATTTTATACTTTTATTCGAAGAGGATGACACTCATAACTTAAATCAAGGAGGTTATGTCCAAATTCTATGAAACCTCGCTATAGCAAACAAAATGTCACATGTAAGATTGTGTATTTAATCTCCTGCCTAGTCAATCTTTTTTTTAATTTGCAATAATAAAAATTAATAGATAACATTATAATTTATATTACTATTTATTTCGTGAAAACTTAAGTAGTAATAAAAAGAAGTTTTAGTTCTTATTTATAAAGACGAGGAATGATAGAGAAAATATGTATAAATTTCGATGATATACTTAGACATGGACACACTATAATTTATAATTATTTCATAGATTTTTAGCTTAGCTGACTATAAGTCATCTGAGCTATAGTCCTGGTCCTTTGTCCGTCGTCTGGCCGTCTCCATTAACAGGGCACGTTTTGAAACCGTCGGACCTACGAAATCAAAATTTTGCATACAGTTAGATGTCCCACGAATAGCCTACCATACCAAAAATTGGGTCATCAAGACTTCATTCCTTCGATATATTAAGAAAAACACTCAATTTTCCATTAAAACCCCACTGTTAAACTTCAAGGCTGCCTAATATTAAAACCACTGGTCTGTTTTTAATCATATTTTATATACATATTTCTCGATAAAATTCCTATATACATACAAGAAATTATATCAGTATTGTGTAATTTTATTAAGTTATGGTCCCGAACATTATGCACTTTGTAAAATATCAAGGAATATATTTAGTTAATATGAGAACTTCTGAAGCTAGAGACATTTTATCAGGGATACACTTTATATAACCTAATCAAGCTTTAATTGAATAATGATTATTAGATCAGATCTGAATTTTAAAATTTTTTTTAAGATTATTAGTATAAATATAAAATCAGTACCTTAAATTTTGTTCAAATTTGACCATGGCACTTTTTTTGGTTCTTTTTGTTTAACTGCTGTGGATTACATTTCCTCAGCATGTTTTCATAAGCATTTCATCTGTTAACATCAAATCTTGAAACCAGCTGATCAAAAACGCAGATTTTATTCTAGTTTTCAACCACCATGTCAAGTATTTTTTTACATCAAGCTATAGTGTTGTGCAGTCTGCTACAGCTCAGCTCTCCATCCCGAGGCGGGCTCTCACATACAGTTCTCATATACAAGTTTGCATACAGTTAGTTGTCCCTAAAATCCCCTATCATGCCAAGAATTTGGTCACTAGGACTTAATACCGTCGAGATATTAATAAAAAACTTCATTTTTCCATTAAAAACCCATTGTTACACTTCAAGACTGCCTAATATCAAAACCACTGATCTGACTTTAATCATAAATAATATACATATTTTTCATTCTCTATGCACATGCCAGAATGATGTCAGTATTGCGTAATTGCTTTAAGTTATGGGCCCAAACATAATGCACTTTGTAAAAAATCAAGAAATATTTTTACTCCCTTAACAAAGGGATTGCTGAAGCTAGAGATTTTTTGTCAGGGATGTAACATTATTTAATCAAGATGCAATTGTATACCCAAAATTAGTTCAGAATTTTTCAAATTTTATAAGTTATTAGCATAAATATAAAAACAGTACCTAAAATTTTGCCCAAATTTGACCATGGCACGTCTGTTTCTAGTCAGTACTGTTGATATTATTTTCATATCATGCACACATAAGGATTTCAGCTGGTTAGCTTTGAAAGCTGAAAGAAATTGGCCAAAAACTGTAGCTTTAAGTTTTTATGAGACCATGTCAGACCCAAGCTCCATCCAGCCCCTCTCAGACACCTGTAACTGATGTTGTAAGAATCTTGTATGGATTAATGAAAATGTATTCCAAATAATACCATGCAGTCACCTATGGTATTTTCATTTCAATTTTAATAATAAAAAAAATAATTATATCATTCATTACTAATCATTAGGGATCATGTGAAGGAAATTAAAGATAGAAAAGATGCAGTTGATAATATTGATTTAGATTCTTACTGTGTCTCATGAGTAGATTGATGTGAAAGTAGTCCAAAATGAATATATTAGTTTTAATAATAAAATAATATTAAATTAAGCTATAAAACCAGGTACTTATGATCATTATTTGAATTTATGAATTTTGTTTATTCTGGATTCTCAACATCTTTGTTTGGTTGAAACTGAATAAATACCTTTACGAATTTTTGCAAATGTATTTGAATGCGAATATGAATATGTGCTCCATAATTTCATGCGTTTCAAGAGTTGGAACTCAGGTAAAAATTAAAGTATTTGAATACGAATGCAAATACTTTCAAAATGTATTCATGAATGCTTTCATGAATATATTCTATAATATTATTTAAATAATCGTTTATTTCAGTTATATTATTTTAAAGAAATCATATGATTCTGTTACTTTTTTTATTAAAATTATATTTGGCACTATATTTGTTATTAGATTTTAATAAATAGTTAAACTCTTATATTATATGTGCTAGTGCTACTCTTGGGTAGGGACTAACCTGTCATTATTAAAAACAGTTTACTCATTTGTAAAAAGCATAATTCACATGACTAGTGATGGATAGTTTAACAAATACTTCTACTGCGATGTAGATAAAGTTATATGGCCAAGTCAAAACCTGTGTGACAATAGCACTCCATTTGTAAATAATATAAATGACATTAATCCTCTTCCCTGTCTCCAAATATACCATCAAAATCTTACATAACTTGAGTAAAACACCAACAACTAATGATACAGCTTATATTACCACACAAAACCAGCATGTACCTCATTTCCAAATCATATTTTGTGATCATACAGAAAACAGTTGAGCGCCATGACCCATGGGTCCCTTGTAAATACACCAGTGTTGAAAAAATAACAACACATAAATAATAATATAAATTTATTTTGGTCAGTATTTGTTAAATTTTTGTACTGCTAAACTTAGGACCTGAAACGACTCTTTCCCACTAAACCGAGAGTATATACAAAATATATAAATGTATATATACTCTTCATAGGCATAAATGCGATTATCTTAATTAGTCAAACAATGATCAAGGAAGGGCAAGAAGAAAATAAACGCGGCGTGTATCTGAGGCAAACGAACAAATTTGAAATCACTTCTCATCTTTACTTATCACTGGCAAGTGTGGGCTGAAACTTGTGTTGAGAGCAAATCTTTAGGGGTGGATCAAGGATTCAGGAAAAGACAAAACCTGACAAAACCTAAAAAAAACTCCCCAGGTCCGGAAAGGGGGCGGGGGGAGCAGGCAGCAAATGTTGTACGGACCCTTTGGACCCGACCGCTGGATCCGCTTCTGACCTACGGAAAGGCTTAGTTATGGTACTGCATGGTTAACATATCGCTCTTCCTTATTTCATTTGAAAACCGTCTACAAGGTTTTGAAGAAAACATACCAACAATAAGCCAGCAAACATACAACAAACAAACAGAGATACACAACCCTTAGTAAATGGAGGGGGCTTTAGGTTTAATGTCAGGTGCTGTCTGGTTTGTGCAGGCGGGTCCTCGTTGAGAAAAGGGGTCGTATTTTATTTGGTTTAACGGTGGCATGTCAAGGTCTGTACAAAACCTGTACATCTTATCAAACGACAGGGTTGTTATCAGACAAGCCAATATCAAAAAGAAGTAAACTTGACCTGAGGACTGTAGAAGGCTATCTGTACAATAAACACCATAAATCGCCCCTGAGGTTCAATGAGTTCATGTCTCTGCAGCAAATATCTGGCTCTTGAGGAGATAGCGTTTTTATGGGACAGTCTGTTATTACAGAACATCTCCTTTCATTGAACTTTATATAAGGAATTCTTATGTACCATTCATCTGGTAAACTTGGAACACACTTTATTATACACACACAAATATAAATGTATATAAATAAATAAATATATATATATAAAGCCTCCCATATTGTGAACCTAAATTATGCAACTACTAAACGTTGCCTGGCCATGCTTTTACGAAAGGTCAGGCGCAAACCTGTACATTACATCATTACATCTTCCTTTTTCAGCATTAATATAAAAAAGTGTACAAAACGTATGATCTGAATGTCCTGTCTTACTATGCATATTAAGGAGGAAACATAATTAGTATTCAAAATTATTTTGAATATAGCTCCGTCCCGTCAACAGCCCTGGAGGTTCGGCTCCTGAGAACATGTTTTTTTTTATGGGACAGACTGTTACTGCACAGTGTCTCTTGTCCGTGTACTTGAACAAGCTTTGCTATGTATACACACACGAACACACATACTTATTCCATATTATATTATTCCATAGAATACACGCATTCAATATCGCATTCATTCCACTCACAGAGCGCATAACTCGGGCAATACCTGTTTTCGACAGAGGGTATTAATGTTTTCGTGCCATGCGCATAAAACATATGTACCACAATGGCTTGGGTAAGCTTGTACGGGAGAGGGCATATTTAAAGTTCATCTTTCATAGTTCCAGGTCTTTAAAAAATCTAAACAATCTTATCAAGTTTCAAGCCAGCAAGAAACGAAGTGACGGTTTCCAAGAGAATGAAGAAAATTATCTGTACAATACGTACGGTAAACGTCAACCATGACCTGGTAAAGATGAAGATTAACGGTATACTACCATTGCTAGGGTAAGCATTTTTTAAAATTAACGGTCGGATTTTTAGGTTTATGGAAGTCCCAGACAAGCTTATCAAGTTTAAGAGGCGTTACACGACAAACCCAACATTAAATGAACGTCTGCAGGAAAATGAAGTTAGTTATCTACAAAATAAGCACTCTACATCTTCCCTTGGGTTCATTAAGTGTATTTCAGTCTGGTTGCTGCAGAATGCTAGCGCTGGTCCTCCTGGTAAGGATGGAGATAAAAAAAATAATGTAAAGAAATCAAATATTTTATTTAACGCTTCTTTAAAGGGGCCCAGTCACCTATAATTTATGTTGTATTAAAACGTAATTGCCTTTTTCTTTTAAAATAAATTTGTACCTGAAAGAATATTGCCCTGGAACGGTTTTTTACTCAGATAAACGAGTGTTTAAATATGTGGGCCTGGCGCGATCACAGGTGTCAACATAAACAAAGTGCTTGCATCACAGGACCACAACGCGTGTAAAGCATGAGATGCCCAGACTAATTTGGCCCAACAAATGTAATACATGTTCCCGCTGGCTGAAACATCGCATGTTGCGGCTCATAAGCAGACCTCATGTTACGCGGCCTTGTTATGGTAAACAGACACACGTGGGCAGTGTTTACCAACAAGCAAAGTCATTACACGGTATTTAACATCCGCATGCGAGGTACTAAGAATGTTTGCTGGGATGGTTTTGCAGGGAAACTTTTGTATAAACCAAAACTGAACTGATAGTGTAAAAAATAGGTATACTATTGCTCCTGATGCTGTCACCTCAATGCCAGCTATTCACTTGATTTATCATGTACACTTTGGTACAATGTGTTATTTCTGACTCTGCGTACATTGTTACGGAACCTAATAACAACATATCACGTAATCGTGACCAGCACAAATATTGTTACGGATATAAAAAAAAATCAGATTCTGTAACACTAGGCAGCATAAAATGTCTGGGGGAATGAATAAAGAAGTCAGTGGTTTTTTTTTTGTCAACAAATAATTATAATTAATTCGTAGAACAGTCCTAACATTACAATACACTAAATCAATACATTTACACAGTAAAACAATTAAAATCTACAGGACCAGTGTGTCCGGATCCTAGGGTTTGATTCTTGATACCAACACTGTCACAGCTCAACAAGTCCTTTAAATCAATAATCCACCTAAATAGTAATAATCCACAGGCAAACTTGAGACAGTCCGTATTAAATCTGTATTAAGTCCGTTAAATATCTGACACCACTGAAATAATCAGCAAGGTCCCAAAACTGACGAGAAGGTAACACTCTGAGTGCTCGCTGGTCTTTTCCTTTCTGCCGGCTCTAAACAATGCCCCTAATTTATAGCTTCTCATCCGAAAATTCTAGAAATGGAAATTCCCAAAGAACAATACACACGCACATGAACAGATCTGAAACATCTAGAACAAAAGAGAACGCTGTGTCTCTGCGCTTTAGACCCCACACGCGAACCAGCGCCCAACAAGCGAGGTTCCCATAGCAACGAACTATGCCTGCGCTACACGAATCAGAATGTCAACAGACACATGTAACACTCCTGCGCACAAAAAAAGACGGACACGTGTAACACTCCCCCTCCTCTAAAAACTTTCTTTTTGCGATCACAATCACTAAATATTTACAATATTTCAAAAATATCTTATTTACAACATTACATAAACATCTCGATAAGCAATCAGCAAGTACATTGTATTTCCCTTAAATGTGTTTGATTTCAAGATTTTATTCCTGTAAAAAAACTCCATCTCAACAATCTTTGATTTATACACTTCAACTTGTTCATGAACGTGAGGGGATTGTGATCACTGAAGACAATGATAGGCTTGACTGATGAAGTAACATAAACTTCAAAATGTTGCAATGCCAAAATAAAAGCCAAACATTCTTTTCCAAAAGTGGATTAGTTTTTTCTGGTTTGCATTAAACTTTCTTGAAAAATAACAGATTGGATGATCTATGCCATCATTGCCTTCTTGTAACAACACAGCACCAGCAGCAGTATCACTAGCATCTACAGCTAACTTAAAAGGTACAAAAAAGTCTGGAGCTGCTAAAACTGGTGAACTTTGCAGAATTGCTTTCAAATTTTGAAATGCATTTTCACACTGAACATTCAATACAAACAGTTGTTTCTTCTTAAACAAATTACGATAAGGTCATCAATACATGCGTCGCAGCCCTGAATGTACTTGACAACCATATAGATGAGGCGCTGGAACGTGGCTGGCGAGTTCTTCATGCCAAACGGCATAACTTTATACTGGTACAGTCCTTGCGGCGTCACAAATGCGGACACTTCTGTCGCTCGTTCTGTCAGCGGAACTTGCCAGAATCCTTTTAGAAGTCGAACTTGGAAACATACCTGGAGCTACCGACTCTAACAATACAATCAGCCATCCTCGGAACTAAGAACGTGTCAGTCTTGGTGACAGAGTTCAGTTTTCGATAATCTGTGCACATACGGCACATACCATCAGGTTTTGGCTCAAGAATACATGTTACTAGGTTCAATAAAATTATTGTCCAGCAAATATTGAATCTCATCCTGTAGATAATTTTGCGTCTCTGGATTAAGTCTATATGGATGTTGCTTGACTGCGCTTGCCTCGCCAACATCGAAGTCATGGCACAACATTTTAGTTCGCGTTAGAATGTCAATAAACAAATGTTCATAATTCCGCAGCAGGTTCTTGAGGTCTTGTTGTTGTTGTACTGTAAGGTGTGACAGCTTGGCATCCAGGATGTTAAGCACGTCTGAGGTTTTTAATAGTACTGTACCACACTGAATGTCTACATCACACTTACAATCAGTATCTACTTTAACTGGGTCAGGGTCAGTTTTTACACAATTAAGAGCACTGACATTTTGTACAATATCTGATGTGCTATTTCTGTCATAATATGGTTTCAACATGTTAACATGGAACAGTTGTTCCTTCTTACGTCTATCTGGTGTTAACAGTATGTAATTTAAATCACTGACTTTCTTGTCAACAATGTAAGGACCTACATACCTAGCTTGCAAAGGTCTGTAAGGGGTGGGTAGTAAGGCAAGGACCTTTTCACTAGACTCAAAATCCTACTTACAGTGTGCTTGTCATACTTTGTTTTAATTTTACTTTGTGCAGATTTAAGATTGGACTTTGCCATCTCACAAGCATTGTGTAGTTTATTGCGAAAGTCTGAGACATACTGCAATAAACTAAGAGAATCAGGATTTTCACACAAGGGTTTTTCTTTAAGCAGTTTTAATTGACCGCGAACTGAGTTTCCGAAAACTAGTTCAAAGTGACTGAAACCCAAGGACTCTTGAAATAATTCTTCGACGCTAAACAACAATAGGTGGATTCCTTCATCCCAGTCTCTCTGTGTGTCATAACAATATGTCCTAATCATATTTTTTAATGTCTGCTGAAAACGCTTGAAGGCGCCCTGACTCTCAGCATGGTATGGCGAAGAGCTGTACTGTTTTATACCTAGCTCAAGCATAACTTGCTGGAATAAGCCAGACATAAAATTAGACCCTTGGTCAGACTGGACGGATTTTGGTAGTCCAAAAGTTGTAAAAAAAACTTGGTCAGAGCCTTGACAATACTTTTGGCATTAATTTTGCGCAATGGTATTGCCTCAGGGAACCTTATAGATGCGCACTTAATTGTCAGCAAGTATTCATGTTCAGATTTGGTTTTGGCAGTGACCCACACAATCAACAATAATCCTACTAAATGGTTCCTCGAAAGCAAGAATAGGACTAAGTGTGGCTTTAGGAGGATTCTGATTGGGCTTGCCTACCATCTGGCATGTATGGTATGATTTACAGTATTGTACAACATCTGTCTTGAGATTAGGCCAATAGAAGTGTGCACTAATTTTCTGAAAAGTTTTTTATACCTAAATGGCCAGACAAAGGAGCCTCATGTGCCATGCTTAGAATTTCATGGCGAAAGCTTTTGGGCATTACTACTTTATGTTTGATGGCCCACTCATCATCAGCGCATACATCAGGTGGTCGCCATTTACGCCTAAGCACTCCATTTTTAACATTGAAACAAACTGGATTCTGTGACTGTTCATCTTTAAAACCGCCCAGGGAAACAAACATGAAATATCAGGGTCCTTATGCTGTTCCGCGATAAGTTCTAACCTTTATTTGGCCATAGATCTAGTTACAGCACATTAAGGATACAAACCAGGAATTTCCTGACTTTCAGGATCAGCGTCCTGATCAAGTGACGCTTTTTCTGTCACTATTGGTACAGGCTGTACTTTTTCACGTGCAACATCATTGCCCAGTAGCAACTGAATTCCCTTTAAGGGTAATGTAGTTCTTATGCCCACAGTAATATTCCCAGAAATCAAATCTAACTTTAAAAGTACACTGTGAAGCGACACTGAAATGTGCTTGTCATTAACATGTGCATATATATATATAACACTTCTGTTAGTCAGAATGGTCTTAAAGGTTAACATCATTTGTCACCTTGTAATACCTAGTGACTGGCTGGTATGCACGGTCCTGACACTGGTGTACTGGACTTAATCACCATGTGGATACAGTATATTGGAGATATAAGACTTTATTCCTTAACATTTAACTCACCTGACAAGTTAATATTTCTGGCACTTTTTTCCGTGGGAGTTTCATGCAGTGCTGATAATCCTGATGTTATATTTCACTGTCAAGAAATTGATAAGGAAAACGTACAAAAAGTACCTTTATCAAGAATAAATTTGCAATTTTCATGAGCCCGAAATAATTTGAAGGGGTGGGGGCACAGGGGACTCCCCCCCCCCCCCCCCCCCCCCCCTTGGATCCGCCAATGAGTTAAGATCTAATTTCTCCTATTAACAGAGTCATCAAACGTGCTCCTGCTGTGTTGCAATGCTTAGACAGATACTGCCACCTCGCGGCAAACGATATAACAAAATTATGGCTCTACTGACACTGCGTTACCTCGATCGGTTCATAAACATAATATCAAGAAGAAATGTTATTGAGACATTCTAGTGTTAGTTCTAAGATATTTAGATATAAAAGTTTAAAATTTTTAAATTATATGGCAATACATTTTATGGCTTAGTAAACGTTACTGTCATTATCTCTATGCAACTTTGGTTTTTTAAACGGCATGCAGGTTTTTTTTTCTCATTATTAACTTGCTAATTTAGTAATACAACTCACTCTGTTGGTCAAAGGTGTGAGCATAGAGATCACAAAGCAGGTTGACTTGCACCGTGTAGTTGTAACGGAATGCCTCTTTGACTAAGCTGTGAAACACATAAACTTTATTAGTTTTTTTTTATATAGATACATATATGTTATGTGTTAATTTACAAATTTTTTCACTTGTATGTGAATACAATTTATTAAAATCGTTAATCATTGAAATACATTGAGTTAAATTGATTATTAATTCTTAGCTCTTAGGCAATTTTATTCATTTAATCAGACCAACGCGGTATCTACATAATAAGGTCCGCCAAAGACCCTCTCCTCGATAAACGAGTGAATTACCTACAACGACCAATTCAGTACTATGAGTTAAGATTATACCCCCACAAAGAAGACAAGCTAATAACATATATAAAAAGGTGAGAACATACTCCTATAGCAAAAACAGTTAAGATAAAAATGATCATGTGTGAAAGGGAATATATTGTTATATATATATGGAATATAGACGTCTTGGTAATTTTCATGTGTGGAATACAGATAATCACAAATATCATATGGTAATTACATAGTATTGTCTTTATAAAGTACTTCTATACATCTATATAGTATGATAAATAGGAAAATACAGGATACTGACCAAATATTATAGTCCTAAGTCCGTAGTCTTTATCCATGCATGGCGCCGATACATAATACAAAAAGGGTGCAATAACCGGCCCAAAAAAGCCCACCTAGTGACGCACCATACAAAAGTGACATCTGAAGTACACCATGCATCGAAAACCTTTATAACGTAACATAGTGCTTTAAACAAGATATAATGCTTACAAATACAGCAAAACGGGCAGAGTTACTGACATAAAACCTATGTCATTAACAACAAACATAGTTTGAAACAAAGACACTGGGATATGCATATTGACCATCCTTCCACAAGCGTTCAATCAATTCAAAAAGATGTTTTGCAGATGTTATGTAGTGACAAACTAACAAAGATATCCAATTACTGAACAGACTCTGTTGGATTTGTGGTGGGTACCCGGTTGTGGGGTCAAGGAATTTACAGGTCTGAGACCGCTGTCCGTCCAGCTCCCTCCACTCAACTAAGTTAAGTCTAACACCTGAATGCGACAGAATGACAGGGGTCACTCATTTAAAAAATGCATCTGTCTAAATGGTCACAATGATACAAAGGTATTTTTTTTCTCCCGGCTATAGCGCCATCACTCGGTAGAAGGTGGAAAGAGTATGACCGGTTGGAAAATAACCACGACGACTTATCAAGACTAAGTGATCCAATCTTACAAGCATCGCACACGTGTGTGCGTGTGTGTGTGTGCATAGACCGAACAAAATGGGGTTTAGCCATTTCTTCATAAGGAAAAGATAAACTTTGTTAAAGTTAATTACAATTTTTAAATCAGTTAATAAAATGAGCATAGCTAGGATGGCCTGTAATTTGCTCTGCACTTGATTTTACCAAGCATTCTCAGATAATGGGGATGGTCGCACTACTTGTACTTTCCACAATGTACATGGTTCGTTTCTTTAAAAACTGCTAGGAGAATGGTATATGAGTAATATATGAAAGTCGCGATTTTAATTAATACAAACTTAGTATTCAAAGCTCTCTTTAATGCAAACGCAGAAATAAACTTGAAATAAATTAATATTTAAACCCAAACAATACTGCCAATAGAGGATTTAATATATTCTCGTTTAAACTTATTGATTTCCCGCAGGTATTATACGCTCAGCTGAAGCATTATGACCTCCTTTTTGAACCACCGACAGTATGCTCCGAGTAATAGTTATAAGGTACAGGATCCAAGTGGAACGGGGATCTTTATATACTTAAATATTTAATGGTGATAAAGTGCTAACATGACTTAATCCTTTGATTAATCCCAAGAGTTTCGAGTAGGGGACGATGCATGATGCTGGTCTTACAGGTTGCATGTAGAGGGCGCTGACGTAGGGTTTGCGCACTTTTCAGAACCAGTGAAGGGGGCCAAGATCTTGTAATGATGAAGTGCTGTATTCAGGGTTAAAAGGTCCACAATTTGCTAACAACAGCATTATATGCAGAGCAGCATATCACGCAGCAACGTTTGACTGTTCTGTGTTATTGGCATCATCTAGACGTATTAAGGACTGTTTCAAAATTGGTGACCAATAATATATGGGGGATCATGTGTTACAAATGACAGGGCAACAAGTGATTAGAAGTTTTGTCATAAGAAATTGGAAATGGGAAGAGATTCCACTTGCTGTTGAAATAAAACGTCAAGTGCAACCAGACTTAATGCAGACTCCAATGTACTAAAATTCATATTATGTTTATTTTTACTTTGGCATTCCCTTTCCTGACTAAATATTTTGCGGATTCCAAATATGTATAATTTATTTATAAGTAGATTTTAAAGCTAAGATTTGGTTTGACGATGCTAAGGACCTCAAATGTGTTTGTTTGTACACACATTATCAATTTGATGAAAGGACCCATTCTTGAAGTAAAGCCAGAGGACCCATGAAACAATGCAACCTGTTATTCAATATTAGTGAAATGTCTTTAAAAATGGAGTACCTCTAAATGGCACCACAGACACTATGTGTGACTTAAAAGATATACTAGCAAAATGTCAGGCCAATACATTAAAATATTCTTGGGAAAAACATGTATGATTTTCGCCCTATATAGATGCACAGGAGAGTGCTACGGAAACACGACTGCAGGTAGCACCATTCTGGACTACAAGGATAAATCTGTCCAAGATCATGGGCATGCCGGACTACTTTCCTTATAAATGTATGATCTTCACCAAGATAGACACATGGTTGTATCACGCAAAGACCAGTGATCGGAGATCACAACAAAACCATAACCAACTCACACAATGTCGCCAAGTTTTAGAAAAAAAATTTATAGCAGATTTCAAGTTACTGCTCGGAAAAAATACAGGTACGGAACCAGGCTGAAAACTTTTTGGCTGACACAGACTTAATAATATATGCTCATTATTAAACGGTACTGATATTTTTAGCAGACATTTAAAACATTTCAGCCGACGTTCAACCCGCAAATAAACAAAAGTGAACACGAGAGAGAAAGCCTCTAAAATGTTTGTTCCATATATTTATAATGAATGAGAATTTGTGTTTGGTTGAAGGAATTACCATATTTTGCTGATGGTATAAATTTTAGGTTTTTTTTTTATCGCTGGTAAGGACTGAATGCCATGAATTGCCCCTGACAAAAATACAAGTATTCACTGCTATAAACATGGCAAATACATACACCTTTACCGGAAATAAGCAAAAATATCAGTAACTGGAACAAAATAATGAAATATATATATATATATATATATATATATATTATTATATTAATATAATATTACATAACTTAAACCGGTATATCAAGGACTATTATATATTCTCTATAGTTTGTGTAATAATCAGAGACCGTTAGTATATGAGTATCCAGATTACGGTTAAATCATTATCAGCTCATGAATATTCACTATTGATTATGGACCTTAGTACTGTTGTACGGGCACGCGCCGCTCGCTAGTACTTCATGAATTATTCATGCGCTTGCGCTGACCGTACCTGCCGGGATCAAGAGGGGGCGTGCGCCATAAACGCGTTATCATAATAAGCCCGGGTGTTATAAAACAGGCTGCGCTCACTTCACATAAACAGAGAAAGGCCTGAAATGCCCGTTTTGAAAATTATTCACCTTGATAACATTTTTCACAGATATTAGATATTTAGTGAGAACAAATTCATAATAACAGGGGAAAGTGCGCATTAATTCAATACATTTACTACCGATCGGTGGTTTAACTGTAAAGGAAAAATATAAAAGCATTCCCCCATCCCTGGCCGTAATGGACTCGTCCACTGTACAGGTTTTATAATTTGCCAATTCATCACTCTAATAAACGCTACATAAATCTCAGACCCTCCCCGAATCCCCACCAAGCGGACGTTTCCAAGATGTCGCGGAGGATACCGGTCTCCCTGCTAATTTTTACAGGATTATATCCTCTTTTATGTCTCAGTGCACGGACGAAATTGAGCAGCGAGGCTAATCAGTAAGTCTACAATAATGTGTGCTGTCAAAATATGTGTTAAAGAATTAATTAAAAAACCTATGTTTAAAGAGTTCGTTTATGTGATACCTGGAGCACCGGCTCATTAAAATCATTCAGAGCCTCCCACATATATGAGGTAAAAGTACAGTATATGTGACCTGCCTCATACTGGATGTACTCTTAATTTAATGTTCTTCTGATATTTGTTTTATTTTTATTTGAACTTTGAAAGAATTCATGTAAAGCTGTGCATGTTGACGGAATCATCAAGTAAGAAAATTGTGGGAGCAAGACAAAAAAGGACAAAACCATCAGTAAGGAAGCCAGTCTTATAGGAAGGTTCCTAATGCTGCACTTTTGAAATAAAAGGATTTCATCTTTACTCGGTGTTCACAATTTATAATGCATTATATCTACCTTGAAATTATATCGAATTTTCATTTCATAATTCATGACTGAATCAGAGACCCCTTGGCGGTTCACGACCGCTATTTGTCTAACTCGCTCATGCTGAATAGTGCGTTTATGTTGACATAACATGCACGAGGTTCCTGCGAAATTGCTATTAAAAACCCGCTTGAGTTCTACCGAGGATGTGATGAGGTTTTCTTATGTTAATGTTATGTCTTTTGGTGTATATTGCGAAATTTGTAACACGATTCCGACAAGTTAAAAGTTAACAATGTCCCAGTCTATGTCACCTTGACACACCGTCAGTTTATATTGATTTAAGTTTTTTTTATTCCTTTATCAAAGGCCAATGATATCAACTCAGGACGGTCACCTGATTATTCAGTCAGCATCCGATCGTAACATTACTCTGAGCGTTGGTCAGAGCGGCTACATCAATGTCAATGCAGAAAACCTCATGTCGGCGCTACAGATGGTAAGTATAACAGAATTATGAAAAAAAAAAACTCATGTGGCGCTATTGATGGTAAATCAAATTCAATCAATACAGAAAACCTCATGTGGCGCTACAGATGGTAAGTCAAATACATTCATGACAGAAAACATCATGTCGACGCTACGGATGGTAAGTCAAATACAATCAACACAGGAAACCTCATGTCGGCGCTACAGATGGTAAGTCAAACACTCATGACAGAAAAGTCATGTAGACGCTACAGAGGTTCAGTCGAATACATTCAATGCAGAAAACCTTCAGAGGGTTACAATGGTTAGAGATCTCAACATATGTTTTGTTCAAAAATAGAAAGCGATAATGAAAAATTAACAGGTTAAAATGAGAGCATGTCTTAATTCAGAAAAAAATGTATTGATTCATATGGAATTCAACCAGTTCAAAACCATGCATGGATATTTTCAGGTCTATATATTGGTGACACTATAATCTAGGAAATAAAACATATATATACTACGGGCCACTAACATATATATTGATTATTTAACCGTCTTTATTCCTAAATTTTTAAATCAGTTTCGAAATCCTCCTTTAATATGTTTCTTTCATCTTTAATATTGCTGCTTTTGAAAAAAAATGTTGTCACGTGTCAATAATATAAAGAGTCTGTTGATCCTTTCTAGAGATTGAACGTATCATCTCATTCCAGACGTTTCCCTGCTCAGCAAATTATATCTGTGTTTCTTTGGGGATATTTTGCATCGGTTCATGTTTTGCCTTTTGTACAATTTTAGTTAATCTCTCTTATAGGTCAAAGACAACAATCAGGACATCCGGGCATTGAAGACTGATGTTGTAAGTATTATCCGTGACGTCACATGTCACACGACATAACATCTCCCGAAAAACTTTAAATTGTAATAAATTATATTACTCGGAGGGTAAGAAGACTAGAAATTCGCCCCGCACAGGAGAAATTCCTGTAAAAAACTAAATAACTAATATTTTTTTCACTTTTTACCTGAAAGGAAGCTCACAGATAAGTCTCTTTTCTAAGCAACCATAGCAGTATATGTTTAATTACAACTATAGGGCGTACAGGGATGACAGTAAGTTTAGTGATAAATGTGCCCACACGAGATTAGAAGAATCTAGAAATCTGCACTCAAATGAATGCAAACTTCCGCCTTTATGCGGGTACCTATTGAGGGATGCACCCAAAACTATGTATGCGTTAACTTATTCGGCTTATATTAATTCGTGTTTCAAATAACTACATTTGTGGCTAAAGACATCCTCCTGAACCTTTATAATAAATTGGCCAGAAACGCATATCCCACTCCACACAGACTGTTCGTTTAGCTTATATCCACGTGTAAATAACATGTCGGGTACAGCAAAATTATCCAAACACATTCAACGAGGATATCTAGCGGCAATTTCGATTAACAAGAGTTTTGTAAAGAGCTTTCTCATCTGGTAACCCTTCAAAATCAGCACATATGCAACCAGTCACCACCGGTTATTTTCTTTTCATTTGTGTTTACTAACAGCTTGTGGATAAGAAAAGATCTTATATCCTTCACAGAGGCGATTTAGGAAGTTCCTTTACAGAATAAGCGGAGGAGTTATTTATATGCACTCAGAGTAAGCCAAAAAGACCATTAAATCTGTAAGCCAAAAAAAATAATAAAAAGTATGGTTCTCAGGCACAGGCCGCGTCAATTTTAATCCCCCGCATCAACAATTTTTATTTTTATTTTTATCTTTCAAGAAGATAAATAATACAATTTATGTGGAGCTTTTACCAGTTCAGCAAAAAAATTGTTATGTTTCTGCATTTCCCTTATCATATGACATTTAAATCGAAACATACAAAACAAATGTCAAAATAAAATACCGCCCGCCCGCACTGATTTCTAAAAAAAAGTGGCTGAGAACCATACTTTTATTTTTATGGGCCTTTCTTATACCTTTTTTTATACCTAATAAGGTAGGTGAATAGTTGGCTTTAAGTCTCCTTTAATGTAGTGATCCAATAGTCAAGTGTTTCGTCAATGTTGCCATGGTAATTGCAGCCCAGTAATGTTGAGGAGCGTCTGTTAACCTTGGAGCAGCGGCTTGACAACTTACAGCCGACGGGGAGAGTAGAGGAGCTACTCAACCAGATGACGTCACATCTAAGTGACCTCACTAACAGGGTACGAGCCATTTATAATAACACAAATACCAGTAACGACCAATACTTTGATTTTATTCCAGTCGCATATACCTAAGAAAAATGTTACAGGTACTTAACCTTGAAGGGACAATACACTGAGCATAAAGTTAAACTTGCACCTGACTAGACTTACAGAATTAAACATAATTATAATGAGAAAGTTTTTCTTGGGAACCATGTCGGGATATGATTTATCTAGATTATCCATTTTGTATTTTATTAGCTGGACACTTTAGAGTCCAGGATGGACAGCAATGACCAGAACCTTGCAAGTGTCAGTGACCAAGTAAGTACAGACGTAACCACGTGACCAGATCCTGATATAGATGTCAATACGACCAGGCAATTGTAATGACAAATACAACGTTATGTCAGTCAATAAACTGAACAGTCTGAGTTTGGGAAGACATTTTTTCCCATAGTCGTCTTCTTGCCAGATTTTTCCTCATGCCTGTCTTAATGAACATAAAGGGTATTTGTTCATGAACGGAAGAATAAACAGGAACATTTTCACAGAACGAAAACACGCCCCTGGTGTTACTATAACCCCTTACCAGCGCGTCATATGTTAACCAAAGTTAGCCTGTTCAAAGAAGTTCAAAGAAAAGTCCCACGAATCAATTTCTCTTTATCACTCCATATTTAAAATATTGTTTTACATTTTTTGTCATAAATGTAGATAAGCATTCTACTCGAGCCTGTTTTACTCGTTCATTCTTAATCTTGAAACCTAGCATTCTTTCATGGTCCTTAAACTGTAAATAGGAATACAATACGACAACTTAGATATATCACATCAACGTTAAAGATATTCTCTTTCTTGGAAAAATATTGATATTTCGTGATATCCTCTTGATATTCTCTGAACAGAGTATCCTCTAAATCAAGGGGTGTTTCATGATACATATTGTTTTTATTTACAACCAAACCTACCTGTTTTGGTGTTTATTTGATCAATATCACCTTTAAGGTGACGAAGTACATTCTGGTTGGTGAATAGATTCCGTGTACATAAACATATATGACCTTTGTTGAATAAATGTACATGTGACGAAACAAGGATAGTCCCTTTCAGTGCACAGTTTTTTGCTTTTGTTAAATGTTTTTCATTGTATGCACAGTGATAAAATCATCATTGCGTTTACAGTACAAACTGCACACACGATCATATGTGTAATCACGTCACAGATTCAATCGTAAAAGCTCCCCGCTTAGTTATCTGGTTGTCAATTTAACTACTGATCTAACGTTCATTTTATATAAATTTTTATTGAAATATAATCATACGGGAATAGACCTAACAATCGTATTCATCTGTATATGAAAACCAATAATATCTATGTCAATTGTTAACTGTCATATGCCAGATAAAGTGATCAATTAGAGAGTATTTTTTTAATTCACATGTAGATTGAGTATTTTCAACTAGTTTAATTTCCTCTCTTTTGAATTTTTTTCTTCCCCTCCTCAAATTTTCATTTTTTCCAAGACGAACAGGAATCATTTCACACCGACCAAGGAAGAATGAGAAAACCCGTTGGTCCCTGGTTCTTCTCTGATTCTATTTCTTCAACGACACATATTAACACATCCTTGAATAACGCAGGTCATATTCACAAGCATAAGAGTAAACAGGCACGGAACGACTACACGAAATGTAGTTAATCAGTATAAAATATACAGACATTTAACGCGCTCTTTTGGAGAATTAGAGGAGGTGCCTTAATGGTTAAACCATAAGGATGACATATACAAGAAACAGGTACACAACGATCTTTGACTGCAACAAATATACGTTTGAACTGCATCGACCTATATCAAGTCATGGGCTTTAAGCACGCCTGTTGGTGACAAAGAAAAATCCCAGTGAATGGATCTGCTATATGATGTTGTAAATTCCAAGGAACGACGCCTGGTATCTTTATATATAGCCAGGAGCTTTGGTTAGGAGAAGTCAAATTATGTTTGTGTTTTGACCAACATTCCTCTTAAAACCGGCAAACCTTTCGTTTTTGTTTCAATTCGAAGATCGCTGCAACTAAGAATGACACAGTGCCATTCACTGATAACGAGTAGCAAAAAGCGCGTATTCGAGTAAGTTACTTCATGGGCATCGGATATCTCGGTGGCGGATAACCGCGTGGCGGATACCAGGGTGACGGATATTTGGTTGACGGATACCTGGGTGACGGATATCTGGGTGGCGGATATCTTGGTTGCGGATAACTAGTTGGCGAAAACCTTGGTGGCAGATAATTGGGTGGCGGATATCTAGCCTTGATCCAAAATGATTTAACGTTGACATGTCGCGTTGGAATCGGTGGTTGTTCTTATATTTTTTATTCAGTGTTTATCATACAGATAGACAAAGGGCTCAACAGCACATACGATGGGTCATGAAATGGTCTCATTTATATAAATATATATATATATATATATATATATATATATATATATATATATGAATTATAAATAACTTAAATATTATCCTGTGTGTATCATTTTTTTCTCCAGATTTCGACCATGAAAGAAGACGTAAACAACCTTAAGGCGGTAAGTCTGTTATATAATATTTTACGTCAAACTTAATATCTCACAGAATGAAGTGCATGCTTTTCTCTGCGAGGGTTTCCATTTCGCGACAAGGAGATTGTCGACAATAACATGAAAGTCTTGAAAATAACCCTTCATGAATAAGATGACTCGGCTGGAAATTCGTTAATACTTTATTCTCATTGGCGCCCCATTTACCTTGTGTATATACATTCATGTCATATCCAGTCAATATATTGATATTATTGATATTAACAAATGTGTAATATTTTCAGAAATTCAAATACTGATATTAGGAAAATATATAATCTTTGATATTATCTACCTATGACAAACAAGAATTGTAAATATTTGTTTAGAACATATTTAACAATTATATAAATGTGTGAGTATAGCTGATAATTATGGATACGTATCATGCTTGTTACATCATGCGCCTTAGAAGCCCTGCATATGTAGCAACACCTGACCAGTTGTAAGTTACTCGCTGATTAATCTACATCTGTTACAACTGCAGACAAGTATGGCACATTACATGCCTATAGTTATCCCCGTCTTTTACAGCTCCTGACCAGTAACGAATGCTCGTCCAATCCCTGTAGGAATGGCGGGACCTGCGTGGACCAGTTCAACAGCTTTTTTTGCCGCTGTCCCGCTAACTGGAAGGTAAACATCAACCGTGTAGTATACATAAAAATGGCTGACAGGTTTGTATAGTCGCAACCAGATAAGCATAATATTAAATTATTAAGCTATATACCGTTAATGTAAAAGTAACATATTAATGCGAACTACAGAAACATGGAATGAAGTTTCCTATAAGGATACTTTTCCTGTAACACATTTTCTTTGTTTGCTATTTTGTGTTAGCGCATCGTAATCAGCGGATCATGTGACGTGTCACGTGATGTGATATATCACGGGATATGTTCTCTCTTTCCGTAGGGCACCCTCTGTGACGAGGATGTTAACGAGTGTAGTCAGTACGCCGGCACCGACCTGGGCTGTCAGAACGGTGCTACATGTGTCAACACCCCGGGTAGCTACAGGTAACTGTCGTTCAGTTAAACATAGGTCACCGCCTCAGGCAGTTACAGGTAGCAATCACTTAAATAAATCGTTGTCAATGTAGACATAGGTCACTGAGTTAATTTAATCAGTTTTTCTATGTATATATACACGAATATTACAAAGAATATATCATTCTTCCATTACAGAAAAAAAAACTTGTAAATACCGCAACCATATTCATGAAAGTAAATTTTAAATCAATTTCAACCATTATTTATTATATCATATTTCAATTTAGAAACAAGGTTTTTCGAAACATATTTCTTTGATGATATCATTCACACTGTCACTATTAAGCTACAACCAAAATTATATTAACACAAGCAAACTTTGAATAAAAATTATACTCCTTCAAATGAAATTTTTCTCCCTTTTATCCCCAAAACGTATATATAAGCATTTAATCAGAAAACAGCCAAGTGGTACAATTAACCATGAAATTGATAGTGTTGACAATTACAGAACAATAATGAACAAAAATTATGTTTAATTTTTTAATTTTTTTTTTAACAATTTTTATGATTAATGTTATACTGACAGCTGTACGTGTCCGCCCAACTATTACGGGGTACGGTGTACGGAGACGCATGACGACTGTAGCGGGGCCTCCAGCGCGGCGTTGTGTGACCATGGTACGTGTATCAACCAGGACAGGACGCAGCCAGGCCAGGTACGTCACACTCTCGGGGATTTTCATTGGAAAAAAATTTGCAGTTTTAGGGGAAAACGTCTGACGTTCGGAATCTCAAATTGGGTTCGGTTCTGCTTTTCTGGTAAAACGATAATTAAGTGCACGATTGGATAAATATATATCAGTTTACTTGTATTAATAGTGATACTGTTTATTGACTGGGTGTCGGGGATTACCTTTACCATATATGTCTATTACAATTTATCGTAATGTACGGTATGAAACATTCAAAATATAGGTTGATCTCTTCTAAATTTGCAGATTTTCTTTTTATTTATTTATATTTTCTGTGTAAATTATAATTTTAAGATCTGCAAGATAAACAATTGTTGTCATCAGCATTGAGGCCTACACCTTTTAATTATAACATTAACTATCGTTTGAATAAAGGAGGGATACCGTATACCCAAAATGAGAATCAAAATGCTTGAAAATAAATATTTAGTCGTCTGTGATGTCATTAAGACTTAACCAACGTGATCCATGACCCGATTCTCTGTCATTTACCGTGGGATAAAAAGTCTCATGTGACTGTAGAATATCACGTGACCGTGAATCAAGACATATATTGGGGGGGGGGGGGGGGGGCAATGAAATATCCCTGATAATACCTTTGTAATGGCTGGAATACAAGACAGCTTGGTTTTTCTGACAGTTAACTTAAGTTTTATAGTACTTTTCAAAACAAACAAGTAAACTTCTGATTATTCCCGTTCGTGCAAGTTTTGTTGTTTTTTTTCTTCTTATATTAAACCTTCTTAGTTAAATAAAAATTAGACTGAACACACCAGGCCCTTAGGATAATAGACACCACGTTTTAATATGATTTATTAATTTTAAATGCGTATCATACGAAAGATAGTTTAACCTATCACTAATACATTTTTTATATCAAACCAATGGGGTCACCTGCATTATCTTAAACTACCAACCATAAAGTCTCTGAGGAGGACTAATGATATGCATCTGCATATTTATTTTCTGATTAACAGATGTGGAATTGAATCTGA
The DNA here is from genome assembly GCA_026874595.1 of Sipunculus nudus. Lineage (NCBI taxonomy): Eukaryota > Metazoa > Annelida > Sipuncula > Golfingiida > Sipunculidae > Sipunculus > Sipunculus nudus. Next base: position 22,211,515 of record CM049322.1, on the reverse strand, counting down.
CCTTAGATTCGTGGTATGTCGCTTGTTTTGTACTGCTGACTTTTTCTGTTTCTACTACAGCCAAAGTACCGGTGTATCTGTGACGAGGGCTGGACGACCAACGGACTGACCCCTGCCTGTAGCACCGACGTTGACGAGTGTAACGCAGACAGTGTGCCGTGTTCTACCGACCCCGAGGTCCTGTGTATCAACACACCAGGGTCCTTCACCTGCGGGTCTTGTCCTCCCGGTGAGTCTATATATATATATATATATATATATATATATATATATATATATATATATATATATATATTCAGTCTTGTTTACTTGGTTATAATATATTAATTTAACCGGGTTACAAAAAGCCGCTCGGCACGTTGAAAGATATTCCATGGAAAACTGCTTAACCATTCCTGCCGGCTTCGGCCCCCGGCGGAGGTAAAATTATAATAATAATAATAATAATAATAATAATAATAATAATAATAATAATAATAATAAAAATAATAATGGTGGTGGTTGGGTCATGCAGCCTGTTCTTCTTTTTCTCCGGGGGATAAATGCAGTCATATACCAAATGTCAAAACTGGCATATATGCGCTTTGGTTAATTAATTTACATGTTTTCCTTAGGTATTAATTCCTCACTCGGAATCACATATTCAGCCAAACATAAGTGCAGTGTGTGACTGTGCTGACATCTTTTGTAGTGCAGTTTTAGGGGCAACTAAATATATATTGTCACAATTCAAAGTAAATCGTTTGATCAAATTATCATGCCTAGTGAGTCGTTTTGTTTCTGGCTGTATTGTCAAGATAAAATGGTTGACTTATTGGCCGGCCCTTGAATAAATTACTTTGTTTCTTTGTTAAACCACTCCAAGAGGTTATGTCCATGAACACCATGTAGCCGGGCTTTATCTGTCAATTGTGTCCGGTTAATAAGAACAGTCATGGTTCTACATGTAGCCTTTACGAGAATGTCGGCAACTATTTACCCTAAAGCTAAAATTTTAAATTTTGATTCAATAAAAAAAATTATATTTCAATTTTTTTAACAAGAAGACACAGAGTAAAGGAATAACAATTTGTTAAGATATTTTAACGTAGTTCAATACAAATCCACTTAATAGTGGCTTACTGCTACTGGGTGCTTAAGATTATGTATCTTTTAATTTTTTTAATGTTTTTTAACGAATGAAAAGTTTAAAATATGTATACCATCAGAAAGATCACTGCACAAGATTTAAAATAATATACATACATTTAATGAGGTCTTATATGAATTTAAAACAACTTAGATACTGGGATTCTGGACGATAATGATACCTTAACTAATAAAGCACGGACAATATTTGCCGACAAACATCTTAATATGCGAGTCTACTGGCAGGTCATGTCCACTATATTTTTATCAGATCTAGTCTTTTGAGTCATTAGACAGACACGGTTGAGGTGGTCTGTGACCACCGCCCCGGCCTGTCTCTTAGACTATGGATTTTGAGGAGCCGATAGACGTGATGCCACACAAGCCAAGGTAAGTAAAAAAAGCCCCGAAAAACATATCACAGATGACATTAAGTATATCATGTATAATTATGTATAAATGTGTGGTATTTTTGGAGCTGTCAGCAAAGTCAGTGCCGCACAGTAACTAAGGGTTAGTTTCTTGAATACTGAAAATTATTAATACATTTATTAAAATCGAATTGTTTAGATAAATATTTTAACAGGTTATGAGGGCAATGGATTCTCCTGCCGTGACGTAGACGAATGTCAGAACAACAACGGCGGGTGCTCCATGGCGCCTCTGGTGGACTGTGTCAACACTAGAGGCTCCCGCTCGTGCGGCGCGTGCCCGCCAGGTAAGGCATTATGTGATCGAAATGTGGCTATTATATTACGTTACTGACTGACATTGACATGAGGATCTTCCATGTGGTTCTTGCCGATTTGGTTTGATGGAACTACATGGCAGTTAGTCTCAGCCACCTCGCTCACTTTTCAATACTTCGGCTACCAATCATAGAGCATATCATATAAAATAAATCAGACCTTCACTCCGCTGATTGTTATCATTAGCCTAATTTTGTCAGGCCAATAATGATGATCAAGTTAGTTTTATACAGAACCATAACAGACCAGTTACGTGTACTGTTTTGCTATGAATTGTCATGAAATCATATATTCAGCTTAAAAAGAAGATATTAAAAGAACAGATACAAGGAGTTTATAAGCTTCTTAATGAGAATCACAAAGTAGGCCATTAAAAGATGTTAATGGTTAAGTTTAACTCAATGTACATATTCTTCAACATATGACAAGTGTATTAAATAGGGACAACAGTTACCTAACGCTTTTGTGAGACATGATTTTAGTTCTATTATGATCCTGTATATTTATAATCAAGCGGGGTTTTTTTTTCTTCAGGTTACATCGGTGACGGCATAACTTGTACATACATTGGGGTGTGCAATCAGAACAACGGCGGATGTCATCCCCTGGCGGGATGTACGGAACTAGGAGGTGAGTTGTCAAGTACTGTCGTTGGTTTCATATTCGCGAGGTTAAGTTTCACGAATTACCACATTTCTTTATTTCGCGAGGGTTTACATTTCGCGATCTCATCGACCAGAAACCAATAAAGAACATATTAATACACGATTTTTTTCGTCATGAGCAGGACAAGGACAGGGCATTCATTATTATCAGATGATATGAAACACCTTTTACATATATCAATCTTTCATTTAAACGCAACAATAAAAATATGTTAACATATAATAAATCCACCTTTTGCCTTTTAACCTTTCCACGATTTATGCATGGATAACCAATTATACTTGAGATGCCAATGAGTGTATGGTGCAAATGACAATATAGTTATCTGTGTTGATGGGGAATTTTATATACGAAGGCTTCATAATCGTGATAATTTCTCTGTCGCGGAAATCCCGGATTTGAAACCCTCGCGAATATCAAACAACCCATATAGTATTTTAAAGCCAATAAAATGTCACAGTATGAAAAGTAACTCATTGAAAGACGTATTTTATGAGATTTTACGTGAATGTTTACTCTTATAACAAAATAAATATAGATCAGCTATCGAAGTCCAGGAAATTTACTGATTTTGATTTTTTAAACCCCAAGGAGTTCCTTCTTGTTATGCTAACAGCGATGAGAGCTTGGAACTCTGTGTAAACTAATCCATTTGGTTACATTTATTTTAATAGGGTTAATTAAATCACTTCCGCATATTTTTTTAGAAATACCTGTATCTTTCGAAGATTTTAAGTATTTTACTCAATGTGCTTGATACAGTTGAAAGAAGTATTTCTACGAATAAAATATAAAATAAATACCTGTAACCACTTATGGTTATCAACAGTTAATTAATATATTGTGATGAACATTTTGTTCTTATCAATACTGAGCAGGCGGAAACGTAATGTGCACGTGTCCACCTGGTTACCAAGGAAACGGAATAGGAGCAAATGGCTGTATAAGTTCCGGGACTGCCAGCTGTTCACCGAACCCGTGTGTTCATGGGACATGTACGGTAAGAAATAAAGTCTATATCATCTTTACCATTTTGTTCCTGAGCTGAAATTTCCATGTGACGTGTCTGTATGCGTCTGTGACTTGCGAAATCTCAACCGGACGCTCGGATGGGGGGGGGGGGGGGGGGGGGGCGCTCCAAGCGTTCAACCGGACATGCAGATATTAAGGCTGGTGGAATATACAAATTTGCGCCTCTTGCAGCATTGCCTGACCGTTTTCGACTACCTCAAAAACCAGTCATTTATGTAAATATGATGCTCAGGAGTTATACTTAGGTTTCACTCTGATCAAGTGAATATATATAATGACGCAATATCTAATTATGTAATTATCCGAAAAAGAGGTAACATGAAAAAAGATGCAATTATACAAAACCCTTCACATTTGGACACAAATTACCATAATGAAATATGACGAACTAAAATTTTGGCCTCAGCGTCCCGAGCTCTCTATAGGGCTTCTATATAACACTTAAATATGTTTTTAAAATTGTGTTATGGAACGATATAATCGTATTTCCCGTTACAGGTGATGGGAGCGAGTTACCAATGTACCTGTGAGCCTGGATTTACAGGTGTTAACTGTCAAGTTGAAATCAACGAATGTCAGTCAGCCCCCTGTCAGAATGGCGGCACCTGCGTGGACCAGCTGAACGGGTACTTCTGTGTGTGCCCGGACAGCTACAGCGGGATGAACTGTCAGGACCAACAAGAAAGTGAGTATGAACATACATACTATTGTACAGGTTTCAACTGTCAGGACTAACATTATAATGCACAAAAATATGAAATGAAAAATAAAGTACTTGTCCTTAAGCACAGGCCTCTGTACTTGGACTTGTACGTGACTACATTTAAAAATTCTTGTGCTTGCACTTTGACATGTGCCTGTCAATTCTGGAGTAATTCAGAAGCGGATTCAAGGGCGGGGGGTCCAGGGGGTCCGGATACAGACACAATTTTACGGCCTGGATCCCCCTTTTCCAGACCTGGGGACCTTTTTTTTAAGGTTTTCATGAGTCCTCCTGGGCTGGAACCCCCCTTTCCAAAATCCTGGATCCGCCCCTGTACTTGTACTCAAGTACAGACCCCATGTACTTAAAACAAGCCTTAGTCCAACAAACAGTGTGAATAGAAGACCCCCATCCCTGGATTCGTCAAAGATTACACTTCCTAATTTAGTTTTATCGTGTGTTCAAGAGGGTTAATTGTTTTCTCACACAGCAAACTTTACATAAAAAACTCACACAGAAAACACAGAAAATTTACACCGATAACCCAACCCAGAAACCTAATACATACTTCACCTAAACCAAAGACAGACATCAGAAAGGTAAATCAGAAATCAACCACTAAATTCCACACAGATAACCCTTACATAATACCTAATACAGAAGCTCACAGTACGCGGTCATGTTTTATTTTACAGCTTGTGGCGGTGTTATTAACGGTAATGTTTTATGTTACAGCTTGTGGCGGTGTTATTAACGGTAATGTTTTATGTTACAGCTTGTGGCGGTGTAATTAACGGTCATGTTTTATGTTACAGCTTGCGACGGTGTTATTAATGGTCATGTTTTATGTTACCGCTTGTGGCGGTGTTATTAAAAGTCATGTTTTATGTTACACCTAGTGGCGGTGTTATTAACGGTAATGTTTTATGTTACAGCTTGTGGCGGTGTTATTAACGGTCATGTTTTATATTACAGCTTGTAACGGTGTTATTAATGGTCATGTTTTATGTTACCGCTTGTGGCGGTGTTATTAAAAGTCATGTTTTATGTTACACCTAGTGGCGGTGTTATTAACGGTAATGTTTTATGTTACAGCTTGTGGCGGTGTTATTAACGGTCATGTTTTATGTTACAGCTTGTGGCGGTGTAATTAACGGTCATGTTTTATGTTACAGCTTGTGGCGGTGTAATTAACGGTAATGTTTTATGTTACAGCTTGTGGCGGTGTTATTAACGGTCATGTTTTATATTACAGCTTGTAACGGTGTTATTAATGGTCATGTTTTATGTTACCGCTTGTGGCGGTGTTATTAAAAGTCATGTTTTATGTTACACCTAGTGGCGGTGTTATTAACGGTAATGTTTTATGTTACAGCTTGTGGCGGTGTAATTAACGGTCATGTTGTATGTTACAGCTTGTGGCGGTGTTATTAACGGTCATGTTTTATATTACAGCTTGCGACGGTGTTATTAATGGTCATGTTTTATGTTACCGCTTGTGGCGGTGTTATTAAAAGTCATGTTTTATGTTACACCTAGTGGCGGTGTTATTAACGGTAATGTTTTATGTTACAGCTTGTGGCGGTGTTATTAACGGTCATGTTTTATGTTACAGCTTGCGACGGTGTTATTTACGGTCATGTTTTATGTTACAGCTTGTGACGGTGTTATTAACGGTCATGTTTTATATTACAACTTGTAACGGTGTTATTAATGGTCATGTTTTATGTTACCGCTTGTGGCGGTGTTATTAAAAGTCATGTTTTATGTTACACCTAGTGGCGGTGTTATTAACGGTAATGTTTTATGTTACAGCTTGTGGCGGTGTTATTAACGGCTTTGCTAATTCATTGCGATATCCCCGGGAGGAGGGAGAGACACATCCCCACAACGTGGACTGTTCGTGGCAGGTCAAAACGCTGTCAGACAAGGTGAGAAAAAACACACACACATACACACACACGAAATTAACAACATGTGGACTGTACACTTATAATTTCATTACCACAGAAACCGATGGACTTTTCTTTCTTTGTTTAAATTATATATTGATTCGCTAGTGACTGCATGTTACATCAGTGTAAACCTTGAATTACTGACGATTTTGGCTGGAAACTAATTACGGCATCCTCAAGCAATGATCAAAGGATTTCTTATGGTGGACGAGACTGATGTAATAATCAACGCACCAAACACTTCCGTTGTCATGGTATTAGTACTTTTTGTCTTTCACAAATTAATTTCAGTATAAATATAACCCCGTATTATATTTAATGGTATCATGCTTTGTTTATGGTAAAAACAACTCAGTTTTGCCAAATCTTAAGAATAGAAGCAAGAGTATAAAAAAATACCCAATTTTAAACATGCGCACATATTTATGAAAATGTATACTTTGTTGTTAAACAGATTTCAGTTCAAGCCAATTCATGGTTAACGAAGGAATAATTGGGAAGCTTTTATTTGGAGTCTCAACGTATAAAAAAGCATATCTACATTGATAAATATGTAACAAACTAATGTTTGTTATTTAAGCTCACATTGACCATTTTGACATCCTCTCAGTGATCATAATAATTAAACGCCAACACAATAAGCGATGACTCCTGCGATTTACAGATCTTCGTGGTGACCGTGTGATGCCTGCATTTGTTTGACCGGCTAAATGTTGAACGTGTGATGTCTGTCTTTTGAATATCTTTAAGATGACAGTGTGGTGTCTGTCTTTACAGATTTTGATGGTGACTGTGAACCACTTTAACTTGGAGTCGCACCAAAACTGTGAGGCTGATTCTTTGGAGATATTTGACGGACCGTCCGTGGGTTCTCGTCTTCTGGGCAGGTTCTGTGGCGCCACCTTGCCTCTCGGGGGACAGTTCAACAGCACGCACAACGAGCTGCTGTTCCACTTCACCTCCGACCAGTCAGTGGCCACGGACGGATTCCAGTTTAGCTGGACGTCTGCTGATCCAGGTAAGATCAGTGTCTGTGATTTGGGTAGTCTATCGCATTTGTATTAGTGATGTGCCAATTAATCGATTATATCGATGATTGGTTTTCTTTAATTCAAAATAATTAAATCGATTGCATATTTGCATTTAATTGTTCACAAACGGGTTTTTTATGTATATCCAAAGACGTACGTTATATAATCCCCCCCCCCCCAAAAAAAAAACTATTCTTTTTCTGTCAGAGATATAAGAAAGACCCCCTACCAAAATTCAGCAGTTTTGCAGCATATATGAAGCAGTTTTTCAGCAGATAGCCAGGGCAGTGTTTCCAGCAGATCTGCAGCAGTTATTCAGCACAGTTACAGCATATGCTGTATATGTGCTCCAAGACCTAAGGATTATATGCTGAAAGTCTGCTCCACACTTACCATGTATTGCGCACCAGATTTTGAGCAGCGATTTCGGCACAAATTGAGCGGTTCCAATTATTTAAATTAGTGCTCCAATGGAGCAGGCCTATTTGCATATCAGGAGCAGATATTAAGCAGTTCTTCAGCAGAACCTGAGCAGTATGCTTTCCTGGAGCAGACATGTGCTCTACTCGAGCAGTGCTCTCCTACAGCAGTGCTCTCCTGGAGCAGTAATCTCTGCTGTCCTGGAGCAGTGCTCTTCTAGAGCAGAACTGTGTGCTCTGCTCCCCAGACCCGTGTTTATAGATGTTCACATCACATTGCGCTCTCGATCTTCTTAATAGTGTTTTTTGTATTAGGGCCCACTCAGCAGCATTCTCTCTTACACCAATTTCAAAAGAAATGAAAAACACATACCTTTCAATGTGTATAACATAATTTTATTAATTATATACAGTTAATATAAGCTTATTCTTTTTCCCTGGGTAGATGAGGATCCACATCATAACATTTTTCGTTCTCCCAGCCAGGTGTTCCACTGTCATGCATAAAGGGAAAGCCTGAAAAGAAAAAAGTGATTAAAACAGCAGTTCAAACTATCATTGAGAGGAATCTTGATTAAATAAACTTGTATCACTGGAAAAAGTCTCCAGCTCAAGCAATTCTCATGTTTAATGGGTAAATATATTTCCTAATTTTTTTACAAAGTGCATTATTTTGGGCCCGTAACATAAAAAAATTACTGACCTAATTTCTGGTATGTACATAGCAAATGTATAGAAGAATATGTGTATTAAAACTGATAAAAAAATATCAGTGGTGTTGATACTAGGCAGTCTTGAAGTGTAACAATGGTTTTTAATGTAAAATTGAGTTTTTTCCTTAATATCTTTGGGGAACAAAGACCTAGTGACCCTATATTTGGTATGGTAGGAGATTTTGGGGACATCTACCGGTATGCAAAATTTGGATTGGTAGGTCGAATAATTTCAAAACGTGCCCTGTTAACGGCCTGCCGGCCGGATGGACAATGTACAAAAGACCATGACTATAGCTCAGATGACTTATGGTCAGATGAGCTAAAATCCTTTCTTTGGTGGAATATTCTGTCAAATATTACAATACACAATGTTCAAAAGTGTACTTGACCACCATCACTGATCTAAAAGCAGTCTAAATATAGTTTACATTCTGTAAAGCACGACCATATTTTTTTAATTAAAAAAATTAAAAAAATCGATTTAAATTTTAAAAAAATCTGATTTAAATAAAAAATCTGATTTTTTTTTATTAAAAAAAAAATAAAAATCAACAACCCTGGTGAGAAATAGCTAATTTCGAAAATGGGGGAGGTTGGTTTTATACACAAAAGATTTGTTTAAACAGGATATTATTTTCCTTCTAGTTTGTAGGTGGACACAAATTCAGAAGAAAAAAAATGCCTTAATGAGAAATAGAGCATAAAAAGCATGACTGCAAACTTTTAAATGTCTGGCCTTTAGCCTAAGCCAGGTTTTTAGTGCCTTGCAAACAGAAATGAAAAAAATGTTTTTTAAATTGTGGGAGATTGTAAAATTCAGATCTGAGACTTCTGTCTTGATCAAACCTTGAAGATGAATAATGGTTAAGGCTGGAACTCAAGCCCGTGGCCCTTTTCTCAAATTAACGCTATAATCTGTCCCCCCCCCCCCCCCCCCCCCCCCCCCCCCCCCGATTCAAAATGTCCTACTTGAGCATGCACAAGAGAAGCGCCTATAGGCAGACCATCAGAGTGCAGCAACTCCGCTGATTTACTGTTTTACAGATCTCTAGAACATGTTAACCAGCCCATTAGAAATAAAATAGTTACAATTAAAGATCTGCCTAAATTCGAAACTATCAGACATGCTAGTAAAGTGGAGAACTTACATTTTTGTGTGCCTTCGTTGACAATATGTCCTCCTTTTCTCTTACCGGTACCAGCTTTGTGCTTTGTTTCAAACAGCATGGACCGAGGTTTATCAGTTTATAGGTCAGTCAAGTTCGAGGTCGGGCAGTGTTGCTGTGTATCATGTATCCAAATACGCGAGTTGAAGTCAAGTGGCATTTGATACAATGTGTTAACCGGGGCTGCAGTGGACAATTACACTGGAATACTGGATCTTCTGTCAGTTAGAAGTCAGAAATACAGTGCGCACAATTCCACTGGAATACTGGATCTCCTTTCTATTTTCGAGGGAAAGGTCTGATGATTGTTGTCCCTGTGACAGTGTCAGCAAAAATAATAAATAGTTAAAGCCCTGATTGTCGTTTAAAATCGGCCATTATCTTTACTAAAATGGTAAAATAAGGTAATTTAGAAAAAGGTGGTCGGTACTTAGAGGAGGGGGATGGGGCTAAGTAATTATCGTGGTTTATTTCAGCAAACCTTCAGCGTACTGGTATGCTCTAAATATGCTGTCCAAACTTGTAAAGAATTATTATTATTATTATTATGCACAGTAGAATGTCTATTTAAAAACAGCAGTGAATCAGTATATGCTCCAGATCTGCTCTCCAAACTTAAAAAAATATTACAAGTCGCAGAGTGCACTGTCTCAAAGCAGCAGTGTGTGAGCAGAAATACAGCAGCTGCTCCAAAAGCAGCATATGCTGAACTTTGGTACGGGACGTGATAAAAACAGCGAACAGCATTGAAACTTAAAATTCTGTAACGAATAAGTGTCAATAACCCGGTCATTACTTTGACCTTTAAGCGTGATATACAAGGTGGCAAATGTGTAATCGTTGCATTAAAATCCATATACATGTATACTGAGGTCAAGAATGACTGCATAAACAGGCCGCGTACTCTTTTTGACCGTGTTTTAGAATCTGTGGAATGGTCTGAATTTGCATATAATTTTGAATACAGAAAATAAAAGAAAATTATTACCAATATCAACGGTGAAATTCAGTATGGAATTCAGTTTGGAATATTTTGATAGTGTGACACGTTTACTTTTATATTATACAATATTCCGCTTCAAATCTGAGATCTTTCAGCTAGACACCGTAATTTTACGTGATTGTCACGTGATATCTATTACAGTCTGCGGTGGGAACATTCAGAACCAAGACCACGGTACTATCAGTAGTCCTGGTTATCCCGGCGTGTATCCTAGCAACAGAGACTGTGTATGGACGATCACGGTCCCGCTCGGCAAGAAAATACAGTTCACATTCGGTCCGATCAGCATTGGATCTCAGCCTGATTGCGAGCACGATTACCTTGTGGTAGGTGACTTCATTGACCGACAGATATACAGAACATACTCCTAAAGTTCGTTAAACTTGAAATATAGTCATCCTACACTGTGACTGACTCAAGTCTATCTTTACCATGAAGTCTCCTGTCAACCAACTAAGTTAATACAAAGCAAACTATTTCTACATTGCAACTAAACATATTTTTATTTATCTGAATTTTATTTAGATTGTTTTTGTGTGTTTAATGCAAACTGCTCAAACCATAATCAATGCGAACTAAAGACATATGCGGGATCAACAGCTTTCATTCAGAAGCCAAATGTTAACGTTTGTCTGTTATATGACACACACATGTCCGGGGTGGATTTCGACGGGGCGCAGTAAACATGGGCACCCCAATTTTTTTTCTTAAAAAAATAATAATCTGGGAAATAGAATAAAATGTACTTAATATGGAATGTGTCTTGTGCTGTTTACTTATAAGTACAATGTCATCCGAGAGTTATGTGTAAAGTCTACCAGTATTCTCGGTACACTTGTTGACATGTGCTCTGATGCTGCACCACCCCCCCCCCCCCCCCCCCCTCGTTCTAATATCCTGAATTTTCCCTAGACATATGATTAAGATTTCAGTTGTTTTGAGTCGATTTGTTTAAGAGATATATCTAAATATATTTATACCAGATTTACGACGGTCTGTATGCAACGGATCCTGAGTTACAGCGGTTCTGTGATTCCGTTAGCCCGGAGCCTCTCACCACTTCCGGTTCCTCTTCTCGCGTTTACTTTCATTCTGATGACTCTGGTAGTTATAGTGGTTTCCAGATCAATTTTGTAGCAATTCAGGGTAAGTGAACTCGTCTTTTTATCTTGCTCATTAGATTATAAATGCACATTCTGCCTTAAAGTAAGTTTTACTCATCTCGTTATTAATCTCTATTTCTTAATCTCAGAAATATCGGAAACTCTTTTAAAGAACCATATTAGAAAGCTCTGAAACGGTGTTGAACAACATTCTGACATGGGCACCTATATCTGAACATAGTATGTTCGAAAGGAACGTGTTCACAAGTTTTTGTTCTTACTGGACCCCATCTCTGCAATATTTTTACGGAGACTTCGACACTGAAAACTAAATGGTCGGTTGGTATCACGTGATTGATAACAGGGATCCCAGGATGTGGCGCCAGCTATGCCACCGGAAGTGGCGTACTGATCTCGCCAAATTATCCGAACGACTACCCGCCCACGGCGAACTGTGAGTGGACAGTGACCGTGCCGGACACCGAGGTCATCAGGTTCAACTTTACCAACATCGACGTAGAAAACCGGCCTGGATGTACCAAGGACGCGGTGGTGGTATGTACTTTCCCAATCCTACCTATTCCGAATCTTCTATCAATACTGTAAAAACTTGCTAGAACCAGAACGGCTAATATAAGCCCTCATGCTACAAAACAATATTTATACATGTTTACTTGATTTTCGTTTTAGAATAGAACACCAGGAGTTATGAGCATCTCAGCTCATTGTATCTTTCTTAGTGTTTGATGATGCCTTATACACTGGTTTAATATCCCATTGGTCGGTATCTTTCCAACGCGAGTTTATATATATATATATATATATATATATATATATATATATATATATACAGTGATACCTCTATAATATGGTCACCCTTGGGAATTAGCCAAACTGCCCACTTTATAAAGGTGCACATTTAATCGAGTTGTCCACTCGGATGTATTCCACTATATATATATATTGATATATATACCATCTAGCCTTGTTTGTAGGTGCGGGACGGGGGAGATGAGACGGCACCCTTTCACGGCCGTTACTGCGGGACAGTCCTTCCCGCTCCATTCACCACCACTCAGAACCAGCTCTACGTGCAGTTCACGTCGGACGCTACAGGAAGTGGACCCGGCTTCCGGGCCACGTGGGACGTGCGTAAGTCTAACAACGGATCATGGTGACAGGCCATGTCAGTCTGTTTAACTATCTATATGTCAGGTCAAATTACTCATAATACATTCAAATCTTCCGATCATTGAACAAGTGAAAATAAAGAGGTTTGTCTGTAGTAAAACAGTTGTAATGTGAAATACTGGTTTTTCAATTATCTGAACGGATCTGATTTTCCCTGAACTTGACTTATTGGGCCTAAAGCGTTCGACTGTTGTGAAACAGTTACGACTAATATACAATCCTTGGATTCAAACAACTTTTGTTCTTTAAAGAATATATGTTCTGTCAAGAATTACAAGGGGCCGAACTAGAAGACACGCAGGAAAAGACCCCCAAAAAAGAAAGGCAAAGGGTAAATTCGGATGAGACTGACAATCCTCGTTGACATCAGAATATAAACCTCCACCTTCACCTTTAACTTTGAATGTTATATATGCTTTAGGTAAAAGATAGGTTACATTCCATATAGCACAGATCATTTATATTTGTAATGAGCACTGCAGGAAATTTCTAAATGAGTATGTTTTTTTGTGCAATTGGACAGTATGTATATTTTTACAGTTATAATAAAATAATGATGTTCATCTCTCTGTACAAAGCCTGTGGAGGAGTGTTCACCGAATCTGCCGGGGAGCTGAGGTCCCCGTATCATCCCAACCCGTACCCAACAAACAAGGTCTGCGAGTACCTCATCACACAGCCAGAGGGATCCATCATCACCGTCACGTTTACTGCTTTTGATATCGAAGCTGCCCTGTCAGGGTGTTTCTATGACTACCTGGAGGTAAAACAAACATAGCAACAGGAAGCTGAATTCCTTCATAAAAACAGACATATGAATTGGGAATATCTTACATGTTAGAGTCGTTTTAAAAATCCTCTCTCCAGAGGTTCAACCAACTTATGTTATACAAGTAAGATTGATATGGTGGCTGAACTATCAATAACAAAATAAGTCGCCTTTTTAATGAAAAAATGATCACCTTTGAAATAAATATTAATTTCCATTTCAAAGATAAACAAAAATCCGTTTCAAAGAAAATATCTATAATCCTTTGCAAAAATATTATTGAGTTGCCTTTCAGAAATGAATTTGCATCCCATTTTAAATAAAAGTATGAATTCTTTTCAAATAGTACATGCCACTGAGACTGACAGTCATTCATGAATACAGACAAAGACATGGAATTTCTTGGACCTGTAGGGAAATAAAGAAACGACTCATATTCCTGTATTTTCGTTTTGATAATGTTTTTATAGTGGTTGTTATGGTTATAGGTACGGGATGGAGCGTCAGCTGACGCACCGTTTCTAGGTAACGGCGTGTACTGTGGCGCCGCAATACCTCAACCACTGGTTTCCACTGGCAACAACATGTGGCTGAGGTTCGTGTCTGATGGGATCGTTACTAACCATGGGTTTAAGGCGGTCTATGAGGCCAGTGAAGGTCCCGCCAATGGTGAGTATCAGATGATTCACAAAATAAAACTCTCATGTTCAGCTTTTTCTCATCTCTGGAATCTTTATATTTAGCACACTAGGGACATATATTCCTCTCGGACAAGAGAAGTTGGGAGCTAAAACTCCAGATCAATGACGAGGAGTCATTTCGAGTAACAGTCAGTCCTCTCCATGAGGAGAAGTTGAGGTAACAGGCAATCGGAGTGTTGAACCCATCCATCTTAAACACTGTCTAACATCCTAACGTGTCAACTATTGACAAACTTTGATAAACTGTGAGGAACTGTCCCTCGCGGAATGTTCGTCCGTTATGTATATTTAACATCAGGCCCTGATTATATTGATTTTCAGACTGTGGTGGGACATTCACGGAGAGTTCCGGGAGTTTTCGGAGTCCTGGTCACCCAACCGTCTACCCCCACGGCGCAAATTGTACGTACACCATCACTGTGCAGGACGGCCTGGTCATCAGGCTCGTGTTCACGTCCTTCACGCTAGAGGGAAGTACTGATTGTCGGGATGATCACGTGGAGGTGTTCTCCGTGTCTGACGACGGAACGTCTACATCACTTGGAAAGTAAGCCTTCTTTTGAGGAGCAGAGGTGGCCCCCTCTTTACATTAGTCTCCTTTCAACCTAAGACGTTATATACCAGAGTATTTTCTCCATATCATTAAATACAAGATAAACTAAAAAAAAAACACTTGGAAAGTGCGGACCTCCGCCAATACAGCTCATTATCCCCGAACGGCATTGTCAAAAATGTGTGATAAACACAACAGGACAATGACTGAACGTAAAAGCATACTTACACTAATTAATTTTTCTATGTATCATTGCCGATTTATCCTGGAAATTTCATCAAAATCCATTAATTGCTTTTGAGTAATGTTGCTAACAAACACAAACACACCAAATGCCGGTAAAAGACATAACCTCCTTAGGGGGATGATAAGACTATAAAAACCCAGCATTTTCACCTTGAATACAGTACAAGAAACTCGTTTGTTTTCTACATTTCTAAATGAAAAGAATAATAAACTCCATAATCGTTTTAAATGTGGTTATATACATCTTAAATCAAAGGGGACTTACCCCGCTCGCTGCACGCTTCATGACAGCCCGTTCAAAACACTCTCGAACTTTATTAGTTACCTGCAGTGACTGTTTATCAAAATTATATAAATTCTTATATCATTTATATTTTCAGGTTT
This sequence comes from Sipunculus nudus, assembly GCA_026874595.1. Taxonomy (NCBI): domain Eukaryota; kingdom Metazoa; phylum Annelida; class Sipuncula; order Golfingiida; family Sipunculidae; genus Sipunculus; species Sipunculus nudus. Next base: position 22,196,000 of record CM049322.1, on the reverse strand, counting down.
TGTGGTAATACACTTCCACCTGCCCTGACCTCTAGCGGCCGTTCTATGAAGGTGGTGTTTACATCTGACGAGTCTATAGCCGCTGAAGGATTCAGCGCTGCCTGGGCGGGCCTCAACGTCACAACTGGTAAATATATGATTTGTTATAAATAATTTCCTTTACAGGATCCCTCTTTATAAACTTTATATTAATCCTATTAATATTATGTCATATTTTAGATATCTAAATAACTATAGACGCCAGAAATGAACATATTGAAATTGTCATAATACTAAAACAGGTCTGCAAGTCTAATCTGGTAGTTCTTCTCAAAGGGTTCTTGAGAGAGAAGAGGTCATTTATATAAAAAATATGTTGTTTCTGCCGAAAAGGTATACAAAATACAGCCAGTGATAAGTGTGATGTGTGATGTATAATTTTGTGTATTCGACCTGATGGTCGATATCGTAGTCATTTGTGCTTTACAATGAACTTTTTTCGTCTCTTTTTGGAAAGGCCTGGTTCTGTATTTAGAATTTGATATGCTTCGTACCTGATGTGCATGTGTTTGGGAAGTTATTGGACAACAGCTTGTTAAATTATACCTGTGATAGCATTTCATCAACTTTGGGATATATAAAGGATTGTCTCATCAAGGGTCTTGGATTTGACATCCAATGATACTGGCAAGGATTCATAGGTTTGATTCTTCTTTAATAAGTAATATATTATTCTGTTGAAAAGACTCTGTTCCGTAAATGCTACGGTTATTACGTAATAAATATCTGTGATGTTGGACCAGACATGAATCCCCATAAGCCTAACTTCAAGGTAGCTCCTGCCCCTCGAATGTATGTGTGTGGAAACACATACCGCCCATGCCCACTGGAGTTTCGGATTGGACTTATTCGAGCACGGATTAGTGGGTTGATATACGATGACCATGTCGTTATCATTAGAGCATCATGTTATTCATTATATTTTGCATGCAGCTTGTGGCGGAAACATTCTGGCCGCCACCGGAGTGATAATGAGTCCTAACTACCCCGACAATTATCCTCATAACCGTGACTGTGTGTGGACCATCACCGCCCCGCAAGGTCAGCAGGTACTCCTCAACTTTACTGACTTCCACCTGGAGCAGCACAATGACTGCGACTTTGATTTTCTGGAAATAAGGTAAAGTTCCTGTTATGTTAATGAGACATTTACTCCTTAGGTAGCTCACATCTCAATTAATTCTATAAAGGATATTGTGCGTGTAAAATAATACATTCTTTTGCTGTTTGCTTAATATGACGATTTAAAAACCTAAATAGCACTAGGGACAAAAAAGTTTACTACTCAATTTGCGGATAGTCATATGCTTGGGGATTCCCAGCAAACAGGATACACGTAACTTTCTACAACAATCTACAACGATCACATTAGGAATTTGAATTGACAAAGGCGACAAAATCAACTGACTGTTTGTCATTTTAATAACACATGATCACGAGACATACTGCTCAGTAACCAGTCGCTGGCTCTGTATTTATAAGCGTTCTTGCACAGGGAAACCTACAACAAAGAGACAGTTTTCAGACCTATATAATGCACGCAACCTTTGGGGAGCGTTCCTATCGGATCCTTCAATATATGTACTAGTTACTGTTTCGATTTGCCTTTTGCCCTTTTTTATAGAAAAAATTAATCATCACATATTTGGATGTGGGTATTAGGTTGGTAGGTGGTGAGCTGAAAGAGAAATTATGGGAATTCTTGTCCGTGTTTATGTGCAGGTTTAAGTAACAGACTATTTCCGCCAAATGATTTAAATTACATATATAAGCCAATTTAGGTTTAAAAAATGCAGCTGCAGATTTATCACACTCTTTTGACATCATGAATATTTATGTGACCCCATGACCTGTGACAGGAACGGCGGATACGCAACGGCGCCCCTGATTGGTCAGTTCTGCGGAGAGAGCGGCCCGGGCCTTATTACCTCCTTCAGTAACCAGGTATACATCCGCTTCAAGTCCGACAACATCTACTCCGCCAAGGGCTTCCGTATGACCTTCGATGGGACGGCTTCAGGTAAGTTACGTGACCAGGCTTATGAGATTTGTTAAATTTCCCTCCTTGAAACGAATTTCCTTTTAAATAAGTAGCAAGGTCCAATTAAGTCATAGCTTTAAGTGAATAATCACAAGGAGTTGTTTAGTTTACTGACACCACATAAGGAAAATGCATTAACAGCCATGAAATCAATTTCGATTGTCGCATTCATTCGTTTTCATAAGAACAGCTACCTGGATCAAATCCATAATGTTTACCACGCCTGTGATATAAGTAGTGAAGCACTGCAAGCATTCGATGTAAAATACACTCTTTATAATTGTTGATTCAATCAGTGGCTAAGAGATGGAAATTAAATAAAAAGTTCAGTTCCCAGTTTTCATATCAACTACACATAACTGCGATGCAAATACCGCCAAATGTATTTTGTCATCCGAACATACCGGAATCACTATCGGTCAAATCCTTATAACCGCATTCACTTACTGACTCACCAATTGCTGACCCTGTTTTTGATGTTAAACTGATAACATATTAAGTAGTGACTCTTGGCTCTCTCAATATATGTAATGATATTTATAGACAGGGTAGCAAATCACGATCGTACACTTTCAGATGCATTCTATATCAAATATATTTTAGTGTATATAAAAATTAGTAACTTTTTGCAGAATATATTTTTAAAATTTATTTTTGTGAGGGCAATATGCAGACTTACTACGTAACTTTCACGTCATGTTTGACACTAAGCATTTGCGTCAATTTATCTTGTAAAGTGGGGGGGGGGGGGGGGGTTGACGCGTATAACATATATATAATATATATGCAAAAAATGATGACTATGTACAAATGTAATATATATATTTATTAATATCATGTGTGCACCAACATATGATTACATAAGCGCACAAACCGTTGACAGATCACATCTGAAGATTGCAATCGCATGAAAACACGTGTTAATGTGTAACTGAACATTTTCGTAAATTATCACTATATATATATATATATATATATATATATATATATATATATATATATATATATATATATAAACCTTTTTAGAGTCTTAAGACACTTTTCAAGTATATTACTTATTCTTCTGCGTTCAAAGCCATGATGGTATCAGATTTTTAATCCTGTTAGTAAGGCAAGTCCGCATTCTGCTGCTGCCTCAGCCGACCCCTAAAGCTTCTTGTTGACCTCTATTGGTCTAAATATATCAGGCCTAGGCCTACAATTAAGTATTAATTATTATATTTCATTTGTAATATATTTTAAAGTTCTTTGAATAGTGGGGGATGATTACATTGACCATCCCCCTTGCCATAAAGTGGGGGAGGGGATATATTACCCCCCCCCCCCTTATGTTGACGCCCCTGACACAACGTGACAACATTGGAACAATCGCCGTAACCGAAACCTAGACAAACATCCTACTATAGGTCCTCCGGGTTCTGCTTTGAGGATACGTGCAGGGGCGTCAATATAGGAGGGGGGGGGGGGATGGGCGTATATACCCCCCCCCCCCACTTCTTGGCAAGGGGGGATGATCAATGTAATCATCCCCCCACTTTTCAGAGAATAATATTTATATATTTCAAATAAAATATATAAATGAATAGAATTGTAGACTTTTGTTACATTTATGAGGTTGCTATGAAATATTGATACCTAAATGGTTTAGAATTTACATATACCTTTTTTTTTAAAAAAAGTTATACTTAAATGATATATATTTTATATATGTCGCACATACAATAAAAGGTACATATATATATAAACATGTCTGTTTTATCCGAATTTTGAATACCCTCCGACGCCTGTCATCCCCCCACACCCTTGCCAGTCATCTCCCCTCCCTGCGAGTCACCCCCCCCCCCCACCCTTGAAGATAAATTGACGCCACTGGATACGTGTTTAATAGCCGACAAAATCTCTCCACAGAAAAAGTCTCACACTGACATTGTCCTCGGACTGTTTTCCTATGCTCTTATATATTACTTACCTTGTCGCAAGTCACGTGTCAGATTTAGGAGTTTACACTGGTTCAAACAGTTTTAAAAAATCATAAAAGAGATTAAGACACGTATAAATTTTCCTTAACTAATCTCCTCCATGTTTCTACTGATGTTTTTGCACCGTCAACAGTGTTTAACCATAGTTCAGAGTCTCTGTGCAGTGTGTTTAGGATTATAAATACAATTAATGAAGTGTCATGATTTACCTTTGACTTCGCGTACCTCTTATCTTATCAGTGGTATGTACATCTGACATGGATGACGGAAATAAGAAAATTTTGATTTTATGTGTTTTAAATTTGCTTCCTTCTAGACAAAACGGACATGTATATTACTGACAAGTCAGGGCCCTCATATGTAATGAAACTGATGAGGGATTAATTATTAGCGTTTCATGCCTTTAACGTAGAAAATCATTCTTTAACATCGAAGACCGGGCAACATTTCATCCACTAAGAACTGATACGTATATTTTATTTATGTTGTTAAATACATCGAAGGCATATGAAAAATAATTTGGGAGTATCCGTCGGTTAAATATAGTTGCTGACAGACAACGGAACATACAGACTTGGTTGAAACAACCTGCACCACACGATATTTGTTTCATAAAACGCGCAATGACCTGATTAGTTCCATGCTATTAATGGAATATTTAGCGAGGTAAAATAAGTCAAAGAATCAGGTATTTTTTATCTATCCTACCACAGGATGTGGAGGTCAGCTGACCAGCCCGACCGGGAGTATCGTTTCCCCGAACTACCCCCAGGCCTATCACCATAACGGCGAGTGTTACTGGGACATCATTACGTCACATGGCAGCGGCCTTCACCTGTTTTTCATCGACCTTGACCTTGAAGATCACAGCGCGTGTTTCTATGACTATATACAGGTAGAGTATGCAATAAAGAATAACGAGACAGAGACTGCCATGCTATAGTTGGTGTCCTCAGTCATTACTGTGTAATTACAGTGTACGATTTCCCCCCACAGATGAAACCATAAAATACAGCCATTAAGTTTAAATTAAGTAAAAACTGCCGAAAGGTCTGCCGAATTCGGAACAGTTGTTATTATTTAGCCGAACATACTATACTGCTTGTCCATTTGGTAAAACGTGACTCCTGGGTGCAGCCCATTGTGATGAAGGGAAGAACAGTCGGTTAGTCCACTGGTGAAAGAGGGGGGTAGGTACTTCTGTTGTCTTACAGATGCTATCGTAAACTGTGCATTATATCACGTTGTTGCCTACATATATTTTTTTCCCGTAAACACAACAGTCATAGCAATATCTTTTCCTAATTGACATTTCTATTTGATAATAATCTTCCTGTAAATCTTTCGTTATTTGCATTCGTGTCAAGGGACCTGTTGGCCGTGTCAGGGTGCTTTATTAGATGTTTTGTAAATGTCCTGAATGTTTTTGTCTGAAATTTTGTTGAAGGTCTTTGGGGTATTCAATAATATCTTTCTGAATTTTCTATGATGTTTTTAAGGTAGTTATCCCCGCCTCAGGGAGCGCGGAATATAGTAAATAGCTCTCTCCGTCAGTCTGTACGTCCGCCTGTTAGTCTGATAAGAATTATTAGGCAATACGATATCTCAAGAAGTTTTACATTGGCTGTGAGTCCGCTAATAACTTCTATGCGCAGGAATATTAAAAAAAATGTTGTACATATACAGTTCTAATTAACATGTAATGCGTATCTGACTGGTCTCCTGACTTGATTCCGTATAGGTCACACTTCAATGATATTCTGATTTTTTTGTGTGTGGAATTTTCAAATTTGACTTTTATATAAAATATCTGATTCAATTTCTCAAACAAAAATTATTGAGATTCAGATCTCAGTAAAAAGTTTTAAATTATTATCCTCACCCTATTGAGTTTATGTGCATTCTTCGTTAATTTTGGAATTTTAATTTATTGTACATTTGAAAATTTTGTAATTTTTCTAATGCTATTTAATTAGCCAAAGTACATATTTTTTAAGTGTTTATTTCTTTAACTGGGATTTTCTATAAAGGATTTGAGGTAGTTAACTTTCTCTGCAGGTTTTCGAAGAAGCAATTGTGCTTCTGAATTTGTCTGAACATGTTTTCGAATCAATCAGTGTATGTTTATAACTGAGTTTTCTTTGAAGGTTTTCAAGGTATTCAGTTTTTTATTCATTCTGTGAAGGTTTTCGAGGTAGGGCCTGAAGGGAAGGAACTCGGGAAGTTTTGTGGGACAGACATACCGGATCCGATCTTCACCTCAAAAAACAAACTGTACATCAAGTTCAGGAGCGACTACGTGGTCAACGGACGAGGCTTCCATCTCTCTTTCCAGTCAGGTAGGTCTGAAAATGTTCGTGCTACTCTAATTAAAAATATAATCAAGTAATCATAACACAGACCCTCCATTTTAATATCCCATTTAGCTTATACTCCTCAAAATACCATGTGGGGCAGTTCCTTCCATTTGATTAAGTAGATATTGCCACATACAGAGTGTTGACCTGTAATATTATAGTTACCTGAAGAACCAATAATTAAGAGGGGTGGATTCATTATAAACCCCACAGCAATTAAATGCAGGTTACACGTTTTATATTCGTCTCTCCTGTCGTTCATTAACATGTCAAGGTACACATGGTGTTGTCTATAATCAGCAACTGTACATCATGACGTAATCGGTTGTTGATGTTTATTATTATCCACAATTTAAACAATATTTTCAAATGAGGTCTCCTTTGATCTGATTGAGGGTTTGGGAATGACATTTTTTTTTTAATCTGGTTAGCGGTGCAATAATATCGTAACTCTATTCTGCATTTCTATTTGCTGCTATTAAAATTGATCAAAGAGATTTTACTTTTCTGTAAATTATTCCGAAACATTATATTTTACTTCGACTTTTCTGTTTCGTTTTGGAAAATGAATTCATATTTCTTGTTGTATCTTATTTTCAGTCCGATTAAATGTTTCCATGTAAAAGAAAACAATAATTTAATTAACGCTAGTTGCCTCCATGTATGGCGTATAATGTAATTAAAATATTTGTCTTCATATTAGTCACTGGTACATCCGCAATATTATTATTTCGTTATAAAGATAATTATAATATTAAAATATAGATATACATATGTAATGTAATGTTAAAATATTACCGTATGTTCCCGATGTCTGGTTCCAGACTGTAACAACAAGTTGACCGAGGCATCCGGAGTCATCGAGAGCCCCAACTTCCCCAACCCGTACCCGTACAACAGAGACTGCACGTGGGACGTGGAGGTGACGAGAGGCAACGCTATCAACGGCAGCTTCTCTCACTTTGACATAGAAGACCACAGTAGCTGCCAGAAAGACTATCTACAGGTGAGAAGTAAATCAAACAATGGGGCGTACCGAGGCTGTTTGATCTCTGTCAAAGTGACAAAATACTCCGATACAACCGCATGTCTATTGGTATTTCGATGTTTGTCTCTTAGCAACTTTGTACAAAACATTTACAGACTAAGGCTTGCAATTTTGTTTTAATTTTGTCATTACAAACATATGCGTGATGCTCTATATGTTTTAGGTAAAGTTTCAGTATAAATAAGATTTGTGTATAATTACATACATTGATTCAGGAGGCTGTTATGGAGTATAATAAAATATTATCATTTACACGAATACAGCATTGTTCAGTTAGCGTGTAAATGGGCAAATAACGCAGGCTGTATTCTAATTAAAGTTTCAGTTATGTCTACGCAGAAGAGCTGGCACAGTACCCGAGCGACGATTCTGACGATTCGTCATTCTTTTCATGTAACAATACGCAACGAAAATTCTTTAGTATCCCTTCATCAAACAGGATAAATATTATGTAAATGTAAGGACAAATATGGGTGACAGAACTCTAATGATAAACATAATATAATATACGAGCCTTGTGACAATATTTTTTGCATGTTTTCAGTTGATAGACGGGGAAAGTCTATCAGACCCCGAGATCGGGAAGTACTGCGGCGGGAGCTTTCTGCCTCCATCTTTTGCCACCAGCGGGTCACATCTGATGGTCAAATTCGTCTCCGACCAGTTCCAGTCTAGCAACGGGTTCCGCATGGAGTATCTGACCAATGGTTAGTCCACACTAATACACGGATACTGGGCAAAATATTATAAAGGGGTCACCCGACTAATCGATGCAAAATAAATAAACTATTTTTAAACTGAACAGCAAAAGTTCACTTTTAATAGATCAATAAATGTACACGTATAATGAAAGAAAATTTTGACATTATTGCCTGGTTTAGATTTATCAATACAAGATTAATCAATCATATATTAAACAAACTGAAATTATTCAACTTTCTTCTTAAATGGATTAGTAATGTTATAATTTTATTTCAAAATGGCAAAGCACATAGTTCCAATTTGAATGTGCATATATTAGTCTTATAGTGCAGCGGTTAACGGCAAAATACAGAAGAATTGTTCGGATTGTGATAAAAGTGCCAAATTTGGTGGATAAAACATTAACATTTTTTTAATGGTTCCACCAAATCTTCTTAGTGTAACGGGGACGGATCCTATGTTAAATTTGGGGTACTCAAATTTATATGAAAAATACACGGAAGATCATCATAGTTACTTTACATCTTATACATTCCTTATAGATAGGGTAAAATTTTGGATTATTTGGTTCTATTTAATTAGCATCATCATGAGAAATGTAAAATTACCTTTGTGATCTCATTAATTTAAACATTTGTAGTTAAAAGATGTCTATTTGCCATTCAATGACATGTAGTTAACTGAAGTTAATTTATTGTTAAATATGACATAAATCTTCTGTTTTAAAATAAGGTTTTATCACTTTTCTCAATTCACATCTTATCGATGTCTCCTTTGATGAATAAAGGATACGGTGGTGGAGGGCAAGGGGGGGGGGGGGGTTACTACTTACGTAGTATGGGTTCACTGTATAAACATTACATATTTCATCATACAATGTGTATGTTGCTTCGTGCTTAAAATCATGTACAGTTTTATTGTTCTTAGTGTAAAATATCTGTTGTGTGTATTAATGAGCACTGAAATAAACCCCTGAATTTCCAGGGGCGGATCATATTTAATTATCAGGGGCGGATCATATTTCATTATCGGGGTACATTCTTTTAAATTGGTATCGTAAATGTACAACTGAACAGCGTTTTAAAGTTTTACTTCTACAAACAAATCTTGAAAACCAAAAAACTATCCTTTTGCGTATTCCTTCCCTTTTCAATTATCAAATCATAACATGAACATCTCAATCTGGCTAGCGCTTGTTTATGCTTAGTATTAGTCACACACAGTAAATATTTTTAGTATTAGTCACACACAGTAAATATTTATCCATTAATTGAGAGCATGGATTTAAAAGTATCATATAAATTTAATTTAGTATTAAATTCTACATCACAAGACCAGTTTTGTTCTGCCATTTCAAAAATTCTTTCCTTTATTTTAGCCAAAAATATTCTAATGTCTCCTACTTCTTGATTAATCCACACATACCCAACACCTGTGCTGCATATTTTGCTTCTCATATGAGTAACCCATGTTTGTTTTCCATTCATCTAGATTAAACACCATGTAATATATACGCTTTGGATATCTATTATTACCATAATTTACTAGTTTGTCCAATATTTTACACATCTGAATAACTGACCGACATACATTTGATGCCTTCCAAACCCTCCCACAGATGCTGCGTTCACTATTCTTTTGAATGAACCCCCGTGTCTAAAAACCATAATTTTTGTCATTCCTAAATTAAGTTTTAAGCCATAATTGACAGAAAAAAAACTTGCAACTGGTTTATTTGTTCTTGCAGACGTCATATTGTATTGCTGAAGCATACTAAATCATCAGCGTAGATTAATGTCATTAGGTTGGCAAATATTCATCAATATTTATACCATAACAATCTGTTTCATTAATTTGTTCATAAAATTCATCTATGGATAAAGAAAACAGAAGGGAACTTACAATGCACCCTGGTCGAGTTTCGTTTGTACATTCAAAATAATCTGTTAATCCTTCCTCTGTAAGACATGATTTCATTTGACTATATATTGACTGAAGTGTCTGTAAGAGTTTCCCTTTTATCCCAGTTTTAACTGAAACATACCACAATAAATCTACTTGTACACTATCAAAAGCAGATGAAAAATCAATAAAAGTGTAATAAAACCTGCTTTCCTTTTTTTGTTAAATATTTCTGCACACACCCCATTAAGGAAAATGTATGGTCTACTATTGAATAACCTTTCCTATAGCCAGCTTGTGCTTCACATAAGAATCCAGCTTGGTCAACATAATACTGAATTCTGCTTGCCAATATTTTTGTAAATAGTTTACCCACGGTATTAAGTAATGAAATACCTCTATAATTTTTTTTCCCACATGGAATCAGTGTCTTTATCACCTATCACCTTTTGCATATCTGAGGCTTGGATGATTTCCTTCTTTTCTACACATATGTTAATAATTAAGTAAGTCGCCATCTGATATTGTACATCTATACTTATTCAAAGCTATATATTTTTCATTTTTCCCAAATTCACATTCTTTGTCCCACCATTTTGGTTACTTTAGTTTTATGTTGTCTCGGAAGTTTTGTTTATTTCTGTAGCAATTATTTTGATAAACACAAACTATTAAATGCCTCACTTGCTTTGTCCGGATATGTTTCTAAGGTTTCATTAACTGTGTTGAAAAGTAACGGACATTCTATTTGTTCTAATGATTTTGAAATATTTGTTTATCTTCATCAGCCTGATAAAATTTTACCAATTTTGTCAGTTCGCTTATGTGTTCATTCGAAAGCTCTTTCCTTGGTCTGATAATATTAAGTGAACAGCTTAAAGGAAAGTGATCGGACGGATCATCTGATAATACACAAGATCAATCATACTTATGAAGTAGACAACTACTGACAATTACATAATCAACTACACTGATATACCAAAAGGAGTTAAACAGGTAATTAAGTCTCCTGGTATATCTGGTATATCTGTTATATTTACAGTTCTAGCATTAAAATCACCAAGGAGAATTAAATTAAATTCATTAAATTCCGCTAAAGTATCTACCAATAAAATTTCCAGCCTGTTAATACCATTTATTTCATCTTCATCCACATAGAATGATAAACCTGCTGTGCTCTGGAAGCCATATTAGAATTCTGACAGGTCTGCTATTGGAAAGGGATTGTGTCCGCATAGGCACCAATGATCCCTGAGAAAATTATAAAGATCAAGCAAGTTCATGTTGAGATATCCGGTGCGAAAGAAAATCACCCATTATGATCTGGTGGTCATATTGGAATTCCGACGGGTCTGTAATTCAATAGGTCTGAAGCCCTCGTATGTACCTATCATCCCTGTGAATTTGGGAAAACTGAAGTATGTTCTTATTGTTGAGTTATCACGTGCGAAAGAAAATCAGCGACGGGGCTTTGGTGGCCATATTGGAATTCTGAGAGGTCTGTAATTCAATAGTTCTAGAGCCCTCATATGAACAGGAAAAGTAGACAGGCAGAGTTCCGAAACATTTTTACTGAATAACTTGCTCTTTAGTAGGCTGATTGACAAACATAAATAGTTATAATTATATCCATGTAATAATTCATGCTGTGACCATACCCTTTATTTAGTTAATTATTCAATTAATGGTAAGTCAACGTTTGTTGTAATTTACATGAAACATGTTTGCGAAATATACATCTTAACAAAATTAAAAAGGCGTGGTAAATCGCGTTAGTTCTGTACGATAATTGATAGATAAATACATCCTGCTCCATTAATCTGGTCGCTTGTTAAACTGAATTAACTTCAATTGAAAGTAAAGTTTGAGCATCAGCAGACTTCTGTATTCCATGTGCTGCAAAATAAAGGCCTTGATCGAACACTTTTAGATTAGACATTATTTATCAATTATTTAATTTATTTCATCGGTACCCCCAAAGTAATTGTAGGATCTACCCCTTAAATACCATGAATATTTTGTGGAACTATTTCTTAAATGAAAGCCAGTGTACAATACTACAACTGTACCAAATGTGGTACTTTTATCACAATTTGAACAATTTTTCCATTAGCCGCACTATCTTGTTTAAAGTAGAAGTGATGCGCTTCGACTGGTTTATGTCGGAATTCTTTTGTATTTGGCATTTTTCTCGTTTGGGTTTTAACTTGTTTTATTACCACCTACCAGATTGTCTCGCTTTGTTACTCATCACACCTGAATTTATCGTTTTCGCAATTTGTCTGAGTTCTACGCCGGTGTTGAACTGATTTGAAAGATATTTTCTAGCCATGTTTAGGTGTCCGTCTATATGTATGTTAGTCGTATTGTTCATACGGCTCATTAATAATAAATGCATCAAATATACACAGCATCATTCTCTGGCTATCCTGAAACTGAATGGATATAGTATCAGTAATTTAACATTTAGTATTGACTACACTCTCCACATGAATGGGGTTAAGTATTGCGGGTATCTATAAATATAGACGTGTTTAGACCATACAGTTTCATTAACAATGGAATTCTCTCCCGTAGTGTTCCTTGCATTTTCATGTACAATGTATGTTTCTGTCGTGCAGGCTGTGGGGGTTTGCTGACGTCATCGTCCGGCAGTCTGACCAGTCCTAACTACCCACAGCAATATCCTCACGACCGTACATGTGTCTGGAACATCCGGGTCTCCCCAGGGAGCAGTATTCAGCTCACCATCAGTGACTTTGATGTAGAAAACCACCCCGACTGTCAGTATGATGTACTGGAGGTAATTTGTACAAACTTCACTGTCGAAATATTTGTATTTTAAGGATTTGATATATTCGAATTCAAGTGAGAAGATATCTAACATTTTAGAAAAGTTTAAGGAGTTTTATACTAATGTTGTCATATCCAGGTGTATGGGGGCCCTGACAGTGACAGCCCGCGGCTTACAAGACTTTGTGGACCAATACAACAACCGGTCACGCTTTCCAGTACCGGGAACCACATGTACATCATATTCACGACTGACCCAGTGGGCTCAGGCAGGGGATTCAGCGCCACCTACCAGGAACAAACCGACGGTAAGCACAGGCGTGTGTCTTTGTATAATGAACATTTCAATAGTTTTACATTATAAAATGTAGCAAACGGCACACACAATATACGTGATGTTGATTAATTGAACAAATGCACCCCTTTGTACCCCAGGTACATACTTCTATCTTATTTCAGGTTGTGGAGGGGTCTTCACCGCTCCCTCCGGCAGTATCCAGTCTAAGAATTTCCCTCAGCCTTACGACACCAACTCGGAGTGCGAATGGACGATTAGTGTCGCAGCTGGCCGCTCGGTGGTGCTGACCTTCACCGCGTTCGACGTAGAATTCCAAATGTCATGCAACTACGACGCAGTATATGTATGTTTAAAGAAATTGTACATTAGATCGGCAAAATGACACACCTGAACAATTATCGTTTATCCTTATCTACAAGAAGTAGTATGATGGTGAATTAGCATTATAATTAGCTTCCTATGGTATAGCGCTAACACGAATATCTGATCTTTAATATTTTCCAAAGAAAACAATGAAACTGATTCCGTGATCAGGTATGCTAAAGTTTGTATGTATCAGGTTTATGATGAGGTCGTTCCTGTTATCATGTAATTCTACAGCGTTAATCTTATTGTGTATTATTGGTTTAATACTCTAACTTGGTGGACGCCCGTCCCTCAAAATGTCTCCGTTACCCACATATTTCGTGTATTACAGGTGTATGACGGGGACTCGGTGGATGCGCCTCTCCTCATCAAGGCCTGTGGGGCGGGGCTACCGACTCCTCACGTGTTCAGGTCTACAGACAACGTCATGTTTGTCAGGATGGTGTCAGACAACGTCATACCCGGGACGGGCTTCAGTGCCGACTACGTCACAGGTAATAACGTCATATACCCCTTACTGCAACTGTTATGCGTACATTTTCCTTCACAATGCCAAAGGACTGTTCCATAACGGAGAGTCCAAGCGTCTCCGGTGGCATGTTTGGCCTATGTGGAAGCCCCAAGGAGATCGAGGTAGAAGGAGCGGCACGTTAAGCCTAAGTCTCACTCCCCACGTCCTTCCACGGTGTCATAAGGTTCAGCTACGGCAAGCCAAAACGTGGCAGTGTCGGGAATGAACTTGAAGAAACTGAAGCCCGCGTTCTCGTGATATTCGTGGCAGGTATTTCCCACGGTATTTTGCGGAGCTGCAACGGTTATAACCACGTTCTTCTACGATAAAATGTGGCTTGCCGTAGAAGAACGCGAGTAAGCCCCGTTCTTCCCACTGCTCGCCACGTTCTCGCTACGGTACTGCTACTGTTATTATCTACGTTCTCCTACTGCAGTGTCACGGCAGCGTCACAGTAACCACGTTCAGTCACACTTTCCTACGGTATCCCACTACAATGGTCCACGTTCAGGGGTGACAAGAGGATTTACCGTGGCCCAACTTCCAGAGTTGTAAACGCCAAATCAGTTATGTCCAGGTCCCACGGGGCGCACATATCTAGTTCAGGGACCACGTTCTCTCCTGCTCATTTTAAACATTTCAAAAAGAACGTGGACCCCGCACGACCATTCATGTTTATTCCCGTCCCCCTACGGTGACCTACGGTAAAGGCCTCGTCCTACCAATTCCCCCACGACCTTCAAGAACGTGGTGAACCGTAGACAGAACGTGATAAGTGAGACCTATGCTTGAGTTACTATGATTCCAGTTTGTGGGTACACGATCTGCAAATAAATGTCCGTAAACCATATTTTTACTCATAAAACATACTCTATCAGCTTTGCTTTTTAACCGAAAGTGACACTCATTTGAGACGTTATGGTGGAGTGGTTCATGTTAACGTCTATGATTCGGTTATTAAGAAGGCGCAGCACCAATGACAGTAAAGTTCATCATATGTGGTACGGAGAGAATGGATATTAGCTAGCATCATACTCAGGCAGGGCGCCCTCGTGCTCAATTTATTTTCACTTGTGGCGGGATGACTAATAGAGGTAGATTGGGGCATTTTTAAAACCTATATGAATACTGAAATATCCAATGGTTCCATAAATATATCTTATATTTGAGAATTATTATATGGTAAACCAAAGTCGCTCATTATAATTATTGATATGTTTTATTTCCAGTATGTAAATCCAGCATATGAATCTTTCACCCCCTTGCTAAAATGTATGAGGGGTATATACCACAACCAACATATACCCCACTGACCCTGCTTGTGCTGCGTTTCCTTAATAAAACGAGCCCCCTCCACTCAAGCCTCCCCTCCCCCTCCTCTTTACATGCACGTCTTCGTAATCGACGATATCCATGATGGCTTGAACCGTGAGTCGATAATGTCTGGATTTATTGACTATATACCGTGTAAAAATATACTAGTATATCTTGTTATAGTCCATTTCGGGCCCTGTTTATTATGACGTCTTGTCCCCTTTTCCTGTTTATTGTGACATGTCATGTCCGTGCAGGTTGTGGGGGTCACAGGGACACCGGCACTGACGGAGAGATCTTCTCCCCTGGATGGCCCAACAATTACGAGGCGCTGTCCAATTGTACATGGATTATAGAGGCGCCACAGCCAGGTATGTATAGTATACAGACAGGGTTATAGCCTGACAAATTTAAGTGCCGGCTACATTTATGTTTTACGGGTGCGCCACCGACAAGGGTTCGAATCCCGGATCTTCGTAACAATGGACTATGGCGAAACAAGCGGAGCTGATCACGCCGGTATCAGAATAAGCATTATCTTTGCGTTGCTCTATGAGTTATAACTATTTTTTGTTAATGATTATTTCAGATGATTCATTTTTGTAATCATACGTTTGAGAGAAATTTAAGGCAGTTTGGGTAATAAATATCCAGTTTCATCGGCGTTCCCAGCATATCTTCATTTCTTGGAAGCACGATGAAATGTAATGTATATTTAATTATTCACTGATGACAGTGGAATTTAGCAACAGAAATAATAGAAAGAATCAGACATTAAATGAAGTAAAGAGACGGGTTATGATTCAGGTGACAAGGTGACCTTGACCTTCACTCACCTTGACATTGAGCAGTCTGTGAACTGCCAGCACGACTCTGTGGTCGTCCTGGACGGCAACAACCCGTCAGCCCCGCAGATCGACCAGTACTGCAGCAGCACGGTGCCCCCACCAGTCACCTCATCCAGCAACGCATTGACAGTCATCTTCATCAGCGACGCAGTCATCCAGCGGTCTGGCTTCAGGGCCACCTACTCATCATCCGTGTCAGGTGAGTAGCTGGTTTATTTTCTCAATGATCTTTGTCAGGTGAGTAGCTCGTTTATTGTGTCAATGATCTGTGTCAGGTGAGTAGCTCGTTTATTGTGTCAATGATCTGTGTCAGGTGAGTAGCTCGTTTATTGTCTCAATGATCAGTGTCAGGTGAGTAGCTTTTTTTATTGTCTCAGTGATCTGTGTCAAGTGAGTAGCTCGTTTATTGTGTCAATGATCTGTGTCAGGTGAGTAGCTCGTTTATTGTCTCAATGATCAGTGTCAGGTGAGTAGCTTTTTTTATTGTCTCAGTGATCTGTGTCAAGTGAGTAGCTCGTTTATTGTGTCAATGATCTGTGTCAGGTGAGTAGCTCGTTTATTGTGTCAATGATCTGTGTCAGGTGAGTAGCTCGTTTATTGTCTCAATGATCAGTGTCAGGTGAGTAGCTTTTTTTATTGTCTCAGTGATCTGTGTCAAGTGAGTAGCTCGTTTATTGTGTCAATGATCTGTGTCAGGTGAGTAGCTCGTTTATTGTCTCAATGATCAGTGTCAGGTGAGTAGCTTTTTTTATTGTATCAGTGATCTGTGTCAAGTGAGTAGCTCGTTTATTGTGTCAATGATCTGTGTCAGGTGAGTAGCTCGTTTATTGTCTCAATGATCAGTGTCAGGTGAGTAGCTTTTTTTATTGTCTCAATGATCAGTGTCAGGTGAGTAGCTTTTTTTATTGTCTCAATGATCTGTGTCAGGTGAGTAGCTCGTTTATTGTGTCAATGATCTGTGTCAGGTGAGTAGCTCGTTTATTGTCTCAATGATCAGTGTCAGGTGAGTAGCTTTTTTTATTGTCTCAGTGATCTGTGTCAAGTGAGTAGCTCGTTTATTGTGTCAATGATCTGTGTCAGGTGAGTAGCTCGTTTATTGTCTCAATGATCAGTGTCAGGTGAGTAGCTTTTTTTATTGTCTCAATGATCTGTGTCAGGTGAGTAGCTCGTTTATTGTGTCAATGATCTGTGCCAGGTGAGTAGCTCGTTTATTGTCTCAATGATCAGTGTCAGGTGAGTAGCTTTTTTTATTGTCTCAATGATCTGTGTCAGGTGAGTAGCTCGTTTATTGTGTCAATGATCTGTGCCAGGTGAGTAGCTCGTTTATTGTCTCAATGATCTGTGTCAGGTGAGTAGCTTTTTTTATTGTCTCAGTGATCTGTGTCAAGTGAGTAGCTCGTTTATTGCGTCAAAGATCTGTGTCAGGTGAGTAGCTCGTTTATTGTCTCAATGATCAGTGTCAGGTGAGTAGCTTTTTTTATTGTCTCAGTGATCTGTGTCAAGTGAGAAGCTCGTTTATTGTGTCAATGATCTGTGTCAGGTGAGTAGCTCGTTTATTGTCTCAATGATCAGTGTCAGGTGAGTAGCTTTTTTTATTGTCTCAGTGATCTGTGTCAAGTGAGTAGCTCGTTTATTGTGTCAATGATCTGTGTCAGGTGAGTAGCTCGTTTATTGTCTCAATGATCAGTGTCAGGTGAGTAGCTTTTTTTATTGTCTCAATGATCAGTGTCAGGTGAGTAGCTTTTTTTATTGTCTCAATGATCTGTGTCAGGTGAGTAGCTCGTTTATTGTGTCAATGATCTGTGTCAGGTGAGTAGCTCGTTTATTGTCTCAATGATCAGTGTCAGGTGAGTAGCTTTTTTTATTGTCTCAGTGATCTGTGTCAAGTGAGTAGCTCGTTTATTGTGTCAATGATCTGTGTCAGGTGAGTAGCTCGTTTATTGTCTCAATGATCAGTGTCAGGTGAGTAGCTTTTTTTATTGTCTCAATGATCTGTGTCAGGTGAGTAGCTCGTTTATTGTGTCAATGATCTGTGCCAGGTGAGTAGCTCGTTTATTGTCTCAATGATCAGTGTCAGGTGAGTAGCTTTTTTTATTGTCTCAATGATCTGTGTCAGGTGAGTAGCTCGTTTATTGTGTCAATGATCTGTGCCAGGTGAGTAGCTCGTTTATTGTCTCAATGATCTGTGTCAGGTGAGTAGCTTTTTTTATTGTCTCAGTGATCTGTGTCAAGTGAGTAGCTCGTTTATTGCGTCAAAGATCTGTGTCAGGTGAGTAGCTCGTTCATTGTCTCAATGATCAGTGTGAGGTGAGTAGCTGGTTTGTTGTCTCAATTGTCTGGGGTCTCTTTTTACTTAATAATTACAGAATTTATAGGCGCGCGTGGATTTTTTTAAGAAAAAGTTAAGTCCAAAAGGCAGTGCTTCTCTGTTTTCTTTAGATTTCAGGGGATTTAATTTGAAAATTGTTTTAAGAGTGTCACCCTGAAATGTACCTTCACCATGCTTTGTCTTCGCCACTGCAGAACAGAAATTTTAAAGGAAATGGCGTCACATTAAACTCTGCTCTCTTCTTCCTATTTAGCTTGTGGTGGAGACCTGACAGCAGAGAACGGAGCCTTCACCAGTCCCGGTTACCCAAACAGCTATCCTAACAACGTAGAGTGTGTCTGGACTGTGACGTCATCTCCCGGGGCGCAAATACAACTTTCTTTCAGGTACGGAAGTACAAATGGCTTTGTTAAAGGATGGTACGATTTTATATAAACTTAGATTACAACTCTAATTGATTACAACTCTAAGTTCCGCCACATGCAGATGTCGGTGTGAGGTCATTTAATGTGTTTCCATCTGCGCGATATGCTTATGAGCGTATAGGCGTGCAAAATAGCTGTGTTTCCATATGCGCGTATATATATGTATATGCTAAAACAGGCAGACATTTATAATCATCATATTAGTTCGGTGGATCTATCAGTTCTTTCTTAAATAGATGGTGAAGTGACGTCATTTGTCCGAATCCGAGGGCACTGAACTGCATCATGCGTGTAATGTAAATGACAGTCAAACACAGGCTCTTTACCCAGCCCTTGGTCGGGGACACAATATATCCCGGCGAGAGGAAATACCGCTGCATCGGAAGCTTAATTCCTCGAAACATACATATACTTGTACAGACAAGCCAATCACATACGGATCAGCCAATCACAGATCGTGTGACGAATTGTACCACATTTCGCCCCTCCACCTTGTGGCCACTGATAATAACTTATAAAAATGCATTGTTTATCTACGCATTTGCCATTAATATTCTGTATTAAAATCCATTTTTAATATTCTTTCCTGATTTTTAGCATCAATATCCTGTCCTCATATTATATGTCCTGTCCTATCGCGCATGGATGCTATGTGATGGCCAGTTATGTTTGGTTTTGTGTTGTGCACAGTTTATTTTCTCTGGAACAAGAGGACAACTGTAACCATGATTACCTGGAGATACGAGAAGTTGATGCAGCAGGTTCTCTAATCGGCCGTTACTGCGGGACGACTATCCCTGAAACCATGACGACAGGTCACGTGATGTGGGTGAGATTCCGCAGTAATGAAGCAACAACGGGTCAGGGATTTATGGCTCAGTACAGCTCAGGTCAGTCACGTGATGTAATATCTTGGCATTTTGTGGAAATAGTAATAATAATAATAATAATAATAAGAAGAAGAAGAAGAAGAAGAAGAAGAATTTTTTTTTTCAATTATAAAAATAACAACAACAACAAAAGCTATGATGTAAGACGATGGGATACTTCAGTTCTGGTAAACACCATGTCCATCTTCAGGAGGATCGGCCATTATTGAGTAAATAAGGAATTTGTATTTGTTGGTGTGTGAGAGAGAAAGAGAGAGGCAGTGAGAGAGAGAGAGAGAGAGAGAGAGAGAGAGAGAGAGCGAACGTATGTGTCTTCTTCAGTGTATGATGACATAATGAAAACTTGAAAACCATACAACAGGTTTGTTAACTAAATTTACAACTGTTCTTAAAATAAAGGCCCAACTCTGTGGACATTTCTACTGTTTTGTCAACGATTCCGAAAATCGAGAGTCTACTGTATATATTTTTAATTGTGAAGTGTACGGCGACGAGGTAGCGGGGAATTCAGGACAGATCGCCTATCTTCGTTAAACCGTTCAGATTTAGGGGTCTGCTGTTAGGCCTATATGATTTTTTTTTAAAGTGTACTGTAGGGAGTTGATAGTCGGGTCAGATCGCCTACCCTCATTAAACCGTTCATAATAATCTAGCTCTACTGTTAAGTTTTGTTTTGTAGTGTACGGCGGGGAGGTGACAGGGACGTCGGGTCAGATCGCCTCGCCACATTATCCCAACGACTACCCATTAAACCAGGACTGGAGCTGGGTAATTACCGTTCCGGCAGATCACGTGGTACAACTGACCTTTGTAGCCATGGCAGTGGAACCTGACCCCTATAATATATGCAATTACGATTACGTCAAGGTAAGGCTATAATGTATAGTTAGGCATTTCTAAATTAAATTATACACTGCACGTCTTTCTTATGTATTTAAAATAGAACCATTGCAATAGAATGTTTCTTCAGCGAAAATATAGAACAATAGTTAATAATTATACAAATAAATGTATATTGTCTTTTCAAGTAACAGTTATTTGGACCGGGGAAAATAAATGTGAATCCACATCAAACCGATGAAGAAAATGATTATTTCGTGTCAATCGAAGTTATATAGGTCCTTTCTTTTGATTAAATTGCTTTCTGTAAAGCTCCTTTCCTAATGACCTACTCCCCAAAACGCTATGGAACCGTTGCATAACTGAGCTCTTAATCACAAAAAAAATATTTAGTAGCTATATTTGATATGCACAAAATAAAAAAAACAGGCGTCGTATCTTATTTTTCGACAAACAATAAAATGATTCTACAATGATAGTAATTATCGTAAAAAAAGTACATGTAATTATGTCTCATGGGGTGGGGGGGGGGGGCATTATGGTGTTTGGTTAGTCGTCGTCAGCGGCTTTGTCCGTAGTCATCGTCGCCTATGTGATTTCTTGTGAACACGGTATCTTTTGAAAGTCTCGACATTTTATCATGAAATTTGAAATTTAAAATATTTCTACCAATATCTTTGACGAGTTCGAAAACTGACGACCCTGACCTTCATCATCACGGTCAAATAGGCCAAATTGAAATATATTGTGAACCCCATAACTTTTGAAGTAGCGCATCCCGCCCCCCCCCCCCCCCCCCCCCATAACTTTTGAAGTAGAGCATCCCGCCCCCCCCCCCTCAAATTTGATACACTAATTGTTTCAAGAGAGGTTTCTTTGTAGAGTTCGGAAACTGGTGACCTTGACCTGGATTTCAAAGGTCATATCGGCCGAAATACATATTATTGCTGAAAGCTATAACTTTGAAACCACTCAATATATTTTCACGAAATTCAACTCGGGCAATGTTTCAACCAAAGTTTCAAAAGTGTTAAAGAACAGGTGACTTTGACCTTATTCTTCAAGGTCAAATCTGCCGGAAAAGGGAATTATTTGTGATTGCTGTGATTTAAAGTTGTCTGTATTCTCCCCTCAAAATTCGGGAAGGGAGGCCCATAGGGTGGGGAGACATATATTTGTTTTTGCATTACAAAAAACATATTCTAGTTTTTTTTACATGGATTGTCCTGCATGTTTGCATTCCTTGCAGATTCGGGACGGTGGTCTTCCCACCTCGCCAGTGCTGGGTACATTTTGTGGATACACGCTTCCGCCGGTACAGACGTCCACCGGAAGTCAGATGGGCGTGACATTCTACTCTGATTATGTCGTAAACGACGATGGATTTTTAGTTCAGTGGAACGCGACCCTGGCGCCACCAGTAACTCCAAGCCCAGGCCCTCCAGGTAAAAACCAGTCATAAACGCCCTGAACCTCCAGGTAAATATCAATCAAACCAAGCCCTGACCCTCCAGGTAAATATCAATCATACCAAGCCCTGACCATCCAGGTAAATATCAATCATACCAAGCCCTGACCATCCATGAAAATATCAATCATACCAAGCCCTGACCATCCAGGTAAATATCAATCATACCAAGCCCTGACCATCCAGGTAAATATCAATCATACCAAGCCCTGACCCTCCAGGTAAATATCAATCATACCAAGCCCTGACCATCCAGGTAAATATCAATCATACCAAGCCCTGACCATCCATGAAAATATCAATCATACCAAGCCCTGACCATCCAGGTAAATATCAATCATACCAAGCCCTGACCATCCAGGTAAATATCAATCATACCAAGCCCTGACCCTCCAGGTAAATATCAATCATACCAAGCCCTGACCCTCCAGGTAAATATCAATCATACCAAGCCCTGACCCTCCAGGTAAATATCAATCATACCAAGCCCTGACCATCCAGGTAAATATCAATCATACCAAGCCCTGACCCTCCAGGTAAATATCAATCATACCAAGCCCTGACCCTCCAGGTAAATATCAATCATACCAAGCCCTGACCCTCCAGGTAAATATCAATTATACCAAGCCCTGACCATCCAGGTAAATATCAATCATACCAAGCCCTGACCCTCCAGGTAAATATCAATCATACCAAGCCCTGACCCTCCAGGTAAATATCAATCATACCAAGCCCTGACCATCCAGGTAAATATCAATCATACCAAGCCCTGACCCTCCAGGTAAATATCAATCATACCAAGCCCTGACCCTCCAGGTAAATATCAATCATACCAAGCCCTGACCCTCCAGGTAAATATCAATCATACCAAGCCCTGACCCTCCAGGTAAATATCAATCATACCAAGCCCTGACCCTCCAGGTAAATATCAATCATACCAAGCCCTGACCCTCCAGGTAAATATCAATCATACCAAGCCCTGACCCTCCAGTTAAATATCAATCATACCAAGCCCTGACCCTCCAGGTAAATATCAATCATACCAAGCCCTGACCCTCCAGGTAAATATCAATCATACCAAGCCCTGACCCTCCAGGTAAATATCAATCATACCAAGCCCTGACCCTCCAGGTAAATATCAATCATACCAAGCCCTGACCCTCCAGGTAAATATCAATCATACCAAGCCCTGAACCTCCAGGTAAATATCAATCATACCAAGCCCTGACCCTCCAGGTAAATATCAATCATACCAAGCCCTGACCCTCCAGGTAAATATCAATCATACCAAGCCCTGACCCTCCAGGTAAATATCAATCATACCAAGCCCTGACCCTCCAGGTAAATATCAATCATACCAAGCCCTGACCATCCAGGTAAACACCAGTCACGTCGAGCCCTGACCCTCCATGAAAACACCAGTCACGTCAAGCCCTGACCCTCCAGGTAAATATCAATCATACCAAGCCCTGACCCTCCAGGTAAATATCAATCATACCAAGCCCTGACCATCCAGGTAAACACCAGTCACGTCGAGCCCTGACCCTCCATGAAAACACCAGTCACGTCAAGCCCTGACCCTCCATGTAAATATCAATCATACCAAGCCTTGACCCTCCAGGTAAATATCAATCATACCAAGCCCTGACCATCCAGGTAAACACCAGTCACGTCGAGCCCTGACCCTCCATGAAAACACCAGTCACGTCAAGCCCTGACCCTCCATGTAAACACCAGTCACGTCAAGCCCTGACCATCCATGTAAACACCAGTCACGTCAAGCCCTGACCATCCAGGTAAATATCAATCATACCAAGCCCTGACCCTCCAGGTAAATATCAATCATACCAAGCCCTGACCATCCAGGTAAATATCAATCATACCAAGCCCTGACCCTCCAGGTAAATATCAATCATACCAAGCCCTGACCATCCAGGTAAACACCAGTCACGTCGAGCCCTGACCCTCCATGAAAACACCAGTCACGTCAAGCCCTGACCCTCCATGTAAATATCAATCATACCAAGCCTTGACCCTCCAGGTAAATATCAATCATACCAAGCCCTGACCATCCAGGTAAACACCAGTCACGTCGAGCCCTGACCCTCCATGAAAACACCAGTCACGTCAAGCCCTGACCCTCCATGTAAACACCAGTCACGTCAAGCCCTGACCATCCATGTAAACACCAGTCACGTCAAGCCCTGACCATCCATGTAAACACCAGTCACGTCAAGCCCTGACCATCCATGTGAACACCAGTCACGTCAAGCCCTGATCATCGAGGTAAACACCAGTCACATCAGGCCCTGACCATCGAGGTAAACACCGGTCACGTCAAGCCCTGACCATCCATGTAAACACCAGTCACGACAAGCCCTGACCATCCATGTAAACACCAGTCACATCAAGCCCTGACCATCGAGGTAAACACCAGTCACGTCAAGCCCTGACCCTCCATGTAAACACCAGTCACGTCAAGCCCTGACCATCCATGTAAACACCAGTCACATCAAACCCTGACCATACATGTAACACCAGTCACATCAAGCCCTGACCATAGAGGTAAACACCAGTCACGTCAAGCCCTGACCATCCATGTAAACACCAGTCACGTCAGGCCCTGACCATCCATGTAAACACCAGTCACGTCCACCCTGACCATCGAGGTTAACACCAGTCACGTCAAGCCCTGATCATCGAGGTAAACACCAGTCACGTCAAGCCCTGATCATCCATGTAACACCAGTCACATCAAGCCCTGACCATCGAGGTAAACACCAGTCACGTCAAGCCCTGACCATTGATGTAAACACCAGTCACATCAAGCCCTGACCATCGAAGTAAACACCAGTCACGTCAAGCCCTGACCATCCATGTAAACACCAGTCACATCAAGCCCTGACCATCCATGTAACACCAGTCACGTCAAGCCCTGACCATCCATGTAAACACCAGTCACGTCAAGCCCTGACCCTCCAGGTAAACACCAGTCACGTCAAGCCCTGACCCTCCAGGTAAACACCAGTCACGTCAAGCCCTGACCCTCCAGGTAAACACCAGTCACGTCAAGCCCTGACCATCCATGTAAACGTCAGTCATGTCAAGCCCTGACCATCCATGTAAACACCAGTCACGTCAAGCCCTGACCATACAGGTAAACACCAGTCACGTCAAGCCCTGACCATCCATGTAAACACCAGTCACGTCAAGCCCTGACCATTGAGGTAAACACCAGTCACGTCAAGCCCTGACCATCGAGGTAAACACCAGTCACGTCAAGCCCTGACAATCGAGGTAAACACCAGTCACGTCAAGCCCTGACCATCGAGGTAAACACCAGTCACGTCAAGCCCGGACCATCGAGGTAAACACCAGTCACGTCAAGCCCTGACCATCGAGGCAAACACCAGTCACGTCAAGCCCTGACCATCGAGGTAAACACCAGTCACGTCAAGCCCTGACCATCGAGGTAAACACCAGTCACGTCAAGCGCTGACCATCGAGGTAAACACCAGTCACGTCAAGCCCTGACCATCCATGTAAACACCAGTCACGTCAAGCCCTGACCATCCATGTAAACACCAGTCACGTCAAGCCCTGACCATCCATGTAAACACCAGTCTCGTCAAGCCTTGACCCTCCATGTAAACACCAGTCACGTCAAGCCCTGACCCTCCATGTAAACACCAGTCACGTCAAGCCCTGACCCTCCATGTTAACACCAGTCACGTCAAGCTCTGACCCTCCATGTTAACACCAGTCACGTCAAGCCCTGACCATCCATGTATACCCCAGTCACGTCAAGCCCTGACCATCCATGTAAACCCCAGTCACGTCAAGCCCTGACCATCTATGTAAACACCAGTCACGTCAAGCCCTGACCCTCCAGGTAAACACCAGTCACGTCAAGCCCTGACCATCGAGGTATACACCGGTCACGTAAGCCCTGACCATCCATGTAAACACCAGTCACGTCAAGCCCTGACCATCCATGTAAACACCAGTCACGTCAAGTTCTAACCATCCATGTATACACCAGTCAGGGTAATGCAGTGGTGGTTCCAGGTGGGGCACAACTGCCTCAAGGGTGAAGTTTTTATGTTCTCAGCTCATCGTTTTCATGAAAAAGGAAAGGTCGAATGGTTTATGCAAAAAAAAATCATCGCCATAAGTCAAGTCTCCTTTGTTACCCTAAATAGTGAAATTTGTGAAAACAATCCGATGTATTAGTGTTTGAATCTTGAATAAATTAAAAATCTTAAGTAAGTGAATTCAAAACACTTTTTTTTAAATGCACTTTATCCCACTCAGCAGCATAGTCAGCATTAAATACATGGCTTTTAATGATTTGAATCCTGAAAATAGAAATGCTGTGAAACGTTGTGTCAATAAATATATAGCGTCAATGGCAACAGAATGAATCCATGGAACAATGGAATTATAAGAACTACTACATTGAAAGAACTCTTTAACATATTATACCTGAATTTACATGAGGTTTTCCTATCTCATTATGATCAAACAATGAATATATTTAAGAAATATTAACATCAAACACAATTTAAATTAGAGTCACAGTTACAAAATCTTTACACATTCGACAAATACAATTAAAACACTTCTATATTCTTAAAGCAAAGCGGCAGGGAAGTGGTTGCTGTATAAAATAAAGAACACAGAGATAGGACAAAAGAATAACTCATCACTTCAATGAACTGAAGCATTTGTTTAACAATATTTCGTTTATTGACAAAATATTTAATAAATTTATTTGGTTGTTTCCCCTCACCCTGACATACCCGTTTGGTGGTTTCCCTCAACCTCACAAATCCATTTGGTTGTGTTCCCTCACCTTCACAAATCCATCCTTCCGTATTTTTAAGAGGCGGTGGATTACTTTACACGACATCCGAACCTATAATTTACTAGAACCACAGTCTTTATAAAACTATTTAACATTCGTGAAAAAGAATTGGTACAAAATCTTGTACGGATCCAGCACATTGCTAAAAGATGCTTAAATTTATCCTCATCCGACATGATTTTGACAATGTTTCCTAATTTAAAATGCCGTGACATGTAATGTCTGATGATGAAACATTTATATTACGTGCAGTGTCAGGCTGTGGCGGTGATCTGATCGTGGCTGACTCTCCGCAGACCTTCACATCGCCTGGATACCCCGCGGGGTACGCCCCGGACCTCAACTGCCGCTGGACCCTGCAGTCAGCCATAGGTTACCGCGTGCAAATCAACCTCACCCACGTCGACCTTGAACCTCATACAAGTTGTCAGTATGACAGAATAGCAGTCTATAACGGTAAGATGTCCAACTCGTTTACTTGCTATTTGTTGACCCATTCTTGAAGTTTGAGATAAATATCGGCATGGGATTTTATTTTCATAAAATCTTCAAATTTGAATTTGTTTTAATGTCACGGCTGAAATATTCACCGTAAGGATCACAAAGACTTTAAGTAATAAACAAAATGAATTGAATATGTAGCGCACATAAAAGTGATTGAGAGCTTTCAATGCATACTAATAAGTTTTATTTGTTGGTGAATTCAGTCAGGAATATTTTTTTACTTAGGTTCAGTGACTAACCCCTGGTATACAAGCAGGGTTTACTGTGGGCGGGAGAGTGAGGGGACGCTGTTACACAGCTACAACAACTTTATGACTGTCTTCTTTACAACTGATAGCAGCAATAACAGAACTGGGTTTTCTATTGATTATAAAACAAGTGAGTATCCAAGGCGTACCAAAACAAATTATGAAATATTGCATCATAATGTTATCTCTTACAGAGGTGATTTTTTTGCATATTATTGATTTTTAAATGCATTTTATCGTTGCAAAACTGACAATAACCAATATTTGCTTTAGTAATTTACTTAAGAACTTTCAGGGGAGGACTGTCCCAGAAAGCTGATATCCACTAGCTGTAACTAAAAAATTAGAACAAAGAAAACTTGAGAAATTGTCACACTAAAAATAAATTTAAAAAATCATTTAATTTTAATAATAGTAGGATTATTGGTAACAGGAACAACAGATGTCTCAAATGATATAATTGGCATATATATTGCCTGGACAGCTGAGTGGTAAAACGCTCGGCTCTCTCCGCTGGCGACCCGGGTTCGATCCCCGGTGTGGCTATTAGAAAGGGTTGCAGTTGCCCGTCAAAGGCCGGTGGTGTTCTCCGGATTCTCCGGATCTCCTCCAACTCTACAGTCTACCGAACGCCACAATCTAAGCCATGGAGAGTGCCGCGATTAGTTATAATAACTATTTATACAATCCATGTAAAATAAATAAGTTTATATTATATATTTTTTTTTCTACGTGATCAGTCACTTTGCTTCTGGTAAATTTTGTCGCTGTTTTATGTCCACGTGCTATTTTACTTTGTCTAAAGTGTGTGGAGGGGATATCAGAAACCAGCCAACCGGCGTGATACAGAGTCTAGGTTACCCAGAGTACTATGAGCCGTACAGCGTGTGTGATTGGACTGTACGTGTGACGTACGGACGAACAATACAAGTCACTTTCAATGAACTACAAATCGGCCAATCAAATATATGTACCGAGGACGATTATATAGAGGTAAATGAGAAAATGTTAAAGTATCTGACATGGGGCAAATGGTAATAATTGTTAGTAACAAAAATATTCATTATTTACATTTCAATATGGTGCAATATTTAAGGGAAAGTCCTTTGTGATTTTATCTATCCACAATATACAACAGAATTTATGGTCACGCATGGGATAATCTAACATGTGGAATAAAATGTTTTTTTTTAAATCGTAAGTACTGTGGTGCCTGTAAATTTTGTCGTTTGAGTAAACACAGAGAACAAAACAAAAGAATTTAAATCAGTTAATGTTGAAACATCATGTATACCTAAAGACCTGGCAATGGTTTCTTTCATGGATGTATCTCATTTGAAATATATCTCAGTTTAGGTCATTTAACATTAGTGTTTTTATTTCGTTTTCAAGAGCGGGACACAAAAACAGTAATTGCGGATCAAGTTTAACATTAAGAAAGTAATTATATAGAATTTATATATAGTTTAATCATATAGAATACTGCATTCAAGCATGTATTTTTAGGCTTGTATTCCTTTTCTGTTCAACAGCCTGTTCTAGATGTCTTCGTTACCAGATTCCTAAATATTAATGTAATTGAATCTTTGACAGCTTTTTAACGGGTGGAATGGG
This sequence comes from Sipunculus nudus, assembly GCA_026874595.1. Classification (NCBI taxonomy): domain Eukaryota; kingdom Metazoa; phylum Annelida; class Sipuncula; order Golfingiida; family Sipunculidae; genus Sipunculus; species Sipunculus nudus. The sequence goes on along the minus strand of CM049322.1, from coordinate 22,166,617 downwards.
TTTTCACCATCACTGGGACGTTTTTGTGGAACAGCGACACCTAGTGTCAACGAGACGACTTCCTACTTATTGTTTGTCAGGTTCAGAAGCAGCACGACGACAGGAAGATGGAAGCTGACGTACGAGGAGAAAACCGTGGCCTGTGGCGGGCAGAGGCAGATCACAGATCAGGTAGACAGGAAATGTCATACACAGATCAGGTAGACAGGAAATGTCTTACACAGATCAGGTAGACAGGAAGTGTCACAGGCCTTCATAGATCAGGTAGACAGGAAATGTCGCGGGCTTCACAGATCAGGCAGACACACTACGTCATACTCAAATTAGGTGGACGTACTACCTAGGTCATATACAAATCAAGCACACACATAACATTATAACCAGGTCAGCCTGGCAAGGTCATTCAAATACAGGCCAACGCATGTAAAGTATTTGAGAAAGGATACAGCCAGAAGCACGTTAATATTTTGAGAAATTCAAATGCAGCAAATTTGAAATAAAATAATTTAGTGTTTTAAATTAGATCCCCTCATCTATTTATTTCTTTCACAATGCATATTTTATGATACTATTATAAGTATACAGCATTTAGGTTTCGTTTATGATATCAGGTGACCAGTGGAGAGATATCGAGTCCGAACTACCCAGAGAACTACCCCGTTAACTCGGAGTGTACGTGGGTGATCCTATCCCCGGCCGCCACCAGAATCCAGCTCGACTTTGTCGGGTCGTTTGATATAGAAAACCACGACAAGTAAGTGAGCTGCCTGAAAATGAAGAGAAATTATAATGGTTTTTGGTGGTCGAGGAACCGATTTCTTGCCTCTGTAATCGACTGACCTCTAGAACCCTCACAACAAGTTTAATATTTGTGGATCCCATATTCCTACGCTTTACCATTCCAAAGAAATATGTTTTTTTTTGTCCCTCCTGTTCCTCTATAGAATAATAATCATCACTAAAGTAAAAACATGCCATGTCGTCATACGAACAGAGTGAGATAATGCATTTTAAACCCACGTTGTGGTAGTGGTAATGGGATGACAATAAAAAAATGCTCCCCTTATGTAACCACTCTTGACTGATAACGAGCCACCGGTAACGAGACCACCAATGATTAATAACGAGTCACCAGTAACGTAACAACGGTTTTTAAAAAGTAAATAATTTTACTTGTAGTTGTATTTACGATTACGTTGAGGTTCGTGACGGCGGAACGGTGAACGCTCCCCTTCTGCTACATCACTGTGGCACAGAGCGTCCGTCTACGGTCAAGTCCACCTCGAACGTTATGTACATCCGCTTCCGGTCTGACCAGTACGTGCCGAGGTCGGGGTTCAAGGCCGAGTACAAAATAGGTAACACCCTGATGTATTTTGATGTGATGAATGTATGTATAAATCCAAATATTACCCTTTTATGGTGACGAAGGTGTGATACACGATGTGATACACGACTTCAAAAGAATTCAAAACACATGATAACATAGAAGGAAAGGGGGTGGAGTTGGTGTGTGGCTTGAAGATGGCTGTAAAATTCGAAAATGCGTAGTTAATAAACCTTTGCTGTAAAGCAGATATCGTCCATCCGCCGAGCCCCCACTCCCACCAAATATATATATATATATATATATATATATATATATATATATATTTATATATATATGTATGATCTTTTAGTTTGGGAACCATTGGAATAATAAGTGTGACTGTCTTTGCCATGGCCTACTGAATTAATACATTATCAATTCATTATCAAGTACTCCTTGTGTCTTGAAGAGCGGTATAGATATCACATTCTGTGGGCACATAACACATTTCTTGTTCAGTCATTCATTTTTCAATGTATGCTCTAGTGGCAGCACAGGTGACGGTACCGGTCTATATATGCTAAATGTTTATGAATATGATTACACTACATAGAGGTCAAACTGGCCGGCGTATGTTTAATATATACATGCATATTTCACACGGCAGCGTCATGTGGTGGCACGGTGGCCGGTTTGAGCGGGAGTTTGTCAAGTCCTGGCTACCCCCAGCTGTACCCGAGTAACTCTGACTGTGTATGGAAGGTCGAGGCGCCCTCCGGACACTCAGTGACCTTCACTTTTGAAGACTTCCAGCTAGAACCAATGAGTGACTGTCTGAGCGCGGATTTCCTGGAAATCAGGGAACATAACGCCACAGGTGTTTGTAATATATAACTGCAGAAGTAAAGTACGATAGCGTAGTTATCCTTTGAATGCATATGCCATTTGCCAACTTCTATCTAAATGGAATGCTCCGCTATATATATATATATATATATATATATATATATATATATATATATATATATATATTACTTCATGTTCATTTCATATGTAATCTATCATAACACGTAGTTTATTTGTTTTACAAAAAATAAGATTTGTATTAAATATGTCAAGTATAGTATTCTTTATCAACTCATCACTTGCATGCATATTATCTTTAATTGGTTGTTTCCATGTTTTATGACTGTAACATTGGACATGCACCAGGGAGCCAAACTCAAGTTTCTAATAATCGACACTCACGTATTGCGCAAATGATTTGATTTTAGAAACTGTTCATAGTGTCCTCAGATAATTTTGTAAATATATTAAGTTTAAAATACATATTTACTTACCTAGGGTATCCGCTGTATTTCTCGTCGTCCTTTGCTGCAAGAAAGGTTCACGACTTTTTAACTGTTTCTGTCTAATAAATAAGAATGAATTTATACTATCTAGTATCTGATATACGATTGTAGTCATTCTTATTCTGTTTTTATTATATGCTTTATAAAATATCTACAAATAATCGGCAGTGGTTGAAACATAAGAGTGAAGCTTTGAGGTTCTATTAAGTGTACTCCACATAACCTCTGGTTCTCTGAATTACGCCCGGGGGGATATTAAGGTATTAATTTCTAGTCTATATATTTTATCACTAGACTTGTTGTTTTGTAGGTCTGCTCTTGGCCCGCGTGTGTGGGTACAGTCTTCCTGCCCCTGTAGAATCCCTGGATAATGATGTCTACGTACTGTTTCACTCCAACAACCAGAACAACTTCAAGGGATTCAACTTGGACTTTGAAGCCAGCACTGAAGGTCTGTTGCAGGTGTCATATTGTGTAATGTAGCGAAACGTTTAGAATAACGCTACGTTACGGAACAAAAAAAAAACTCCATTGGGGGGGGGGGCTTTTAAATTTACAGCGAGTGACAAGCAAGAAACATTCGAATTCTAGGAGCGGAAAGGAGGCGTATGAGTCTAACAAGTTTAAAAGAAAAATAACTTCCCACGCAAATAGGTCATTTTTCTATCCCTGATCCGCCCTTGGTCATGGCTAATGCAAAGATGACTTTGATAAGTACAATCATGTTTGTGCAGTACTGGGATTTCTGTCGTCTTGGTTTGTGACATATTCCATACATCGAGATTTGTAAACATCATTATAAACTGCTCAGCAAACATAAATGAATATAATTAAGGTGGCAGATAAATACGCAGAAATAATATGATTAAATGGGGCAATAAGTTTGACTTTCTGCTTTCAATGGTTGCAGTATGTGGCGGTCAGCTGACCACTCCGTCTGGTTCCTTCACAAGTCCCGGTTACCCGTACGAATATCCACATCAGCGGGAGTGTCGGTGGACTATTGTTGTCGCTCAGGACCGACGTGTTACCTTGACCTTCAGCGATTTCCGTGTCGGGGGAAGCACGTCTTTCTCTTGTTACCAAGACTACGTTGAGGTAATGCAAGGACAGGATCATACGCCATGACCTGGCGAAGTGCCCGCTTAAACAGGTTCTCCATGTATATTAAATAGTTCATATACATGATGTTTGTGTACATAACTTTACCTTACTGAAATATTAGTTTCTCACTTGGGGTGTCGTACAGAGGAAGTTGCTATATAAGAAGTGTGAGTAAGAATATTTCCTTGATGATGATGATACGTGTTGTGACGGTGATGATACGTGTCGTGACGGTGATGATACATGTTGTGTGTTGTTGCAGGTTTATAACGGTCAGTTGGACTATTCTCCCTTCCTGGTCCGGGTGTGCGGCTTAACGGTGCCTGAGCCGATCCAGTCTTCTGGTAATACCATGCTGGTTGTGTTCAAAACAGACGGGTCGGTGGCCAACCACGGTTTCAGCGCCCAGTATCACTCACAGGAAAATGCCGGTGAGACTTTGCTTATCTTCTTATGCATTCCCGATTATGCAAAAATCCCGATTTTTAGCGAACCTGTGAGCTTATGCGATGGCGCTGCGTCGTCCGTCCGCTGTCCGCCGTCCAGGGCTGGCTTTCCGCCGTCCATGGCTGTAAGTCAGAAACTGTCGGAGCTAGCACCTCCAAATTACATGTAAAAATTCGTCACATGTGAAACTTGGTGCCCTGGAGCTTATTATTGGGTATCTGCATTAATTTAGATTTTATAGAGAAAAAGCTTAAAAACCTTTAAAAATCTTCTTCTCTGAAACTGTCAAGCCAAATTGTCCAATATTTCACAAAAATGATCCCTGGAACAATCTCTCTTAAGTTTGTTCGAATGGTTCCAGTTCGGAGATTTTTGGCCAAGTTACAGGAGGTTGAACTTAGTCATCTGTCCAAAAAAGCACACTAAAATTAAAATCTCAAAAACGGCTGGAGCTATAATGACCAAATTTTATACCAATGTTTGTCACATATGTCATATTTGATTTTAAGGTATTGGTGGCGCCACCTACATTGATGTGTTTTTTACAAGCGAAAACGTAATTTTAAACTCTTCTAGCTTACACACTGATTTATGATGAAACTGTTCAGCTGATTGGTTTAAACTTTACAAGAATTATTCTATGGTAGGGTTCTGCCAGTTTTATAAGAATAGATTGGGTAAATACAGTTTTAAAAAAGCATTGTAGCTAATTGAAAAAGGCTTTCTGTATTTGAAAACAGATTTGACTTCATACTGAGTTTCAGCAGCCAAGTAAGAGGTCACTCAGTACAAACAGGTGGGGTCCAGACATCACCATGGCAACTGACCTGGCTCTAGGGGGGTGTCTAGACAATGTGTCTAGACGTCTAGACACAGCGTCTAGACGTCTGGACACATTGTTTAGAAGCAGAATTCCCAGATTATTGGAACTGTATCTTTCAACTGTTTGAAAAAACTTGGTTTGCATTTTAAGCGGTTTATCATCAGGTCACATGTGAACTGCTGCACCCTCATTTTTGGTTGACCTCTGACCTTTCCTTGCTGCCCAGCGTCCATTTGTGCGTCTGTTTCCACACATAAACCCACATATCTCGGGAACCGTTTTACCGATCAGGCTAAAAATTTTGCACAAATGTAGCCCTTTGATAGCTTTATAACATGCACTAAAAATGGTGGCGCCACCTGCAACCATTTTTGCACAGCGTCCATCTGTTCATCTGCCTTTGGATAATATTACTCATATCTCTGCAGTGGTTTGACTTATCCACCTGGAATTTTACAGGTTTATACATCCTGGACAACTTTCTCGATTTTATGACAGGTGGCGCCACCTCATTTGCATTTACTCTGCAGACATCCAAGCTCATATCTCGGGAACCGTTTGACCGATTGGGCCAAAATTTTGCATGTGTATAGATCTCACATAGCTCTTCATCATAGGCAAAACTGGTGGCGCCACCTGCAACCATTTATGCACAGCGTCCATCTGTTCATCTGCCTTGGGATAAAATCACTCATATCTCAGGAGTGGTTTGACTAATCCACCTGAAATTTTGCAGGTTTATACATCCTGGACAGCTTTCTCGATTTTATGACAGGTGGCGCCACGTACATTCACATTTACTCTGCAGACACCCAAGCTCATATCTCGGGAACCGTTTGACCGATTGGGCAAAAATTTTGTTTGTGTATAGATCTCACATAGCTCTTCATCAAAGACAAAACTGGTGGCGCCACATGCAACCGCTTATGCACAGCATCAATCTGTTGATCTGCCTTGGGATAAAATCACTCATATCTCAGCAGTGGTTTGACTTATCCACCTGAAATTTTGCAGGTTTATACATCCTGGACAGCTTTCTCGATTTTATGACAGGTGGCGCCACCTACATTAACGTTTACTCTGCAGACATCCAAGCTCATATCTCGGGAACCGTTTGACCGATTGGGCCAAAATTTTGCTTGTGTATAGATCTCACATAGCTCTTCATCATAAGCAAAACTGGTGGCGCCAACTGCAACCATTAATGCACAGCATCAATCTGTTGATCTGCCTTGGGATAAAATCACTCATTTCTCAGCAGTGGTTTGACTTATCCACCTGAAATTTTGCAGGTTTATACATCATGGACAGCTTTCTCGATTTTATGACAGGTGGCGCCACCTACATTCACGTTTACTCTGCAGACATCCAAGCTCATATCTCGGGAACCGTTTGACCGATTGGGCCAAAATTTTGCTTGTGTATAGATCTCACATAGCTCTTCATCATAAGCAAAACTGGTGGCGCCAACTGCAACCATTAATGCACAGCATCAATCTGTTGATCTGCCTTGGGATAAAATCACTCATTTCTCAGCAGTGGTTTGACTTATCCACCTGAAATTTTGCAGGTTTATACATCATGGACAGCTTTCTCGATTTTATGACAGGTGGCGCCACGTACATTCACATTAACTCTGCAGACATCCAAGCTCATATCTCGGGAACCGTTTGACTGATTAGGCCAAAATTTTGCATGTGTATAGATCTCACATAGCTCTTCATCATAGGCAAAACTGGTGGCGCCACCTGCAACCATTTATGCACAGCGTCCATCTGTTCATCTGCCTTGCGATAAAATAACTCATATCTCAGGAGTGGTTTGACTTATCCACCTGAAATTTTGCAGGTTTATACATCCTGGACAGCTTTCTCGATTTTATGACAGGTGGCGCCACGTACATTCACATTTACTCTGCAGACACCCAAGCTCATATCTCGGGAACCGTTTGACCGATTGGGCAAAAATTTTGTTTGTGTATAGATCTCACATAGCTCTTCATCAAAGACAAAACTGGTGGCGCCACATGCAACCGTTTATGCACAGCATCAATCTGTTGATCTGCCTTGGGATAAAATCACTCATATCTCAGCAGTGGTTTGACTTATCAACCTGAAATTTTGCAGGTTTATACATCCTGGACAGCTTTCTCGATTTTATGACAGGTGGCGCCACCTACATTCACGTTTACTCTGCAGACATCCAAGCTCATATCTCGGGAACCGTTTGACCGATTGGGCCAAAATTTTGCTTGTGTATAGATCTCACATAGCTCTTCATCATAGACAAAACTGGTTGCGCCACCTGCAACAGCATATGCACAGCATCAATCTGTTGATCTGCCTTGGGATAAAATCACTCATATCTCAGCAGTGGTTTGACTAATCCACCTGAAATTTTGCAGGTTTATACATCCTGGACTATTTTCTTGATTATATGACAGGTGGCACCACCTACATTCACGTTTAAGCTGCAGACATCCATGCTAATATGCAACACACCACGCTCTATTCCCCTTGCCACTTAATCCATGCCTCACTTCACCCGTCCCACTCTGATTTTTGCGGATACACATAGTGGCTTGTTGACTACTCATATTCTGGTTTTTAAAAATGTCCTAGTACGAAACTTGCAGTTCGGAAACGTCCATTTTGCTGAAATCATAATGACTAAGGTAGATATGCAGGACTTAGGAGGATCAATATTAAATTTTAAAAATAAACCTCCATTCATACTCCTAAACTTTGCACAGGTTCGCATTAGGCCTGTAGGCCTTGTTTAAAATTTATTTTAACTTGACCATATAGCCGATCTAGCAATATACAAACCATATTGTGTTTTCCAACTACCGTATGATTAGATGCCCAACTACTATTACGTTGTATATTTCTGTTTCACCGTTACCGTTTTTCGGTGGCCAATGTATCACAATCGAAATTCATTTCGGCACATGAAATCATATATGTTTAATACGTTCTAAATTAAAATTTTCATTTATCGATACCTTCGGGACGACCACCTACCGCAACTACACCACATTGTCCTGGTAACGGCGCGGGAGAATGAGCCCGTGGATGCTGTCCGTGTATGCTATGCTGCTCTGTATATGCTAAGCAGCATTTGTACTCTCTTGATATAGCATTATATACTTCAGTTACTGATCATATATACTTAATATATAATGCCTTTGATACAATTAGATATTTTTATTTATGGCAGGCATGTATCTGATCCACCTTTTGTACTATTTCTCACTAGAGCCTAGCGTTTTACCCCTCAGCTCTACAAGCTGTCCTAGAAAGTCCAACTATTTTATTGGTTATCATAATATACCTTTTTCCCTTATATACCATATTTTGTAATGTATTTCGTATTCCATAATATTACACTTTGCTTTAGCATGCTACATGTGTCGTTTAATTTATCATGGTATGATTTGTAAATTTGAATATGTTACATCATATCACATATCATTACGTTAAATATTTCACAAATTACAGTATGTGGCGGACTTATCGTGAGCGACGACCAGACTTCCGGTTACGTCACTTCCCCTAACTTCGGTAACGGGACGTACGGCGCTAAGGAGCAGTGTGTGTGGAGCTTGGAGAGTAGACTGGGCGTCAACTCCTCAATCGTCATCGACTTTGTTACTGTCTCTTTACAGTCTTACTCCTCTCCTCCGGCCTGCGCCGTGTACGCCGACTTCCTAGAATTCAGAGAAGGTAACAACACTGAGAATATACAAACTAATAAATATACAACAGTCATACAGAGAAGGTAACGGCATTAAAAATATATACAGTAGAATGAAGTACATTAACACCTGTACAACATTCGTACAAATAAAGTTAAAACACTACCAAGATTTTATGCATGAAAACAATTTGTCAAGACAGAGTTACAAACCAGATTTGATATTATACCTGGGTACACTCGTAGAGCTAGGGAAAATTATTTTTATATATTAATTTTGTTCGGGAACTGCTGCAAACCTTTCTTTTTCTTTTACCTGTTTACGGTAGAACAGATCTACAAATCAATGTAATTGTTTGATACTATCTTGAAACACTATGTACACAGTAAACACGCCGTATACAAGACAGACGAACATACAAACATTATTAAAAATTCAACTTTGACATTACATATGGTCGGATCAGTCCCATCATGAAAAAAGGGGTAATGTGCTTAGATGCAAAACTATCCTCAAAATACCCGACCCTTTCGATTTTTTATTACTGCAGCTAATTGACTACACTTTGCATCTTGGGAGACCCTTCTTGGAAAATCTAAATAAGGTCACCGTAATCTATTTTCTCAGGACTTTAGAAAAAAAATTATTTTAAGAACTATGTAAGTCATTTTACCAATTGTTCAAGATTTCTTATAAAATATTTCACTCCAGATCATGACATCAGTAATTAATACATTCTTCACCTGTATGTCAAATTCAGCTGAACATCATGGCCCATGGACCAATTGTTTTAATACAAAAAGGAGGATTTCAACCTACCGTAGGTTATATGGTGCGATTTATGTATTACAGGTGTGGATTATACAGGAAATCTGATCGGTCGTTACTGTGGTAACATGACTGACGTACCACGCCTGGTTGTCCCTGGCAACCATCTGTGGGCAAGTTACCGCAGCAATAGTTACGCTGAGTGGGCAGGGTTCAAGGTCAAGTACACCTTCACAGGTAGGTGATGATTACGTAATAAAAATACACGTTTATTTCACGCTTATTTTTACTTAGTATTTATTTTAATGTCTCTGTTATCTTTATAACGAACACGAAGACGTGTGTTTTGTATCATTATGCTGCATATTTTTTGCATGGTTTTCTTATCACTTTACAAGTAGTATTTGTACTTTTCTACAGAATGTGGCGGTATACTGACAGACGATCACGGTGTTATCACGTCTCCCAACTACCCCAGCAACTACAACAATCATGATCGGTGTTCGTGGTTGATCAGAGCGCCCGAGGGGACCAGAATGAAGGTTCTACTTCTAATTCCTCGTCTGGAATGAAAAAAAAAAAAAAATGAAAAAAATTCTGTATTTTTATTTTACTTATCAGATCTTATTTCTTAAATAAATGATCGTATATACAGGTAATAATAATTTTCAGTCTAGATCAAGTTTCAAAATTGTGAATATGGTGAAGAACATTTATATTTTTCTGAAATAATAAGTAAATTCACTTTCGGTACACTGTATGTACTTACTATTAACTGTGCACCTATAAACTTTCTTCAGTCTTTCATAAGTCTCCTGTTAATTCTTAATAATATCGTATAACATCATGGTTTTCAATAGGAAGAAGAAATGAAAAGTCCGGGAAGCTCAGGCCAAAATTATAGTGTGTCACACTGCAGTATAACATTTTTAAATTGGAAATGATCAATATATATATATATATATATATATATATATATATATATATATTAGGTTACACCATTTGCGAACCTTTATTCGATCATATACTGCGTCATTTTATGGTTATTTGATTAGAGTGAAATTTAAGGCTTTACGGCCTATTTATAGCTGTTATGATTGTGTTCACACAATTACCTGCTTTTTGAGGTATTCGACAATGGTCAGCGACTGCTACAAAAGCCATCTTTTATCCTAACAGTTCAACAGCCAGAGATTTTGAGCGTCCAGTTGGTTTCCCAGAACCCAGCGTCTGACTTAGGTTTTAAGCATCACAGACGCTTACTCCCATGTTCCTAAAAGCCCTGATAAGATGCTAAGATGTTGTTGAATAAATTCATTGCCAGTTTAGATATCTTTCCTATATTACTGTTCTGTCATAACTCAGCTTAGAGGCTGCTCTTATCACAGATCCTCGCTGGTAACAGAATTGTAAATCTGCTTCAAACCTCTCAGCAACATTACAATAAAGAAGTAATAAAGAGCTTTTAGCTTTATTAATGTTCTACATATACACGTAGTAATATTCATTATTGTCCATGTAGCTGAGCTTTACTGATATGGAGTTGGAGGAGCACGAGGACTGTAAGTATGACTACGTTAAGATCTATAACGGAGGACTGCCCGGCTCACCTACGTTTGGAACGTACTGCGGTACCAAGCCCCCTGCTGACGTCATCTCACAGAGTCACGAGGTCCGCGTGGAATTCGTTACTGACGCCAGTGTCGGCATGAGAGGATTCCGACTGCAATACACGTTCATGTCAGAAGGTATGAGTACATCAATAGTAATGGTATGTTTTATCTTTTTTCGGCCACTTTGCTGCCAGAAGTCGTTTCACATCAAAACAAATCCCTTATAGCACTGCATGTATGACGGCCAGGACTTTTTAATTGTCTCAACTGTAAATTTTCAAAATCAAAATTTGTTACATTCCAAAGAAGCAGCTTCTGTTTAATTTAACATGCGCATGCTTAGAAAATCTTCACTACATTTATACCTCCGGCGCTGGCGTATTAAGACGCCTTGGTGCATTGTGGGCCGTAGGTTTCCAAACCCACATACCTTAACAGCCGAGGCGTGCTCTTTTGAGTCCGAGTATGATTTTCGGTATACCACATGCTGATCAAAGTAAGGCAACGGTTTCATCCAACCAAGTGTTACCGTGGGGCGCATGAGCAACTGGGGGCGAACAGGTCCAGCACACTCCAGTAGGAACAATCCATTCATTATTGTTTAAAGATACACTCTACAGACCTATCAATATCATTATCCATTAATCTGGATATACAGTTCTCGTCTGAAAAAGGATCCCGTTGAACATTCAACCGAATATACAAGGTTTTCTTATATTAGTTTCGAAGGAGATGGTGTAACGCTGCAATTATTCCATCCAATTTTTATATTCCTTCTATTTTTTACTGGAAAATTTACTGTTTGATACCTGAACAGATTATAAATATATATATAATACTCAATAATTATTCGCGGAGTTATGGTACGCATGGTAGCTTCTAGAGAATTAAGGATATCCTGTTTTTGTATAGATAATCATTAATATGTACAACGCAATCCGAAAACGGCGATAGCTCAATATACATGTGACCAAAGTTATATAAAAGGCGTTTGAAGAATTCTATAACACTCTACCATTTCGTTAAGGTATGCGCAGGTTTCTTGTGTATTGTGTTCAGGTTTTATGTATATTTTACTACGTTCAGGTTGTGGGGCGGTCCTTCACGGAACATCCGGAGTGATACAAAGTCCTAACTACCCGGTACAGTACCCGCCAAACCAGCAGTGTTTCTGGCAAATCAACGTGCCAGCGGGATACCACGTGACCTTACAGTTTACCGGCTCTTTCCATATGGAAGTTCAAGAACCGTGCACCAATGATTTTGTACAGGCATGTATTGCTTCGTTGAAATCTCAGTATCATGGATCAAAGAGTTAAGAAATACATGTATATTTTTAAAGACACTTGTCTGATTTGAACAGCACGTAATCGTATTCACATTAGTTTAATAAGCCACACCAGACCTTTCCCATGTGACGTTATGCCCCGTTGGTTGAATTGCGGCGATGTCATGACGTGGCTATAAGGCAGGTTTCTGTTGAGAACAAAGTAAAGAAACTTGAAGAAACATTAGGTTATTGTTTAATTAAGATGTTTACAATATGATTGGTCATACTATTACACTTTATTATTTTGTCTTTCAATTTTTGAACTTAACAGTTGTTCCATTTTGACTTTGTATTTATATTTTATATTTATTTTACCTTGTGTTTATGCCTTCCACCTGTGTCACTGCCCCGGAGAGATGGAATCAACGTTCTTTTATACTGGCTGAAACACACTCATACATTCAAAAAGATGAAAAGAGAGGAGTAAACAAACACAATATATTAATAGTACAATCAAGGATAATTGTGCTCTGAAGGGGCGTTCCACGCGCATGGCACAATATCAATATAACTAAGTCCATATTAAAACTCAGGGAATCAAAGAGTCCTTCCACTGTCAGTTTAGTTCACTGATCGCCCTAGCCCGCTTCGCCGCCGGTCATGTGACTATCATCAGGCAGTATCGAGCTCACTCTATCCTCCACTGTACACATGCACGGTCTAGCACAGTACGTCACACCTCCTGATCACCCATGACCCATCAATCTCATGAATACAACAAAAAAAAAGTAGTCCCTGTAGTCTACAGAATGAATATCACCACATGACAATTGGGTCCCTACACCTACGTTCACATCTATATCTGCTACTAATAATATTTAAAAAAAAATAGATAAGTCACAGCTCTCTGGTGACAACCTGCTTGACTATGTTAAGGCCTTCGATTGTTTGACTCTGTGTTAGTGCCTTACACCTGTTTGACTCGGTGTTTATGTCTTTCAGCTGTTTGATTCTGCGTTTATTCCTTCCAGCTGTTTGACTCTATTTAGGCCTTGCCACTGTTTGACTCTCTATTCATGCCTTCCAGCAGATCGCCTCTGTGTTTATACCTTACCACTGTTTGACTCTGCGTTTCTGCCTTTTAGCTGTTTGATTACGACCTTTTCGGAGACAGACGGAGTATTCAGACGTTCTGTGGTATCGACCGCCCGTCCGGTGCATACAACTCCACGGCATCCAAGATGGAGGTACTGTTTCAGAGTAACGGCCAAATAGAGGACAAAGGCTTCCAGGCAACATATAACACCGGTCAGTCTGATCTAACACGTCGGACATGTACATGTACAACTCACGACGTAATAAAATTGATAATTGTATCTGCTCTTTTTGGTTTGATTTTTATACTTTTCAATTATAGAAAAAAAAATCTGAGACACTAAACACTGCCGTCCCAACATCCCAGATCAGTAACAAAATATAGTTCTGCCGCATACATATATATTTAGTATTCCTACACTGGTTACCACTGGTTACTGGAAGACAATGGAACATATACAGGTAGTCATAAAATGGCGCAAGTAAAACATTAACAATTTATGCTTGCCAAGTCCTCACTCAAGCATGTTCATTTAATATCGTTTGATGTATATATATATATATATCATTAAGGCATAAAATATTCAATTATTATATGTCTAAAATATAAACATATATTCAGTTCATTAATCCGGTTTTGTCCTTATTATGAAACAATAAACTGGAGAATATAATACAATCAGCTTATAGTTCTTAATAAGATTTGTTAAATTTACACTTTTATCATTAACTTAAATTCCACGTATATAATGACAGTCCATAACATCATCTGTTTAAAGAACAGCTCCAGCCTACTTCAGTCGATAATAAATTTTATCTAGAATCAGTGATAATGATCGCATATTAACTTTATAAAGTGAAATGAACTCTCTCGAATGTTTATTAAGTTCCGAGCTGATGATTTAAAAAAATATAGATACTCTAATCGGGTATTTTTGCCAAACTGTCATGTTAACTGAATATATGTAACAAGAATATGGACTATTGTTGCAGGTTGTGGAGGGGTGTACACTGGTGACAGCGGCGTCATAGTATCCCCTAACTATCCCAACGATTACGACAACAATCTGCTGTGCACGTACCAGATCACGGTCGATCCACAGAAGTACATTGTACTGACGTTCAAAGAAGACCATTTTGACGTTGAGAGTAAGTAAAATATTAATTATTATAATACTTGATGAGAGATCGTCAGCGATCCATCCAGGAAGGCCAAGGTCCACAACGGTTACAGACTCCACGTTTGGTTTCTGATTGTTTCTGCTGTTTTGTCTTCACTGCCCCCGTTTTTCATCGAAGGCAGAGACAACATGATGGACAGTATGTCTCAAGCCCTTACGCTCAGCACGAGAGTAGACCCCTGTTTGTGACATATGCGGAGGGACCTGTTTTGGCAGTACTTGTAGTTCGTCTTCAGCTCGTCTTCAGCTCCGTCACATCGAGCGGACGGCGTCTCATAAGGCACGGTCTCGGGGCAGGCATTTACCCTTCAACATGTGGACAGTGTCCTGCCAAATGTATCTGTTAAAATGTATCTCCATAAATATGGCCTAAATGCTGCTTTCCTCGGCCTGTTCGAGGGTATCATAGTTTTAATAGTAGAGAAGGCAGAGGTGTGCTCAGAAGGACTGCTCGCTACAAGCGGTTGTCGTATCTCACTCCGATTCCCTCGGTGTACTGCAGGTCTGTTATTGATATCACTTTCCAACTCGCCATCTACTCAGACGATGTACCTCTTGTATCTGGACTGGTACACTCTTCCTCTCTGATTGATCCATGCTCACAAAAGGCTTGTCCTCTTCAGGAAACATGAAGAAACATGCCGCTCTGGAAAGGAGGATGTTACGTGTTGTAGGGATGTGTAGGAATGCATCATCGGGAACGAGAGCTCATGTGTGTTATAATGTATGTTCCAGCGGTCTTTGTACGGTAGGACTTGGGATGAACAAGTTGCCTAGAGTGAGATTCTGGACACCGCCATTCCTTCATTTTCTGTGCCCTGCTGAAGCATCTTTTCTGAATATAGTGGAGAGAACTTGCATAAAAACACAGCGATGCTCAACTATTAACAACTGGCGCTGTCCCACTAATTTGTATAGAGCTGAATGAGCGAGTTGAGGAAATTGGAAGAAGCCAAGTCGTTTATAATTTCCTCAAGGTCATTTCTGCTCACGATGTCAAGCGCTTCAGTTAGCTTGAGTCTAAAAATTCTCTTACTTCACGAGATATATTTATTCAAATACTTTGATATGATTTAATTGATTTCAGGGGTCATATCAGTGGTTTTTAGCATTTGAAAAAGATTATCACTGTTCATACACGAGATATCTCATTCCCAAGTATTTAAAAAAAATACAACACGCAGATGCTCATATTTACTCCCTATGGACATATACTCTCTCTAGATGTTCACTGTTGCCACTGTTGGACTCATTTTCTTCCTTCAACTGACCCATTTGTAAATCTTCTGGACACCATATTCAGTTTTGCTAAGCTCATACTCATTATATTTCTTGGGGTAATTTACCTCCATATACCTACTCCCAGTGAGCTTCATTTAATCCATCTCTGGTCACGACTAGTGAGTTAGGTATTCTAAAGCCCAGCTACAAGAAATTGTGTCGATGACCTGATTTAAAAATGGGTAATGACTGGTGTTGGAAAAATAATTGACCAGGTTTCTGTGTGTCCCAGTCATACCTTCCGGAGTTCTGAATTAACTTCGACAAAATTTTGATAATCGATCCTTCAATGTTCGTTAAATTACTCTCCAATAATAAATGGATCCGCTGCAACGTTTTACGTAAAATGAGAACTTCTTTCCTGGGATCGGTAACTGAAATGTTGTGGGTTCTAATAAAGTCTAGAGACTTTGGAAAGCTGTCTCCAGGCGCAGGACTAATGATAAAACCTAAAATAAGGTCCCCAGGTCCCGAAAAGGGGGCGGAGGGGGTCCAGGTAGCCGTGACAACCCGACTCATTAGGCAATCGGATAACTGGGCTGGTAAGCCTACTCTAGTGGTGATATAAGTTATATCTAGAAATGTATCGCGGTGGTCTTGCATCAGGTTGATTTCATGTCGTGGTAAACGGCCCATAATCTCAATATTATGCTAAAAATAATGAATTTACACAATAGTATACATGTGAGCTCACAACCCAAACTGAAACACCGTTTACATGGACTCGGGTCATTTCCTGTTACGGCTGCAAGCTGCCTGCGTCATGTAACCCGTGCGAGCCATGCTTGTGTTCATGCGGTAATAAATTCAACAAGCACGCCAAAGGGTTTACCAATGTGCTGGGTTTAAACGGAACTTTTCTCGCTCATGTTTGGTATTATTAGAAAGTACACAAAAAATGCTAACGATTGGTCTGGTTTATGTTGATTGACAGTGTAGGCCATGAAGCGTTGTCAGAAATGACGAAAATATTTGCATCTTCATTAATGCGTTCCTCAGACATAGATGTCATGACACTCTGGCGTTATAGTAATCTGGTCGTAATGCCAGAGGGTCGTTATGACGCTAGGGTCCAGGTCGCAAATGTTTGTCTAAAACCCTTTATAAAATGGTTGCTGTGCCTGAAAAAAAGGGGGCTTCTGACCCCCCTGGACCCGTTTCTGGTCCCCTTTCTCGTCCTTCCCGACTTGACCTTGTAGATGGTATGCTTGGCTTCTCTATGGCTGATATGACTTACCTTTAACGTTTTACTGCATTTTGAGAAGAGGCAGTTTTGAGGCCGGTGGGCTGATGAGAATGCTCCCCCCCCTTAGTACCATCAGGTTATTGCCACTCTTCAATTTCATCAACAGTCAGTTAAAACCTATGTAAAACAACAAACGCTTAATATCTTCATTATATTTTAAAAACAGAAACAACCATACGTTCTTAATGTTCCTCAAAAACATTTTTCATGGAACCGCTAAAAGCATTTTTTTTTTTCAAATAACGTTGATAACCGATATTGTATTTGTGTATTTGTTGGATGTTTCTAGTGGAGGGTAATTGAAAATTGTTATTAGTAACTATTAGATATATATATTTAATATTTTAGTGGCAGGTAACTGTATATTTGACTACGTGAGTGTCTACCCCGGGAACGACACCTCCTCCCCGCCGCTCCTGGACAGGTACTGCGGGATGACGTCACCTCAGCCGGTCAGCTCTCTGGGCGCCATGTTGATAGTGTTCCGTACAGACAGTATTGTTACACGGCCGGGATGGCTGGCGGAATATGAAGCTACAGGTAAACTTCATCCTTAATAAACACAATTCACGACAGATGTGTATATAAGTATATATATATATATATATTACAATTTTGTATTTTTAATAAATGTGTACAGCAAAACCTTGAAATTACGATCACCAACGATAATATGGCTCATTTTCGAGTTGATCGTCTAAGCGGGGTCTTACATAAAGAGCAAAATAGATCCACAGGACCTTGAACCAGTGATCGTAATTTTTAGTGTTCGCTAAGCCGAGGTGGTAGTTGGGTGAAATTTTACTGTACAATGATGGTTAACATTTACCTTCAAATGACGATTTAAATCTTTTCGAAGCATATTGCCTCTTAATTAAATATTTAAGAGCACACTCACTTGAGGATGAATAGATGTAAAACCAATTAAAGAATACAGTTTGTTATGCCACTGGTGGTTCTGTTGTTGTTCCTAGGTAACTGTTTTGAAATGTTATATTTCAGAATGCGGGGGCGTATACACAGACCCCTCGGGTACCATACGGACGCCCACGCAGCCGGCAGATTACCATAGCAACGCTAACTGTACATGGGTGATCACAATTGAGGATAACCGTGCCGTGGAACTGAAGTATGATGATCCTTCAGAGAAGTCTTTTTAAAACTAAAAAACATGGTTCTTTTTGTAGAAAAAAAATCTTGATGTTGAACGATATTCTATAAAAGCCAACTGGATTTGAATTCAAAATTTTTAACCGAATTGAGCACATCCATATGGTTTCTTCAATCAAATAAATTGAATTTAAAAAAAAAATGAAAAACATAAAAATGTACCCATTTCATCACATTTACATTTTAAATGGGCGAGGGCGATAACTTTACAATATTTAGCATCTCCAGTAGCCTACTTAATCACTTGGATGCATGAAATATCGACTTTTTTATAAGGCGGCAGGCAAAGGTATCATGCAATATCATCTGTTAACTAGCCGGTATGCAAGAATTAAAAATGACCTTCTGAACGGCAGAATTCCTCAAGTGACAACCAATTCTGATGAATCTGGCTTGTTGTTATTTTTAGAACACTAAATTGATAATCTGGTAAATATAAAATATATATAAATACATGGAACACAATATAATTATGATACTTTTTGGGACACAGGTTTAATAGCTTTGACGTGGAGGTTCATCCTGACTGTGATTACGACTCCGTGTCAGTTTACGATGGAGCACTCATTGACCCCGCAAAATTACTAGGTACATTTTGTGGTGATACAATCCCGTCCCGCCAGAGGTCGCTGTCTAACCAGATGCTGGTAAACTTCCTCTCGGACAATAGCGTAGTGGCGGGAGGGTTCACGGCGTCATACAGGACAACATTCGGTGAGTTGTTAACAGAAGGTATTGTATAAACACTTTTATGTCCAAGGGGTACTCATTAATTTATCTAAACTAACTTTTTAAATATTTGCGCAGTTAAACACTGAATAAAATCGGGCGCACGAGGCAGAGACGAATTTTAAGGCATAGTTTTATCTCTGGACCCTATCGTCTTATGCCAGATCTGTTGTCCGTCGAACAAATCCAGCAAAGGACGATAGGTTCCAGAGATGGACTCAGTTGTACCGGTCAATAAGTCATTTACGACCTACATGACCTAAAATTCCGTCAACAATGTGTTGCTAGTCTGATTTTAACGGTCATTTTTCAAATAAAATTTCAGAAACCGGTATGCAATCAGTGGTGCCATTATGTTTGTAAATGTCTGTCAAAATCATAATATAAAATATGTGACTCATTGTATTAAGCCCCTTTAACAAACACTCAAAACTACTATGCGCTCATGGTGTAAAATCACAGGGTACACACGGCAAATCAGGCGGAGGTAATTTTATATATAATACATATTATATATAATAATATATTATAGTTTCCAGTGATAAAACGTACTAATATTCGGAAGCCAATTTCCTGTATTATAGCTCTACTGTTTATAGAGCTTAAGAAAGATATCCCTGGCGGGTATAGAGCTGGGTTCCCGGGAGGTGGGGGGGGGGGGGGGGGGGGACTATGTTCGCCAGACTTACAGCAGAATTAGTTGTGGTTTTATTAGACTGGTTTCTTCACAAAGTGTATATTAGCGATATGGAGGCATACACAGCGCTCCCCCGGGCATACTGGCTTTGTATCTGAAGTTTTATTATATTGCTTTCCTTTTCCAGGTGTACAGCAGGGTTGTGGGGGCGTACAGAGCGCCTCCTCGGGCGTCCTGGCTTCGGTGGACATTGATAACGATGGTCAATACGAGAGTGACCTTGACTGCGTGTGGACCGTGTCAGTTCCCACTAACAAAGTGGTCAAGCTTCATTTTACGGAGTTCGAGTTGGAAGGAGGCGCCACCTGTGCCTACGATTTCCTTGAAGTATGTCTGCATTTCCCCGGTCGGATATTCTGTTTCAAAATTCTACCTTTCATTTTATTAAGAAATAAGCGTCTGTGCTGTCCATACAACATTTCCAAAGCAATATTGATTAGTTGGACAGATGCAGTTTCATGATACATTATTCTTTAAAAAAAAACTAATTGGCGTATATGGAACTGAAACAGAAAATAGTCTCTAGTAATTTTCACCTTCAGATGGAAATTATAATTCAACAAAACGCATTTTAAAAAGTTCAATAAATTCTGTTTTCTTGGTCTACTTGGTGAATAAGAAGTCTACATTTTTTAGGAATACAACTTCCGCCATGTGTTTGAATTCACTTATTCGGCCCATATTCCCAGGTACATTCGTGTATAAGTGTCTGTAGGTTTGTGAACATTTATTGATGACGCTCCTGAATCCAGACCATGTGCCGCATCCACACGGATATATAACTGATTCTTCTTTTGTCCATTCCCAAAATGCCCTGAAATTGTCATGATATTCCGTTTATGATTGTGCGAGTTATTTTGTGCACAAACACACAAGCGCCACACAAACACACACACACATACGCATACACGAACAAAGGTGAACGCATACCCTCCTGGCGGAGGGAATAATCTCTTATAAAGAAAAGAAACATTACAATCCACAGAAACTGTTGTTTTGTTTCTGCTACATTTAAGACAACAATTCTGTGGAATATCAGCAGATTCTTTTGAGAGAATATTAATCAAGTGACTCACAAATGACTTGTTTTTATTTAAAATTGTACAATGCATGTTCATTTGCATATTTCATTTTGATAAACACGTATTTAAATCTATCCCTATGCTGTATCCAGAGTTCAACAATCAGGAATTATATTGCCACTGTTAAAGATATAGAATGTTCGTATATAAATAAGATATGGAGCCTCTGGTCAGAGAGGGGACAGTGAACCAAAATTAAGGTAGAGGCTTTGTCTGACAGACGCTAAATCCTGATGGATCCGCACTTCCTCAAATATCACTATACATGTATTTGCCAACAGCTCTTCCGCACCAGTGCTGAGTCTGTTAACACCACGGACAAAGAATGATCGCTATAGCTCAGATGACTTTCAGCCACAGTCATCTGAGCTAAAAATGACGAAATTATTTGCATGCTCATCGAGCCTTACAGTGTTTTTTGTTTAACCTTAGAAATCTCGAGAGACTTATGTGAGAGGGGCGAAATGGTGCTAACTAACACCCCTGCACCCTCTTTCGGGTACCAGCATAAAACTATCTACATCTGCATCCCGTCATCTGCCCAATAACTGCTCCCGCGCACTCTACACCTCCCACCATGCACCTCAACTACATACAAAGTCCTGGCAGCCGCCGAACATATTGCCTCCATTAGCGCTTCGTTGGGTTGATAATTATTTATGGTTTTATTATAATTCATTACCTCCAAAGATAATTTAAAAGGAAATATCAAACAAGAACGTAACAGAATGAAGTCGTTTTCAAAGGAATTTTAATAATTAAGGTATCACATTTTTACATGTTTTGGGAATGATCGAGAGATTAACGCTTAGTATTGTTTTCTTTCAGTGCTTATTTTTATCTTGTCATTAAAACTTTTTTGTTGTTTCACAGATCAGGGACGGCATGTACGCGGATGACAGGTTAATAGGAAAGTTCTGTGGCACAGCTCTACCTGATGACGTCATCGCGGCGTCGAATTTGCTGTATGTACGATTCTACAGCGATAGCTCCATTCAAAAAGCTGGATTTTCCGCCGAGTTCTCGGCCGAGGACGGTGAGTTATCCAGATCCTTATAAAAGAATAATCAAATCACATGTATATTAGATGTGTTTCTTCCATTTGATTATTTTACCTGCAGCCATAAAGTACTTATGTCACGAATGTTGACAAAGTATATATTGATGATCATACCACCATATTATACATTTATCACCGCTTGAACGTCACACTGGCGTAGCAGAATACAGTGCTGCCTTTTTGCTGTAAGCCACTCGAGTCCAAGTGCAACTCCGAGTCCACATTCTTTGATGACGCTTCATATGGAACCTGGAGTTCATGTCCGAGTCCAATACACAAATCCTTATTAAAAAATTTAAAATTCAAGAAATTTATAATTGCTTGTTTACCTAAATTAAATACATTGACCTCATTAACATGTGTCAGTCCGAGCCCGAGTCTCTGACTGTGACAAAGGGCTAACACCTGGACTCGGATCCTATATTACTGTACTGTACAGAATATGTCTAAACGCGTGAAATTTAAAAATTCATGAGTGATTTTGTATTTTGAAGCGCTTTGCGGAGGGACGCTAACAGCCACCTCGGCGGCCCAGGTGGTGACGTCACCCGGTTACCCTGACAACTACCCTCACAACCTGAACTGTCGCTGGGTGGTGGACGCCCCGGACGGCGAGCAGGTCCTCCTGACCGTCACGGACTTTGACGTGCAGGGTGACGTCAACTGTCAGACGGATTACCTGGAGATAAGGGACTACCCGCTGGTCAGTAAAATACAGGCAGATACACATAATGAGGTGAAGGATTACATGTAGGATATAATAAAAATGTTACATGCCTTTATATAGGTACCATTCAATATTGTATATAAATATAAATATATATATATATATATATATATATATATATATATATATGAATGAATGAAATGTAAAATATATTTAGTTAACAAGTGTCTACAGGTTACAGGTACATTCAGGTGACAGGTATTTGCATGTTCCGTTTGATCTGGATTATCTGTAGAATGTTTGAAGCAAGTTAAAAACGTAGCTGATTTATATAAATCTTTGTGACGGTCTCCATTAAATTTCCTCAGAAAAAAAGTTTCCCAATGGAATATATTGGAAACAAAAACAAGAATGTCCTAATTCAAAACATTTTTTAAACAGCTATCATAAAAGTCCTTCAATATAACGCAAAAGACAACATCCAACACGCTTTAGTTGTAAATAAAAACAGTTCATCTGATGTAAATGGACGCTTCCACAATATCCACTCATCTCGACTTGTATGTTGGTGGTCAGAAATTATCCTCTGAATTACAAAAACCCTGATAATAAATCACCAATCTGGAATTGACGACAGCCAATCAAATTACAGCATTTATATTATGCTTCCATTCCTAAGTAAGAAATTTATCTGTTTTTTATATTACCTTCAGGGAGAGGACGGACAGGTCATCCACCATTGTGACCAGTCGTTGCCAGCACCGTTTAGGTCCGTCGGCGGGACAGTGTTTGTCAACTTTGTTACAGACGCTGCCAGTACCGGCAGAGGGTTCTCCATAAAGTACCAGATAGCATGTAAGTAATTATTTACAACAGGATACAGGAGGGGGTGGGGTATATAACCCTTACGTTTTGGCGAGCGGGGGGGGGGGGGGTCAATGTTATGACCCTCTGCTATTCAGAAAATAATATTTATATATTGGAAATTAATGTATTAATGATTAGAATTATAAAGATTTTGGTTTCATTTTTGTGTATACAATGACACATTTATCTCAGACCTGCTTAAGAATTTACCTATACTTGAAACAGTATACCTCATTTTTTTAAACTAGGCCTATATACTTAATTGTAGTATATTTGAAATGTGTCACATATGCATATATATATATATATATATATATATATATATATATATATATATGTATATAGGCGTGTGTGTTTTTGTGGGTGTGTGATGGTGTACATACGTGTGAGTTTATAAAAAAAAGTTGTCCCCACGCCGGCGAGTCATCCCCCATCTCTGAGGATAAATTGACGCTACTGGGTTATGATATAAGGGTTGTGCATTCAACAACTGATTTAAAATTAGGACATTCTAGTTCACACAAGAAAGTCAGAAAGCTCTGCCTTGTATAATAGATACTTGAAACAAGATGAATAGAGACACTGGTGTAATAATTGTAAATATTGTAATTTTCTTATATTTTTTTCTACAGGATCCATTTATTTTTAAGCAAGTCGAATTCGTGAAATAAGAAAAATAACTTTGAACTGGTCAGCCTCTTTTATGAGGTCAGTAGGCCTGCCTGGCAAATCGTAACGTCCCATTTCCCCAATTACAATCAGTGATATCGGCAAGCAGATTGAGCTAGATAACAATCTATTTTTGTTACCAGCCTGTAACAGGACGTACACGGGGACGAGCGGCAGACTGTTATCCCCCGGTTGGCCGGGCAACTACCCTAAAAACGCCGTGTGTAACCTCCAGGTGGCGGCACCGTCAGGGACCACACTCTCACTGTTCTACAACTTTTTCTTCATCGAGCCCCACGTCAACTGTAGCTTTGACTACCTGAAGGTAAGTCCTCAGTGTACATTAACTCGCCTAAACTCAAAGGTAACTATGACCTTTCTTTAAAAGATCTATCAAAACAGAGATCGCTCAGGAGAGCGCACACTTCTCCGGAAGACATCAAAGTTATAATTTATATTCTCGATAACGGTACCGTGAAACACAAACTTTAAATGACCATATTTGCATGACTCATTTCAAAATATGATAACAATATTTTTATATCGTAGGTACAATCATGCACAGAAATTTTAGTTATCAGAGTAAAAAAACAAATCAAATGTAAATTGCGACCGAATTCGAGGAATTAGTAGATTTAACTGGAATTCATAGGCTTTATTTGAATAAAACTGATTCTATTTTGAGACCAGAATATAAAACAGATACAATTTATTTTTACAACGATTGAGCATTAAATCGTCAAATGATTAGTGAAAGGGAGCTGCCTCCGTTGAACATGGGATTTTACAAGAACCAAGCTGTTTTTTTTAAATAATTTCTCTCTGATAAAATTATATTATTGAAAAAGGAGGTGCATGTGTGTTTAAAATATTTTAGCACAGCACATTTTTATACAATGAATAAAAGAACGTAATAGATGAGAATGTTGAGTCGTTTGTATAGTCTGTATGAAATGTTAACCGTTAATTGTAATCATACCCTTTGAAATCTAAGTAACCCGCAGCGGGTTCTCTGGGTATATCCCGATTCTGCTGTGACAAATATTGTCAATTTGAGAAAGACACGCCCTGTTTTATTCTGAAACAAAAAATAAGTAAACACGGTGTTAAGCGTGGTTACTCTGGTAAAAACCAGGTTTAACCGGATACATGTTTTTATAATTTGATTGATTTTTTCAGATCTATGACGGACAAGATGGCTCGGCACCTGTGATTGACACGGTTTGTGGGAACACACTTCCGGATCCGGTGGTGACGTCAGGCAAAGACATCTACCTGGAGTTCAGGTCAGACAATTCCGTGCAACATCCGGGTTTTGACATAACGTATGTTGCTTCTGAACAAGGTATGGACTAGTTCCTGCTCCCTCATCTGATTTTTAGCAGACGATTTATTTTGTGTATTTATTGCCTTTTAGACTTAACCAAAGATCCAGCTGTAACTTTCACCTACAGTCAGTATTCAGTGTGAAACGACAGCATTCGCTCTTTGTTGAGTTATATATACTGTGGTTGCCTTTTTGAATTCGGAGGTATATAATTTGTCCGATTCGCGTAAGAGGAATTAGATCGAAAATAAAACCGTCGTCAATAAGAGATCCCGTCGTCGATGTTTAAAAGTAAAAGGTTATGAATAAAAAATAGATCGTGTATGATCAAAGACTGATATTTTAAGTGATATCAGATTTTTTTACTAGTCTGACATTGATTAACAATATTTTGTTTTAATATGGTTCTGTGTATGGGTCATTTGTATTCTGAGATCATGGAAATGGAACCCTCGCGAAACATTGACATATATATATACATGTATATATATAAATATATATATATATATATATATATAATTATATATACAGAATTTTAAACACATTAAAGTTACATCGAGTTTTCCAAAAAAAACATCTTCCCAGAACAGTTACTTGACGATCGCTGGTGTGTAAACATCGGCATTAATCTCCGAGTAGTAACTCGAAGTAACTTCAACAGAAAATCATGCTCTATACTAAGGAACTGCTGGGTGCTTGTGTTAGACAACAGTTACCGGTATTGGGCACTTTTGTAAATCAACCGTAACTCATATACGTATACACTTGCCCCTTTGCATTAAATCTTCCCTGAAAATCTCACATATTTAGGGTTCGGATTAAGGATCAGGGTGAGGGTTATATAAGATCGGGTAGGCCGAATAGGGAAACAACTGCTGAGAATTATGTCGCGCGGATAATGGTATCAACCATGACACCTACTTGAAGGCTAAGGGGTGCTTGTGGGGGGGGGGGGGCAGGGGAACATGTTCCCTCACATTATAAGAGGATGTTGTGGACCATCATGAACCTTTAGTCTCCTAACTCTTTCGGCGAAATGAAATCTTTTTTTACATAGTTCATTTTCCGCTTCAATTATGCATCTTACATTTTAATAAATTTGTATTGCACATCCGTACTGTATCCGTACTCCTGTCCTACCCCCCCCCCCCCCCCCGCCCCCGAACACACATTCTCTTAACAAAACATGGTCGATGAGGGTCGCTGTTGCACCATTTCAAGTCTCAGCTTATAAAGCAATTTGCATGTACATAAATCAAAATGATGATTATCCAATGTAAAGAAACACTCTTTAAGAATTTAAAATGTGGGTCTTACTGTATTGTCTATCTATATTAATCGCTTGGGAACGAGATACTCTCGCGTGGGAACGAGATAATTATCGCCTGGGAACGCGGTACTATCGCCTGGGAACGAGATATAAAAAATAGTTTTCTGTGTCCGGTAAAAGCCACCGTTGCTTTCCCAGTATGTATTATATTACTGTTAGGAATCACCGTTGTTAGGGCATGCTAGATGTTATCATTTTTAAACATTATTATTATTATTTTTATCATTATTATTATTATCAATATGATGATGATTATTATCATTTTCATTATTTATGTTATTGTTGTTGTTCTTCTTCTTCTTTTCTTCTTCTTCTTCTTATTATTATTATTATTCATCTCAGGTTGTGGCGGCAATATAACAGATGTCAGTGGGAGCTTTGCAAGTCCCGGATATCCAGGTCCTAACCCATCATCATCAAGCTGTGACTGGCTTGTAACCGTACCAGCCCGTCGACAGGTGGCGCTTGAGTTCACCAGCTTTTCTCTGGGACCTGTCAATGACGACACCACGTGTCTCAACAACTACGTCACTGTGTTTGACGGACCGACGGCGGACTCGCCTGTTGTTGGGACTTACTGCGGCACGGTAAGAAAATCTTGTAAACACTCTTTATATTTTCTGGGTATTAATCATTAATTGCAGCTTTAGTTACACTTTTATTGGCCCTTTTGACACCCTTTTACTAAGGCAGAAGAAATCCGATTAAGTCCAACAAGTTTTCTGCGGATTAGCCAATTCTGTTTTTCGTGGGTTATTTTTTCTTTTTGCAAAGAGGCCCAGGGTCCTTGGTCATACTGGTAGTCTGTGTTCTGGTCTTAAAACAACAAATAACGGTTGGGAAGTGGAATTTTTTCTTAGTGTTATTCATGTGCACCAATCCCAGAATCGAAACAAATTTATGCATTTTTTTCTGGCAGGTTCTCAAATATTCGCGTATTATGGCTCGACCAAAATATAAGAAAAATTGCGTTTTTCGTCACAGTAGGACAAGTATTTTTGTTGTTGTGGCCTATATAAAATAATTTGAAAATTTTCTATGATAACATGATGACTAGACATTTTACTGTATGTTTTCAGGAGCTACCAGCTGGTTATACAGGAGGACGCAAGCTCTTAGTTCGCTATATATCTGACGGAACAAGCACAGGGTCCGGATTCCGAGCGACCTTCAACAGCTGATGTCCCGCAAGTGAAGATCCATCCATTGCTACTCAATCATTCTTTTATTTTTTTCAGTTTCTCTCGCATTTTCTTATTGACTATTTAATTATATATTTAACTCTAGACACCAACAATGAGCCGAAATACTTGATAACTGCATCATATTCTGTGCTTTGTTTATACCTGTTCTCCTTATTTATATCTGGATGTGCTTTCTTCGTATTCTCTCCTCTAGTTGTATTTATGTGTTACTATGTTTTATACACGTTTATAGGGTATATCATGCTACACAACTCCCATCTGACAATAACTCTAGCCAAAAATGTTCGACCTTTGTGGGGGATACGACAAGTTCTACCTGCGCAAGACCGATCCTTTCACGTTTAAAACGTTTTGTCTCTTCACTTAAAATTATTGTTCTGTAAATTTAATTTTTTATCAAAGAATATTTTTAATTGCTTAGAAGTCATTATAATGACACGCGCTAGTACTTTGTGAAAAATAATATACTGTTCTACATAACTGTTATCACGTGCTTAATACAAATTGAATTTGAATCCATAACTACCCAAATGGGCATCAGCTATATCTCTTTTTGTGCATATGAATTACGTTTTATCCATCATTAGGTACACAAGTTGTACCAGTGTATCACAAAACATAAGTAACATTGATCAGATATATTTGTTTTTGTTGTGTATATATTAAAAATAAATATAAACTTGTAACAGCTGTCATTGTCTGAATCAGCCCTGTCATCCTGTGGTATCTCAACCAAAAATATCAGCATGGAATAACATCATTGTTCATTAACAAATCTATTGGTTTCATTTTTTTAGGATGAGAGATTTGAAAATATGAACATAATCGAATGCAGACAGTGGAAACTTGTATTTTAAAGCAAGCAGGCCACACTTTCCCCTCATACATTTAAATAAAAAAACACGCAACCGTCATACTTTCATTTTGTCATTCATTTCGTAATAAAAATAAGACGGTTATTGAGGAAAGCGGTATGTGTTTTGTAATTATTCACATCATGAATTTAAAAAAGGAAGACTGAACTTAGAACCAAGCAATAGTATTGGTATATTCTCACCGTAACCCTTACATTAGAATTGGTATAGTTTAAAACTAACCCTGATATTAGTATTGGTAAAGTTTAACCCTAACCCTGATATTGGTATTTGTATACTTATACCCTAACCCTGACATTGGTATTTGTATAGTTATACCCTAACCCTGACATTGGTATTGGTATGGTCTAAGGGAACCCTGACATTGGTATTGGTATGGTCAAAGCCTAACTCAGACATTAGTACTGGTACAGTCAAACACATTGGTATTGGATTCTAACCCTAACATTAGTATTCATGTAGCCTAACCCTAATCCAACATTAATACCCATATAGCCTAATGGTTTTATACTCATTAGTGGAGATGTTAAACGTTAAGTATGAAATATAAGAGGCTGCCTTTTTCACTTCTCCTGACTTTCAACTACCATCCCCTGATCTGCCTCTGCCACCCCCTCATCTTCCTCTGACATCACCTCATCTTCCGCTTCTTCGTTAGTACATTTGTCTTGGATCCAGTCCAGTTTCTCATCCACCTGGCCGAATCCCATGGGGGTGTCGGAGGATGCCTGGCTGCATCCACCAGCGGTCCAGCTGGCCAACCCCACCGCAACGTAATGGTCCGCTCCCTGCTTACAGAAGAGCAAAGCCCCGCTGTCACCCTGAAACACACACCATGTCTGTATTAGGCACATTAAACACCAAATATGTTTGAATTAGCCACAATTAACACCAAATATGGCTGTATGAGTCACCTTAAACATCTAATATAGCTGTATTAGGGACAAGGTAACAATATTTCATTATTATACAATGTCATATATCAAAAGGTAACGTACAAATAAACCAGTCTGGTGATAAATGTCCCAGCTCTATTGTGTTGGAGGTGAAATAAAGCCATTCTAGTCCGATGTTAACGACAAAAAATAGAACATTTTTAATTTGTTTTCGTTCGGATATGATCGTTCGGATTAAATGTGTATGTACTAATGTGACATAGATAGTTCTATTGTATTCGTTGGTACAGCAAAACTTTGTTCGGACTCGGAATTCGTTCGGACGCATCCGGTGTGAAACCGTCTTAAACATTAAATATGGTTGCGTAATAAAAACATTTAAGTCTTATTATTGTCATAATACCTTGTATTATTTTACATTTAATATATAATTATAAAGAAATATGAATAATATTTAATCCTAATGACATATACATATCCTCCGTTGACTTTGTTACACTTACATAAATTTGTCGATGGTCTGAAGATTTTAAAATCTAAATCAAAATATAAATTTTTATGAATAATCGGTTTATCTCAGAACTTGCAGTAAGATTGCATTAAGCAATAACATCTTAAAATACATACAAATATCTCCGTTCGTTTTTGTTAATGTATATTTGTCAAATGTGAATGCAAGTGACAATTGTATTACAGGAGTCTATTCTTTTATCTGACTTGGCGAGTGACAGTTGTATTAAAGGAGTCTATACTATTATCTGACTTGGTTCCCAAGTGATAATGCTCAGCATAGTCCCTTATGTTAATCAAACCAAGCTCAATTTGCTTGTTTATCAGAATTTGAAAAACGTGTTGTTATCTTACGGGAAACAAATGGGGTTGACAGGTCAGTTAAAATGCTATTTTTTCTTAATGATGAGCTATATTGTCATTATCACATATAACTGAAAAGGTGTGTACAAAACGCACCAGGCAAACATTTTCTCAAAAAATTAGCATTTTATGAATAAAACACCGTCATGGTTATATTAGACACATTAACACCAAATATGGCTGTATTAGACACATTGAACATCAAATATGGCTGTATTAGACACATTGAACATCAAACTAAGCTGTATTAGGCCATAATACACCAACTATGGTCGAACTAGAAACATTAAACACAAAATATGATTCAATCAGGCACATTAAATACCTAATATGGCTGTATTACACACATAAACACCAAATATGGCTGTAATAGACACATTAAACATCAAATAGTGCCGCATTTGACACACTAAACACAAAATATGGTTGTATTAGACACCTGAAACCCTAAATTTAGCCGTATCGGGCACATTAACTGGAAAACGTTGCTGTATTAGACACATTAAAAACCAAATTTGGTTGTATGAGACACCTGGGACATCGAATTCGGCTGTATTGGACACATTAATCGACTATGGACTTATGAAACACCAAATATATCTGTATCAGACACATTCAACAGTAAACTTACTCTTTAGTATCTTGGCACAATAGAAAATGGCTGTATTAAAAACATGGAACAATAAACTAGCATTAATCTACACATTTACCATTTAACCCAGGATGATGCATAATTCTGTATAAGGCACTGTGAATGACATACTTGACAGATGTTTCCACCGTTCTCCCCCACGGCACATTGAGTGCCACCTGTCGGGATCCAGGTGTAACCAGTTTGACTGGCGCACTCATCGTCGTCAAGCAGCTCCACGCTCAAGTCTTGGAGGATGTCACTGTTAGGCCCTGTCAAACAGACGACAGGTATATGTCAGTCACAGACACCTGTCAATCATATTACAGATATACATCAATCACCTAACAGTCACGCGTCCATCACTTGCCAGTCACCGGTAAGTCACAGGGGAATACAATCGTATTGATTATCAGGTCAACTTCTCCATCTATTGCCTCACCATATACTTAAAACCAACATGCTTTTGCACATTATTTTATCCCTATTTAGTGTGACAGGAAAGGACAGCCATTTCCAGCATTGCTCCATCTGCTGCCTTGGATTCTATGTTTTGTGCTCCCCTGGATATCCTGGCCCTACTGTGGCGCAGTGGGGAAGCTAAGCGGATTTAAAACAACATAGGTGATTTTACTAACACAAACCTGATCAACCTAATGGCGTTAAGTTTCTCTAAATTCATCAACCAGGGACTTTTGCTTTTGGCTTTTACACCCGTGCCTAACTGGCTCAGTTGTCATTCACTAGGGGTTTATTATCTAGGGGGTGGGGATGGGGGAGTAATTGCCTCAGGTTTAGTGAGGGGTGGTAGGTAACTGTGATGTCTGACCCCTTTATCATTATTTACTGAAAAAAATTTCTAGAGAAAATTTCAAGTCAGAATAATATCTAAAAATAAGACTTATTCCCTGAAAAATCCGTAAGGTCACGTGCTCTGTAATGGCCGCTGAAAACTGCGTCAGTCTGTGTGATTTAGTCGGATCACTAGAGGGCGCCTCGGAGTGACACAACCATGTCGTAAACCTCCGTACAGGGTAAAGGTCTATCGAACCAATGATATGTCCCTGCCAGTAAGTATGGACTTAAGCATGTTTGACCTGACATTTTACCCAGTCAACGCCTGACTTGGGTGATCAGTAAATGTTAACAATATGTGACTCTCGATTCCTTTGGACGCATGTCTTATTTCAGCATACAATAATGGTTAATCCCCAATTCATGCAGGTAATCCTTTTGCATAATGTTGAAAAGACCACAACAAATGTCCCTGCACTATCATCGTACATTTATGTCTTCAACAATTCTGGCAGAAGTTGTATCACGTTAACTGTCAATGAAAGCACGTGCACATTTTTTTTGTATTTACAATACCGCGTCAAATATATATTTCACGGGCAAATGCGGTTTGTTGGTTATATTTGGAATGAATGTTGTCGAAGCAAACATGATATTTGCTATTTGCCTTAATAATTGTTATTTTAAAATTGCGGGCAATGGGGTTGCGTTCGACTGTAAATAGTGCTATGCGCACACTGATTGGCAAAGGACTGTCCCTTCATTGACTAGATCTCGCTTAAGGAGAATGCCATGTCGTTCACTTACCCATGTCCTCTTGCTGCCCCCATCCCCCAACGTGACAGTCTGTGTATGAAGAGCGACCTGGTTTTGGTAGACATATTGGTACGATGTTCTGACCGAGCGTGACGTTCTGGTCCAGCTGGATCAGGGCGAGGTCATGAACGACTCTGTACAAAATAAAATTAAATAATAAAACAACTATGGAGATAGGATAAGGGCGAAGGCATAAAATATATATGTGAAAATGTACAAAACAATACAATATGACACTTCCATTTAGGAAATATTGTAATTTTTGCGTGAGTAATTTTCATCACAAAATGTAAGGCACTTTGCTTATTCAAACAGCTTAATTACGACTAAACGTGCTTCCCTTATATGAGAATGGATAACCTTATTCTATTATTTATCTTTTCTTAAAACAAGATATATGTTATTGGTGGATAAAAGTCATTGACATACTGGATAAACATATGCAAGTTATCACAATACAAATATAGTCACTATTTGATCAGGTTTGACAAGTGAATTCTTACTTGAAGGGAGATTCCGAGTTTTCGTAGTCCTCGTGGGTTATCGTTTGTAAGACACCTGCGGTGACAGCGGGAGGATCAGTCGCCGTTTGATCTGCTGTACCAAGTTGGACCGAGAGGGTGGAGATGTCAATGCTAGGACAGGTCAAAGGTCAAATTACTGTGAACCTTCGTTGTGTCTGACCGGATAACAGTCATACATATCATAGTTCAAGATGGTTTAGAATTCGCGATATCCGCGAAAGGGATATCATCGTGAAAATAAAACCTTTGTTAATAAGTCGCTCCATCTTCGCAGGTAACTTGACATCTCACAAACCCTGGTTTGTTGAAGTGTAAAAACGAATGTTTCAAGTGATTTCAGATCTTTAATCATATCTGCTAATACTGAACGTAAAAGTTAAATGATATTGCGAGCACATCTGATAATTCATGTACCACCAGGAATGGATAGATTCAGTGTAGGTGAGCTCGCGAAAATGGAACCCTAGCCAAACACAGACAATGCGAAAATCGCGAATTTTTAACCACATTTATCAGTGTCAGGCCTAGGTTGA
This sequence comes from Sipunculus nudus, assembly GCA_026874595.1. Classification (NCBI taxonomy): domain Eukaryota; kingdom Metazoa; phylum Annelida; class Sipuncula; order Golfingiida; family Sipunculidae; genus Sipunculus; species Sipunculus nudus. Next base: position 22,132,685 of record CM049322.1, on the reverse strand, counting down.
ACGTGTTATAACATATACACACAAACACACACGAGCGCACACACGCCAACGTTATGCAGCTTACTCCTGGTATTCTCAACCTTAAAGCCTATGCGCAGTGAATATTAATTTATTTTTTTCAACAATCAGACGTATGAATATATACGGCCTACTATGAGAATTTTTACACATAATCATTCGTTTTATGTATGTATGTATGTATATATATGCGTGTGTATGTGTTCTTATAAAATACCAGTCCCCTTCTTTTTTTAAGTGTAGCACATCGCAACAGATGGTATGCCAGATATAGTGTTATGCGACCCACGAGGTATTTAACAAGCCGCAACATGATTTATAAACACTGACACAGATATGTATAAATGTACGCAAACACGTACACACAGATATAATCCGCCTGTCTGGATATAATTTTTTGAAATGTAAAATAATATGTTAAAGTTGATTATTACTGCCTCATTTAGGTCAGACTACATAACAACATTTAAATCAGTAGCCTGTATGAATTGCTTTTTTAAATTATAATACCAAAAAAAATATTTGATATATCAATATATACAGTATATACTGATACAGGAGGAGTAAGTGAATCCTGATTAGGTTAAGATGGAAACGGAGGGATCAAATTAATTTGATCCTGAAATGACGGAAGGGATGGATCAAGAGATTCCAAATGCTTGTCCAATGGAAAAAAAGAAGGACGAAGGGATTTTTAATCCATGTGTGATGGAAAGGGAGGGAACATGTTATTATTGATTCTGATGTAGAGGAAAGGGAAAGATCAATTGATTGTTGATCCCGATGTTAAGGAAAGAGAGGGAGCAACTGGCTGTTGATCCTGATGTGAAGGAAAGAGAGGGATCAATTATTGGTTGATCCTGATGTAAAGTAAAAGGAGGGATCAAGTGATTGTTGATCCTAATGTGAAGGATAAGGAGGAATCAAGTGATTGTTGATCCTGATGTGAAGGAAAAGGAGGAATCAAGTGATTGTTGATCTTGAGGTAAAGGAAAGGGAGGGATCAAACGATTGTTGATCCTGATTTTAAGGAAAGGGAGGGATCAAGTGATTGATGAACCTGATGTGAAGAAAAGGGAGGGATCAATTAATTGTTGAACCCGATGTGAAGAAATGGGAGGGATCAAGTAATTGTTGATCCTGATGTGAAGGAAAAGGAGGGATCAAGTGATTGTTGATCCTGATGTAAAGCAAAGGGAGGGATCAAGTGATTGTTGATCCTGATGTGAAGGAAAGGGAGGGATCAAGTGATGGTTGATCCTGATGTGAAGAAAAGGGAGGGATTAAGTGATTGTTGATCCTGATGTAAAGGAAAGGGAGGGATCAAACGATTTTTGATCCTGATGTTAAGGAAAGGGAGGGATAACGATTGTTGATCCTGATGTTGATCCTGATGTTAAGGAAAGGGAGGGATAAAGTGATTGTTGATCCTGATGTAAAGCAAAGGGAAGGATCAAGTGACTGTTGATCCTGATGTAAAGGAAAGGGAGGGATCAAGTGATTGTTGATCCTGATGTAAAGGAAAAGGAGGGGTCAAGTGATTGTTGATTCTGATGTGCAGGAAAGGGAGGGATCAAGTGATTGTTGATCTTGAGATGAAGGAAAGGGGGGATCAAGTGATTGTTGATCCTGATTTTTAGGAAAGGGAGGGATCAAGTGATTGATGATCCTGATGTGAAGAAAAGGGAGGGATCAATTGATTGTTGATCCCGATGTGAAGAAATGGGAGGGATCAAGTAATTTTTTATCCTGATGTGAAGGAAAAGGAGGGATCAAGTGATTTTTGATCCTGATGTAAAGCAAAGGGAGGGATCAAGTGATTGTTGATCCTGATGTGAAGGAAAGGGAGGGATCAAGTGATTGTTGATCCTGATGTGAAGAAAAGGGAGGGATTAAGTGATTGTTGATCCTGATGTAAAGGAAAGAGAGGGATCAAATGATTGTTGATCCTGATGTTAAAGAAAGGGAGGGATCAAGTGATTGTTGATCCTGATGTAAAGAAAGGGAGGGATAACGATTGTTGATCCTGATGTTAAGGAAAGGGAGGGATCAAGTGATTGTTGATCCTGATGTAAAGCAAAGGGAGGGATCAAGTGATTGTTGATCCTGATGAGAAGGAAAGGGAGGGATCAAGTGATTGTTGATCCTGATGTAAAGCAAAGGAAGGGATCAAGTGATTGTTGATCCTGATGAGAAGGAAAGGGAGGGATCAAGTGATTGTTGATCATGATGTAAAGGAAAAGGAGGGGTCAAGTGATTGTTGATTCTGATGTGAAGGAAAGGGATGGATCAAGTGATTGTTGATCTTGAGGTAAAGGAAAGGGAGGGGGATCAAACGATTGTTGATCCTGATGTTAAGGAAAGGGAGGGATCAAGTGATTGATGATCCTGATGTGAAGAATTGGGAGGGATCAATTGATTGTTAATCCCGATGTAAAGGAAAGGGAGGGATCAAGTGATTGTTGACCGTGGTGTGAAGGAAAGGGAGGGATCAAGTGATTGTTGGTCCTGATGTGAAGAAAGGGAGGGATCAAGTGATTGTTGGTCCTGGTGTGAAGAAATCGGAGGGACCAAGTGATTGTTGATCCTGATGTGAAGGAAAGGGAGGGATCAAGTGAATATACTCATGATGCGACTGAAATGGAGAGTACAAATGATCTTTGGTCACGATGCGGTATAGTTCAAGTAATTGTCGATATGAAAATACCCGTTGGATCACCTTTTAAGTAATTGGTAATATTGAAATGCCCTGACATTTGACCAGACATTTGCTTTAAAAAATGGAAGAGTGAGCCTTAGGAAGTTTCATATGTGGACAAACAGATTAAAAAAAACTTACTCTTTTACACAACCGCTACTAGTAATCACCCACTGCGGGCTGATGAGACCACCTGTACAAAGGTACTGGCCGTCAGCCAGAACGATCGCCTGCAAAGGCAAAGTAGAAGTACTCATGTAATGTTGGTCAGAAAGAACGCACAGATTTAGAGTAGATAACATTAGCCATGCAGATGTCTTGATGGTTGGAAAACATGGACACCTGCAAAGGGAAAAGTAGCCGTACCTTTGTATTATTCATCTGAAAGAATGGACACATATATAGCAAAAGATCACATACAGATATCCCTTTGGAAGACAATGAGCCCGTGAAGACAAAAATAAAATAAAATAACAAAATAGGTGAACTTGCAGCCGGAAAAAACGTATAACTATAAATCCAAAAGCAAAACATTCATATTTACTGGTCATCTCAAATAATGGACACATGTAGAACAAAAGAACAAAACTCTCATCCATATGTATTGGTCTTCTTTAAGAATGAAAACCTGTAAAAAACATACATAAGATCTGGTCGTCGTGAATAATGGGCATCTGAAAACAGTCGGATACACTGGTCGACTGAAACATAAGACTCCTGTAAAGACCAAAAAAATATACAGAGAAAATTGTCGTTATAAAACCGAAAACGTAAATCTAAAATAGAACCGATTTAGTTCTACTGGTGGTCTTAAAGAATGGACACCCATGAACAACAACTGGCCCATGGGCAATGACGCTCAGCTGAATTCAAGAAGCCTTGAACAATGGGCAAATGACCCTAAGAGTGCACAAAATCGTCCATTTTGCCAATGGCCTTTTGAAATAGGTTACAGTGACCTTATGCTACATGCAGCTGCTACCATTTGTGCTTACCTGACTAATAGAGTGCTAAAATCAAATCCTTTCACGAAGCCTGCAGAAATGGGTCAGAATGATATTTCAGGTTTCCAAGGAGATTTTGAAGATTTTACACCAAATGGATACAATTTGTGCCCAATCTGACTCATTTGATGCTAAAAATCATGTTTTCTCCCCTAATTTGAAAAATATAGGTCACCATGACCTGATTCAAGTTTCCAAGGAGATTTTTCATAATTAAGGATTTCAAGGTAGAAGATTCTAGGTCCAACACTTACGATTTGTGCCCTGTCAATTGATGACCGCTTCATTTGAAGTTCTCAAAAATAGAAATAAAATGCGTAAAAATTCGAAAAAGAAACAGGTGGCATCACTATTCTACAAAAACCAATGAAACCCCTCATGATGAATACACATTCAAAGAGTCATGGCAATCAATGCATTAGTTATTCACGTACTGGAGTTTTTTGTAACAAATTTTAATTATTCTCGGGGGTACTCACGAGACCCATAGCCAGGAGGATATGGGAGACAGAGACCTTATTTCAGGTTTCCTTGAGAACTTTTCATGAACCTCCATCGATGTCAAGTTAGAAAGTTCTAGATCCAAGAGTGACAGCTTGTACCCTGTTAACAGACGACCGCTTCATTTGAAAGTTTCAAAAATAGATTAAAAAAAATTGTAAAATTTCGAAAAAAGAAGTACAGGAGGTATAACCAGTCTGTAGGAACGGATGAAATACATCATGATCAATCTGCGTGCAAAGAATCATGACATTCATTGCATAAGTTATTCAGATACTGGAACTTTTGAATCAAATTTTTAATTATTCTTGGGAGTATATAGTGCCCGATAGCTGGGAAGATAAGGATAACAGAAACCTGATCTCTCGTGTCCATTAAAATAGAGAGGTCAGGTTAGACGAATTTAGGTCCAACACTTACCATCTGTGTCCTGTTAATGGACGACCCCTTCATTTGAAATGGAGAAAAAATCTGTAATATACAGTGAAAACTGGGCTAACGGACAACTAACTATAATGGACAATATATTCAAGTCCCTTTAAAATTCCCTATTTGTTATGTATAAGCGGAACCTCTATAAGGCGGACACCTCACTACTGCGGACAACGGACAGCGGATTTCAACTCAAACTAACATTCTAAGAGTAAATAAACCTGACAAATATGGACACGATACGCCATCTCCGACGCACACTGATCACTCGCCCCGGAAAACATCAAAGGCCACCGTTACTGTTGTTCCCGGGACTGGAACACATAGGATTGAGCAATCCCCAGTTGTTACCTTAATGCGTGTAGGTGCTAAGTCACGATGTAATGTGCTAATAGGATAAACACAGCAAGGGTGAAGCGGTAAACATCCTGTCACTTTATTTTACGGTAGATCATTCACACGTTGCGATGTTGCATTTCATTTGCTCTACCGCGGGATCATTAAAATGATTAAACGGCTGCAGATTACCCGTGCCTCCCTGATTTCACCACGCAATATCTTACTGTAAACTAGTCACTTTGTTGTAGCAGGCTGTTATATCAGTTTTGCTCAATATACTGAAACTGATCGGCTCAACCATGTGCTCGCTCCGTAGTTACGCGTACCGTGCCGACGTGCACAAGCTCGTCGGGGTCCGTTTTATCTCCGGTGCCATCAACATCTCAAAGCAAATCAAACCAAACAACCATCATAAAAAAAAGTGTATTTAAGGCTAAAGCTACATTCACCTATAAAAAATAATGTTCCCAAGTTCGTAGCCATTTCAATCTTCGCATTATCAACGTCAACATTATTTTTTAGATTATCCCATTGGGGTAGCTGAACAGCATAGTTTAGAAAATGCCGCCAGGTGACACCACGCATACTTCAGGCGGGCGCTTACGCTATCTGAAAAAGTCGTGCTTATTGGACCGAGTGAATCCGCGAAAAAGAGCGTCCGCGCCCTTGCAGAAGAATTTATGAACATTGTTTTACGGATGATTTCATAGACCTTTCTCCTCATATTGTTTACTACTCGAGATAAGTAAAAATAATCATATCTTGTATATGACTATTGAATGCATGATGTGTGCATGATCAGTTGTACATGTACATGAAACCTAATATAATACAATAAACACGTTCTTGCAGCTGTTCTTTGTCTTTATTTATAATCCCTCAGTTATCATCCAAGGTCAACCTGCCTGATAAGGACAGCTCACTATTAAGGGCAAAATGATTGAGTCCCTTGACTGTTAGCCCTGCCTGGACTTTAGTATTTGTGTACTAATAAAATGCTTAAAATAAAACGTGATTCCATGTACTGATAGACTTAACTCAGTGCCAGCTCTTATCACTAAAGCCCTGTAAAGTCCGTATGGTGAATCCCTGATATTTACATATTAAGGCGTCACAAGGCTCTTTGAGGACCTGACGATTTCCCCGTATCTGCATATCAGACCGTCACGCCTGTGAGTGGCATCGTTGCTATGAGAACGCCAACAGCGGTCCAACAGCTCGACCCGCTTGGTAACATTCACACTGAAATGTATTCAGGTATTCCACGCATAAACCTTCGTGTCCTATGATATATCTCTGCAGAACGAATATTACGGTCCATGGGCCAAATGTAAGTGCATATTGTAGACACAATCGCAACAATTTTGTACCGACAGTTCCAGTAAAATTCTCTCTGCCGAGTTGACAAGAGCAGCTGGCAGCATTTGTCTGAACCCGTGTATTAACTGCATGTCAATTTGCGACTCGCGAATGGTGACCGTTTCAGTCAGCCGGTACATTTTGACTGCGCTCGTCGCGTGTGAAACTGAATATCTCGCGCTGATTGGCTGAGCCAGAGTTTGTCAGGCCTACTGTCAAGAGTGGTGACCCTGAGGCTGAGGGTTATAGTGTTTGAAAGTCTCGCCGAACTCAAGCGACGGCCTAAAAGCATTAAGACAAGTTAAATGGGAATATTAGTAGCCAATTGGAAGCCCGGAATAGGCGATGACTGAAAGAACCATGTTTTTTTAAAGATTATGGGAAACACCACTGCTGACGCCACTCGAAAAGACCTTAGTTCAGCGAGGCGATAATGTGTAGCGCTGACCGTCCGGGAACCGGCCCAGATTACCAGTGCATGAAATAAGAGGGTCAGAGAGTGGTAAATTAGTTATATGAGTTGCTGCAAGATGGCAGTACCGATACTAAGTGCGATACAACGCGGCAACATTTGATATCTCTGTCAGAAGCACCAATTAAGTCATAACTATTTCATGGACTGGGCCAGTCTACTTGACTGTCCGCTTTTGACAGGTTTCACTGTATAAAAAAGGGGGTCAAATGGCACCATCAGCTTGCAGGAACTAATGGAACACACCATTATCAACATGAATGGAAAGAATCATGACTAAATGTACATTAGTTATTCATATTCTGGAGTTTTTGTGTCATATTTTTAATTATTCGGGGGGGGGGGTTACTTACAAGCTCGATAGCTCGGAGGATATGGGTAACAGAGACATTAATATCAGGTTTCCATGAAAACTTTTCATGGATCTCTTCGGATGATAAATACGAAGATTCTAGGTCAAACAGTGATGATTTGTGCCCTGTTAACGGACGGACGACGGACAAAGAGTGATCGCTATGGCTCAGATGACTTTCATTCAGCTGAGCTAAAAAGGAATTCAGATGTACTGGTCGTCTGAAAGAGTGGAATCCTGTAAAGACAAAACAAAACCTCTCACAGATGTATTGGTCTTCTAAAAGACTGGGGACGTCTAAAGCCATAAATACCATACAAATAAGCTTGTCGTTAAAAGGAGCGGATAACTATAAATAAAAAAAAAACATTCAGATATACTGGGCGACTGACAGAATGGACACCTGTGAAGTACATGAAAAAGCAACCATACACATGTCCTGGTCATCTGAAAGATTGGACACCTGTAGAAGAAATAACCCATTCACGTATCAATATACATGCAGGAGATAATACCGACAGCTCTGGTCAAATGTGTAATATGATTAACCAAACCCTAATATTAATTTTATTACGTAGATCTTAAGATCAACCATAGTGTTGCTTGTTAATTTACGAGAACTTTCTGCGCAATTAAAACGGGCTGGTCAGATTCTGATTTAATTTCCTTCTGACATCGTGGAATCGGGTTTAATTTTACCTGCATCGTAATCAAGAAGCCTTCCAAACCAGGCTTGGGTTCAATTGCAACTCGGCGCATTTTCCCCAAATGCAAATGCAAATGCTTTACCAGGCATTGCATTTAAATGCAAATGCAAATGCGAATGCTTTACCAGTCATTGCATTTAAATGCAAATGCAAATGCATTCAGATTTTTTTCAAATGCAAATCCAAATGCATGTAAATACTTTTAAATGCAAATGTCTATATGTATACTACAACATATAAAATATACTTCTTATTCGTAGAAAATTATAAAAACCTTTTTGGATCATTTTTTTTTCATTATGAATTCACAAAATCAAATTGGTTCACTGTGACAGAGGTATGACCTTGTGTATATATAGGTTGCTAGTAAACATGGAACATGGGTTATTGTTGACAAACAGGAAAACAGTGTCACTGAAATGTCACTAAATGTTGTGTATATATTGAGTTCACAAATGTGCATTGCATTTGACAAACATGAGTGATTCAAACAAATTAATTAATTAGCCTTCCCTGTAGCTGCAAGATGTTCTCATCCCTGAGCAAAGGGGTGAGCAGATCCCGTATAACTCCCTAGTGAACTAACTTTCCCTGTAGTTACAAGATTGGGTGACAACCATATGCACTGACCTGTGGTCAAGGCCAGCTAGGTACCCTTACATGCATTCAAATTCATTACCTTGAGCAAATCGAATATAGCTACCCAAAAGGCAAGCTCAAATATCCAGCATCGAACAAGAATTGCTGCATTCAAAATGACAAAATATTTAGAATTTGCATTTGACATTTGATTCACATTTCAAATGCCATTGCAAATGCGTAGCATTTTTTCAAATGCAATTGCAAATGAATTACATCAGTCTGACATTTAAATGCAAATTCAAGTGCGGGCTTACCAATATATTTGTATTTAAATGTAAATGCAAATGTGCAACATTTAAATGCAAATTCAAATTCATTAGCATTTGGGCCCAACTCTGTTAAAAACGAATATTTGAGATGTGCAAAGTGACGCCGGCCGACATGTATTTAATGGTACATTTCAGATGAGCTTTCATTTAATAATAATGATAATAAACAACTCACCATCCAGGGATAGACTTCAGAGTTCGTCACGTCACTACCCCCGACAATAAAGGACGCCTGCTCCTCGGCTGTTAACCCACTGATCCCACAGCCTAAAAATACAGAAATACCGAGTAATGAATATCCTAGCACGGTCAGTCATGTCAGGTCAACAAATATATGTAGAGCTAAACATCCATAGGGCGACAGTCACATCACGGCCACAAACATCCACGGCCACAAAGTGATTAACATTCCATGGACCGTCAGTGTTTAGGGAAAAAATACAGACATTGATGAACATCACTAGACCATCAGACAGGCCCAGTCAACAAACACCACATTGATCAACATCACTGGACCATCAGAAAGGTCAAGTCAACAAACACACAAAGTGACCAACATCACTAGACCATCAGACAGGTCAAGTCAACAAACACACAATGTGATCAACATCACTAGACCCCCAGACAGGTTAAGTCAACAAACACACTGAGTGATGAACATCACTAGACCATTAGACAGGTCAAGTCAACAAACACACTGAGTGATGAATATCATTAGACCATCAGACAGGTCAAGTCAACATACACACTGAGTGATGAACACCATTAGACCATCAGACAGGTCAAGTCAACAAACACGCTGAGTGATCACCATCACTAGATCATCAGACAGGTCAAGTCAACAAACCCACTGAGTGATGGACATCACTAGACAATCAAACAGGTCAAGGTAACAAACACGCTGAGTGATGAACATCACTAGACCACCAGACAGGTCAAGTCAACAAACACATTGAGTGACCACCATCCCTAGACCATCAGACTGGTCAAGTCAACAAACACACTGAGTGACCAACGTCCCTAGACCATCAGACAAGTCATCAAACACACTGAGTGACCAACATGACTAGACCCTCAGACAGGTCAAGTCAACAAACACACTGAGTGACCAACATCCCTATACCACCAGACAAGTCATCAAACACACTGAGTGACCAACACCCCTAGACCATCAGACAGGTCAAGTCAGCAAACACACTGAGTGACCACCATCCCTAGACCAACAAACTGGTCAAGTCAACAAACACACTGAGTGACCAACATCCCTAGACCTTCAGACAAGTCATCAAACACACTGAGTGACCAACATGACTAAACCCTCAGACAGGTCAAGTCAACAAACACACTGAGTGACCAACATCCCTACACCACCAGACAAGTCAACAAACACACTGAGTGACCAAGACCTCTAGACCCTCAGACAGGTCAAGTAAACAAACACACTGAGTGAGAAACATCATTAGACCATCAGACAGGTCAAGTCAACATACACATTAAGTGATGAACACCATTAGACCATCAGACAGGTCAAGTCAACAAACACGCGGAGTGATCACCATCACTAGACCATCAGACAGATAAAGTCAATAAACACACTGAGTGATGGACATCAGTAGACCATCAGACAGGTCAAGGTAACAAACACGCTGAGTGATGAACATCATTAGACCATCAGACAGGTCAAGTCAACATACACACTGAGTGATGAACATCATTAGACCATCAGAAAGGTCAAGTCAACATACACACTGAGTGATCAACATCATTAGACCATCAGACAGGTCAAGTCAACATGCACACTGAGTGATCAACATCATTAGACCATCAGAAAGGTCAAGTCAACAAACACGCTGAGTGATCACCATCACTAGACCATCAGACAGGTCAAGTCAACAAACACACTGAGTGATGAACATCACTAGACCATCAGAAAGGTCAAGTCAACAAACACGCTGACTGATCACCATCACTAGACCATCAGATAGGTCAAGTCAACAAACACCCTGAGTGATGGACATCACTAGACCATCAGACAGGTCAAGGTAACAAACACGCTGAGTGATGAACATCACTAGACCATCAGACAGGTCAAATCAACAAACAGACTGAGTGACCACCATCCCTAGACCATCAGACTGGTCAAGTCAACAAACACACTGAGTGACCAACATCCCTAGACCATCAGACAAGTCAAGTCATCAAACACACTGAGTGACCAACATTCTTAGACCGTCCGTCACGTCATGTCAGCCAACACACTGTGTGGTTAACATGGCCAGATTGTAATTCCCGCCATGTAATTAAATACATGGAATTATCAACATGGCCTCACGATCAGTCAGGCCACGTCACGTCAGCAAACACTGAATGATCAACATCCCCAGACAACCAGTCATGTTAGCATATTCACAATGAGTTACATTAGTCCTGTTATTTGTTCTTAGTTTATGTAAAAATCAAAAGTATTCTTCGTCTCCTAAAAGATTTATCATCTGAATATTCCGATTATCGACGGGTACCGCCGTCCAAAATCAAGTCTTCACTTACATATGTGTGTGTTTGTGTGTAGGTTGCATACCGTAACATAAAGCGACCTTATTTTTCTTCCCCTCCATCGCCTTCTCTTGGTATTTCGTCATCTTTTTACGCATTTGCCCCACGGTCATCTTATTCCAGAATGTGGCATTCTATTGTCAAGGGAACAAAACGACAAAAAAAACTTCTATTTTTCTGCGTATCTCAATGTAAACATGAAAAGACCAGGCAGTATATTGTTGAGGTAGATAAACATACATTGTATGATATAGTTATAGATACATTCTATTACTTAGATAAATATAAATTGTATTATATAGATATAGATACATTGTATTATATAAATATAGATACATTGTATTATACAGATACATTATATTATATACATATAGATACATTCTATTATATACATAAAGATACATTTTATTATATAAATATAGGTACATTCTATTATATACATATAGGTACATTCTATTACATAGACATAGCTACATTCTGTTATATCGATATATCTATTTATTCTATTTTATAGATATAGATACATTCTATTATATAGGTATAGATACATCTAATACTTAAAAAGGAATTCGGTTCACATTTGTTCGCAATGATCTCTGAAACCACATTGCGTATGACACTGTGACATGCCTCATTTTAATGGTTATTGTATCCGTAGTGACATAGGCGATATGAGAATAAGTAACTTTTAATATACACACCATTCTGAGTGATATTTCCCCTTTTTCTTACTTGCGCGGAGGTTGGACCGAGAACAGCCGAACTGCCTTCGGCAATTCCCGGAATGCGTGCATCGAGGTCACTAAACCACACGATTAAGGAATATTGTTCATATGAATAACGCTTGCTTTCAGTGAGGGATGTGAGCATGTCTGGCCTTTCATTCAGGATTCAGGCCCTCACCCACCTGCGTGGTCAGTAAAAGTGAAAAACACATGTTTCTCGCTTTATAAAATGAATAGTTCAACCCGTGAGGATTAAAGACAAAACCTAATTCAAAGTCCCAATTTAAAGAAACAGGTATGGGGTGGTGGCGGGGGTTTCAGGCCTTATAATTGGTCTGATACGATTCAGGTTACGGCGAATGAAAATGCAATACGGACCGTAATGAAAACATGTTCACTGACCAGATCGTCAAGGTAAACTCACCGGGGCATGACTTTTTGCCACGAGCACAGTGCCACATCACATCTAAATGTAAAGATTATTAGTGCATATCTTATTGAGAGAGTATCCCACGGAAAACCTATTTTTTCTTTTTACTTTTAGTATAAAAAAGGAGCCAACATTCCACATCTCAGTAAATATATCTTCCCAACCCCGGTAAAAAAGCCCGATATACCGGGTTTATCAGCTAGTTCTATTATAAAGATATAGATACATTCTATTATTAACATATAGATACATTCTTTTAAGTCAGGGACAGACCGTATAACTGTTCCGATCGTTCGGAATTTGCAGCCTTATAATCATGTTTGGTTTCATCGAAAACATAAAAAAAAACTGACAACTAATTTTCTCACACAAAAAGTCATTTGAACATAATTTCAAATCTGTCATAATAGGGCATGTAATACTGTACACCGAAAATGTGCTGCCGCTATCTGCCCTTAGTCCAAAAAATTAAAAAATAAAAAGGTTTAATTGGCTCTGGGACACTTTTTCAGTGAAACCAGTGCGGGCGGGCGATATTTTATTTTTACATTTTTTGTATGTATAAATGAAAAAGTCGTATGATCAGGGAAAAACATGAAAATAACAGATTGTTTTTGCTAAACAGGTAAAAGCACTACATAACAAAGGAAATCTTATCAAAATCGTATTATTTTATCTTCTTGAAAGATGAAAAATCAAAATAAACATTTTTGATACGGGGGTTAACTAACGCCACCGTAAAATCTTCTGCCGCCATCTGCCGTTATATATCACGTTATATTGTCAACTGAAGTTACCGTTTAATGTTATGCCGATAGCTTCCTTTATGTTGTATCGCTAGCTACCTTGGTGTTACATGTCCAGTTACTGTCACACTGCCGGTTACTGTCACGTTATACCGATATATCGCGTCTTTTAAATATTTGTATTTAGGTCAGGGCCTCCACTTTATTATATCTGGCTTAAGTATTGGTACTATGAACACCTAAAAAATTCAATTCCAGTTTTGTACATAGTGACAGGGCGTTAACCAGGCTTTGTGTACTGCACCTGCTGGGGTTCCTAAGGGTGTAACACCAAGTAGCCCCGGAAAGGATGGATTTAGTATCCCTATTAAGACTGGTTAGGGCCGACCGGTAACGCCAAATGGAGGAGATCCGACTTCATCAGGTCCCGGTTTCTACCCTGTGCTCTACCCCTTCACCACGGAAGCCAGATGCCAGGATGCTAGACCGCTGCCCAGATTGTTATACAGCTGTTACTGACCAGACCGCTGCCCGGGAGTTATACAGCTGTTACTGACCAGACCGCTGCCCAGATTGTTATACAGCTGTTACTGACCAGACCGCTGCCCAGATTGTTATACGGCTGTGTACTGACCAGACCGCTGCCCAGATTGTTATACGGCTGTGTACTGGCCAGACCGCTGCCCAAATTGTTATACAGCTGTTACTGACCAGGCCGCTGTCCAGATTAAAATACAGCTGTGTACTGACTAGATCACTGCCCAGGTTGTTATACAGCTGTGTACTGACCTGACCGTCCACAGGATAACCGGTTCCAGTTTCATAACACCCGACATCCAACCACATTTGTAGAAGACACTCCTGTGTGTGGGGACCCGGGGTGGAATTCGGTCCACAGTCCTCTGAAATACAGAGAAGACCATTCACCTCAGTCTCAGTCCTTTGAAATACAGAGAAGACCATTCACCTCAGTCACAGTCCTCTGAAATACAGAGAAGACCATTCACCTCAGTCTCAGTCCTCTGAAATACAGTGAAGACCATTCACCTCAGTCTCAGTCCTCTGAAATACAGTGAAGACCATTCACCTCAGTCTCAGTCCTCTGAAATACAGTGAAGACCATTCACCTCAGTCACAGTCCTCTCAAATACAGAGAAGACCATTCACCTCAGTCACAGTCCTCTGAAATACAGAGAAGACCATTCACCTCAGTCACAGTCCTCTGAAATACAGAGAAGACCATTCACCTCAGTCTCAGTCCTCTGAAATACAGAGAAGACCATTCACCTCAGTCTCAGTCCTCTGAAATACAGAGAAGACCATTCACCTCAGTCACAGTCCTCTGAAATACAGAGAAGACCATTCACCTCAGTCACAGTCCTCTGAAATACAGAGAAGACCATTCACCTCAGTCACAGTCCGCTGAAATACAGTGAAGACCATTCACCTCAGTCACAGTCCTCTGAAATACAGTGAAGACCATTCACCTCAGTCACAGTCCTCTGAAATACAGTGAAGACCATTCACCTCAGTCACAGTCCTCTGAAATACAGTGAAGACCATTCACCTCAGTCTCAGTCCTCTGAAATACAGAGAAGACCATTCACCTCAGTCTCAGTCCTCTGAAATACAGAGAAGACCATTCACCTCAGTCACAGTCCTCTGAAATACAGTGAAGACCATTCACCTCAGTCACAGTCCTCTGAAATACAGTGAAGACCATTCACCTCAGTCACAGTCCTCTGAAATACAGTGAAGACCATTCACCTCAGTCACAGTCCTCTGAAATACAGTGAAGACCATTCACCTCAGTCACAGTCCTCTGAAATACAGTGAAGACCATTCACCTCAGTCACAGTCCTCTGAAATACAGTGAAGACAATTCACCTCAGTCACAGTCCTCTGAAATACAGAGAAGACCATTCACCTCAGTCTCAGTCCTCTGAAATACAGAGAAGACCATTCACCTCAGTCACAGTCCTCTGAAATACAGAGAAGACCATTCACCCCAGTCACAGTCCTCTGAAATACAGAGAAGACCATTCACCTCAGTCTCATTCCTCTGAAATACAGGGAAGACCATTCACCTCAGTCTCAGTCCTCTGAAATACAGAGAAGACCATTCACCTCAGTCTCAGTCCTCTGAAATACAGAGAAGACCATTCACCTCAGTCACAGTCCTCTGAAATACAGAGAAGACCATTCACCTCAGTCACAGTCCTCTGAAATACAGAGAAGACCATTCACCTCAGTCACAGTCCTCTGTAATACAGAGAAGACCATTCACCTCAGTCTCAGTCCTCTGTAATACAGAGAAGACCATTCACCTCAGTCTCAGTCCTCCGAAATACAGAGAAGACCATTCACCTCAGTCTCAGTCCTCTGAAATACAGAGAAGACCATTCACCTCAGTCTCAGTCCTCTGAAATACAGAGAAGACCATTCACCTCAGTCTCAGTCCTCTGAAATACAGAGAAGACCATTCACCTCAATCACAGTCCTCTGAAATACAGAGAAGACCATTCACCTCAGTCACAGTCCTCTGAAATACAGAGAGGACCATTCACCTCAGTCACAGTCCTCTGAAATACAGAGAGGACCATTCACCTCAGTCTCAGTCCTCTGAAATACAGAGAGGACCATTCACCTCAGTCTCAGTCCTCTGAAATACAGAGAAGACCATTCACCTCAGTCTCAGTCCTCTGAAATACAGAGAAGACCATTCACCTCAGTCTCAGTCCTCTGAAATACAGAGAAGACCATTCACCTCAGTCACAGTTCTCTGAAATACAGAGAAGACCATTCACCTCAGTCACAGTCCTCTGAAATACAGAGAAGACCATTCACCTCAGTCACAGTCCTCTGAAATACAGAGAAGACCATTCACCTCAGTCACAGTCCTCTGAAATACAGAGAAGACCATAGAAACTTGACTTAAGGTTTTTTATACACTTGCCCATCTATAATTGTTTACAATGTGACTTAGGATTATTAATATAGTTTTCACCCTTTATGATAAGTGTGACTGAGTATAAACACCTACAATTTAATCCGCTTATCTCAGCTTAACGCCATCTAAAAGTATTATTTACAACTGTATTTGCTTCCATACGTGTTATTTTAAATACAGTTTTTCTTCCGTTTCTGACACGGTGTGACAGATGTCTTACCTCCCTCTTTACCGTTGCACATCGTGACGTACTGCGTCCCTGTAGTCGTGTCTACTTTCCCTTCCATAGCCTCCTTATAAATCGCTTTCATCTCCTTCTTCATCTCCTTGAATTCCATCTCTCTCCATGTATCAATGTTAGCCTATCAAAATAGTAAATATGTGGCTTAGCCTACCTGGCAAGCTAAAGGATGTTTTAGATTTTCTGAATTATCAGGAACGTCGTCTTGCTGATTCTGTCTGTCGTCCTTCTGATTATGTATGTCGTCCATTGATTGTGTTTCGTCCTTCTCATTATGTATGTCGTCCATTGATTGTGTTTTGTTTCGTCCTACTCATTATGTATGTCGTCCATTGATTGTGTTTCGTCCTTCTCATTATGTATGTCGTCCATTGATTGTGTTTTGTTTCGTCCTACTCATAATGTATGTTGTCCATTGATTGTGTTTTGTTTCGTCCTTCCCATTATGTTTGTCATCCATTGATTGTGTTTCGTCCTACTCATTATGTACGTTGTCCATTGATTGTGTTTCGTTCTACTCATTATGTATGTCGTCGTACTGTTTATGTATGTAGTCCTTCAGATTATTTATGTCGTCCTTCTTAATAATGTGAAAGTGGTTAATTTGGCGCGTCTGAATTTTCGCGCTTTTTCAATGTTACAGCATTAGCGCAGTTCGAATTTTCGTGCAAATCAATATGAATGGGGAATTCAAATTGTATCAAATATATCAATATTTAAACGATTACATAAAATATAGGTTTGTAACGCAACCTACCTCCAACCTAACAAGCGTAGGGTGACTGCGTACATGCATGCTACGTGATGCCCGTGATTGCACGGGGTAAACAATACGTAATTACCTAGACTAATTACGTTTGATGATGCAATGTTACTGCACCCAGACACGCTGTTTGACATATGAGTAAATTGTAGAACTGCTCAACAACAGCAACATACGACATACATATACAGAAGGACGGCGTACATAATCAGAAGGACGGCGTACATAAACAGAAGGACGGCGTACATAGTCAGAAGGACGACATCCATAAACAGTAGGACGGCATACATAATCAAAGGACGACATACATAATAAGAAGGACGAAACACATATACAGAAGGACGGCGTACATATTCAGAAGGACGACATCAATAAACAGAAGGACGGCGTACATAATCAGAAGGACGATATCAATACACAGAAGGACGACATACATATACAGAAGGACGGCGTACATAATCAGAAGGACGATATCCATAAACAGAAGGACGGCGTACATAATCAGAAGGACGACATCCATAAACAGAAGGACGGCGTACATAATCAGAAGGACGACATCCATAAACAGAAGATGACATACATAATCAGAAGGACGACATACATAACAGAAGGACGACATACATAAACAGAAGGACGGCATAAATATTATGAAGGACGAAATACATAAACAGAAGGACGGCGTACATAAAAAGAAGGACGGCATACATAATCTAAAGGACGACATACATAATCAGAAGGACGACATACATATACAGAAGGACGGCGTACATAATCAGAAGGACGACATACATAATCAGAAGGACGGTAAACATAAAGAGAAGGACGGCGTACTTTATCAAAAGGACGACATACATATGCACAAGGACGGCGTACATAATCAGAAGGCCGTCATCCATATACAGAAGGACGGCGTACATAACAGAAGGACGACATACATAAACAGGTGGACAGCGTACATAATCAGAAGGACGACATCCATAAACAGAAGGACGGCGTACATAATCAGAAGGACGACATCCATAAACAGGAGGACGACATCCATAAACAGAAGGACGGCATACACATACAGAAGGACGGCTTACATAATCAGAAGGACGACATACATATACAGAAGGACGCCGTACATAATCAGAAGGACGACATACATAATCAGAAGGACGGCGTACATAATCAGAAGGACGACATCCATAAACAGAAGGACGACATACATAAACAGAAGGACGGCGTACATAATCAGAAGGACGACATCCATAAACAGAAGGACGGCGTACATAATAAGAAGGACGACATCCATAAACAAAAGGACGGCGTACATAATCAGAAGAACGGCATAAATATACAGAAGGACGACATACATAACCAGAAGGACGACATACATATACAGAAGGACGGCGTATATAATCAGAAGGACGACATCCATGAACAGAAGGACGGCGTACATAATCAGAAGGACGACATCCATAAACAGAAGGACGGCGTACATAATCAGAGGGACGACATACATATACTGAAGGACGGCGTACATAATCAGAAGGACGACATACATACACAGAAGGACGGCGTACATAATCAGAAGGACGACATATACGACATATCTTTCATATTATATATGCCGTCCTTCTTTTTTATGTATGCCGTCCTCCTGTTTATGTGTTTCGTCCTTCAGAATATTTATGCCGTCCTTCTGTTTATGTATGTCGTGCTTCTGTTATGTATGTCGTCCTTCTGATTATGTATGTCGTCCTTCTGTTTATGGATGTCGTCCTTCTGTTTATGTACGCCGTCCTTCTGTATATGTATGTCGTCCTTCTGATTATGTACGCCGTCCTTCTGTTTATGGATGTCGTCCTGTAGATTATGTACGCCGTCCTTCTGTATATGTATGCCGTCCTTCTTTTTTATGTATGCCGTCCTCCTGTTTATGTGTTTCGTCCTTCAGAATATTTATGCCGTCCTTCTGTTTATGTATGTCGTGCTTCTGTTATGTATGTCGTCCTTCTGATTATGTATGTCGTCCTTCTGTTTATGGATGTCGTCCTTCTGTTTATGTACGCCGTCCTTCTGTATATGTATGTCGTCCTTCTGATTATGTACGCCGTCCTTCTGTTTATGGATGTCGTCCTGTAGATTATGTACGCCGTCCTTCTGTATATGTATGTCGTCCTTCTGATTATGTACGCCGTCCTTCTGTTTATGGATGTCGTCCTGTAGATTATGTATGCCGTCCTTCTGTTTATGTATGCCGTCCTGCCGTTATGTATGTCGTGCTTCTGATCATGTATGCCGTCCTTCTTTTCATTTATGTCGTCCTTCTGTATATGTATGTCGTCCTTCAGATTATATATGCCGTCCTTCTGTATATGTATGTCGTCCTTCTTTTTATGTATGTCGCCCTTCAGATTATGTATGCCGGCCTTCTTTTTATGTATGCCGTCCTTCTGATTATGTATGTCGTCCTTCAGATTACGTATGCCGTCCTTCTGTTTATGTATGCCGTCCTTCTGTTATGTATTTCGTCCTTTTGATTATGTATGTCGTCCTTCTGTATATGTATGTCTTCCTTCTGTATATGTATGTCGTCCTTCAGATTATATATGCCGTCCTTCTGTATATGTATGTCGTCCTTCTTTTTAAGTATGTCGTCCTTCAGATTATGTATGCCGGCCTTCTTTTTATGTATGTCGTCCTTCTGATTATGTATGTCGTCCTTGTGATTATGTATGTCGTCCTTCTGTTTATGTATGTCGTCCTTCTGATTATGTACGCCGTCCTTCTGTATATGTATGTCGTCCTTCAGATTATATATGCCGTCCTTCTGTATATGTATGTCGTCCTTCTTTTTATGTATGTCGTCCTTCTGATTATGTATGTCGTCCTTCAGATTATGTATGCCGGCCATCTGTATATGTATGTCGTCCTTCAGATTATATATGCCGTCCTTCTGTATATGTATGTCGTCCTTCTTTTTATGTATGTCGTCCTTCTGTTTATGTATGTCGTCCTTCTGATTATGTACGCCGTCCTTCTGTATATGTATGTCGTCCTTCAGATTATATATGCCGTCCTTCTGTTTATGTTTGTCGTCCTTCAGATTATGTATGCCGTCCTTCTGTTTATGTATGCCGTCCTGCTGTTATGTATGTCGTACTTCTGATTATGTATGCCGTCCTTCTTTTCATTTATGTCGTCCTTCTGATTATGTATGCCGTCCTTCTCTTTTTGTATGTCGTCCTACCTACTGTGTATTATTTGTCGGAGACAAATGAACGATTATGTTAAAACCTTCTGTTGGGGTATCTTGGTTTATTTTTTTATTATGAAGATAACGCGCAAGTGATATCTGAACTCATCTATTGTTTAAGTGTTTTATTATAGGTATATCAGATATGATTGTTTTTACAGTTGGTAGCTCGTGAAATATCATTATTATTTATTACAGTAATGCCGCTTTTGCATATCAAAGACATCTGGTGTTTGTTCTGATAATCACCTAAGCTTGAGTAAGCCATATATCCCGAGTAACTCCTTTGTATATCGTCACTCAGCAAAATGGGGTGAAAGCATATTCTTTCAAGTAAGGTTCAAATTAGCGTTAAATCAAAACGAGAGGTGTATATGAACATCGAAATCTCCAAAAGTTTAAATACTAGGTGCCGCTGAGGAGCACAAGCGGTGTAACCGTAAATTACAATATTCATGTCCTTCCACAACTTACCCCGTCAGGTGGCGCCTCTGTTCCTTCTGGTGTACAGCCTATAGCCTCCCATGTCTGGAGCAGACACTCGTCGGTGTGAGGGGGGTCAGTGCACAGGGACTCCTCCGAGCTGCTCGAGGTGCTCGAGCTGCCCTTTCCACTGCTCCCGCTCTTGCTCTTACTACTGCTCTCACTGCTATTGCCGCTACCCTTACCTCTGTTTTTACCTTTGCCTTTACTTTTACCTTTCGATCGACCTAAACAAGAAAATTGTCTATGAATGTATGACCGGAGTAAATGCTTATATGGGATATGTATTAATTTTATGATCTGATTTTGGAACTTACTTCTTTAAATGGCCAGGCAAGATAAATATTTTTACTTATGTATCGGATTATGGGTATGCATGACTATGGAAGTTCTAAACTTACACAGAATACTTCAAATTATATCAAATTACTTCTATAAAAACGGTCAGGCAATGCTCAATATGTTAAAATGATTTTTTGTATATTGCCAATGTTAATATATTTATGGATATATGGATATATGAAGCATATAACTTGACAATTATTAGTAAAAGTTTTTCCTTTATAATGAAAACCAACCAGATCCTGTTCCAACTGAAAGCGGGCCACAGATACATTCCCCATGTAATACATAATGCATCGTTTTGTAATATATATTATATAACTTTGTAATACATGATGTGTTATTTTGCAATACATAATTAATCGTTTCCAATATGCAGTGTATCGGTTTGTAACATATAATATAACAGTTTCTAACACATAATATATCATTTTGTGATACATAATATATCGTTTTTGTAATACATGATATATCATTTTTTGGTACATAATATGTCGTTTTGCAATATATGCTTTATCAATTTATAATACACAATGTGTCATTTTGATATATAATATATATATAATATATACTTTAATGTGTCATTTTGTATAGTGTAATGTTTCATTTAATTACACCTGGATATTCAACCGCCAGGAAACAGGCTGTTTATAAATAAATATTTGAGCCATTATATCAGATTTTAAAAATGACTGAAAGCTGTCCGTGCATTAATAAAAAGTAGGCAGATTAATCAGATTAAGGCGACTGTGAACTCACCTTATATTAAAAAAATGGTGTATTTCGAAAACGGTGACTCACAGCTGGCCGAAACAAATGGTTCATGGGTCATGACGCTCAACGGGCTGATGTTTTGGCTATGATACTAGGTGCCTGTCTGTGTTTGGAACTGATTGTCCCGAGGGCAACGTGCATAAAATTGTAATTTTTGCAAATGAGGTCATCGTGGCTAAGCCATGCGGCTAAGGTTCAACAGGTAAACAATTGGCAAGTTGTAACACAATGATGGTGATACCATTCATGAATGTATTTGAAGTACTGTTATTAATGGTAAAAATGTTGACATCCAATAACTCGCAGAATATAAGGCAATGTAAGGTTTCGAAGGAGATTAAACCTGGACCTTACAATATATTAAGAATTTCTTTGACTAAGGATTATCAGTTGTGCCGCGTAGTACATCCACGTTTCAATAGATGAGGAATGGCACGATTTCCGTAATTTGGCTCTCTTAAAATAAAGGTGGCGCCATCAGTAATTTTTACTTGGTCACACATTATTTTGCTCTATAACCATATGAGGTTTCAGCATACTAGATGAGAAACTATTTCCATTGTTGCAATTTGACTACATGATATATAAAAATGTCGTCAATGGACATGTAGATTAAATAGATAGATGGCTAACTAGATAGATAGGTAGATAAATTGATAGATCCACTGACTGATTGATACCTAGATATATAGGTACATCGATAGCAATTTTATTAATAAAACTGTAACAAGAGCTTAAATCAAATGATAGCATAAGTTAGTATATACAGTGTAGTATCTATTGCATCATAGATTAGGCAAAGGGAAAGACCCCAGTGTTATAATCAGAGGAAGACCAAAATATGTAAATTAATTATAAAAATGATTTGACAGTTTAAATATATATATATATATATATATATATATATATATATATATATATATATATATATATATATATATATATATATATATATATATATATATGTTTTGTGCCGCATGCCGAATTAACTGACCACAATTCGACTTGCAAACAGAAAGAGACGTATCGCCTGGGTCATATGGTCAAATGTCTGGAAATATGCGGCACAGTTATAATGTTTTGCGAAGGCAAACTATTTTACTTGATAACTCTATCCCGACTATTGCGCCTTATTTTTCCGGATGTCTTATAAGTGACTCAAACTTCCATGATCGTCTTTATGATAGGACTGTTCGGGGAGCGGGCATCGTTAAGCTATTGTAAACATTCTAATGTTTCGCGGCGATGTAGGTTTTGAACCGGGTAAATCCTCATGTGCTCAAAAAACCACCAGCTTTTTGTGGCCCCTTAAAGAGGATTTCCAGTCGTAAGCAACGGTAACAGCTCGTGCTTCATATCATCTCGGCGAAATGTCACCGAGGAGTTCATTATTTTTTACATGTGATCGCAAACATCGCCCTGGTTAACGTAAGAAGAAACACAATGGTCTGTATTACAGTGGTATCTTAAGACGTTAATTAGCTAAGTGACTGGGAGTGACCCGCATGCATCACTACACTATACTACCGCACACAGGTGGGAGATGTGATCGTTTGATATGCCTGACCGATTACAGAATATTGGCCTCGTTGATCGCCGTATCGGCGTTTGATGTGGTATTAACTGCGAACTGGTATCACCGCCAAGGGTTCCAAATATGACAATAAACGGAAATGGTTTGGATTTTGGATTTATGTGACAATAAACGGGATTTTCTATTAACCGATAGGACACGAGTGTATATATATATACATATATATATATATATATATATATATATATATATATGACAACCCGGTCCAGTTATATGTCCCTGGCTTTATTAAACCCCGTGAGTTCCCCACGCGACCGCCGCCATCTTGGCTAATATGCAGTTGAACCATGTGTAAATTAAGAAAAAAACAGTTCATAAAGAAGCATAAATGTGACACAAGATGTATCTTTCTTCATGAAAATCAGTTTGTCTGACTATGATGGTTTAATTAAGCCAGGGACATTTAGCGGGACCGGGTTGTTTTGCCGACATTATAGTAGTGCCGCTGCCGAATTGCCGAATAAATTACCGTAAATTATTTTAAAATATTGGAGGATGGTATCAAATTTTGTTCAAGTACCTTAACAGACAACGTACTTGTCACTTTACTGCGCATTAATCACATTATATCCTATTATTTATTTTCTTTTTCGGCAAGACGGGCTTCGGCATTTTGGGTTCGGTATTCTCGGTTTCGGCATTCTTGGTTTCGGCCATCTGGTCGACTACCACAGGAATACCTAGTTTCGCAGTAAACTCGCTGCATCCTATTTGCAAATGTCCGACGAGAGCACTATATAAGAAACACCAAGGACATCATTTTTTTATAACTGCTGTGTTGTCTACTAAGTCAAATGCTTTTTGAAGTCCAACAAAATGATACGCACCGATTTGTTTCGCTTGGAGAGCGGTATGCCATTTACGGAGCATGTCAAACAGTGCGTGCATGTTGGACAGACCTTTTTAATACAAATGGTCATATACTTTCTCATGATCAGCCACTGACGTACAATGTATTTTCGATCAACAAACCAGCTTTTATGACATAACACGAAACCATGGCTGAGATTACAGCATTGCTGTGTATACTGCATTTTCCAAATTACAGTAAATAGGCCCAAAGAAATACACATGAGACCACCAGTCTTATACAGTTGCGAAAGTGTTAATGATCAATATGTAATACATGTTTCATGATAATCCGTTCATAAATTATACACATAGCGGAGTTTTTGTATCAAATTGTAATAGTAAGGGAATGAGAAACCTTATTTCAAGGTTCCAATGAGATTTTAAAGTACCTATCAGTATGTTCGTTTACAGGTTTCTGGGTCCAAGGCTACGGTTTGTGGCTTGCAAACGGACGGTCGGGCGGGTAACAACGAGAAGGATGACTGCAGGTCAGGG
Organism: Sipunculus nudus; assembly: GCA_026874595.1. Lineage (NCBI taxonomy): Eukaryota > Metazoa > Annelida > Sipuncula > Golfingiida > Sipunculidae > Sipunculus > Sipunculus nudus. The sequence continues at coordinate 22,107,703 of CM049322.1, read as the reverse complement.
AAGATAAACATGGACAGATGGACCAAACAATGACTGGCAATTAGCCGGGTATTGATAACTAAATGGGCTGTCATATCAGCGACCCACTAATGGCCGTTAATAACAACATGTAAAGATAACTCATTAAAACTTATTAAAAACTGACCATGTATTATTATCAAACGGACTGAAAGATTATTAAAAATAACTGATAAATGGTCATATGTATAATGGGCCGATATGTTTAATAGGAGTGACTGACAACTAATCGTGTGATAATATGAAAACGGGCCGGTAGCCGATAGAAGGACCGAGAGACGTGCCGAAAGAATTAAGGCATGCCCGCGTATACAGCTTAACATTGCAGAAACAGCTGATATGACAAAATATTATTATAATATTACAACGGTAATATATGTCATTTCCCGTCTTCTCAAAAACGAATTAAACACATATGCAGCAACTTTTGTTATTTCAAATGGATATTCTAAATTAAATAATGTAATAAAATTTTGTTCACTTGGATTATGCTAGTCTTGTCTAATGTATTTTAACCTCAAATCATGATTTACTTTACATTCTTGCATAAAGTGAGCTTCATCCTCAATAATATTGAATCCATAGCAGAAACAATATTAACAGATCCTCTCTTCCCGAGAAATATTATTATGGCGTCCCATTTCTATAGCTTATTCATTATTTGAACATCGAAGTATAGCAAGTGTTGTAGGGTTTTTTTTTGTATTTGGAATGCAATAAACTTATTTTTCAAGAGTGAGCATGGCTTTAAAAGTACCATAATAGTATAGTTTACTGCACAAATCTATATCACCATGCCAATTTTGAATGGCCATGTCATTTATTTTCAAGATAGATAGTTGAATTATGTATTTTAAACGGTACACACTGATGACAGCAAAATAGACTCATTGTGTACGTCGTTATGTAATAATGTTACATGTATTTATGGCACTGTTACTTCACATTATATTGTTGTAATTGTTGAATTGACTGTTTATTGAAATGTATGTGTTTATACTCAATGATGATGGCAAAATAGATACATAGTGTATAAAGATATGCAGTTATGTAACATGCGTCATGGCATTGTTTATTAGAAAATATAAGACTGCTACCTTACATTCTATTGATGTATTTGTTTAATTGAATATTTATTGAAATGTTTGGAACTTTGGGCCAGGGGCCTTTTTCCTGAATAAATTTCTGTTCTTTTCTGATTATATATGTGTTTGCGAGTATGTTATATATAGTTGTAGATGCCTATGCGTATTTATAAATCATGTTTATGAGTCCTTTTGACATTCTAATTCTCCATTTGTTTCATATCTAATTAATCCGTTCGGGCATGCTGCATCACACTGTATAAAGATAACTTTGACTTTGGCGAAGTTGGGCTATGTATCTGCTCCCGTACTATCATTGCTTGTACTATTATTAACATGTTTATATTCTTATTCTCCCAGGTCTTCTTAATACTATTATTACTTTTGCACATTTATTTATTTTTCATTATTTTTAATACAGGAAACTTTAAAACTACACATATACCGTATTAAATACTGAATCATGAACATGCATGTATTACATATATAATTACTCACGTCTCCGGGCGTCGATTTCCGCCACAAGCAGAAGAGCCAGGAGGCCCAGGATCAACACTGTCCTTATGTTCAGCTTCATGACGCATTCTGGCGTTTCCAGCGGGATCCGAGCACTTTAAGCAAAATGCGTCGCCACGCATGACTAGTCGAGGACGTCACTGTAATTAAGAGTACACGGATCATCCAGGAGCGTGGCTGCATATGTGAAATACCGTAGTCTGGCTGTATATGTGATATACCTGTAGTCTGGCTGTGTAATGTGATATACCTGTAGTCTGGCTGTGTAATGTGATATACCTGTAGTCTGGCTGTGTAATGTGATATACCTGTAGTCTGGCTGTGTAATGTGATATACTTGTAGTCTGGCTGTATATGTGATAAACCTGTAGTCTGGCTGTGTTTGTGATATACCTGTAGTCTGGCTGTGTAATGTGATATACCTGTAGTCTGGCTGTGTTTGTGATATACCTGTAGTCTGGCTGTGTAATGTGATATACCTGTAGTCTGGCTGTGTAATGTGATAAACCTATAGTCTGGCTGTGCATGTGATATACATGTAGTCTGGCTTTGTAATGTGATATACCTGTAGCCTGGCTTTGTAATGTGATATATCTGTAGTCTGGCTGTGTAATGTGATAAACCTATAGTCTGGCTGTGCATGTGATATACCTGTAGTCTGGCTGTGTAATGTGACATACCTGTAGTCTGGCTGTGTAATGTGATATACCTGTAGTCTGGCTGTGTAGTGTGATGTACCTGAAGTCTGGCTGTGTAATGTGATGTACCTGTAGTCTGGCTGTGTAATGTGATATAACTGTAGTCTTGCTGTGTAATGTGATATACCTATAGTCTGGCTGTGTATGTGATATACCTGTAGTCCGGCTGTTTAATGTGATATACCTGTAGTCTGGCTGTGTTTGTGATATACCTGTAGTCTGGCTGTGTAATGTGATATACCTGAAGTCTGGCTTCGTAATGTGATTTACCTGTAGTCTGGCTGTGTTTGTGATATACCTGTAGTCTGGCTGTGTAATGTGATAAACCTGAAGTCTGGCTTCGTTTTGTGATATACCTGTAGTCTGGCTGTATATGTGATATACCTATAGTCTGGCTGTGCATGTGATATACCTGTAGTCTGGCTGTGTATGTGATATACCTGTAGTCTGGCTGTATATGTGATATTCCTGTAGTCTGGCTGTGTTTGTGATATACCTATAGTCTGGCTGTATATGTGATACACCTGTAGTCTGGCTGTATATGTGATTACCTGTTGTCTGGCTGTATATGTGATATACCTGTAGCTTGGCTGTATATGTGATATACCTCAAGCCACGCTGTGTATGTGATATACCTGATGCCACGCTGTATATGCGATATACCGGAGGCCTTGCTGTTTGTGTGATATTCCTGAGGCCTTGTTGTATATGTGATATTTCTGAGGCCTTGTGTATATGTGATATTCCTGAGGCCTTGTGTATATGTGATATTCCTGAGGCCTTGTTGTATATGTGATATTCCTGAGGTCTTGTGTATATGTGATATTCCTGAGGCCTTGTTGTATATGTGTTATGCCTGAGGCCTTTCTGTATACGTTATATACCTGTAGCCTGGGTGTATATGTGATATACCTGTGCTTTGGTCACCTGTGCTATACCTGAGGCCTTGTTGTATATGTAATATACTTAAAGTCTGGCTGTATCTGTGATATACCTGTAGCCTGGCTGTATATGTGATATACCTTTGCTTTGGTTGGATATGTGATATACCTGTAGCCTTACTATTTATGTGATATTACCTTTTACTGAGCCACTTTTTCACCTTATCCTCATAATGTACTTTTCATCAGATCATTACTGACAAATAAACCCACACATTTATAGAATGCGTTAAAGTGTAAAAAATAAACCATCGTTATCTTTTTCTAATTTACCTTGATAATAAAACTGCCGGCATGAAAGAGTAATATATGCAAGAATCCAGTCTGAAGTATAATGTATTATTCTGGCTGACTGGATGATGTGGTGGGCGGCCTGACACAACAAAGAGACGTAACCTACTTAGTAAATGCATGGTGGGGATGACACCGCAATATATCACCAGACGATCAGCTCTACACTCATATTAATAAAAGGCATGTACCTTGGGGTATATGTGAGCGAGCCTATGATATTTATGATACAAATGTATTCTCAGTTGAGGCCATTGTTGAATGCTTGTTGGTTTGCCACATGTGAGAAAAATTGCGTGTTTTGTAAAAATTAAAATGTTGCTTTAAATTTCAAAATCTTCAACAGACAACATAAAACATAAACTAGGTTTATCCTAAAGATTAAAAATGTGTACATCTCATACGAGCTTAAAGTTACTTTAAAATAGATCGTAAAGCTAAGTTGAAGCAGGTAAGGTATTTACTCAAAGCTAAGACCTTCCATGGGTATAGTGGGGCATTGAGACTCATACAGGCTGGGCTGGTCGGCCTGTTTTGTCACTGACAGTTGATCTAAGGTTTTTGTATTACTGTAGAAGGGACCGGGTCTCTCTTTTGGGAGAGTTCGTTAGCAGCTTTATAGTATCAAACAACACAGTCAACAAGTTAAAAGCTCATGTTTTTTTTTTCTATACTGCATGTTGGCTGACAGACCAGTATATCAGTCTCAAAAGTATGAAGTTGCACAGCTTGGGGCCACCCGGCTAGAACCATTGTGGGGTGCCGGAGGGGGTGGGCTGGGCTTACCCTTTTCTCTGGCTACGTAGCCTAAGGGGCCTCGTTGATGGTCATAGATTATATACAATAAATTTATGGTGTTTTATCCATTTTTTATCATAGATGCATTATTAACCATTGGCTGCCAGCATATTCCTACAAAACTTTGGCTTTCATTTTCCTAGTTTTTCCTTGTTTATCCCCAAGAAATACTTTACCATCCTTTAGCTGCCTGATTTTCCCATGTTCCCTTCTTTACGTTAAAACATTAAATAAATATGCAGAATTAACAATTAAACAAATAAAAAAACAGGTTTCACAAATAAACATAAATATGCAGGTTAAACAAATAAATTTATATACCTGCGGACTGATACATAAATAAAAGTGTAGAGTTGACAAATATACAGGCATATAAATCCATGTACCAGATAATAAGCATTTTTCTTTAAAAAAAACTATAATTACTACTTTGTTGAAGTGATGTTAGCATCCATCTGTAGCAGTTTTACAGTCTTCTGCGAGTGAATAAGGCCATTAATTACCAGCGGTAATAAAAGCAAGTTTGGTCTCTCTAGATGTGACCGGTGAATCATGGGTGTTTTAAATCACACATTTTGATTAAAGCCGTGTCGTCCTGGGGATGCTCTATTAAACATAAAGCAGACCGTGGTCCGCTTTGTCGGTCGTGTCGGGAGTGATGAGGACCGAACTCTCTGTTCTAGCTAGTTTTTGTTTTACGTATACGTCTGGTTTTCTACAGAATCCTTATGTAGATCCCATTGTGGAAAAGAGTATGTGGCAGTAAAAGTATAAGTGAAATATTGTTTTCAGTTAGGGTAAAACAATACATCTTATTTTAAAATAGTACTGAATATTTTATAGCGGACTTCATACATTTTATGAATTAATAACCTGTTCTGCTATTGAACTCATTGAGCCATTGTCAATCTTGCACTGTAGTTATCCAGTCTAATTGAAACAATGAGTTACTAACATTCAGGCTTACCAGATAATTTATAAAACATATCACCACATGATGTATTTATATTTTTCTATTTAATAAAAAATAAATGGTAAAGCCTTGATCCTCTTTTTGACCATCATTCTCTAAATTTGTTTAAGCATCATGTTATCTAATTTGGAAAAACTGAATTATTCAGCAGATGTTTGCATTTTTTCATACTGTTACAGAACGTATAACAACATATCACGTAATCGTGAGGAGCACAAATGTTGTTACGGTATAAAAAAAAAAATCACATTCCGCAACACTTGGCAGCGTGAAATTTCGAGGGGTTTGAAAAAAGAAGTCAGTGGTCTTTTGTTAACAAATAATTATTATTTATTCTTAGAAAATCCTAACATTTCAATACACTAAATCAATACAATTACACAGTATAACAATAATATGTACAGTACCGGAGTGTCCGGATCCTAGGCTTTGATTTCTGGACACCACCACATTCACAGCTAATCAAGAGTTCTTTAACATAAATAATCCACGTAAATAGTAATAATCCAAAGGTAAACTGGAGACAGTCTGTATTAAATCTGTATAAGATCCGTTGAATATCTGACACCACTGAAATTATCGGAAAAGGTCCCAAAATTACGAGAAAGTAACACTCTTAGTGCTCGTTGGTATATTCCTTTCTGCCCGCTCTAAACACAGCCCCTGATTTATAAGCTTCTCACCCGAAAATTCTAGAAATGGAATTTCCCAAAGAACAATAGACACGCACATGAACAGACCTGAAGCATCTAGAACAAAGAACGCTGTGTCTCTACGCTTCAGACCCCACACGCGAGCCAGCGCCCAACAAGCGAGGTTCCCATAGTAACGAACTATGCCTGCGCTACACGAATTAGAATGTCAACAGACACATGTAACACTCCTGCGAACAATAAAACAGGCACTTGTTACACTCCCTATCCTGTAAATGATCACAATCACTAAAATAAACATTTCGATAAGCAATCAGCAAGTACATTGTCTTCCCCTTTAATGTGTCTGATTTCAAGATTATAATCCTGTGAAAACAAACTCCATCTCAAAAATCTTTGTTGATTTTTACACTTCAACTTGTTCATGAACGTTGGGGCATTTTGATCACTGAAGAAAATAGGCTTGACTGCTGAAGTAACATAAACTTCAAAATGTTGCAATGCCAAAATCAAAGCCAAACATTCTTTTCCAATAGTAGAGTAGTTTGTTTGGTTTGCATTAAACTTTCTTGAAAAAATAACAAATTGGATGATCAATGCCATCACTGCCTCCTTGTAACAACACAGCACCAGCAGCAGTATCACAAGCATCTACAGCTAACTTAAAGGGTACAGAAATGTCTGAAGCTGCTAAAACTGATGAACTTTGCAGGATTGCTTTCAAATTCTGAAATGCATTTGCTTTTTGTTTTCTGGTCTATGAAATGCAGAATTGCACTTATTTAGGCATCAACAGGTTTTACTTGACCCTGCCCAACAATATGACCCAAAAGTGTTACTTGTGCATGACAAAACTCAGATTTTACTATCTTGTTGGTCAGACGTGCTTCGCCGAGTCTTTCTAAGAGGTCGGAAAGAATTTGCAGATGTTTCTCCCAGGTGTTGCTGTACAGAACGAGGTTATCAATATATATGTCGCATCCCAGAATGTCCTTCACAACCATATGGATGAGGCGCTGGAACGTGGCTGGCGAGTTCTTCATGCCAAACGGCATAACTTTATACTAGTACAGTCCTTGCGGCGTCACAAATGCGGACACTTCTTTCGCTCGTTCTGTCAGCGGAACTTGCCAGAATCCTTTTAGCAAGTCAAACTTGGAGACATATCTTGAGCTACCGACTCTATCAATACAATCATATATCCTCGGAATCTGGAACGTGTCAGTTTTGGTGACAGAGTTCAGTTTTCAAAATTCTGTGCACATACGATAACTTCCATCAGGTTTGGGCACAAGAATACATGGTTAACTCCAGTTACTGTTCCTAGGTTCAATAAAATCATTGTCCAGCAAATATTGAACCTCATCTTGTAGATACTTTTGATTTTCTGGGTTTAGTCTATAAGGATGCTTCTTGACTGCGCTGGCCTCGTCAACATCGACGTCATGGCACAGTATGCTAGTTCGCGTTGGAATGTAACTAAACAAATGTTCATAATTCTGCAGCAGGTTCTTGAGGTCTTGTTGTTGTAGTACGGTAAGGTGTGACAGTTTGGAATTTAGGTTGTTAAGCACGTCTGAGTTTTTTAATGGTACTGTTCCACACTGTATGCTACATCACACTTACAATCAGTGTCTACTTTAACTGGGTCATGGTCAGTTTTTACACAATTAACAGCAGTAACATTATGTACAACATCTGATGTGCTATTTCTGTCATTTTATGGTTTAAAATGTCAACATGGCAAAGCTGATTTTTCTTACGCCTATCTGGTGTATGTAATTTTAATCTTTGACTTTCTTGTCAACAATGTAAGGGCAAAACACTTAGCTTGCAGAGGTCTGCCAGGGATGGGCGGTAAAGCAAGACCTTTTCACCGGGCTCAAACGTCCTACTTACAGTGTGCTGGTCATACTTGGTTTTGTTTTCATTTTACTTTGTGCAGATTTTAAATTAGACTTTGCAATCTCACAAGCATTGTGTAGTTTAGTGCGAAAGTCTGAGACATCCTGCGATAAACTAAGAGAATCAGGATTTTCACACAAGAGTTTTCTTTAAGCAGTTTTGACGGACCGCGAACTGAGTGTCCGAAATCTAGTTCAAAGGGACTGAAACCCAAGGACTCTTGGAAGGATTCTCTAACAGCAAACAGCAATAGGTGGATTCCTTCATCCCAGTCTTTCTGTGTGTCATAACGATAGGTCCTAATCATGTTTTTTAATGTCTGGTGAAAACGCTCGAGGGCGCCCTGACTCTCAGGATGGTATGGCGATGAGCGGTACTGTTTTATACCTAGCTCAAGCGTAACATTCTAGAATAAGCCAGTTATAAAATTAGACCCTTGGTCAGACTGGAGGATTTTTGTAATCGAAAAGTTGTAAAAAAAAAAAACTTGGTCAGAGCCTTGACAACACTTTTGGCATTAATTTTGCTCAATGGTATTGTCTCAGGGAACCTGGTAGATGCGCACATAATTGTATCCGCCAAAACAGAGTTTTGCGGATACTATGTTTTGAGTCGGACGCCGCCGCATAGGTTTCCGGAGAACTCCTCCGTAACAACAGGGCGGAATTTTTTTAAAATTCGGAATTATGATTGAGTCACATGTGAACTGCTGCGCCCTCATTTTTAGTTGACCTCTGACCTTTCCTGTGTGCCCAGCGTCAATTTGTGCGTCTGTTTCCACATATAAACCCACATATCTCGGGAATCGTTTGACCGATCAGGCTAAAAATTTTGCACAAATGTAGCCCAGGGATAGTTTTATAACATACACTAAAATGGTGGCGCCACCTGCAACCATTTTTGCAGAGCGTCCATCTGTTCATCTGCCATAGGATTAAATCACTCATATTTCTGCATTGGTTGGACTTATCCACCTGAAATGTTGCATGTGTATACATCCTGGATAGCTTTCTTGATTTTATGGCAGGTGGTGCCAGCTACATTCACGTTCAAGCTGCAGACATACAGGCTTATATCTCAACACTGATTTCACATATGTTTTTGAAATTTTGTATGTGTATAGATCTTACAACTCTTTATCATACACAAAATTGGTGGCGCCACCTGCCACCATTTTTGCACAGCGTCCTTCTGTTTGTCTGCTGTTGGATAAAATCACTTATATACAAGTAGTTGTTAGAATTATCTGCCTAAAATTTTGCATATGTATACAACTTGGATAGCTTTCTGGATTTGTGGTAGGTGCCGCCACCTATATACACATTTCGGCTGCAGAAATCCATGCTAATATGCAAAACGCCTCACTTTATTTCCCCTTGCCACTCAATCCATGCCTCACTTCATCCGTTCCATTCTGAACTCGGTGGATACACGTAGTCGCCTGTCGACTACCCGTATTCTAGTTGTCAGCAATCATTCATGTTCAGATATTTTTTTGGGCAGTGGTCCACACAATCAACAATAAACCTACTAAATGGTTTTTCGAAAGCAGGAATTGGCCTAAGTGGGGCTTTAGGAGGATTCTGATGGGGCTTACCTACCATCAGGCATGTGTGTCATGATTAACAGTATTGTACAACATCTGTCCTGAGGTTAGGCCAATAGAAGTGTGTACTAACTTTCTGATAAGTTTTATTTATACCTTAATGGCGAGTGACTCCCAGAGTGTTATTATCTGGACCATTATCCTCATGTGTGTTTTTCTTGGCAATAGATCTAGTTACAACACATGAAGGATACAAACCAGGAATTTCCTAACTTTCCGGATCAGTGTCCTGATCAAGTGACGGCTTTTCTGTCACTATTGGTGCAGGCTGCACTTTGTCACCTGCAACATCATTGCCTAGTAGCAACTGAATTCCCTTAAAGGGTAAAGTAGATTTTATGCCCAGAGTAATATCCCCAGAAATCAAATCTGACTTTAAATGTATACTGTGAACCGGAACTGAAGTGCGCTTGTCGGAAAACACACCATTAACAAATGCATGTGCACTAGTAAAAGACCTATAAAAAATGGCAAAGTGTTTGTTAACATGAGAGTTTGGCCTGAACCAGTGTCCCTCAAAATTCTAATAGGGGTAGAATCTGAAAATTCAATGGAAAGTGATACAAAACCATCATCTATGAATGGCTCAAATAACTCCATTTCAGAGTCAGGAGAGGAATCTTCTACATCAAACAAAGAACTGACACTGACCATGTTAGTCATAAACTCTTTTTTCCGAATCACTAAAGGAATCTACATCTTATGAGGACCTGGTCTCATTTGAAATACTCTCGTAAGAGTCATAAAAGGACTTAGCCTTATTTAGAGGATACTCCTCGCAGGAGTCTTGAAAGGACCTGGCCTTAATAAATTTCTCGCAGGGATCAAATGAGGTTTCTCCACCGCAAACTACGGATTCTTCTTTGGAGTCAGACGGCACGTTGGCCTCCGTAGCATCAAACTCTTTTTTAGAGTCAACAAAGGAGTTGTACCCCTTATTTACATGAAAAGAGCTTGGTTCTTGTACTGCATAGATCTTGAATCAAAACCTGAAGATTAGCTGTCTTGTTAATTTGCAAATTTTTCAGCAGTCAGATATTAGATGACCTTCCTTTTTGCAGTAATTGCAGATTTTCTTTGAAAATGACTGGTCTTTGGTTGGACTCAGACACAGTGGACGTGGACTGAGGTGTAGCAATGCACTTTGATGAACTATCAGGACTACTAGTACTGGGTGACTGCGCCTTAAAGTTCTTTTGCCCATACTGATTTACATTCCTGCTTGTGAATGACTGGTTTGATTAGCTAGTAAAAAACGTTTTGTGAGTTAATGAACAATCATCAGCTAATTGAGCAGCAATGTCAAGTGTTTCAGGACTTTTCTCATCAAGAAAAGTTTTAACATCTGCGTTAATGCAGCGCTTAAATTCTTCAAGCAAAATCAACTTGGCAAATTGTCATAATCTTTTATTACATTTTTTGTATCAAACAATTGCCTTTTTATTCCTAGCAAATTCTACATAGGTCGGTTCTTTGCGCTTTTTTTTCTGAATTTCTGGCGGTAAGCCTCCGGAACCAACTCATAACCTTTTAGGATTAACCGTTTAACCTGGTCATAGACAGCAGCGGCTTCTACTGAAAGCCCTGTATAAATTTCTCTGGCCTTGCCAGTCAATACATTTTGTAATAGCATAGTTCAATTTTCCAATTTTAAATTTTTATATACCTTCTCAAAGTGTAAGAGATATTTATCAACCTCTTTTTCTTGAATAGGTGGGACAAGTCTAATATGTTAAGTAACATCAAAATTGTGAGTTGGGGTAGCATGAAGGCCATGTTCTAATTTAAGTCTTTCTAACTCCAGTCCTTTTCACTCAATTTCTTTTTCTTTTTCTTTTAATGCTAGCTCATGTTGCATTTCTAACCTTTTTAATCCTCGCTGCATAGCAAGGCTGTCATGATTTAAGCAATGGTACCAGGCTTTCTCAAAGTTTTTTTCACACCTAGCCCTAAGTGTTGTCCCAAACGCAACAACTGATCTTTTGTCAACTTTTGAAGTTGATCAGGGTCTGGATCTTCAACAAATGCCTCAGGTTTGAAATCTGCCATGTTAAGATGTTAAAACAATATCAAAAACCACTGAGATAAATCTTGTAAACAATGTAGTGTAAACAATGTGTCTAGGCCAAGGCCTAATTAATTTTCAAAACTATTAAGCCTCCCGGACGAGCTCTTAATTTTATGTTACGGAACCTTAAAACAACAGATCACGTAATCGTGAGCAGCACAAATGTTGTTACGGAGATAAAAAAAATCAGATTCAAAAGACACATGTAACACTCCTGCGCACAATAAAACAGACACCTGTAACGACACATACTGTGGTTGCCTTTTTGTTCGCGAGGGTTTTAATTTCACGATATTCGCGAATGGGAAATAATCGCGAAAATGAAACCCTCGGGAATAATTGGCCAATGGAGTACGTCCTTCTTATTTAATGTAGCCAATATTTGTATGGGAATAGATTAGAACAATGAGAATTGTTATAATAAGTTACATCCATGCAGGTATAGGGAAAACGTTCCCCTTAATTTGAACTTAAGTACCTGTGGTTTGTGTTCGGGCCCATCGTTATATGAGAAAAATATCACAAACTCATGACTTATTCTCATTTTATAACACACATAGGTATGGCTTTACCATATATTTGGGTTCTGGTGAGATCGCGAAAATGAAACCCTCGCAAAATATTAAAAATTGAAAAATCGCGAAATTTCAGCCTCGCGAACATGAAGCCAACCACAGTATTCAACAGATAGCACTACAAATGTTGATGTCATAATGATCGTGTTTTTTTATCAACAACTTCACTCCGCAGTACGTTTTTGATGGGCCTACAATGAGATTCCCTCAAGAAACATCGTTACTAAACGCATGTCGATTTAAGTCCTGCGCCTGAGCTATATTTATGTATTTCAACTTCTAACGGGGGAGCATTGTACCGTTCTGTAGTTTTACACATACCTGCTTATATTATATTATATTACATAATATTATGTATTTTTATATATATATGTAAATATATATATATAAATATATATGATTTGTTGATGTTAATATAATGAATAATGATGCAAAAAAATGAAATTATCGTTACTAAACGCATGTAGATTCAAGTCCTGAGCTATATTTATGTATTACAACTTCTTACGGGAGAGCATTGTACCGTTCTGTAGTATTACATATACCTGCTTATATTATTTTTTTTATATTATATTATATATTTATATATATATGTAAATATATATATAAATATATATGATTTGTTGATGTTTATATAAAGAATAATGATGCAAAAAAATGAAAAAAAATAACTCAGGGCTGGTCTTTTGAAAATGTATCTTATTCGACATGGATCTAAAGAAAAATATTCTTTTGAACTTAACTGTATCGTTAACAAGACAATAAAACACTTGTTCATGTATGTAAGTTTCCTGCAGACCTGGCATAAATGGCCTCACCGCTCTGATAAATAGGGTCTTCATTATCTTAGAAAAATCTAGTACTTTAAACTGACCAGTCAATCCCCCCTGAAGGATAAACATAATCACTTGTATACCCTGAGACAACCAACACATTCTTCATTTACTGATTGGCTGGTAACTGGAGTTATGGCTTGACTGACACCTAGAAATATGACCTGCAGTAGAAGTAATGTGGGCTCTAGCACGGCATGCATGGTTAGCTGGGTAAGCACGGCCCTTTTATATTGACCCTTAATTAACGCAAGCCAGAGTGGCCAGGTGGCATAATTAAGCTTCGCCTTTATCTGCATTTGACACTTACAGACTTGACATTTACCATTAAAATTACATTTTCTTACAAACAGAATGGTTAAGAGTTAAAAAAAGAGGAATGGGGACAAAATCATATAATATTACTGATTCATGTTATATACAACTGTCACTAGCAGGGAGCCAGCTTGGACAAATTACTCCTCCAAAACAGCTGTAAAATCTTCAGAGGGACAGTTTTCACAAACTTTTAGGAATAAATCTATCAACGTTTCCACACATGTTTGGTAACATAATATAGTTTACACAAATTTTTAGGAATAAATCTATCAGTCTCCACATATTTTTGGTAACATTACATCTAAAAACATATTTTCTTCGATCGATATTTTATTTTAAAAAGAAGTTACACGCAGTTAATCCAAGAATTATTTATTAATTGTTTTCAAAGAATTTAAAAATTAATATTTAAGATGATAAATATGCAATTAAAAACGCCTGGAGCTATTTATTTTTAAAGATGATGTTACTGTTAAATGCATTCTTTCTGCCAGATATGAGATTTATATATTTAAATGTAGTGTTTAGCAGGCTATAGATGATATTCTTATGACTTTGAAATGCATGTCTTTGGAACTTCATACTATTTCATTATATATTTAAATTTAAACTGAACCAAGTATTTGGGTACGATGTTAAACCTTTATGTAGATAAGTTGACGGTGTGGTTTGAGGTTAGCCGTGTAAGACAGTCATGGCCAAGGTCTGACCTCAAAATAATTAGAGTACTGTCGCTTTGATAATTAATGTAAACAGGCTGAATGTACTACGTGAGGTAAACCGTGTGAGCGTGTCATTGATTTTTTTTAAGAATATAAACTACGGAGCAGAAATTCCAAGCTTTCAAAACACATAGATATACATCCTCTTAATTATTCCTACAAATTACACAGGAGATTAACATGTGCGTCTGTGGGTCATATTCCTTTGTATTATAAACTCAGAAACACCTGTTTTTCTTTGTATTAAACGTACCACTGCATGACCTCTGCTCTTTTGTTAATCATTGGAACGGCTGATAACTTCAAAGAACTGTTGATATATGCGGTATATTAACAAGGGCTTTAAGGTATATCTGCATACATAATTTGTGTCAAAAGAATGCTTAAATGCTTATACGTGCAGGAGTACTTTGACATTGTCCTAGATGACGGACTAAGAAAGATCTACTTTTTCATGTTATATATGTAAACATTGTATTCTCTATCATTAATGTTATATCGTGAATCGGGACACATTTTCATTTAAGGTTTTAAATGTTATAAAGTCTTAATGCATAATTAAAAAATTAACTGACAAAATTAATCATCCTGAAAGAATATATATATATATATATATATATATATATATATATATATATATATATATATACTGAAATAAATACTTTATTTTTAAAGTATGTTTAGGTATAAATACATCTTATAATATATAAAGGTATAAATATCTTTTTCAAAAAGTCTATAACGGCATAAATACTAAAGACTGGAAAGAATATAACGGCATAAATACTTCATCCATAAAATCTCGAATTGGCTTATTCTGTTTGAGGAATAAGTAAGATATTGCGAAATCGATTATTTTTAAGCCCCCTTCCATCACTCTGAAAATTAATTTCCAGTTTATCTGCGTGGTCAATATAAACATGTGTCCCCACTGTGCCAAAGAGATTTGAATCCTCCTTTCCGTACTACAAAGTTGTTCAATGTAATATGTCTGATCTACGAGGATTCCCATCAAAGGACGGTGAGATTTTACACGGTCGGCCTCCACCAAGCGTGAGCGCTCTGCAGGCTTAATGGGGCGACTGTGCGTCACAGTCGTATTTCACTAAAAAAACAAGTGCGCCTTTCGAGGGCCCCGCGGTGCTCCTCATCCAGGACCCATAGTTTCGGTGCACAGAACTTGGTTAACGCCAGGATAATCATATGTTTCCGACCTGACACAAAGTCCAAAAGAGCAAAGCATTTCTGCAGATGTATATAACAATTAGTTCAGCCAGCATTAAAAAAGGAAGTGGTTACCTCCCCCCAAATTATTTTAAAATACAGTGGAGTACAAGTGTGATGGTACGGTTACGTAACAAAGACAACACGTCGACATGTCACGTGGTAAAGTTGAATATGAAAGAAAATCTGTCACCGGCCTTAGCAGCCAACCGTCTCAAGATCCAATTGATAACACGAAACTTAGATCTTTCCGAACAAACTTTTGACACGACTAACATTGGGTGTTCAGGTCCGTTTCATCGACATGAAAATTCATTTTCTTCATTTCTTAGATAATTAATTCATCAAAATACGTTATCTTTAACTGTGAGGATCGTATCGGAGTTTATGGTTGATCTTATATTTCATTCTAACAAACGTATGATGCTAGCCAGTTGAACCCAAACACTGCAGACCACCGGTATGCTCATGATGCTCATTGACCTAATTTAATGTCTCCATGCCGATTTACCAAACATCTGCCTGAATGTAATATGAAAAGATTGTAGGCCTAGCGGATACAATTTGTGCCCCGTCTGACTGACTGGGTGCTAAAAATCATGTTTTCAGCCTGTAGTTTGCAAAATATAGGTCACCATGACGTTATTTCAGGTTTCCGTTGAGATTTGTCTAGTACCTTACTGGATCTACAGTTAGAAGTGTCTAGGTCTAACGGTTACGATGTGTGCCCTGTTAACGGACGGACAACATCTGAAGGTCTCACAAAAAGAGAAAAAAATTGTAAAAGTTACAAAAAAAAATCACAGGTGTCGTCACTAGTTGTTAGGTAAAGATGAAACACCCCTGATCAACATATATGATCAATTTTTTCATTATTATAGTGAGTCCTTACGGATCCATAGCTTAAAGGATTTAGGTCCCAGTGGCCTAATTTTAGGTTTTCAAGGAGATTTTTTATGGAACTCCACGATTTTTATTTTGAAGATTCTAGGTCCAGCGGTTACGATTTGTGTCCTGTTAACAGACAGACGGACGGACGGACAGACGGATATAGAGTGATCGCTATAGCTCAGATTCTTTTTTTCTATCAGCTGATCTATAAACTATTTAAAGGACATGTTGTCACGTGATCACTGACTAAATGTTATCGTGTTCAAGTTGTTTAACGTGTTGTCACGTCGATTGCTTTATATATACTTTATTTAAATAAAACTGGCCAGAATATGCCATTCCAACTGCACAAAGACTGTTCGTTCCCCTAATATCTACGTGTTTTAAACATGCGAGGCCCGCTTTATTAACCCATAAACATTAAGCAAGGGCACAAAGAGACGATTAAGACGGATGAACCAGAGTTTTGCAAAATTATCCCCAACTATCGACCTTTAAAATTCCGCACGAACGCAAAAACCAGTGTAAGTCAACGGCTGTTCTGGTTGTCAGTATTGTAAACTTGTACCGGGTTAAGTAACAGGAGGTAAAAAAAAAGAAGTAAACACACACACATACATATTTATACTCCGATCCACGACCCATGGTCCACCTGATTTTTTGCATTTATTTTGTTTCAAACTTAATTTCAGGCTTCACTCTTGTGAAAATCAACAAAAAGTCAGAGACCGCCTTATGCACTTTCCACAAATTATTTATGAAATAAAAAAATATTACCTAACGACGCTGTTCAGTCATATTTTACGTAGCACCGCTGAACCCTGTCAAGCGGCAACCACCATATCAATATAGCGGGAGGGGAGGCATGACGTCACAGACTATGCCAAACGACAACTTGGGTAGGGATGTCAGGTCCTTGCTCATGGTGCCTGGAGGGTGCGCTGCGGTCTCTTAACTTGGTCAGGAATGGTTATGTTTTTTTTTGCCTGTAGAATGTCAGATGTTCTTACTTTAAAGGGTACCGCTTTTAATAGGGTTTATGAGCGGATGTGCTCGGCGTGACCCAGGTCTAGCTCTACTTTATGAACGGCAGAATTGACCTATAGCGTGACCCATTTCAAATGTTTACACCCCCCCCCCTATTTTCCCGGACATTGTTAATCTCATAAGCTGATTGTGAGACTTGACATATTACTGGCAATCCGACACAAAATCCCCTTTTCTTCGAAATAAAGTGAAATATGTATATATATATATATATATATATATATATATATATATATATATATATGTATATATATATATATATATATATATATATATATATATATAAACAATATATATGAATAAATATAAATGATGAATAATATAACAATTTTTTTAAAAGATAATTTAAATAATATTATATATTTGATAAAGGATGGTTATAAGGTAAAACATTCATAAAACGGTTCCAGTTGATGTCCATGCATGATGTTCAATAAATACAGAATATTGTAGTTCGCGTACTAATTCTGGGGGGGGGGGGGGGAGATGGACCTGGACAGCATGCACTTGCACAATTTAAAGGCATAAAACAACACTGGTTGACTGAAATAAAATTTAGATTCCAAACCTTTAAAATTCAAACTGCAAAATAATTATTAAGCTAAACATGAAATTAAAACATACGTACCCGGCTAGTGAGAAGGAATGCTGTTTTAAAAGAGGGGGGCTACACCAGGTGGCAGACACAGTCTTAAAACCGATCCTGGTGTATAAGCCATATACCCATGGCTGCCACAGAGGGCTGAGGCACCCTCCAAGAGAGCGAATACATGGGTTACTCCCAGTTTTATGCCAGCTGCAAAAATCATGTTAAAATACCCACTGCCTTGTGATTGGCCAGCCAGGTCACAATAGTGCAATATAGAGCAAAGGTTAACATCACTGCGGGGCAAATCATTACGATATATTATACTTTTTCAATTTTATTGATGCAGCTGTTTTGAAAAAAAAAATAATTGTGATACAAACATGAAAATTACGGAATCTGTTGCATATTTTTATTGTTTCAATGTAACAACCTGTTAATGAGTTTTTAGTGAATGGGTTAGCGGATATTCTGTTATAAATATCCAACAGATTAGTTAAAATGAAGTTAATCTTGCCAAATTTTTCATTTATACATTGGAATGTAGAAAAAGTTACGTGTCCAAATGCAGAAAAATACAGTGCCCATGATATATATATATATATATATATATATATATATAATATATATATATATATATATATATATATATATATATACATATATATTGATGCGACTGAAGCCGTCTCTCGACCTTGACTGATGTTTACCACAATAACCTGTGGTCTACCCCCTGTGGTCTTGTTGTCTGATTGACCCCGATCGTTATTGTAGTCGTTCTTTGTGCCAAGCAGCCGGGTTCGGCAGGCCCTTTGCCCTCTATTGTCGAGGTCAGCAGTTAAAAACGAGCGGGCAATAACCCATAACTGGTCAAGGGACTCGTACTACCCTTTCTATATATTAATAGCGTAAGGCGATTTTTGTAATTTTCCGTATCTCCTCTGATACCACCGTACGGATTGCCGTGATTTTCGAAATATATTGGCTCCGGGTGTGTCCGCAGAGATTCCACCCACTTTTATTTGCATCTATATATTAATAGCGTAAGGCGATTTTTGTAATTTTCCGTATCTCCTATGATACCACCGTACGGATTGCCGTGATTTTCGAAATATATTTGCTCCGGGTGTGTCCTCAGAGATTCCACCCATTTTTATTTGCAATATTTGCGTATTACTTGCATATATATTAATTTTAATATTTGCTCCCCCGCGGACGCCTCTTTTCTTTGTGTCTTCGGGCTCGGTAACACAATGGGCATAGAGTGTGTGATGGCAGAACAGAGCTTTACTCAGGGGGCTCTGTCTGGGTTATTTGTACATTTCGCGGTCACCGGCCCGAAATAATCCCCTTCTCAAAAGGGAGATTTTTTAAAGAATTGTTTGGCAGGCCTTCTGTGACCGGGATTGCAAGAAGAGGGCTTCTACCCCCCCCCCCCCCCCTCCTTACACGACCTGATATTCTTGAATGCACATGTACCGCGTCCAGAGCGTTTGACAAATGAGCGAGTCGCATGCGACTAAAATCATGTCCAACGGTCACACAAACCAGTGTTTATCGCATTTAGTTTGTCGCAGCCGTCTTTCATGTGCGATCAAAGGGTGGCAACCATGAGACAACACATGGCACATACAAGCGTCGACATGTGACGATAATTCGTTTTGTCCTTTCAAATCAAGATTTATGCCTGTAAACCTAAATTATATTTCAAAAAATTTAACAAATAATTATGTTTTAATTAAATTAATGTGGGATTGGACCCCCCCCCCCCCCACACACACACAAATAATTGTTTCGCTTCCACTTTAAATGTCACTTTTTATTGCATCAAATTCATTGTTGCAATTTTTCAGTGAATCACAGTAAGATGCATGTTGATTGTTATAGACATGATGATGCTTCCCTTCAGTTATTCCCCTTTAATGAACTTTAATACTTATATTTTGGTTATGGAAGTGAGGGCTTCCCCAATTTTACGTCATGATGTGGAATCCCCTGTGCGTTTTACGGATGTGTTCATCCCAAAAATCGAGCAGGACTCAAGGTCTGCGATAAAACTTTGCATGCGTTGATCGCAGCTGATAATCGTTGCCCGAGGTATGTGTCATGTGTTTATTTAAATATAGTGTCCAAAATTTTTACATGGATGTGATGAACGGATGCTATGATCGGATGCAAATAAACGTTGGAATATGTCACCAGCTTTTTACATTGTGCGATTATGTAGCAAGAAAAATCGGATGGCAACATTGAATAGCGATATTCAACATAATATATTTTCATATAAAAATTATTTTATTTATCATATCAACTTCTCCGAAATATTCTCCGTCCAAACTCTTGGCTTCAATACGATGTTTATGCATAACACCATGCATATAATGTATCCATATATTAATAGCGTATCGCGATTTGTGTGTATCTCCAGATTTCCGGTGGATTTCTGATACCACCGTACGGATTGTTTTGTTCGCCCCAGACCGTGCATAGCACGGGTATTTGCTAGTCTATACATTAATAGCGTAAGGCGATTTTTGTAATTTACCGTAACTCATCTCATCGTCGTACGGATTCCCATGATTTTCGACATTAATATGCTCCGGGAATGTCCGAAGAGATTCCATTCACTTTTATTTACAACGTTTGCGTATTACGTACATAATTATTAATTATGATATATGCTTCCCCGCGGACGCCTCTTTTCTTTGTGTCTTCGGGCCCGGTAACACTATGGCCATAGAGTGTGTGATGGCGGGACAGAGTTTTACTTCCGGGGCACTATCTGGGGTTATCTTACATTTGCGGTCACCGGCCCGAAATAATCCCCATGGGCGATCCCTATTAAAAGGGGGGGATTAGAAAGAATTGTTTTGTAGGCCTTCCTGTGACCGAGGGTTGCGCAATGAGTGCGACCCCTCTCACATGACCTGATATGCTTGAGTGACCTCATTTCCGGGTGACAGGAAATGTTTTGGTTAGGCCAAAAAAAAAAAAAAAGTTTGGTTCTCAGGCACTTATTTCAGAAACCTGGGCGGGTGGGCGATATTTTACCTTTGTTTTGTATGTTTTGATAAAAATGTCATATGATAAGGGAAATTATGAAAAGAACATATTTCTTTTTTGCTTAACAGGTAAAAGCACTCGATAACAAAGAAAATTGTATTATTTTTTTCTTTTTTGAAAGATGAAAATCCAAATAAAAATTGTTAATGGGGGGAGGGGGGGGGGGTAAAATTGACGCGGGCGATGCCTGAGAACCAATCCTTTTATTATTATCTTTTTGCCTTATACAGTCACACCGGTCACACGAAGTCCAGGGCTTTGCATGAGATTTAGGTCCTTGACAAATATTCACCAACGCATGTAGGCTCACTATGAAACAGATGTTTAGAAAACGTTAACCAAATTCACGTCGTGGTTGGTATAGTGTGATGTGTATACGTGTGGAGTGGCACCACAAAAGTTATAAACACATAATATTGACTTAAAATGTTTTGAAATTGAGACTTTTTCTCACTACGGCAGTTACCAATGTAAACTCCTGTAAAATTGTAAACTTAATAAGTTGGTACTGGTATTTGTTCCTTTTACATGCATGTGCCATTTCATTTTCAATGATGTTTATTTAATACTCTTTGTTTTTAAAGACTTTTATTTCTTTCATTCAGTATGTATGCTTATTCCGTACAAGTCTTTACTATTTCCACAAATGAACCTGGTATTTTTGTTTACATTTTCGTTTTAGATCTATTCTATGGACGGTTTCTTTTGTATGTTTATGTGATATTGTTGATCAGTTTCTCATGTCACATGGTCGATGTGTAGGTGACTATTTGTCAAAGACTCCGACCACATGTTAGGCACTGGCTTTGGGCGACCGTATGCGACTTTACACTGATCCGAAGCATGTTCCGAACGCTGTTCCGAAAGATTTTTATCCACAACACCATACATATAATGGATTTATATATAAATAGCGTAAAGCGATCTGTGTGATTTTCCGTATCTCCGGATTTTCGATGGATTTCCGATTCCACCTCACGGATCTTCGTGTTCGCCCCAAACCGCGCATAGCACGGGTAATTGCTAGTTTAAAGGAATAGACCTAACACTTGAAACGCTCCGAGTGCTGATTATAATTTCTTCAGGAAATCCTGGTTGTTGCCACCTCCAAACAGCATAACATGAACTTGTGAAATTTTTAGCCATACCCGTTAGTGGACCTGCCGTGAAATACTGTATGGATTTTTCTAGACAGAGTATCCGTCTTTATTATACAGAGACGGAGAGCACACAGTGATATATGTCGGTGCCCTGCCAGAAATTTGAATTGTCGAGTCTATGACATCATAAACAAACATGATGTAGTCAATAAATACTTAAACTAAAGCATCTTACTAGTTTCCTTGCTGAAGTAAGACAAGAGTCCATCATGATCCTTGTGCAAAGTCACGAAGTGGCAAGCCGCAGCTCCTTGCCAGAACCGCAATGTTTATTAGGTTCAAGGACACAAGGGAGCAGTCAGTATTTCAAACACCTCTTTTTATTGGCTGGTAAGTTCCTGGGAATCCCCTTATTTTCTTGGAGGAAATACCCTACGATGTAAGCCTCGTCCCAGTTACTGACTTCGTTCTCACTTCCCGGACTGGAACTGGAGAAGTGGAAGATACAGGGGAAGCTCGGGTGTTTGCCAGTGTCTGTGTACTCTGCATTGCAAGCAGTGTATATGTACTAGGTAAGTTTATTAACTGCCAGTGTTACGTCATCTATTGAAATGAAATTAATATTTATAGGGTATGAACATAGCCTTTCTAGGGCCTTAATCCGTATTTCTGTTTCTTCCTCTCTGTCTTTCTTTCTGAAGTGTTCCTACTCCTATGCATGAGATAAGCCTGCATCAATTTAAATCCTCCTTCGGGAACATTACCACATTTCTAGCGGCCAACCTCCTAAAAGAGGCTTGGGTGTTACCCCAACAGGAGGTATAACAAAACACAACCTACGTCCTAATAGAGGCAGCAATCTCCTCAGAGGTTGTGGCTTCAGAAAATTGTTGTTTGGCATATTTATTGACCCGTTTCCATGGCAACCTCTCAAACTTAAGGTAACGTAATTAATTTCACTTTTTTGTTAATATCTTAAATAATATTAACAATAGGCACTTGCAGTTTTCACAAAAATGTAGTATTTCATTTACAGATTTGGAAAAAAAGAAAATATTATAAAAAAATGTTGAATCTTCATATTTGTTATGTTAATTAAATGCTAATTTTATTTTAAAATTGGCTATATATGTACTTATATTTTCTGTAGTTTTGCAAATGTGTAAAAAGGAGCCACAAAATGTGATCAGTTGAAAGACCATCTACTGAGGAGTAGCTAAATATCAAATATGCCAGGGTTAATGGAGTATATTGTTATAAAACAGCCAGAAATAGATTTATGCAAATTAGTGCTGAAATGTCAGTGCATACAAACAAGACTTAAGGGCACTGATCTTTGTGCATACTTTGTAGTGTATACAATTATGTCTTAATGTTGGCTCCTGTGGAATTTTCATATAGATTTTTGCAAACATACTTTATCATAACTTACGATCATAATATAACTAAAATTCAATATCTGCATTTTTCATTGCCATCTTGGATAAATGGAGGCCATATTAAAACCAGGCAAACGTGACTTGCCCATTGAACCTCGGATAGATGCAAGATGGTGCAGATTGATGGGAGGTTGGTGTCAAGGTCAGACTGGGTCGGACCTTGTCCAGAATTCTTTCAGCGTTGAAACATATGACCAGACACATACACATACATTGATATTAAACGCCTTCCAGAATATAACAATAAAATTATAAACTACTAGCTGATATACCCGGTATACCGGGCTTATTACCGGGGTTGGGGAGATATATTAACTGGGATGTGGAATGTTGGCTCATTTTATCTAAAAGTTAATGAAAATATAGGTTTTCAGTGAGAAAACTGTCTCAATGAGATATATATAAATAATTTTTACATTTATTTTGTTGCGCTGTGCTCGTGGCAAGAAATTCATATCCCGGTATGTTTACCTTGAAGACCTGGTCAGTAATGATGTTTACATTGCGAACCGAAATGAGACGCAGGGGCAATTAGGTTTTCAATTATATTTGACTGAATTCTATCGTTCGACGTATAAAGATAAGATTGATGTGAGAAACACATGAAAGATTTATTAAATGTTCGTTGCAAAGAAACTGTTCCTGAAGAAAGAAACAGAAATATGCATACCTCGTAAGTAGCAGAAGCTAGCTGACCCAACGGGACTCCATGCAGAGGGTCCATATCCCATTTTCAGCCACCGCAACCTTTTTTTCTTCGTATCAGACATATTTTGAGACCTTAAACCCCCGCCACCACTCCAACCCATGCCAACCCTACCCCCCCCCCCCCCCCCGTTCCTGAAATTGGGACCTTGAATTAGGTTTTGTCATTAATCCACCTGGGTTGAACTCTCCATTTCATAAAGCGAGAAATATGTGTTTTTCTTTTTTACTGACCACGCGCGTGGGTGAGAGCCTCGTTCAAATGTCATGCCCAACATGCTCAAATCCCTCACTGAAAGCAAGCGTTATTCATATGAACAATAGTCTGAGGTTGAGTGACCACGATGCACGCTTTCCGGTCATTGCCGGAGGCAGTTCGGCTGTGCTCGGTCTAACCTCAGTGCAAATCAATAAAAACGGGAAAAATCAAGCAAAATTATGTGTACATTGAAAATTATTTAAACTCATATCGCCTATGTCACTGCGGGGATAATAACCTTTAAAATGATGTATGGCACAGTGTTGTACACAACGCGATTTTAGAGAACACTGCGAACAAACGTGAACCGAATTCCTGTTATAAGTATTAGATATACAAGAAAGGTATATGTAAATGGTGAGTGGTATATAGTCCAGGTTAAAATAGAATGTTCATAATTGTCCAAAATGTAAAGTAAAACCGGACATCAGAAGAGACGTTCCTCAAATCTGTCACCAAGTTGGGGAGGATTTTGCGCCCTAGTGGCAGCTCTCTATGGGGCACATGTACCAAGGCTCATGCCTATAAAACAGAGAAATACGTTCTTTTACAAGAATGAAAAGAAACAATGAAATACATCTCTGGAGAAGGAGAAATGTTATATCTTTTTGTTAAAACTGACAAAACTGGTCTTTTCAAAGTTATTGTAACAACACAGGCTTATCCACAAAGCTTTACAATAGGGACCAGAACAGAACACTCACTAAATGAAGGTTCTGCCTGAATGAATTCCAAAGGGGAATTCCCCGGGTATTGCTTGCGGAAACAAAAACAAGGAGTTAGGGGTCTGAAAGGCCATTTGACATCACGCATGCCACAATGTCTCAAAACAAAACCTGAAAAGGTGTACAGTCACAAGACACTTTGTGACAGTAGGCACATCTGAGGACCTCAGATTCTGGAACTTTGTCTTGCTAGCTAATATTCGTCAGTCGACGAATGCATGTCAGGTGAAAGTAGTTCGGTTATTTGGAATGTCTTGCATAGACATTCCACGTCACGCAGCCATACAGCAGGGTAATGATGACTACTGCCGCCTGGATCTTGGTTTCAAGATGGATGTTTTACGCTCCCAGACCTTGGGGCGAAGTCTAACAAAAGCAATGCTGGCTTTTGCTGTTCACCTAATCATCTATGTTTGCTGTTTTGACAATGTGCTACCCCGATATATGAATTTTTCCACCACCTCCAATGTGAAGATATTTCCCCCCTAAAATGTATTGAACAGAGAACCATACTGTAAGACGTGCTCACAATGCGTATACTACTTCACCTTCATGCAGGGTCCAAGTGATGGTCATGTGTGTGGAGCATGTTCCAACAAAATTGACAGAGGCTACAAGGCATTTGAATCCATGCCTTCTTCACTTCACAAAGGACCCCTGCAAAAAAGAGAAACCCTGGTAGATCTCCCGGCTATGCAAAAAAAAAAAAAAAAAAAAAAACAGAACACAGGAGAGGGAGACAGTGAGTGGGTACCATTCTGATCAAGTACCCCACGTTAGAGATTACGTTAACAGACACAGCGCCACATCACAAGGGTGCAGACTGCAAATGATATCAGTTAAGCAGTCAAGAACTCAAAATATTATACAGCTATTCGGTACAGAAGCGGATCCGGAAGGGGGGGGTCCCTTTTTAATCCAAAGCAACCTTTTTAAAGGGTTTCAGACAAAATTTTTCGGCCTGACCCCCCCCCCCCCCCTTTTTCGGACCTGGGCACCTATTTCTTAGATTTTTCATTAGTCCTCCTGGGTTGAACCCCCCTTTTTCCTAAATCCTGGATCCGCCCCTATTGTATATCTTGAACCGTGGCCCAGCAGCAGAGAAAGCCTTCAAGAAAATATTGTCTGCAAGAATTTAAAAAAAAATGCGTGGACATGTCAAGGAAAACTGCAACCCGCAGATTGATGGCACTGAATCTGTGCGGAAGTTCAGCTGGACCAAACTGGTGGGACTCAGGAGAGACCAGAAGAAAACTTTTATTTGGTGCCATTGAGGCAGCAATTCCCATTGTGGATGAAAAAATACAGGTTATTCTTAATTTAAATATTTAATATTTATTTGTTCAGAACTAAGTAAGTATAGAAAAAAATCACATTCCTCTGATAATAAATCATTGTATATTTATCAGGTCATTTATTCTTCAAAGGCTAGGCTACATGCTGTCTGCGCCACTTGTTGCATGGACGTCACCCGGACATCGGAGGATGGCGCCACGAACTGGTGTGGCCGCCCCCGTTTCCACGCTTATGGATCCACCCCGCTATCAGTGACTACTGACGCGCTTTTAGAAACATAAAAACTATTCTTGGACCATTCAGTACTGGTTTTGCAGTTCTGCCGGCGCTATCGTTTCTCTCAAGCAAAACCACAAACTTCTGCGGTTTTCACCCATTGTTGAAAACCTATAAAACGAACTCGCCTGCAGTACGAGGCGGGACTATTGACTTTACTACGCCACGTTACAGTTTTCCCCGGGGACCGTGACCGTGGGCTCTTGGTCCCCAAGCCCACGGAATGCCATGAACCACGCCATGAACTTTATTATTTAGGAAGAGGAGAGACTTTGAGAGACTTTATGTTTGTTTGGTGCCACATGGATTAATACAGGACTTCAGTTTTGTGTGTGCCCGAATTATGTGTTGATGATGGACTTCAGTTTCTCGTATACCGGATTCAGTTAAGTATTTCGTTACAGTTCGTTATTTAGAGACTCAGTTTTCGTCAGAGACTTGGTTATAAATTACGTTATGTATTGACTATTATATTATTTGTGTACGATTGTAAATATTGTGATATAGGAATATAGCACTGTTTTTGCTCCCATATTTTGGTTACGTATTCATTTGAAGAGAACGTGTCTGAGCATATGTGTTACGGTTCGGCCTGAGTTGTTTGGTGTGAAAAGGGACCGTAACACACTGTATACAATTAAAGCCAAAAAGTTCTGGTTCCTGCAGGTTCTATATGGTGTGCAGATGTGGCGTTGTGGAAGCAGTGAGAAGGCGAGGCACATAATTGTTCAGAATATCAACACATTTAATGTGCAATTTATATGTTTAGAGGTGTTGGCTGTTGCATTAATTCATGTAAAATGACTGATACATTTTAATTACAGTTAATCAGGTGTTTCAATAACCTTAGCATCTGCCAAAGTTCATGGTCCTCAAGAAGACGGCTGAACAAGTTCTGCGAGGAACCATATGAAAAGTTGAATCCGTGGCACTAGTTTGTATTTTTAAATGTTTGATAATTAAGTATATCATCATGATAAAACCGGCTTTTCAACATGAAGGCATCAACCAAACTTGTTTTAAATCATATATGACCTGGCTGATAATGATTTACTCCTGTTATGACATATCATGGTTGCTAAGTTCATATTGCATGATATAATATGATAATAATTAAAGAAATATTGTTTTTTTTTCAGGAAAACTTATTAATAATTTATATGAAAAAGAATATGACATGTTTTTGGCTATGTGACAGGAACAAGACGACGACAGTACTGGATCTATGTCGGGTGTCTCCACAGAGGGTACACCACAACAACCACAAGAGCAATATTAGCTCAATCCCACCCATCAACATCCGCGCCTGTATCCAATCCTCTGAAGTTGTCAGATATTCAAACAAAATAATATGCTGAAGTAGGTGTTGATGGATGGCAGGACCTAAGCGAAGAGGATGACAGTGATGAGGAATATATGCAACTTCAGCTAGTACCACAAATAAGTCAGTACATGATCTATGGAGCAGTCGGAGGAATTCACTTGCTATGAAGAAGAAAAAAAACTCTGAGTGGGAGTGGTTTATTTAATTCAGAAGTTTTCTGCAAGTTTCCTGCAATCCAACCAATAATTCACAATGATACTCTGAAACATTAAATTATGTGTTGTAAATATTATGCCATATTTAACAGTTAGAATGATAAACTCGATAAAATTTAAAATATATATATAGAAATTATATTCAATACATATTACTTGACAGTTTATTTAAATTGTTCACTAAGTTCCGGCTATGCTTTAGTCTGGGACAATGCCAAAATCATGATTCAAGCCAGAGATCAGTGCAGAGGGCAAAAAAATGAGATGAAACTCTGTGCAACTTGCTGTGCTGCCAATAATAGGTTCATCCCGAGGATCTTGAGGAGAGCAATGTTCATTTGAATGCTTCTGAAATTCATGTGCATGCAAACTTCCAAAGCCTGGATGAAGACCAGAAGTGAAACTATTTTGTCAAGAATCCTTGTGAAGAATATTCCGTACTTCAAATAATATCAAGACATGGTCCAATGGTATATTCCTCATCTGTATCAGGAACAAGCATCCCAAAGAAGCGAATTGGTAAGGTCATTTAATTAACGTTGCTTGCTTATATGATAAATGCCACTTTAAGCTTTAGAATAACTCACAACTGGAAAAATACATAATTAACACCTATTAACATTTTTTATCCAGATAAATATAGGTACCATAG
The DNA here is from genome assembly GCA_026874595.1 of Sipunculus nudus. Taxonomy (NCBI): domain Eukaryota; kingdom Metazoa; phylum Annelida; class Sipuncula; order Golfingiida; family Sipunculidae; genus Sipunculus; species Sipunculus nudus. Next base: position 22,078,901 of record CM049322.1, on the reverse strand, counting down.
ATGCCACCATCATCATCAGCAGGGGTCATTAATATTATGGAAGGACTGCAAAGATATGTGCCAAGAAGGAAGGATGGGTCGTATATAGTAGTACTAACGCATGGTGATGCACCATCAGTATAAAGAATGCGGGATGCGAGGAAGGCCAGGGCAGCAAACCTGACAGACAGTGAGCGCCTTGAAGGGGTCCACCCTGTACCACAGGAATTACCTCACAGAGGCATGATGCTTCAGGTATGAATACCTTGTAAACAGGATTGAGGCCAGGTACAAGTGAAAGTACATAGGTACAGGAACAGGTACTTGTGAACTGACCAGGTACAGGTACTAAAAGAGAAAGGAAAACTTTAAAAAAAATGGAAATATGAAAATGTACCTGGAGTACCTTGTACCAGGTACAGGTACAAGATACTTCCTACTCATGACCAGCAGGTACATGTACTCTGAAATGTGTACCTAGGTACAGGTAAAGGTACAAGCACTTGGCCCCAACCCTGCTTGTAAATATCAACATTGAGAACCTGCACTGATAATGTTCTACTTGAACTAATAGCATAAAACTGTGCTGCTGATTGATACTTTATTATCCACCATGAAACCATCAATGATAAATGCTGGGGTCTTGGAACAAGAGGAACGTGTGGGATATATATCTTTTACCTAACCCTATATAAGAGTTTTATATAGAGAGAGAGAGAGAGAGCAATACTGGTTCATTTAAAAGGAGATAAAACATGATTACACAGAAAAGATGGTCCCTCTTCTGCCTCCCATTGGGGTGATACCACTGTTCCACGTATTCATGTTCTGTCTCGTAACCTGAATACTTTTTTAGGGTATGGCAAAGAGAGCATCAAACTGATGACATCCAATGCAGGAGGCGAGGTGACACAAGTAAGTTGTCCAGCATAATGCAAATACCCCGACCCTTCCGCAAACTGTTTTAATGACTGTTCCCTTAAGGTAGTTTAAAAGTAAAAAAATGTATTCCTTACTTATTTCAATGCTTTGTGTCAATAAATGATAATTATGTTCAATTGTAGGAAACAATGAATATTCTCTTCAGTAGAAAGAGCATTGCTGAACGAGGGACTTTGGCTCAGTTGAAGAATTCATTCCAACATAGACATGTGACAAAGGATGTGATGAACTCCTTCAACTATGTTGATAATTCCATACGATTCACTACTGAAGCTCATGTTGTCTATTTGGCTCTGAATGTACGTGGTATGGAAAGTATTACAGATGTACCAGATGGTTCAGTGCCTGATGCCTCAGCAGAAGGAAATAAAAGAATTCCTGAGTGACATATGCCGAAAAATTGTGAGTGAGGTGTGGCTATTGACACCGCATTCTGAAATCCAGGCTGTCGTAGAGGCAGAAAAAGATTATCAGGCATCTGACTAGTGCTTCTGTGGTGAAGGTAGATTTTGACTGTCAGAGAGGAAAATATGAGCAATAACTTAAATATAGGATATCCCAAACAAAAACATTAATGAAAATAAATAAACATGCACGATATACCTCATATTGTCTCTGCTACAGATAAGAGTTCAATTACATTTATTTAAGTTATCACATTTGCTCAGGAAACTCATCAGCAAACCTTTAATCACATACAATTGGACATTTAGTTTGGTTTTCAGTTCATAATAATAAAAGGTGAAATTACATTAAACTTTTTGTTTTAATTTTAAAGACAAAGAAGAGCCTATGGTCAGGTGCTCACACAGTGATTGCCCCAATGAAGCCTGGTTTCAAATATCATGTGTTCAGTTAGAACAGATTGAAATGCATGGACACAGAGATGACTGGTTGTGTTCCATTGACTGCAAGCATACTGGAGCTTCATGCCACTGCAAGTGCAAGAAGATCAAACAAGGACCAGTTGTGTCGTGCGGGGGGGGGGGGGGGGGGGGACTGCACACAAGGAATGGTGTTTCATCTGAAATGTGTTCACATGACAAAAGTGCCTGGTAACTGAAAAACCCTAATATGTCCTTTGCTGAAAACACTTTTATAACATGTAACATGATCAGATGAATGTTATTGATTTAGTGTATTCATTGAATGTAATCTGTTCAGTGTTCAGGATGACGATTATTTGAATTTGATTAAATACGGACTACACATCGTGATACACAATATGTTATGATATATGTTATAACATGCAACACCCCGATTTTTTTTTATGGTTCTGAATCACTGATTTGACTATTTTAGGCGAAAGCTGGTATTGTTGAAGACAACGTGCATAATCTGCAGGTGAAAAGATGGACCTAGTAAAGAACTATGCTTCAGAAGTGACTTGGTTTGGATTGCTTGATTATGTCCCGCGATTCTGGCGTGGCAACTATTATAAGTATCTCATCATTGCACATCATCTGTTATCAGGCATGTTAAACTGTGTTATAACCTATTAATACAATAATATTTTGGATGTCACCTACGTCTGTGGACAAGGGGTATAGAGCACAGGCCTCAGAGTCAGGAGATTGTGAGTTAAGTTTTAATCTCAACAGAGGAGTTGTGAGGTCATGGTTGTGTGAGTGGTCTGCAGGTCTAATGGAAAGACTGTGCCCCGTGGTTGTGTGTCACAAACAAGTATGCTTTACGGGGGTGCTTTGGTGTTACAGCTTAAGAACCTACACATTTAGTTCACAGCTGCTTACTCTCCTATCTCACAGACCCAAACCAAAAACAGAATAAGGCAGATGTACAACTGACTTAGTGATGCTTTTATTGGCAAAATTTGGCTAGTTATCTCCAAGATATAAAAAAAAATGAAAATATATATTTTGAGTGGATATATGCAGAATGTGTAACATAGTCATGAAACTAAAAATTAAATGATTATAGTATTGCTGAATTCCTGAATGGTCCTTAATACTGTTATTGTATTATGGTGTTTATGTGAAATATTTCAGTTTCAGAGTTGTCAGGATGGTTGCCCCCTCGGCTGAATGAGGAAATAATACATAACAGGACCGTAAACCTCAAGGGAGGAAAGGGGAACAACATAGCAACAGCCAGAGTTCGTGAAATCTTTAATGCAGAATTCAAAGGTACACATATTTACTATTATTGATCATGCATTTAATAATATAATTTTTTTCATCAATATGACATTTTAGATACCATTTATAACTTTGTACTCATATCTAACACCTAACTTGTTTTTCTCTAGTTTTAGCTGTTTTCCATAAAGGTAATTTCATATTTCTATTTCAGTACAATATAGTTAGAGCCCCGTTTTTTTCGTTTTAAAGGAAAAATGGGCGGAAAAACGGAATTAGGGTTCGAAAACGGAATTATATTAAATGCACGGAATACGGCGGAAAGTCGGATTTAGAGCTGATTAAACTGCAAATAAAGAAATTCTCAGCCAATATCTTGTAAAAAAACTTTCAACCTGCGCCAGCCGTGCGGTGGCAATCAGCCGAACCATGCTAGATCCACTTCATCGGTCCCTTAAACGAACGTTTTACAAAGGTTAAAAGACAAGTTTGCTGAACAACGATGTGAATTTTTTTGTGGGTGTAGGAGTTTCATTCGTGGTCTCGCATGACCATATTAAAGAAGCAAACAGATCAAAATCTTCCAGCGGGAAAGCCCAGTGTTACAGCATGTCATAGCGTCTCTGAGGCGATATAGCTTTGAATATAATATTACCATACTTGTTTCAAATGACTGAAATAATCGACGGTAAAACTCAGACAGAACAGGTCCACCGATTCAGTGAACACGCGCTGGATTACTTACGTGTGGACCTGACATAGAACCATAATTATAAATATACACAAGTAACTAAGGCATCAATGATAGCAGTATTTAAATAAAAACCGGTTATCGAACACATCATCCATTTAATCATCCTAATTTTACAAGATTTAACTCTTAAAAGTATGTAGCAATTATATTGCATTAAAAATAAAGATAAAACGGAAAATTCCGGAATTTTGATTTTATTTAAACGGAAAATAAATATTTATAAAACGGAAAAAACGGGGCTCTATACAGTGTAGGAGAAAATATTATATTGGATAGCTTGTTGTATATATATATATATATATATATATATATATATATATATATATATATATATATCTTCAAATTGATCAAGGAGATCAAACAAAACCAGAGTGTAAACCTCAATGTGAGGAAGTACAAAGCCATCGATAAAGTATATGCATTCTTTAATGCAGAGATCAGACGTGTATACATCTGTCAATCATCATATATCATGTATGTTTTTCTACTATTTTTAGCTCAGCTGACTAAAAGTCATCTGAGCTATAGCGATCACTCTTTGTCCGTCGTCCGTCTGTCCGCCTTTCCGTCTGCCCGTTAACAGGGCACAAATCGTAACCACTGAACATAAAATCTTTTAACTGAAAACCCACAGAGGCCCATAAAAAATCTCCTTGGAGACCTGAAATTAAGTCACTGTGACCTATATTCTCCGAGTTACGTGGCATGTTTGAGTACCCAAGTAATAATGCAATATACACACAAACTGCCAGATTCCTCACGAATGGATTGATTGTCATTTAATTTGGTGTGCTTAAACTGCTTATGGGTCTTGATGAACTTCAGAATATATGCATAAACGATGATGCCACCTACATTATCTTAGTTAGTTGCCTGTGCAAGGACATATTGTCAACATGTCAGTTGGCTTAGCGTCATGACCCATTGGTTACTTGTTAAGTTACATCATGAAAACCATGCACATTTTAAATAGCCTTATTGATAGCATATCGTCTCTGTAGAACCATTTAGATTAATTTTATTTTTTTCTTTAGCTGACAGATATCCGTGCCAGGTGCAAACGAACACAATATGACACAGAATTCAGCAATATGGTTGGACTGAAACATGCATATCTTTTTTCAAGACAGATGGTTGTGTTGCCAGTGTGGCATGTAGCACATGTCATCATGGCTATATGTACATTCATACATTGGTCTCTCTCAGTAGACTAGTTAATTGGTTAGAGTTACGAATACTTCAACAGTAATCAAAAACCAAACATTTGAGTTAATGGACATTTTTTATATTGTCCTCTCTATTTGTACATCTACAGAAACAAACTGTTGGTAAAAATCCAAAATGGTGTTCTTTTTCTTTTTTTGTTAATCTGAGTCCTTCAGAGGTCATCCAGCATTTTTATCCATCAGTTCCCTTTAACTATACTTTAATGCAATCTTAATCTACAGCTGTAAACAATAAACCTCATGCCTTAAGATATCAGCTGTGCAACAGGTTCCAGTTTCCCAGTGATCGTGCAAGGATATCCTCAGACTTTCAAAACTTACAAACTTCAGTACATATCATACTAATGCACATTAACAACTGTTTGCATTACAAATTATGCATTAAATGGACATTTTTGCCAACAGTTACTACAGCAAATACACAAAGTACAGTTGTACTGTTCACAATCATCACAGCAGGGGATTCTAGAATCCAGAACTGCATTAAAATAAAAGTCAATGTTTGGAAGAATGCATTTCCTTACGCAAACATCCCCGTCTTTCTTCAATTTATTAAACAATTCCTTATCTTCTCCTGCAGTTGTTTTAGCTCCCATCCCAAAGGCAAATGTACATATAAGTATTCGCAGTTTAGATTCTTTCCTACGAAAAACACCCAGCGTGAAGCTTTTTAAGCTATTGGCAATGTGTCCATGGTACATAGAGACCAGTCTCTGTCCTGGAGGACATTCCTGCTTGGCATATGCCTTCAGGCCCAAGGTGGATTTTATGTACTCGTATATATCTGACACTTGGCTAACTGTTTGGGAAAAAATTAATGTTTTCTTATATTTCTCCTGTTGCTCATTTAGCTCATCAACTAACCATTTGAGATCCTCTTCATAATCATAGGAGGTTTGGCGCACAACTTGTAAGAATATATTTGGTCGATCTGGTAGGACAGTTATAATTGTTACCTGGTGATCCTTCAGCTGCAGATGGTTCATTACATCTCTCAGTACTTTTTCAGTTACCGTAGCTGATAGGCCCAAACTTAGTACACCAGTGAGGATACTCCTTAGTTCCACTGATTTTATGTAGTCTGGTCGAAAATATGCACCCCAAAATTATAGTAACATTATAATAAAGCCATCGGATTTATTCTATTGTACCTTCTCATCCTGTATCTATCCCTCAAAAACAGTTCAATATTTTTACTATTTCTTGTGAACAAGATATTTTTTTGTAGATCTATCCTTACAGGGATATAATCCGGCGCAATGTTATGCCTATTCTTTTACACTATCAGTAACGTTTTGCTTTATACAAATGTTTCAAAGCAAACTGTCCCAGCACACAGTCACAGTACCTGACATACGGCTGTTTAACACCTTGTTATGGCTCTGTGTGTTGGTCTACACAGTCGATGTGTGTCTGTTTAACATGATAAGGCAGCGTGACCAGAGGTCCGATTGTGAGCCACAACACACAGTGTTTAAGCCAGCGGGAATATGTATTACATAAGTTGGGGCGAAGTTAGTTACAGCATCTCCTGATTAACACATGTTCTGGCTCCGCGATGCACACAACGGCATGCGCTGTGTTTATGTTGACACGTGTGATTGCGCCAGATCCACTGTTTTTAACACTCCTATACAGTAGTAGACAAACGGTTTCCAGTCAATATATTGACAGGTACAAGTTTATTTTAAAGGAAAGCAGCTACCATTTGTGTTAATTCAATATGCTTTACATGTGATTTGGCTCCTGTATAGCCATTTTATAAATGAAATATTTAGTATTTTATAAATGAAATGCATTATATTTTATTGTTCTAACCATTCATATAAACAGTGTATCTCGTCATATACCACTGGGAAAACTCTCTGACTGCTACGCCTTATGTATTTCAGCCAGTCGCCAACCTGTAGAGCCTCGTGAGATGTATATATCACTTGGGCATAAACATTGTAATCTATGACATCTGTAAAATGAATCAAAGTCTTTACATATAACCAACACTTTTCCATTAAGACTCAGACAATGAAACATTTATACATTTATCTTTTACTTTATTCACTCTCATCTCTGACACAAGAAATACATATAATTACTCCCCCCCCCCCCCCCGGACATAATATATTCAAAATTTAACTTGACATATTGAAAAGTTATCATAAAGGTGCTATTTAGACACTATATTAGGCTTTCATTACGTACCATCAGTAATACTCGATTTCAACTCAACCATATAGCATAAGCAATATGACATGCCATACACTGTAGTGTGTTATGCCCTCTTATTTTCAGTTATACCTCCTTTATACCAAATTAAAATCAACCTATTTGACATGCCAATGCAAAATATAAATATCAAAAGCATAAACTACATACTTTTTTACCTGTGCTGACATTTCGTGTCTGCTGGTGATTATTAATGCATTGATCCCAATTTGCTCACAGCGATCAACCTGATCATTTATTAATGATCGCAGAGGACTGACCACAATTACAATGTGTGGTGCATACTCAGGATCAGCCTGCATTAAACATGAAAGAATAAAAATTCTAGGATGAGTGTTATTATTATTATTTATTATTATTAAAAATCATAGACCACCAAATTCATTATAAAATGCTCTAAGGCATTTAATGTAATACTCAGAAGGTCTTAAATACAAATAAGCTACCAGAAATGTCACATTGAATATTTAAAAGTACTACAGTAAGAAGGAACTCTAAGATATAAAAGTATCAGTCAATTAACACTCCGTCCTTATGAAAGTTTCTCTGTAAATATATGTCTTCATTTTTTATCTAAAAACTGGCAGTTTGAGAAGATCTGGGTTCATGTTATGATAACATGATGGATTTTTTTATTGTTTTGTTTTATAATGAAAGTGTTTTTACCCAAATATTAGCCAGTATTATAAAGGCAACACCATCTTACACTTTGTGATTGTATATTAATTAAGTCCATCTATTAAATTCCAATTATTTTCAAATAATAATACATGAACAGCACATATCACAAGAAAAAAATAAAATGAAATAAGTGTGCTTTCATCAATGTTCTATTTGTATCTGCTTAAAATTCACCCGAACAATACATTTATATGAAGTAAATCAGATATGAATATTATTCATAATATTAATATAATCTTCATAAATTTCATGTAATTGAAAAATGTAAAACCCACCTGATCTAGAAGCAGAGGTGGCAAATACACTTACGCACTTATCCCTAAACCTGTTGGCAGAACAGCTAAAACTATCTCTTTTTTCAACTCATGTTCAACAACCTTGAATTGTTCAGATTTCATGCCAGTGAAGGGTAAATTATACTCCTTCACTACCAGTTCAAACAGCCTAGGCACATCCATCAGGAGTGGAAGTCCAAGCAAAAATATTTACTGACCGCTCTCCCTAAACAGCGCCCGGTACATTTTCTTGTTTTAAATTATTTGGAGTGGTTTGCACACCCAGGCAAGGACCTATGTTTTTTTTTATATTTAAACTGATTATATGATTCATGTAAAAATTTGTGTCCTCGTTCGCACACCAAATTTTTATATAGAGTGCTTGTGAGAGGCTTACTACGTAGCCTAGGAGTTTTCTTATGCGTGAATCACTATGGACTTCTCTTAATTGCTGAACCGGACTTTTATTGTGAACTACCAGGAACTTTTTGTGATTACCGAATTGGACTCGAATTCTCGTGTACGCTTCAGTTAAGTATTTATTTGTGTTACAGGGCTTTATTTGTGGTACAGAAGATTTGTTTGTCATTCTACATAATGTATATAATTCCATGATTAATAACGCAACTTTATATGACTTATAACGTCTTCTTTTTACTTGTGAGGATACGTGTCTGAACTTTAGTGTCACTGTCCGTCGAGTCGGATTAGCGGCGTGAATGAGGACCAATATATATATACAAATCTGCCAAGTGAGACCGCTAGAAAAAGCAAACGAAGATGTTATACCTTGCAGTGAGTTAATATGATTGTCACTCCCATTAAATGATGCAGCTCCATTGTTATAGCAAATTTTCTACTCAAGCAAGTGGTTACACCCCATCAGTCAATAACAAATAATGCGACGCGTCAGTGGACATGGCAGAGGCGTAGCCAGTATTGCATGAGGGAGGGGAGGGGGCCGAAATATATGACAAAGACAATTAAAGCACACACATTTTGAAATCCAAGATGGCTGCCATTCATCCAAATGCCAGGATGGAAACAGCTTTTTTCTTTTTCTCCACGTCTTAAATTAGTAAATTATACCTGTTTCCAAATTCTACTCAGAAAATTTAGCAAAAATTATTTTTTTGGGGTTCTGCCTCCTGACTATATATGATGCTCGATTCCTAAATCTAATTGTTATTATGATGGCCGATTAGAACTGCAGTGTTATCCTAGTAATCCTGATGCATCGTGTGTCAATGACTACCGGTAACAAAGAGTATTGCATGATGACGTTGCATTTACAACAGTTGTGGACAAAATACTTATCACTCATGTCAACAATACATCCAAACTACCCTAAGAAACAGATATAAAATACGTTGTACTATCAAATACTTTATTTGGTGTAATGTTTGGAACAGGATGTCGTCGATGCATGGTCCAAATTTGCTCTATTTACTTAATCGGTGAAAATTTCAATTTTTACGCGAAATCATTCTAAAATCATGCAATGCGCTCACGTGCGGACAGTTATTTATCCTTGACAACTGTTGATAACTCGATAACATCACTGTTCGGAGGAATGGGCACTGCCTGGCTCACTGCACCGTCTCTCGACGCCACTAAGCAGGCCGCGACATCTAGTGGATGTTGGGACAATTATGCCGAACGTGAGCCCATTCTCAGGTTCCCTCATTTTTTACACGATATTTTAAGAATACAGTCAAGATCCACTGATGTAAAAGGCAGCTTTACGCCAGGTGTATAACGCCCCTCTCGCTGTGATTATTTTCATGACTGCATCCAAAAGCTATCAGTATTTACCGGTATCATCACAAGACCACTATGGATTAGGACGTAAGCAACTGATCTTCGTTATCTTCTTTAATTTCAGCAGCTCCCTGCGAAGAAGGATATAGTCAGGTTCAATTAAAAAAGGATAAATGATCATCTGTGAAACTTTTAAGTACATACAAGAAAAAAGATAGATAATCCTATGATGACATTTAGTATTTAATAATTGATTTGTAATCAAAACTCTCATGAATGAATAAAAATAGGTCTTAAGTTTCAGCAACAGCTATATACTGTACTTATAGATAGTATATATCATGTACTTATAGATCGTGAACTTCCAGATATTGTGCTTATATATACTGTATAGACAGTGTACGTAGCGCTGCCATAAAATTTTTGATAATCTAAACAGTATACACAGCGCATCATCATCTCAATCATGTGAAAAAGTTCGTATGCATTTTATGATGAGAGTTATTTGAACAAGGAAAATATGAAAATATCAAGGTAACTCACTGACGCGCTGTCATTTCTATGTCGGCCGCACTTGTATCCCGAACCTTTTCTTGACTGTGAAGATGGATATTAAATTATTAGTGACTTGAAGGATTTACAAATCTGAGTAAAGTCCAAAAGTACATAAAAAAACAAATGTAACATGATTATTATTCTGTCATTTGTAGATACGCACTTTATAGCAAAAGATTATGTAGGTGCACAGCTTGTGCATCCTCCGTCTTCAATGATAAGCGTTCAACCCTCCATGTATGCCCGTCTTTTGTATGTTTGTCTGTCGACATTATAGCTCTATTAGTTTTCTTTGGAAATAATGTTTTCTTTAACCGTGAAATAAGTGACTACCTTGTTAGTAGGGCAAGTTAAATATGAGAAGGGATGAGTCACATTGATTATCACTCTACAATTCGTGTGCAGCTTGACTTGGATTCAAAATTGACGGAGATATACTATTTTTTTTTCTAGAGTAGAAGCCTATACCAGAACGTTTAAATAGAATATTGCAATCATGCAGCCTGAAAGTCACACTTAAATGGTCTGTGATTTTAACTACTCACTTTACGTTGCATACTCTCCGGCAAGTTTCTATTGATTCTTGAAACCTAAAATGTCAAATATATTTAAATAAAACTGTTACACATTTAAACAAATTAACGGAAACGAAATATGCTTAAATGGCATTTGCCGAATTGCCATGTTTGCTCATTTTGCTAAAAGTGGAGGATGTAAAACATGTTGAGAACAATCTTACCGTTTTAGAGCTCTGCTGTGTCTCACGAAGCTTCTGAAACAAAATAATGCGTAAACAGTTTCATTTGTCTTTTTATGTCTGAGTGTTAAGTGAAATTCCGATTAGTTTTGGATCACCAAATGATGGATTTAAGTACGCATGGATTGAATATTTTGTTAGTGTAATATATATATATATATATATATATATATATATATATATATATATATATATATATATATATATATATATATATATATATATATATATATATATATATATATATATATATATATGGACGTATAACTTACCTCTTTTTTTCTTCTTCGGTCAAGACATATTTTTATCAGTATGACCCCACTCAGGATGAACACTCCAGCGCATAAAACCCAAACAGCAAAGGCAACATGGCTGTCTCTGTGCTCAACTTTAATACACATTAAACAGTAAATATTTTCAATGGATAGCATGAAAAATAATTGTCCATCAAACAGACATCGTCTTCACGTTTCTGTTCACTGTAGATGGATTAAAAACTGTACTTTGACTAATTAGAAAGTAAAAAAATATATATATATAAATTACGGCTTAAGAAGGAAAGGCTGGACATGTTACGGTTGTTGGGACTCTGCAAGGGTTGCTAACATAAGTTCATGTAGTGATTAGGAGAGATCCGCCATAAATTAAACGTAAGTGTTTTGATTAAGCGTTTAAATGTGCATACTTATTTTGATAAATATGCAGTAGTGGTGTTAGTGTATGTAAACATTTAAGGTTGGTTTAACAGAACATTTATGCCAAAGTTATCCTTCACAGAGACGTCTTTTAACAAAAAATATATGAAACTGAGCGGTCAATGAGAGCTGAACACGTATTCGGAACATTTGTCTTACCAGATTTAGGAATATGAGATGGCTGCTCTGTTTCGTCAGGAATTTTGAAAATCGTTGTGTATGCCAAAACACTTGTACTAGGGTTATCCTGAACTCCAATATCTAGAATTTAAACAATTTTAATTGTGTTAATATAATCAACGTATTGAGAACTTAGTTTCAGCACAAAGACTAAAATGTCATGAGAGTTAATAATTCATGTGTAAGCTCGATGCACAACCCGGATTTATATATGAAATTAGACCTTTATCGTCAGTGCGAGCAGATGCCTTTTATAATCAAGGGAAATTCCCCAAGAAAAACTAACAAGATTATATTTGCTTTACAAATATGTATAAAAATATATATATATATATATATATATATATACGTATGTATGCGATTTCATGGTTATATATATATATGTATATATATAGGTATGTATGTATGTATGTATATATATGTATAAGTGTATGTATGTGTATGTGTATATGTATGTGGGTACATATGTATAGATTTTACATGTGTATTCGCACGTAAAATTTACCGAATTTGTATTTTTTTCACATTCGTTTCGTTCTATGTATACATCATATATGTACATTAAATATGCAATAAACGTTATTATTATAACTTAAAATTCGAGTTTTCTTATCTGCAACTGATTGTGAAACAAACAGCAAAATCTATATCACCTTAGTCATGTATTCCATACAAAGGTAGCCTATGTTATAATGGAACTGATTCTGGTGAATGACAAATGCAAGGCATTTACTATATTGCTGTTAAAACTAACACTTGGCAAACTACACAACTCACAAAGCTTTTTCATCTTCCTCCCGTTCTATGTTTTCTTGTGTCTTGTGCACTGTACATTTTATTTACACATCTGGTCCGTTCTAAATTGTTTGGTAGCAGCTATTTCTCGGTAACCTTAATCTTACTTCTAATTTAATTCATAAATTGTTCTTAAACTTACGGTTCCACTTTTCCTCGTTAACCGGTCACGCACACACACATACACACACATACACTAAGTAACCCATTTATGCATAACTTACTGTCAAAACTCCTATCAAAGCTTTGTACTCTTAATTTGATGCATTTATCTTTTTTTTTTCCTTGTAATATTAGGTAAAACACAGGCTGAATCTGATAGTTAAAGACATTATCTTTCCTTGCATTATACTTCTATTATTATTATTTATAATAATATTGGAATTGAATATGGGATCTCATGCGAATGGATAAGGCAGTGGTACTGCATATAATACTCACTGTTTGGCAAGCATATGGACTCATAGCTGCTGTTACAAGCCACCTCTTTCCATTTGAAGCCTTTGTTTGTATTTATCATCACTGAACAGTCACCTTTGTTATCTGCAGGTTCATTCTCATCCCAATACACATTGGTTATATCGTGGTACGCTAAGCAGAGAGAGAAAAAAGAAAAACCACTGTATGACATAGCTGACAAATATTAAATATATATATATATATACACACACACACACATATATATATATATATATATATATATATATATATATATATATATAAACTGGATAAATGTCATCAGATATTGACAAAAGCTACTTTTGTCATCTTGCATTTTACTCGAGTTGCCACATGATGCCCCACTGGGCAACTGGGTAAATTTAGGTATAGGATACCTCGTAATCATTATTAACAATCTTTTATTTACCAGAGTTTGGGTAAGTCCATTCTTGTCTACGGAGTCCTACCCAGAAAAGGTGACATGGTTTTACCGCCAATCGATCTGACAATGCCTTCCTGATTTTCTCTTCCTCTCTGCCATTACCTAATATGGCCAGGTCCAGGCCACGTGACCTACAGTACGCACGTGCGGCCTCCCAGCTGAGTGACGTACAGGTGGGGATGTAACATCGCCCTCTGATACGGTCACATTGATCACCGCAATGGACACACCCTATATATATATATATATATATATATATATATATATAATATATATATATATATATATATATATATATATATATATATATATAATGCCAACTTAAACGATATACATACTGAATTAATATTCATACAAATAAACAAGCGCTATTAACAGAAAGGTCTGTCTTAATCTGCTTTCTTTCAGCTATGACCAGAAACAACACTGAGGTCTAAACAAGTGGCCCATGGGCCATGACACTCAGGTGAATTTGACAGGCAGGTGAAGGATGTATTAATTAGGTTACAGTAATTTTTGATTCCCAAGAAGATTTTACTTGGAATTCTCAAGATGCTAAGTTAGAGGCTTCTGCATTTAACTGATACAATTTGTGCTCTTCTGGCTTATGGGTTCATATATCATATTATTTTACATAACTCGTAGAATATAGGTCATAGTGACATAATTTCAGGTTTCAAAGGAATTTTTACAGGAATTTCTTTGGATTTTAGTCAAATAAGAAGTTTCTAGGTCCAACTGCAATTAATGATGTAAATCTGTCTTATACGGTGCTCAAATCATACTCTTCCACATTTCTTGCAGAATATAGGTCACAGGTCACCTTATTTCAGATGTCCAAGAAGACTTTAAAATGATTGTCCTCTCCATTGAATAATACATCTCCAGATCCAGTAGTTACGATTTTTGCCCTGTCTGACTTTCTGGATGCTCCAAATTAGGTTACAAGCTCGAAGCTCACAGAATATGGCTCATCATGACCAAATCCCAGGTGCTGAAGGTAAATTGACCAGGACCTCCATGAATTTTAGATTAGAAGGTTCTAGGTCCAAAATATATAATTTCTTGCCCATCTGATTTTTCAGTACTGAAATCGTGTTGTTTTTTTTTTCTTCTACAGTTCATGTTTTTGGCCTGTAGTTTGCAGAAATTCTGTCACAAAGATCTTATTTCAGTTTTCCACGGAGATTAAGCTGGGACCTCCCTGACTCAAAGGCTGCCCAACATCATGTTTTTCGGCCCCGTCGTTCGCAAAATATAGGTCACCATGACCTTATTTCAGGTGTTCCAGGAGATTTGAATAGGACCTCCCTCGATGTACAGTGGAAGGTTTATAGGTCTAACGATTACATTCTGTACCCTATTCACGGCCATACTACTATATTTGAAGGTCTAAAAAATAGAGAAAATAATGCGTAAAAATTGCAGAAAATACAGGTGGAACCACCTGTCTTTAGATTTGTGACCTGCGAACGGACACTCGGACGGGCGGACGACGGACAAAGAGTGATCGCTATAGCTCAGGTGACTTTCAGTCAGCTAAGCTAAAACACGTTTAAGAAATCTGTGACCGGCAGCAGAAATGAGGAAATGTTTTGAAGGGGCAGATCAATGATTCAGGAAAAGGTCCGGTCCAATCAAGAAGGATAATGACAAAGCCTAAAAAGGTCATTAGGTCCGGAAAAGGGGGGTCTAGGCGGCAAATATTGGTCAGAAACCCTTAGAAAGTATGCGGGGCTAAAAAGGGGGCGGATGGGGGGGGGGGGGGCGGAGCAGACCCCTTGGACCCCCCCCCCCGGTTCTGCTTCTGGTTTGTGCAGAAACCTGTAGAATATGACAAGAGAAAAGTGTTGAAACTGAATATGATATCATACAGAACAGATCTATATATATATTCAAATTTGAGAATAATAAATATGAAGAATATATCAGATCCAATGAACAGATAATGCTTGCCTCTGCTCTCACATACAGCACCCCGGCCGTGGCTTTTGAAACACGTCCCTGCCATCATCACTTTCTGCTGTGTGTCCAGATAAGCACAGTTCGATGAGTCGAGCCAGGGCCACTTTCTCTCGACAAAATATTTTGCTAAAAAGTATACATATTCTTGTTCACTAATTCTTGTTACAAATGCTAACTATTCAAGACGTTATATCTTGCGTAAACAAAAGACTATTGTTTCAATTTATCTTTGTTGGGAAAATCTTTATATTCTTTGTCTTTTATGTAATGTACTTAATAAAGCAGGAAAAAGCCATTGGATTTAACTCAAATTTCTTTGGATTTTTTAACTTTTTTATGGCTATGACTTTTTTTCTATGATTGTTTATTGTATGATAGATTTTGTATGATTTATTTTTCAATCATTATTAATATTACCAGTTGTACACGTATTCATGAAAGATTGTATATTTTGTGGAATTTTTTTTTCTTATTCAGATGTTTAAATTAATACTTATATTTCTTGTATACCAGGAAGTAGTTATTGATGTGGTTGGTGTGGCTGAATATAGGCGTGGATTAAAATTCAATATAAAAGCTCACGAGCTGGTTTACAATCGAGCCATGCAAACGTCTTCAGCTTCCGTTTTTTCAGACCTAACCACGTGGCATTTATTCTCTGGGAAACCATTTCCTTGACGACAGCCTCGTATTCGTGTGTGTTTCTGACCACCGGAAGTTGAGCGTCTTTGTAGGAAGAATGGCACCAACTTGACGCCCTGGTCCAAGTGCTGCAGGGATAAACCTTGACGCCATTTATAGGGTTGTCTCTTTGTGGATATCCTACACCCGGAACTTCCAAATAACCTAAAATAAAACCCAATACACATTAATTCACACTAATTTACTCCAACAGCTAAAGCCGGATAACTTGTTGCAACCACTATTGTAATAACGTTCACTATTGTAATAATTATTATAATAGTGGTTGGTAAGGGCCAGTTTTTGCCAACCACTATTGTAATAACGGCCACTATTGTAATAATTATTACAATAGTGGTTGCAAATGCAACCACTATTGTAATAATTTTTTATTACAATAGTGGTTGATGTTGCAGGCGGAAAATTTTCCTAGATTTGTCGAGATTCTTCCAAACAAATGACATTTCCGGAAAAAAACACACAATTCATACTTTGTCTCCCCAAAAACGCATCAGTTTGTATTTCATATATTATTACACTAGTGAACTTTATTACATTAGTGACCGTGTCGAGAAACCACTATTGTAATAACGGTCACTATTGTGATAAAAACTAGAGGTCACCTTTATTTCACCACTGAAGAAATAATTCTATCGTCGTTCATCTTGAAATGCCACCGTTGTTTTAAATTTGAGTTCAGTTCTAAAATGCTGCAGAATTGTAGTATTCCAAACTTTATAATCAACTCTTACATCATTAATTATAGCAATTACGAAATTTATTACAATAGTGAACGTTATTACAATAGTGACCGTGTCGAGCTACCACTATTGTAATAACGGTCTCTATTGTAAGAAAAAAAGCCGCCAATTTTTATCTCAAAACTGAAGAATATTTCCCTCATAGTTCATCTTGAAATGCCACCATCTTTTCAAATTTGTGTTTAAGTGTGATTTGCTGGGGAATTAAAGTACTCTAAACGTTGTAATCCATCCTTACTTAGTTAATTTTACCTATAACGAAATTTATTACAATAGTGAACGTTATTACAATAGTGACCGTGTCGAGCAACCACTATTGTAATAACGGTCACTATTGTAATAAAAATAGCCGCCACATTTATCTCCCAACTGAAGAAATAATTTCCCTCGTAGTTCATCTTGAAATGCCACCATCTTTTCATATTTGTGTTGAAGTGTAAAATGCTTGGGAATTATAGTATTCCAAACGTTGTAATCAATCCTTACTTAATTAATTATACCTATAACGAAATTTATTACAATAGTGAACGTTATTACAATAGTGACCGTGTCGAGCAACCACTATTGTAATAACGGTCACTATTGTAATAAAAAATAGCCGAGATTTTTTATCTCAAAACTGAAGAATATTTTCCTCATAGTTCATCTTGAAACGCCACCATCTTTTCATATTTGTGTTAAAGTGTGATTTGCTGGGGAATTAAAGTATTCTAAACGTTGTAATCCATCCTTACTTAATTAATTTTACCTATAACGAAATTTATTACAATAGTGAACGTTATTACAATAGTGACCGTGTCGAGCAACCACTATTGTAATAACGGTCACTATTGTAATAAAAAATAGCCGCCACTTTTACCTCACAACAGAAGAAATAATTTCCTTCGTAGTTCATATTGAAATACCACCATCTTTTCATATTTGTGTTGAAGTGTAAAATGCTTGGGAATTATAGTATTCCAAACGTTGTAATCCATCCTTACTTAATTAATTATACCTATAACGAAATTTATTACAATAGTGAAAGTTATTACAATAGTGACCGTGTCGAGCAACCACTATTGTAATAACGGTCACTATTGTAATAAAAAATAACAGCCACGTTTATCTCACGACTGAAGAAATAATTTTTACTTACCGTATATCTTGAAATTCCACTTATATTTCATATTTGTGCAAAATATTTCTTGCACCATGGACTCCATACATTATAACTCTATGTAAAAACACCTCTCTACCCGTTCCCTCTCACCACGTGACGAAGAATCCTGTGCGTCTTGAAAGCTCGGATTAAAAAATAAGTTAGTCCATAGAATTTATTTATTTTTTTCACACACACACATAAATATATATATATATATATATATATATATATATATATAGAGAGAGAGAGAGAGAGAGAGAGAGACGCATTGCTCTACTCATAAAATTTGCCGCAACTGCATGAATACCTTGCAATGGTCACCCATATTATGACGTCATGTCACTGGTCGCTCGGTACAAAATGCGGTCCCTCCGTGGGACAGACTTTGATATGGATAGGGGCTGGGATTGGAAAATGTCGGGTCATCAATATAATTAACATATGTACAGAGCTGATTGTATATGTCATAAGACTGGTAACGATGTTTTTATGGGGTATTTTTAAAAGGTTGAATTAACGCTTGAATTTAGAAGCTTGAATTAGAAATTATACCATAATTATAATTAACATATGTATAATGAAGCAAATATAAGGGTTATTTATTGTAAATTAATACATTTTGGGAATACCAACGCCGTAAAACTTAACCAATTTACTAGAAATGTATGTCTTCCGCTATATAATGTCGTTCATGACGTTGTATATGTCGTCAAGAAAACTAGACCATTCAAACACATATTTACATGTTTATACGCCTCATAAAGAAGGGTAAAACAGGGAAAGTGTTTCATATTATTGTATCCCTAGACAAAGTGGGGATACTTTGGCTTAGGCACGGTCGCGCCGCCACCGCCTTCGCCGCCGCCGCAGAGATTTCTTTCAAGCGAGATAAAAATATTTCCCGGATCTTTACCAAACTTGACATGTGCATAGATATGGCTGAAAAGACGGAGCCTATTCAAAATGGGGTCATGACCTTTACTAGGAGAGTGACCTTGACCTTGAACAGGTCCATTTTGCTGGGAAAATTACACTCATTCTTAAATATCAAGACATCTTGCATGGATTGCTCCAAAAATCAAGTTGACCGAAGATCTTGAATAGTGTGGTCATATACCGGAAACTTGTAGCGCCACCTATTATCCTTTTCTTGTTTTCGTGCCGTATAATATCCCTATCAGTGCTACTTGACAGTACTGTAAGGATTATAAGTCAAAAATAAATGGACAGATTTCTATTATATTATATATATATACATAGATATGGGTTATGGGATGATGTATCTTTAAAATGGGGTCATGACCTTTCCTATGAGAGTGGCTTTGACCTTGAGTATTGCCATATATGGCGACAATCACATAAAATCATAAATATCTCGATATGTGATGCATGGAATGGTCCAAAAATCAAGTTGACCGAAGATTTTGGATAGTTTTATCTTCTATGGAAGATTATTGGCGCCATCTTCTGTCCTTTTCTTGTTTTCGTGCCGTTTAATATCCCATCAATGCCACTTTGCAGTACTGTAAGCATTAAAAGTAAAAAAAAAAAAAAACTAATGGCATATTGGAATGAAATTGTTCATGTTCATTGACCTGGGATTCCTCCATCTTATATTCAAGACTGGTGGCGCCATCTGCAATTGTTTTCGTGTGGCGTACATCCATACATATGCTTTAGGTGAAAATTGCTCATATCTCAGGAGTGGTTCAATGTGTTGGTCTGCAATTTGGCATGTACATCTATTTTGGAGAGTTTTCTCATCAACAAGACAGGTGACGCCACCTACCGTGCCCTTTTAAAGGTAAACATTAATTTAAAAAATCGTAAATAAACATATAACACAATTATGGTCATAGCGAATCCCGTACACAGTACACTGCAAAAAATGCAGACATGTCTAATGTTTTGTACAATACACCAGTGTTATATTGAATACCCACGTGTTTAAAACGTCTGTGTTTATGCAGAAAACACTGTTGTCTACTGATAGACACAAGACGTGCTTTTACCAAGATGTTTAAGGTCCCTTTAAAGTGGTATAATTCTGTCAAAATAAATCTCAATAAATTGTAATAGTTTCAAATTTGTGTAAATGAACTTAAAAAAAAATATTTAATATACATACACGTATTTCAAGCATTATTGTCAGGGGTCAGTACTGATTTTGGCCATATATGTTTGCAGTTAAATAATTTATCGGGGAGTCGAGGTATAATAGGTCTTATAATGCCCTTCCGTTTATTCATTAATTCATCAGCCCCTATAACATGAGCAGTAAAAACATCCGGGTGTTTATAAGCGGCTCGATATAAACATCTGGAAACCAAAGTGTTTTCATGGTTGACAAGGGTCCAGTGCTAGATGAGATCAGGTGATACTGTGAGGCAAGCTGCTGATAAATGCGCGGTTGATTTTAAATGACCAACATATGTTGCTTCAAACTAGTATGTATATAGACATCCAAACATCCAGTGCACTCGAGTTGTATCTAATGTCATTTAGAATGTCACCATGTGAACACATATACGTCTTTATTTATCCTAACAATTATTATATGATTATATTTATATTATCTTTATAGTACAACAAATTACTTTTATTTGTTACTTTATCACTCCCATATGACAGACATTGTAAATGTGAACATTGCCGCCAGGTTGGTTTCAACCTTGTTTTGTTTAACTACAAATTGCAATCTGGTACGCTTGGCAATTGTACCAGTACAGATCGCAGTTAGGGACTTTTACTTGTACAAATCCCAATCGCAATCTGTACTATCATACCAGATTGCCATATGTACCATAACATATATATATATATATATATATATATATATATATATATATATATATTATAAATACTAATATTTTTATTACAATTAGAACTATTGTGCAAGATAAATAAATAAAAATATATTATTATATATATGCTGTGTAGCGTTATTGATATATAATATATTAATTACTGCATTTGCAATGCGTACATGTTTCACAGACACCTCAGCCGTCTTATAAGTTATGGAGTTAAAGTTTTCTTGGATGTCTCCTGGCAAACTCCGATATTTCATCCTTAGGATGTAACTCAATGTGTCTGCATGTGAACTGACATCAGTGCCATGCAAGCACAGGAATTTTATGATAAGACAAAGTGAAATCTCGGGATAACTGGTATTACCGAAGGGAGGACCGGGGGTTGGGGCGTGGCCCTGTGGGCCTACTATGCTACGCCCACTATGACAGGGTTATTAATATCACCTGCCACCTCCATAGAAATGGTCAGCGTCCGTTCGTCGTGCCGTCCGTCCGTCACAGATAAGATGTTAACGAAAAAACTCAAAAAGAATATTAAGTACAGCCATCAAACATGCAGCATTGATGCATCTGAACAAGGGTTAAGACATGGATGACCTTGACACATTTTTAAGATCAGTGTCGATAATGCTAAAATGATGTAAACACAATAGCATGAAAAGATCTTCAGGTACAGTCACCAAATATCTAGCTATGATGCACCTAATCAATGGCTAAGTCAAGTTCGAACTTAGGTGACTTTGGCCCATTTTTCAAGGTCACAGCGGCGATAATACTGAAATGATTTTATCGCAAAAACTCAAAAGATTTTCAGTTACAGCCCCCAAACTTGCAACATTGATTTGCCTTATTAAATAATTGTTACGCAATAATTCGAAAAAAAAATGAAGCACAGTCACCAAAGTTGCAGCATTTACCTTCCTCATGAGGGCTAGGTCATGTTCGAATATGGATGATGTTGATGCAGTTTTCAAACTCACAGTAAACTAAGTGGGTGACATTGACCCATCTTAAATTTAATATAGGTGTTCAAATTTTTCAAGGTATATCCACAACAGGCAGGGGAGATACTAGATCTGTTCCACAGATCAACTTTTCCCTTGTATATTCTTGGTTGACCTAGTTTGTTTGAATTCTACGACTGCTCAAGCTATTTTCTTAGCTAATGAACACATTTCTCCCTTTTTCATGTCGCAGTGGATTCGATCCTCTTAAGAATCTAATTACAGGTCCCATAACATCTGTCCTCATTAACTTCAGAAACTGACACGGAAATTTCCCAGCGAGATAGATTTATATATTGTATGTCTTATGGGGGTTTAATTTTTCCTCCAGCAGCTCCCCATATCAGGCGAATCTATTGAGTCTCCTCAGTCCATTAGGATTGGCTGGATTCTTCGTTTATTCCCTGATTCGATAAAAGATTTCTAAATTACTTACAATATATTTACATTCTATTACAACATAATACGCATTTCTCGCATTCAATACTGCCGTGTGAGTAAGTTCTCAGGACATTTTTTTAGTTAAACATTTAATTACCTTTTAGAATTGCATTTCACTAACAACGAATGTACTTTCCATTAACTTTTTTTAACTACTCACTTATAAAGAATAATGAGGATAAGATAACACTGCGTTAATCCAGTGTTTTATTATACTGATATAGATAGCGAGATAAAGTTGGCTCAGCGTGGTGAATAAAAAATGAAAATCCCAGACCACAAAATTATAAAAGAACTCCAATTTTAACATTAAAATTGGACGAACTATAAGCCTTTAATATTGCAATAATTGTTACTGTTGTAATAAATGTCGTTTGTGGCATAAATAAACACGTATGAGAGGATTGTAAATGTATTCTGAATAAAAAAGATCCCTAACCTTTTACATTTATGAATTTCGTTAAATTCGTTAAATTCGGAAAAATTATTTCTTCAGTGGTGAGATAAAAGTGGCGGCTATTTTTTATTACAATAGTGACCGTTATTACAATAGTGGTTGCTCAACACGGTCACTTTTGGGGAGAGTATGAATTGTGTTGTTTTTTTTTCGGAAATGTCATTTGTTTGGAATAATCTCGACAAACCTAGGAAAATTTTCCGCCTGCAACATCAACCACTATTGTAATAAAAAATTATTACAATAGTGGTTGCATTTGTAACCACTAATGTAATAATGTAATAATTATTACAATAGTAAACGTTATTACAATAGTGGTTGGCAAAAACTGGCCCTTACCAACCACTATTGTAATAATTATTACAATAGTGAACGTTATTACAATAGTGGTTGCAACATAACTTCTTGTACTATACTGGCTCAAAGGTTTCATTTGAGGCTTAAAACAAATGTTAATATACGCGCATTCGTAAAAAAAAACAGTTGTGTCCATATGAGAAAATGTGGAAAATTGCAAAAGTTTCAACATTTACAGCCTACACATGACCTGACCGGCTTCTGTGGCTCTATGGTAGAGCACAAGAGTTACAGCCGGGAGGTCGTGAGTTCAAATCTCAACTGAGGCGGTGAGGTTTTCACGGTCGAACCCCACCTAGGGTGAGCACTCTGCAGGCTTCATGGGAAGGCTGTGCCCCGCAGCCGTGTATCACTCACAAAAGAGTGCGTCTTTGGGGGGTTCCTCGGTGTTATGACCCAGCTTGGGAATGATTATACACCCATGATCCGCAGGTGCGGTAGACACCGCGCCTCGCTGATACCTGGATGCAAATATACACTGACAGGAAACGTGCTTGTGGCACTGTTTCTAAAGGTATGGCTCTGTGTGTTTACATAAATGACGTCACCACTATGGTGAGGCCCGATGTGAGGTTACATATTTATGTCAGTTTATCATGCCTTAAACATAGGGTCATTGCTGTCCATTGACATGGAATATTGTAATCTTTATGTAATGATACATCACCAATAATCTGGCTCATGTCTTATGTATTAATGTTTCGAGGAAACACTTTACAACCTCTAAGAAACCTCCTATTCAGTTAATATGTACATAATGTGTACATGATTAAACTCTCTGTTGAGGTGACACCTGACCAACATGACAGTTACTGACTCACCTGACAGTATGAATATAATCACCGAAATGTATACAACAGCTGATCCTGCCCACATTTCAACGAAATGTTTTTAGCTGTGACCCTCAGCTCTGAGTGAATCAGTCAGGGCTGTCCACTAATAAGTGTTAAGATTCACTAAAACCTTCACCACTCTGAGCTTTGCGTAAGTGGTCACTTTGTAAGTGGCTATTTGTAATATTTGTACTGCTGCGCATGATCTGACATGTTACATAAAACCGCGCACAAACCCTAAACCCGGATCGTCCCTGGAAGAGGTCTGATAATAACCTTTAGGCCATGTTGCTATGTACACACGTCTTTTTTTGTGTGTGCGTATGACCCGATAAACTTAACACACACAACGTTGTTTGCTCGCTCACGTTTTAGAGCCCTCCGTTCAATAAAATATCATAATCTACTGGCGCAATCGGTGCCTGGGACCTGTCAAATATGTTCTGACAAGTATACAGTACCTTTCAAGTGCATGATTAACAACAAGCTCAACGTCTTAGGTTTGCAAGTGGGACGATTCAGAAGATATCATGGTAGGTGGAGTTGATAAGAAGGTTACACTGAATTATTAGGAAAATACAGATACAGTTCGGAGATACGTGTAAGTAAATTATTTTTCAAGTATTACATCTGTACAGATATATCACTGAAGGTTCTCAGGAAGACAGCTTGCCGCAGAGTTAGGAGAACAGATAAACACCTTCTTGTTGTAACCGAATATTAAGTGACTATTTAAAGGGGATATCTATATGCAATATCAAGGTTGACTGAATGCTGTATATGTAATGCATTTACTGGTTTTAATGTCAACGATCTGATTTTAATTGTCAATGTATCATACTTGTAGAACAGTCAGTAAAGACACTGAGGATGACTTGGCGCTTCGTGTGGCTTCTTCTGATTTCCCTGTCTTTCACATATACAGGTACGTCAGTCATTCTTATTGTGTTGTTAGTACGTAACAATTCAGGTATACGGAAGCATACAGGTAGATACAAAGATGGTGAGCTTTAATGTTAGAAATAAAGAACAACTCGGTTAAAATGACCGCTCTCATTCCTATTGGATGGAAGCTTTATCACAGTTATCATGTTATCGGGATGGTTGTGTTGTGTATTATGGAATGTCGACTTATCGGGATGGTTGGTTTTTATGGACTGTCTTGATGTCGGGATGGTTGTGTATTATGGATTGTCATGTTATTTGGATGGTTGTGTATTATGGATTGTCTTGATATCGGAGTGTCTTGTTATTGGGATGGTTGTGTACTATTGATTGTCTTGTTATCGAGGTCGTTGTGTATACTGTCGTGTTATCGGGATGGCAGTACATTATGCATTTTTATGTCGTCGATTCTCCGTGTTATTGAGAATGACATGTTGCTGTGGATAAGCTGGTCATATCATGGGAATGCTTATGCCCTTATGGTAAAGGTCTATAGGTATTTTACACCCTGGCTCCTGGCTCATCAGGTCCGAGCTTATCCTGGTCTTTGTAGCGTGAGGCGACGTAGGAGTTAAACTCCTTATGGATGGGACGCTGGTCCATCGCAGGTTGCCTTCCCAGGTGGTAAAAGGCACACTTGCGGTTGTGATCTTGCCCAAGGGTCTTGGCATGGTTGGGGTCTGACCCAATTTCAAACTCACGTTCTCTCGGTTTTGAATCCGGCACCTTAACTATTTCAACACCACAGTTTAAATTTAGGTTAAACTTATTATTCGAGTTGCCATTGTATTTGCCACTGTCATTATTGGAAGCTGACCTGTCCCATTGGTCTCTTCATTTTAAGACAACCGGAAGGTGGTGTTTGAGGGCAGCAGGGATGTCACGTGGGGCCGTTGCCGGGATATGGGCGGGGCGTTTCCCAGGCTCTCTGTCTTCAATGACCTACGGGAGGTTGGTGATGTCATGAAGAAAAGAAACCTTTCGTCTGTCTGGACGGGACTTCGGCGGCAGAGGCTCACAAAGTGGACTTGGATAAATAATGTGACTGGTAAGCTTTTTCAGATCATGCAGCCCTTCATGTGGCTCTTTGGCATTTCGTTTACGGTCAACATTTTCCTATATGGACTACGCACGTGTATCTCTTATATGTGCCCTGAACTGAGGCCCATACAAAAAGAATATATGTATATATATATATATATATATATATATATATATATATATATATATAATGAATTATTTTCAAGGAGACAATGGAGGTAGGTTACATATATGAGAAAATGACGACCTGGATACGCGAATACGTAATCACCCTCTGTTTTTCACTATGAAATAATCTGTCCCAAAATTTTTAATTATAAGGAAGAGAACTTCACTTAATTCCAAGCACGGCATAATGGAAATTCAGGAAATATCTTCATTCTTGGGCAACACTATATCTATCTAGAAAGCGATCAAACAACACATCCGCATCCAGACCGCCTCAGAATTAATCAGCCAATCTCACAAAATTTACTGAAATTCATTGAGCACAATAGGTAATATTGATTATTTACATCATTTGAAACAACTGCCTATTATACATGCTTCCTCAAAACTCAGTCAAAATCATTTAGGCCGTTTTGAGTTTGTATTAAATGAAATAAAGATATTGATTTTTCATCGTTTTGAACAGGCTATGACTGACTAATGACGAATTTACAAGCTGTGACGTTACTGCGAGGTTTGGGGTGGGGTGTTCTTAGTCAGATTACCTCCAAAGTTTAATGGATTGATCATGGGTGGTATCCGACTCTGAACAGAACATCAGCATCTGATCTGAGCTTTTTTAAATTTGCACACAATAACCAAGGGAAAAAATCAAAATACCTCTCGCCACATGACTGAGGTACAATGGGCATGTATACTAGTATCTAACATATTAAGACCAAATAATTTGATTTTCTACAGATTCGCTAGAGGGCGCTACTTTCTCGACTAACTGCGCTTTGCTCAACGCAACCTCTGGTGTTACACAGCCAGCGGACTGCGCCTCAAGAGATCATGGCCACCTATGTCAGCAAGTTGGTAGGTTACTAGAACGATTTGTTATTCATGGCGAAGGGGAGGGAACTTTTCTGGAGGAACTAGCTGAAAAAAAACCCTTGATAGACCTAAAATCATGTCCTCAATACCTAAGATCTTATTGAAAACTTAATCGTCAAAGTAAAATGAAATCGGCAGCAGACATTTTAAGCAGCTGTAAAGTTACCGATTCTAGGCGCGTTACTTTGTCTGGCAATATGGATAATTGCTAATACAAGTGTTTCTGGAACTAAGACGTAATACGTGATATATAGAGTGATAAATACTAAATATTACAAATGTAGCAAATAAAAAAGAAAGTTTAACAAATGTATAACATATCGAACATTAGAATCCGGTAGGCGTGGGTTGATTCAAAGTCTCGCGGCGTAAGGTGCGAATAACAAAATGTATATACCGTGCTGATATTTACCGTGAAATTCAAAAGTTCCTGGACTCGTTTTATATTTCGTGTATAGCAGATACATTATATTGCAGGTTGTCGTGACTGCTCTAGGTTCGGGTCACTCGCTAACGTTTGTAGGAAGATCGGGACTAGCTGTTTCATCTACCACTGTGACGGACACTCCTGGGACGGGGCGCGGGCCTCGTGTCTGTCGGAGGGACAGATCCTTGCAGATACAGCTGTAAAAGAAGCAGGCACCAGTCTACTTGCAGGAAGTTATAACTGCCAGGGATTTTGGGTAGGACTGCGTAAAGAATACTGGAAGGACAACACCACAAGTAAGTGTTTACACCGTCAATGTTAATCACTGGTTTGGCTCGGGATATATGGCTGTAGAAATGAGGGAGGAAAATGAGCGGTGTGGTTGGATCACATCATATTTATTCTTCACCATTTTCTCTCGTTATACACACTAGCTTATTACCCGTTCTTTTTTGGGACATTATCACAGGTACACATTGGGGTGGGTTTATCATGAGCCGAGTTTGCCTCCTGGATACACAAAGTTTACGTACTTTATGACAGATGGCGCTGCGACATACGTCGCGAAATTGATGCAAATATCATGGAACAAACAAAAATAATACGGGTTCCTCCTCGGAAAACATTTGACACCGTTCCTGATACTTTGAATACTTTGAGCGAGATTGAAAACGAGCATTGCAGAGGCGCAGCACCAAGGTATTGCGTGACAACGGTTTAGTGCCATCGCCATCAATTATAATAAATATAGTAAAAGGATATGTGAGGATATCTATCCTGTCTTTCAACAGGCTATGATTACTGGTGCTTCGAGTCATTGGCCAGGTGGTATTAAAATCTCCTTCTGTTGGTATGTATTTAGCATATTTTCAACACTGCATGTTTTCAAAATTGCAAAGACATTGCCTCTAATTGCTCGTTTAGGACTGATTTGAAGGGTTATTTGGCTTCACTGCGTTCAGAACAGAAAAAGGGGATATATGTTGAACAAGTAACAAAAAAAAACTATCAGACATAAGAAATTAAAGTTATTCAAATGGGGCCCCAGTGGAGGCTGTTGAAAAGGAGAGCGTATTCACTCCAATGATTCTGTAATTTGGCCAGATATCTTATCCTGATGTTTACCCAGCAAACCGAAATTTATCATGTTTATATTGGTTCAAACGCAAGTGCACCGATGCTGTACTATCCCCTATCGGCAAAACAGTGTATTAAGAATATATTGCCTGATGTCGACTGAGAGAGGGCGCTGCAATCGCCCCTTGGGAAAAATTAAAGTGAAATATCTCGGGATATATATATATATATATATATATATATATTGTTATATATAGTGTTATATATAGTGTATAGAATATTATGCATGATGCTTACTAGCTCTGAAAATGTGTCTGAGAGATGTTTCAATTACCTGCATGATTGGAGTCCGGGTATTATGTGTTCAATCTCAATTGAAGGACTCTTATAATTCGCTCCAGACAGTGAGCGAAACACCTACTTAGTGTCTCTCTGTGTGACCATTTTGTCATGAGAGAAGCTATGGTCATTTTAAAGTACCGTCTTTTTTGCATCCCTGCACATTTTCTTTGTAGCTGTCCCGCGTTCGGTGTCTAGGTGGGGCCGGGGAGAGCCCGCAGAATCCGGCGACTGCGCCATCATAGTCCATGAAGGTGGGGCTTTCATCTGGCGGGCTACCAAGTGTACCGAAAAGCATCACGCTATATGTACCCATTACAAAGGTATTTGCGTTCAGTTTAAAAATAAATTCTTACGATCATATCTACCTGTATACAGGTAATTGTATATTTACATATTCACCCGTCTACAGACCTAGGTCCCAGGCTATATAAACAGAAACTCTGACCTGAAATGCAAAGTGTAATTCGAGGGACTGGGTACCTGAACGATGCCTGAATAAATATACTAACATTATGTATTAGGCAAAATATTGTCGTCGTTATTATAACAAGCATCTGTACTTTTCCAGTGATCCGTTCCACGTCATATCGATCTGATCTGACAACCACGGTATCTGAAACTACGGAACCTGACCGGGACAGTAAAGGTAACACTTGACTGAAAAAAATTCTCCATTTATTTTGAATTAATTGAAATTGAACACTATATAAAATTGAAATCCATTATGTCACATGTTTGCATTATATCAGATTGATATTATTCTATCACTGCCTTTTCAAATTGAACCAGAAGTTGGTGATTGATATATATTTTCCAATCGATCAACGTATGTATGTCAAATTTTCCCACAGTGCTGGGTACCGCGCTGGGTGTTTCCTTAGGTGTTGTTATGCCGGTTGTTGTTGTTGTGATATTTGTATTATATAAGAGGGTGAGTATTATTTGTTTTCAGATTATCGATACTGTAAGCACATTATTGATGCAAACTTTAGTTAACAAATTGTTTTTCTGGTTGCGACTTTCAATGACTGTTTCTTCATATACTAATATATGCGCAGTCTTCTGTGTATGTTTGTATCAAAACACAACCAAAAGCAAAATATTTTTCGATTGTTGGCGGGTATCTATAGTGAATTCTTTTATTACACTTTCAAGAAAATTTTCATTCATTCGAGACATGAAACCAGTTTGTACATTTTTCGTTCTTTTCGTACCTTCAAATGTACCATTTTCAATAAATTGTAAGATAATATGAACATCACAGATCCACATTAAATAACAGAAAGCAATAGGTTTTCGAGCATGTATCAAGATTCTTAATCAGAACATTGCTTAATGACATTGAAAGGGTCGTCTACCTATGATAGAAAAGTGCAGCAGAGAGCAAAAGAGAAGGAAGCAAGGGGATGAAGAGATAACATTTGAAGAAACCATACCCTTGGCCGATAACGTGGAAAATAACGATTCTTCAACTTCACCTTCCAAGGAACTAAGTGACGATGGTAAAATTATGTACACACAATTAACAATGTATTACAAAATTATTCCTGGCAGCCATTTATAATTTATGTTTGTCACTAAAATATGTAAAATAAACCATTAAAGCGTAAGTCTAGACAGACGTTACTGTTTTTTTTTTTTTTTTTTTTTTTTTTTTTTATATATATTGTTAAGCATGGCTGTCTGAGAACCATAAAAAGTTAAACAATTTACCGCAAGGTAGCAGTACCTATTCTACATATAATCATGCACCCGACAACTGTACCAGTCTGCGTGTAAATATAGGCCGCGGATATTTTATTCTCAAGCCTAAGTGTCTACAATTATAATTTCTAGTTTGTGTAGATGCACCGTGGCAGCCGCTCTTCTTTCAAGCGCCTTGTTTTAAAGTTAAGCTGCCAACGAGATCAGGAAGTACCTAGAAATGGTCCTGCGGATGCGTGTATGTTTGGCGAGTTCTAACTTTACTGTAGAAAAAGAAAGTATCCAATTTATACATTTCAGGACTTATTTAACAAATGCCCAAATAGAGCATGATGCCACGGCTACAGACCGATGTTTCTGAAAGGAAAGGGCCTCATAATGATAAAAGACAGATGAATATACGTAGTATAAAAATATAATCAATTTAGGACACGAGATAATCACATGACAAGATGTGCCTCTTTCTTTTTCACAGAGTTAGACAGAGTGAGAAAAGAGCTGGCGGAATACCTTCTTTATTCACACAAGCAGATTGAGCTATGGACCTTTCTAGATGAGGAAGTTAAGATGGACTTTGACGAAATCTTCACCGAAATGACATGGAGCCGACAAGACCGCTCCATTGACCCAATATGTCCTGCTGTACAACATTATACCGCCATTTTCAAACCGGTAGGATAATATTGCCCAGATATGCAGTAATATTTATAATATATTGAGTTTTGAATCTCGGGTGCATCCCTGATGGGTGAAATTGAATTTAAAGCAAGCCGAGATCTTAATTTAAACAAAATAAAAAAGTATCGGTTTCATAAATTTTGTTAGTATCAATACAAAAACTGAGATATCGATACGTTTATGTGCAGTGTATACCAAGAGAAAGGAAATAATTTGGTCTAATGCGTGGTTACAACTTATAACTCTAATTAATTACAGGACAAAGACGGACAGATGCCAAGGAGAGTACTTGTTCATGGCGAAGCTGGTACTGGGAAGACCACTCTGGTGAAGAAAATATTATTAGACTGGAGTCGAGTAACGCTGGGGCGGATTGACCAAAACACAGATTGTGGGAAGGAACTCGGGGAGCTGTGGCAGAAGTTTCAGTATGTTATACCTATTTTCCTAAGAGATATAAGAAAAAATGAAACCCTAGAGCAAGCAGTTAGAAAACAGGTAAATCCATTAATAAAAGATCTATGGTCAGCTATTTCAAAAGACTGGAAACAGACTCTGTTGATCCTCGAAGGTTACGATGAGTTCTGGGAGGACGAGTGTAAGGAAATTGTAGAGATCGTGAAGGGATATCGATATCCGGGCGTGAATATTATCATCACATGCCGGGCGCCGTATTCCTGTCATCTACACGGCGATAGGGGTAAGGCGGACCTGAAGATAGATTTGCTCGGATTTTCTCAAGAAAGCGTGGAGACTTATGTGAAGAAGTTTTTTCGAAAAAAACCTGGCGCAGAGGCTAAAATTTCGGGGCTGCTTGAGAAGATAAGTCCGAAAGTAAAGATTCCAGGACACAAGACGACAAGTCAGGCAACTCCAGAGGAAGAGAAAGACAATAAACTGAACGAGACACATAGGAGTTCGGACGCTGACATAGAAAGATGTTTACAAAAGGAAGAAGAAAATGACCTGAGTCAGATGAGTCGGATCCCCGCCATATTGCTGCTGATGTGCGTGTTGTGGGAAAAAAAGGAGGAACTCTCTGACACCGTCACAGGATTCTACAAAGACTTTGTTAGGTACATGTGTGCACGATACGGCAAAAAATATTCCATACTTGACGTGGATTTGAATACCGAAAATATATACAACACTTTTATGAAGGAATTGTTGGATATAGGTAAATTTGCACTCAATGGGCTGAAGAAACAAAAGCTTAATCTAACCTTTTCCATTAAGCAAGTGAGAAAGGAAATTAGGGAAAATGTCGCCTTTCGATTGGGCTTCTTTGTAAAAGATTATAAGTCCACAGATACACAGTACGTCAGATTTCATCACCGCACCATTCAAGAGTTCTTTACAGCGTTTTACATAGTACAGAGCAAAGACAAGGAAGCCTTGGACGTATTAACAACTTTCTGTTCTTCACAGGAACGTCTGCAGGAAGCCAGGATGATAATCACCTTCGTAGCCGGATTAGGTGGAGAAAACATGCGAGAATATGTTGTGAAAACAATCAGAGGATGGAAAACAGAGTCAGTGAAAGAGAGAGTGGATTTTCTGTTGACGTGGATGGATGAAAATAAAGAGGCGTCGGTATCGCTCCCTCCAGTGATCGACATAGAGATCACACCTGCCCATCAAGCAAGTACATATACCAGATTCTTCAAGATGCCGGCTGAAAAGGTCACAAATCTCACATTAAATTGCAGTCAGCTAAAGGGCATTAACTACATAAGATTCCTGAAGGCGTCAAATCTAAGGGAGCTCCATGTTTATCGGGTCATGCTTCCATCATTAGGCTTCGAAGGATACGGCGACATGCCGGACGAATTACACTCGCTTCTTCCAAGTTTTTCGCAGCTGAAGCAGTTTACCATCAACAACTTTCAAGCAGGAACAGAATCAGAAGGCTTATATCGTTTGCTGAAAAATATTGATGAAGTCACCAAACTCCGGTCAATGCAATGTCGCTCGTGCTTGCTATCCCTTGAAACAGTTGCCCATATAGCTGGTGCGGTAACTAGCCTTCCGAAATTCCAAGAATTAGTTCTTGCCGAGTGTGGATGTTCTTCGTCAGAAACATGGAAGACTTTTTCAGAGAAGTTGAAGGGTCAAGTTAATATTCAAGTGTTAAATCTGAGTGGAAATAATGCTAAACAGGACTGTGTCAAAAGCATGGCCACTTTGGTGGAGTCACTCTCGAAACTAAAAGAACTGAGAATGTTTGATAATCAAGATGAACACCCAGAGCCTCAAAATGAATTTTTGTCTTCTATAGCAAGGCTACCAGCTCTCGGAATATTAGACGTCGGCAGGGACAGTCTACACCAGCAGAGTCTGGAGTACTTTGGTAAAAACTTATCAAGGTTCAAAGCATTGGAGGAGCTGTATTTAGTGAGCTGCGGTTGTGATGACGGCAACACCTGGAACAAGTTTATTAATTGCTTGCCATCTGCCCGTAAGGTCAAGGTCTTAGACTTCAGTGACAACAAAATAGGAAAAGAAAGTGTGATCACGATTGCCGGAGTCCTTCCTAAATTGCGAAAGCTGCACACACTAGAACTGAACGGATGTGAAATTGTAAATAGTGAGCTGGTTTTGAATCTGATTCAGTCTGTCTCTGAATGCCCTTCTCTAAAAAAACTGGGTCTTTCCGAGAACGGTCTCGGCGACGACATCGTCAGGGTTACAAAGATGACTGACAAGCTTACGAAGTTGGAGCAACTGTCCTTCAAAGACAACGAATTCTCTAGAGAAACGAGCGAAAAATTAGAGCGGATGATATTGAAAACGTGTCCAGACCTGAAAATAGAAGTAACTCACATCAGATAGAGTACACCAGGAACATTAACTGACATTCACGGACTCCACAGGATACACTTTAATGGTTAAATCTATCTCAGATTCCAGGAAGAATACCGTCATGTTTAAACTTACCTCATTTACCAGACAGAGAAAATGTTGACATTTGACTGTAGTTTAAGTACTGGACTTACCAGGACAACAGCCTTGTACATTGCTCAATGGTTTCATTCTTACCACTGTGGGATCTGGTGTGCACCTGATGTTCCGTAGACCGCCTGGTTTTTAAATATCTTTACCTTGTACTTAGCATTTTCTGTCCATACATATGATTTATTGTGACTGAGTTTAATTTAGATTATACATTAAATGAATCGCCTGGCTTGATACCTTTTTTACAATGTTGTGTCGTTTATCCGCCTTATTAAAATGATTTATTTTGCATAGAAAAGGTATTTGTGTCATACATACTAATGCATTTGGGTATGGGTGACTGTGGTTGAGTGTGTAGATGGGGAATAGTGCAATTGTTGTAGAAAACTATCTTTTCTTTCATATTGACATCTTGTAATTTAACATTTAGTATTATTGAGGCAGGGACTATAATATTATGGAGTTTAACCGTTTACAGTATTATCTCTTGTTTTCAGGTCAGCGTGGACTCCCTAAGTTTAAGGATAGAATAATGTTGTAACCTAAAAATATTCAAGAAATATATAAAGAGCCTAGTTCCAGGGAATGGGTACGATTATAACATTATTACGTTGTGTATTATTCACGACTAAAAATATAAACCATATATACAGAACATGAATCCACAGGAAAGTCGATACTGTGTATTATGTTCTATCTCACTGTACAACGAATCAGTATGGCTATTCATCTCTCTCTCTCTCTCTCTCTCTCTCTCTCTCTCTCTTTATATATATATATATATATATATATATATATATATATGTACAGTAAAACCTCGGAATTACGACCCATAAAGGGACTACGATAAAGTGGTCGCACTTCCGAGGTGGTTGACTAAGTGAGGTGTGACTATTAAGTGTCTTACAACAGCTCGGCCGTACGTTGAGCTCGTGCCACAATATATAATTTTGAATTACTGAAAATGTTTTCTACCTATATCTACATAATAAGACAGGAAATTTACACTTAACGTTTTGTTTAATTTTATTTATGAATACTAAAAAAAAGGAAGAAGTGAACATTCATAAGCCAATTAAAAATTCTAAATAGTTAGCCTTATGGTTTGTTAAATATGAACCAATCACAAATCTTTAATGAATAGCGAGTTAATCAAAGCTAGAGGCCTATACATCATAGATATTATTGACGGCGGGCCTCATAAAAATATTTAAAGAAAAAAAAACGTACCGCAAATTTTCATGGCCTAGTGTGGCCACCTTGAACTATGCCCTGCATTTATCAAAGCCCTTTAGTAATAAGTGATGTAATGCATTGGTTAGCGATGGACCTTACGCTACGCAACATATCTATTACACACATATCTTTTACAATTATAACTTCAAGGCACTCTTATAATGAATCAATAAATCAGTTATAATAACGTTTAAATTACGTATATATGTGTCGAAGAACACGGTGTTCGTCAATAAAATGTAATATACAAGTCTGCAGTTGGAAAGTGATACCAAGATGTCACCCCAAACTTAATACGCTTTCAAGCCAATAACTGTCAGCAGGTTATGGCATGCCTACGACTCATAATGCGACGCGGTTGTGACCTTCTAATACTTAAAAAAAGAATTTGCTTCACCTTTGTCCTCAGTGTTCTCCGTAACCACGCTGCGTATGACGCTGTGCCATACCTCATTTTAAAAGTTATTATACGCGCAGTGACACAGCCGCTATGATCATCAATAATTTTTCATTTACACAAAATATTAAGTTATTTTCCTTGCTCTCCTCATTACAGGGGGGGAGGGGGGAGTACCATATATCAAAAACAGCCGAACTTCCTTCGACAAAGACCGGAATGCGACCTTTTTGTTATTCATAAACATTGATCTCAAGCTCGGGACTATAGTTCTATTGTGCATACATGTATGTTCACAGGCCCGTTTGGGATTGTCAACATATCGAAAAACTCACTTGCGTAAAATAGATCCTTGTAGACTGGAGCAAAATAGAATTAGCCATTGACAGACAGCAAAAATCCAAGACGCAAAAAAAATAACTTTTTTATCTAGATTTAAGTATATTTAGTGCCGGTGTTCATAAGGGATGTGAGAGAAACTGATGTAAATTCTGCATCTGAGAAAAGAGATGTGTGGACCAATTGGCCAATTTCCTCCCAAGGCTGTCAATGTTACACACACTAGATCTGAATGGATGAAACATATTGCGCTTGCTGACACAGTTTTGAAGCTGATACAATGTATTCCCAAATGCCCTTCTCTGCGGCGGCTGGGCCTATCTGATAACAGCTTAGGTGATGACCTGCTCAAGATTACAAAGAAAACTGACAAACTGAAGCAGCTGGAGAATTTGTCCCTCAGCAACAACAACTTCTCTACAGACATTAGGAATAAGATTAAGCGGATGCTACAGAAGGCGTGCCCGAACATGGACATTGAAATCGAACCTAAGCCAAGTCATTCATTATAAAAGATCACCTAATCTTAATATGTTTTTAGTAATAGTGCTATGATTGTAATGAGTAACTTTAAGAAGTCAGCAACGAGTGGCACTCTCCAAGAGGAGAACAAAAAAATTGAAACTGATCACTGAATTAGTTTGTTTCTGCGATTGTAGAAGAAACCAATTTTATTTTAACTGGTATGACCTGAAGACATGTAGATAAAGATAACATATAACTTTTACTAAGAGTCACAAATACAGTATACATGGCACCAGACGTTGTTGACATATAAATGACATGAAATGACAAAAGATTAATAAGGACCAAACACAACATTAGGCCTATAATTTACATTATAGGCCTAAATATTGTGCATGCAGGTGTAAATATTCGATAACGTGAGAGTTAAACTAGTAAATAGCTACAAGTCAACATGCCTGCTAGTGTATATAATTGTATTAAGCTTCATTTTATAACTTTACTTATATTATGTTTGCAAGGTAAATGTGTTTGCGGACCAATAAAAGGTTTGTCTCAACAAGCCGTGTTGTCAACAAACATGCTATACAGTGTTAGTGCTGCTATGGTAGAACCCATGGGTATAATGCTGTGGTGAGGGTTGCATTACTACACGGTTCGCGTCATTATACCTCATACTACCATCATGGCCGGTGACGACCTATACTTGTGGCCTTTTCTTCACTGTTACGGACCCAAGAGCCACCAAACTCTCTCCGCATTAATTTTACTGTCCTCTATATATGTTCGTTTCTCACTTTTGTACCATTGCCAAGTCCTGGCTGATTCAATCCTCGCCAACATTTCAGACGTGTGCACTTGCCGCCCTCTTATGTAACAACTAAGAGGACACCCCCCCCCCCCCCCGCGGATCCGCTTCTGAATTACAGCCCAGCTAACAATGTTACCTTGTCACAACGTAGTAACAACGTTGTGGTTTGGTTGTGCTTACGTAGTAATTAATATTACGTAGTTTTTACGTAACAGTGTGAACTATAACTACCAGAAACGTTCTCACAACGTAATAATGTTACGTAGTCCTTGTTACGAAGGTTCCTTGTTAAACATAAATCATGTCACTCACAAGGGGCCGTGACCTTGAGGTAATAAGGCAAATAAAAGCGTCTAGCAGAACAGGGTTGGAGGGGAGACGTTGGGTTAACAATGGTGCTCATGTTGGGGTTCGCTGAACGCCAACATAATTAACCTCCATACAGGATTGAAAAACACCCTGCCGCTCACTACGGCCATATTTAGTGGGTTTAATTTAATAGCACTGGATAACTGGTTTCAGAAAACCATTCTTTTTCCTGCGCATATTATATACGTGTACATGCAAGCGTTTTGGCAAGAGCTTTAGCTATTAGAAGAGCTATATATATATATATATTGGTGTATACAGGAGTAGGTAAAAGGTTTTCAGGAGGTGTGTGAATAGTTCCCTTTAACAGACAGACGACAGACGCCACACCGTGCATGACTTCAGCTCACACCCTGACAGAGCGCGGATAGAACTATGAAATTATAAACAACTTATTTTCTAAACACTATGATGTTGCTTTCATCAAAATTGCTGTTATGCAGTGGAGGTTTGGCTTACATTTATAGACTGATAGATGGCTGATAGATGAATCACAAAAGCTATTTAAAAAAAAGATAAAAAAATAGAATAATATAATATAAATATAAGATAATGATGCCTTAAATGATTTCCGCATAGTTAAATCAATTTACAATGTCGGCTACATGGATGTTGATTAGAACGGCTTATATACAATGTGTCTAAATCGGTACGATTACTTATAGATTGATTGGTCGTCATATAATATATACATTAAAAATAAAATAAAGTATCTTAACATAGCAACGAATAACACTAAATGCATACTATTATAAGTTGCAACCATCGGCCACTATTACCGGCTGTTTGACTTGTAACAATCGACTACAAAACTGATTGCGATTTCACTTTCTTTATTCTATGAATCTGGAGTGACCCTACCCCGGACCCGAGGCCCGGTCCCTCCCCAAAATTCCTTTCAGCCAGCGCGCACTCTCTCTCTCTCTCTCGTCCGTTCAGCATCTCCCGATCAACCCCAAAACACATTATATAATATGCTTTGTCCTGTCAGGGATCACCGAAAATGGTCACTGGAACAGCCCCACGGATAAGTTCTATTAATGCAAAAGGGTTACGTGATCTCTGTATGCATAACATTAATGTTACCTGTGGATACTAAATAACTGATAAATAAATTGACAATCGTCTCAAGTCAACTTGAACAATGAGGCAACACCTGAGTACCACCTTATGCTTTGTTGCGTATAAAATATGATAATATGTATTTTTAAATAATTACTTTATATAGTCCTGACTACGCTATTTTGGAATAAACTGTCTCATGCTTACAGCCTCATGCATGTTGCTAAGATTCATTCAGAAGAACCCAACTCTATCGGTCATCTACACCTGGCCTTGTGTAACTATATACGTCTGCCTAATTTGGAAAGGTCCAGCTCGCTCAGGGGGTATGCCCAACAGCTGACCAAACCAGCCTTCTGGTTTAATAATAATACATACATGATTATATAGCCTATTTTCCACCATAGTGGTCGATGTGAATAGGATCTTATTAAAGAAAATTGCATGCAAGGAATATCTTTGATACAGTATATGCATATGGAAAGTAAGACTAAATAAATTTTAAAACATTAAACAAAGTGTTTAATATATGACTGATCATATACCAAGCATATAACATTATATTAACTCACCATAAATATAATCTATTTGTATAGTGTATAAACATAAAAAAATATTGATTTTGCAACGCAAAGGTGATGCAAGACCTACATTCTAAACGTTATTTGGTTTAGTGTGCATGGTATATAAAAATTAACCCTACTCCTATGGCACAACAGACCGGTAAACATGTATAATAATTAGGTATTAAAAAGATCAATTATATAATCCATATGAAACAATAACAGAAATGTATATTTTAACAAAAAGAGATGGCATGCAAGCTTAGTGTACAATTAAAGTACCGGTAATTATCAAAGTTATACATTAAAAATCGGAAATGAGGTCATAGATCGAATGTTTTCAATATATGACAAAACAAAAAAATTCTGTAGCAGTAAATAAATCTGAAATTATATAAATTGGTTAAAGTGAATATGTATACATACCAAGAGGGTACAATCATGTATCAATTATTATTATTATTATTATTATTATTATGATATAAATAAAGTACGATAACAAAACAATTAATATATTTTTTACTTATGAGAAAAATATAATTTATGGGGAGAAAAATTGTCATCATGTATGTAAAGATGCCGTGTATGTAAAAGGTGGCAATGACCGTTGGTGTGATTGTCGCCCCATACAGAAAGTTTGCACGCTCTGATCTGTAACGTGAGTACGTCACGGCTGGTCGCTTTCTGGGACGGTATTTTACCCCCCCCCCCCCCCCCCTCCCCCCCCCCCCCCAATCATTTTTTACACATGTTATGTTGTTTACTTATCAAAGAAACATGTAGACAAACACTTACAAACACTAAGTGATCTTCCAAAATATATATGTATAAAAAAGAGATTAACAGAGTTGGGGAAAACCTGTGAATATATTTATTACTGCAGCACGATTGTGAAGTACCCATTTGTAAGTTGATGTTATTACTGGGCCTACGTAGTGAATGTTGATCTTGTATCCGTTATCAACAAGGATTAATTGCCACCAGAGACCAGAGGTCGACTAACACATCAGATCGCCATGGCGGAGCAAGTAAGTGCGTCTAGTCACATATAGTTTGTCATAAGGTTTTGTTTTCATCACTTTTATTATTCACAACTTAACGCTACACCATCACAGCTATCATATTTAGGACTGGATCTAATATGTGACCGGTCTGACTTGTATTATCGCCCAAACGCACGTTGAACTTTGTGACCTCTCGCTGCAGGTTGAACACGTTCTCAGTCACCGGTTGACGTTCGAGAAAGGGGTCCAAGTCAGGCGAAAAATGCCCTGATAACCAGGGTCTTCATTTAATATGCTGCACCTTTATGGTATTAAATGAGCATTTTGAGGATTAACCCGTTGAATGGAGCTTTCTTTATATACTACAGAATTACATCTGGGTTTGACTGTAAAGTAATGGAAATATGAATGAATGAACTATGGAAACCGTGCTGCAGCGTACCGCCGGTACCTCATGCACAACGGGTGTCACATAAATTTATTGCTTCCTAACAAAGGCCGATACATTTTATTTTCCTGAGAAATTCCCTTATTTTTCATTTTGCTCATAACTGGAGTCTATTATATTAGAGGAGGAGGGGTCTATAGGGAACCTGGGTTCCCCACCTGAACGGGGTGTGGGGGCAGAGCCCCCACCTTAAGCTAAATTCTCCTGTTCAAATAGTAAATGGTTCCCCATTTAAGCGATAGCTGGCGCTTCAATCGCAGATATAAATGAACAAAAATCGCCACTGCTTGTATCTCGTCTGCACGC
Organism: Sipunculus nudus; assembly: GCA_026874595.1. Taxonomy (NCBI): domain Eukaryota; kingdom Metazoa; phylum Annelida; class Sipuncula; order Golfingiida; family Sipunculidae; genus Sipunculus; species Sipunculus nudus. The sequence goes on along the minus strand of CM049322.1, from coordinate 22,037,430 downwards.
TCAGTCTACAGATCGTAGGTTCGATCCCCGAATCAGGCCACTTCTGATATTTAGTAGTATTTCATGTTAGAATAGTTTATATGAGTGTAGGGACATCTACAGGGAAAAGTAGGAGTTAAAATAGGGAATGAGAAGAGACAGTTGTATTTATATTTTCATGTTCCTCAATAGAAGCGTAGCCAGTGTTCTATAGTGGCTCCAAAATATTTTATTTTTTTTACGTTGTTTGCAGTACAGATATAAAATTATTTATTACAGACAAGAATATATACACAAAAAATGAGCAGTGTTGTACAGCATACATTTGAAATCAGCCCTGAAAAGGAGCATTAAAACATGTACATTCATACCATGGCAACACATTACCATACTGCTTGAAGTTGAACCTTTGTCAAAAAGCTGACTAGAAATAAATGCTGTTATTAGAGTTATTCCAAGAATTAATTTTCTTCTGAGAGTCTCAGCATGTTTGTTCATTAAAAGCATATTTGATTCCTTTTAAAGGTGTACACCCTTACATTCTGTAAACTGAGTGTAACTGACTTCAGAGCTTTACCCTAACACAGATGGAATTTTTTTTAGAACTGGGACTTAACATTACAGCCTTTCAGTTACAGGGCTTGAAATCAACAGATAACCACTTAACCAGGGCAAGGAATAGTCCTAGAAAATGGCAGGCAGCCTGAAATTAACCCTCTTCTTGGCTGACTGTTGGTTCAACATAATTCTTTGCCTTAGGCTTTAACCTTTAAAGTTTAATATTCTTCAGTTAGCCATTTTCTTTATTGAAGAAATGAATCATATTGATAATGACTCTTTATCTTATATTCCCTGTATGTTTATCTGTATAGATGCTAAAGAGATATTATAAAAAACAATCTTTGAACATGTTTGTTGTCTTGTCTAACAAATACAACATGCAACACACACTGTTATGTACAACATACTTTGTGTATGTGACCACTGATTTCAACAGAGCAAGTAAAATTCATACATGTAGGGCATGTTATATCTACTGGTGGATGTTACTTGCATGACTGGGCAAGTACCGGTAATGTCAAAAATAAATGTTAAACCCTGCATTAAGTAAGACAAGTCACTTCTGTGAGTTCTGCATGAAGGGTCTGCAGATACAGTATCAAAGTATGTACAAAAGTATTTAAAAAAAAACTTTTAGCTTTGAGTCCTGAATTTGGCCTATATATAACAAACTAAGTTTCTTTACTTATATTAGTCTATAGCTGGAAGCAGTCAAGATACATTTTGTCTTATCTGAGCGAAGTGATGTCTTACCACTACCAGTGCTAGTTTGAATTCTGGAAAAAAATCACATTTACTGCCTAATTTCCTCCAAAGGAAGGGTATGCATCCATCCCTGTTAGCGTTTATGTCTGTGTTGTTCATGAAATCTAAGAAATTTCAGGGGATTTTGGGAATGGACCCATGAAAAATCAATTAAGTTTTGGTTGAATTCAGTAAACGATCGGGATTCAGGAATGTCACCAAGGAATATGAAAGAAAAATAGACTCACTTTTGCAGGAATAAACCTGGCAATATGGGCCACATAAATGAATGCAAACATGGGTTGGGGAGCATCCCTCATTAGGGACCTCTCACATGGCAGAGGCTTGCATTCTAAGGAATGCATATTTCTAGTTCATATTGTTTACATAAAGAAAACAATGATGGTCCAAAAATAAGGCTCTGTGCTAAAACCACATAGATAATAAACTGTAAAAGCCACTGTTTATAAATCTCCACATTTGTATTAAATTACAGTTTATCAGTACTAGGTATGCCAAAGCATTATAAGTACATAAATCATCCATTTTTATTCATGAAAAAAGAAATTACTAGTCATTTTTAGCTCAGCTGACTATAAGTCATCTGAGCTATAGTCCTGGTTCTTTGTCCGTCGTCCGTCCGGCCGTCCATCCGTTAACAGGGCACGTTTTAAAACTGTTGGACCTACGAATCCAAAATTCTGCATACCATTAGATGTCCCCAAAATCTCCTAGCATACCAAAAATTGGGTCATTAGAACTTCGTTCCTTCGAGATATTAAGGAAAAACCTCCGTTTTCCATAAAAAAAAGCCATTTTTACACTTCAAGGCTGCCTAATATCAAAACCACTGATCTGTTTTTGATCAGATTTAGTATTCATATTCTTCCATACATTTTCTGTGCACATACCAAAAATTAGGTCAGTATTGGGTATTATTTTGAAGTTATAGGCCCAAATATAATGCAATTTTTAAAAAATCAGGAAATATATTTGCTCACTTAACATGAGAATTGCTGAAGCTGGAGACTTTTTTTCTGCATGAAGGGTCTGCAGATACAGTATCAAAGTATGTACAAAAGTATTTAAAAAAAAACTGTTTTAGCTTTGAGTCCTGAATTTGGCCTATATATAACAAACTAAGTTTCTTTACTTATATTAGTCTATAGCTGGAAGCAGTCAAGATACATTTTGTCTTATCTGAGCGAAGTGATGTCTTACCACTACCAGTGCTAGTTTGAATTCTGGAAAAAAATCACATTTACTGCCTAATTTCCTCCAAAGGAAGGGTATGCATCCATCCCTGTTAGCGTTTATGTCTGTGTTGTTCATGAAATCTAAGAAATTTCAGGGGATTTTGGGAATGGACCCATGAAAAATCAATTAAGTTTTGGTTGAATTCAGTAAACGATCGGGATTCAGGAATGTCACCAAGGAATATGAAAGAAAAATACACTCACCTCCCCCCCCCCCCCCCAGCTGGTGCATAAACTAGATGAATGTTATATTTTTCTGTATTTAATTTTATTCTTGGACATGCTACATTTTAGATTTTGTATTGTACCACCAGGGTTACAATGATTGAGGTGCACATTTAATTGTGTCCACAAAGTGATGTATTGCTATGAAAGTGTGGATGTTCATCAGATAAGTAATGCTTTACTTCAGAAGAGTAAAACTTCACCAGATGTGAAATTGACTATTAATTCCAGTAATTAATTATAGCTGAGATTGTAATTAGCATAATGATATTGATTGTCCCTCATTCAGCCAACAGTGTGTATTCTTTATTTGAAAAGATGTTTTTATTTTATCAAATGTACTGAATTTTTTAACTTATTTCAGTGAATAAAATTAAGCATGTACTGAAAACTCCAATGTGCAAAACGTTTTAATAGGATTCAAGGAATAATTTTGTAGATGCCATGTTGTTATATTTAAACTTAAATGCATTATTCCCTTGAAAGTGAAATGAAGGTAGTCCATTCTGTCCACTTGCCTGTCCATCTGCAAATTTTTCATATGCATCACATTATCTCAAAACTTTTACTGTTTTTCTTCATGACAGTCTTGTCAGAGTATTAGTTTGCAATCATATATTGAGAACTTTACTATAACCAAGTAGCAGGGCCCTTTCCTCTTAGCTTCTCATATGCTTATATAAATAAAAAACATTACAATAGAATATTTTTCATATTTTGCATTTGCAAAAATTTCAAACTTAAGCTGGTTGTCGTGACCCATGGGTCCTTTGTTTATATTCTGGATTCTCAACATCATTGTTTGGCTAAAACTGAATAAATACCAGACATGGTGCGAATACTTGGCAAATGTATATGAATATGAATATGTACTCCATTATAAAATTTCTTGCATAAGAATGGGAATTCAGGTAAAAATGAAAGTATTTGAATACCAGTGCAAATACTTTCAAAATGTATTCATGAATGCATTCATGAATATATTCTATAATATTATTTTAATAATCATTTCAGTTATATTTTATTAAAAAAATCATATGATTCTCTTATTATTTTTAATAAAAATTATATTTGGCACAATATTTGTTATTAAATTTGATTAAATAGTTAAACTCTTTATCTTATATGTGCTGCTTATCAGTTATATGGCCAAGTCAAAATCTGTATGACAGTGGCACTCCATTTGTTAATAAAATAAATGAAATCATTCTCTTCCCTGTCTCCAAAGAAACTATCAAAATCGTACATAAGCTTAACACTAACAACTCATAATACAGCTTATATTTATTTCCACACAAAACCAGCATGTGCCTCATTTCAAAATCATATTTTTTATCTTATATAACAGCTGAGCGCCGTGACCCATAGGTCCCTTGTTATTTTTTTATGTTGAAGCCTAGAAGGTAATAAAAAATATGTGAACAAAGCATATTCCTACATGTTTAAAAATGCACTTGCCCAAATCTTCTTTGACCTCCATTAATAAGAAATGCACCATTAGTCCAGTTATTTTATAACATGACACATGACTGATTTTAGCTCAGCTGACTGTAAGTCAACTGAGGTATACATAGGAATGCCACTTTGTCCATTGTCCATCCGACGTCCGGCCGTCTGTTAGCAGGGCACAAATCGTAACTGCTGGTCCTAGAAACTTCTAAGTGGACATCCAGGGAGGTCAATAAAATATCTCTGTGGAAACCTGAAATTAGGTCACTGAGACCTATATGTTCCTAGCTATGGGGCTTGAAAGTACCCCCCAGAATAATCAAAAATTTGATACAAAACCTCCAATATCTTGATAATTAATGCATGGATTGTCATGAATCTTGCCTTGAATATTGACCATGACTAGTTTTGTCAGTTCCTGGAAAGTGGTGGCACCACCTGTATTTTTTTATATTTTCACAAATATTTTTCGATTTTTTTTACTATGAAATAACAACAATAATGTCAGTTTCTCAGCTGTGATTACATCTAGTGTCCCAAAACCTGGTGTGTTTACTGATCACAAGTGGATGCCCTATAGTATTCACCCTGTCTGTCTGTTTGTCTTGCTGTCTGTCTGTCCATCCGTCCATCTACACAAATTTGTTTCCAGATGAAAACTTGAAGTTTGATTGACATATGGATTTCAAACTTGACTTACGTATGGCCTACCACTAAAGCAAGAACATATATGATTTTGGGGTCACAAGGTCAAAGGTCCAGGTCACAGGACTCATTTATTTAAAAAAGGTTATGGCTGCAGTTTAAGCCAAGTTTTTCATCTCAAACTTTCAATCTTGCGTATTTAGCTGACTTGCCAGTCTGGGGAGAGCATAAATAAATTATGGGTCACAAGCTCAAAGGTCAAGGCCACAGGGGCCATCTGTTCACGAATGAGTTTACAGATGATAACTCCAGTTTAGTTTGACATATTAGTTTCAAGCTTAACTTATATATGGCTCACCACTAAAGTAAGAACAGTGTTGATTTTGGGGTCCAATGGTGAAAGGTCAAAGTCACAGGACCCATTTCTTTTAAAAGAATGCATATATGCATTTGAAGCCAAACTTTTCATCGCAAACCCTCCATCTTCAAGATATTGCTAACCTGCCAATAGGGGAAGATTCTGTTTGATTTTGGGGTCATAGGGTCAAAGGTCAAGGTCACAGGGCCCATCCATTTACAAATTAGTTTACGGATAATAATTCTGTTTTGGATAGACAGATTGGCTTCAGACTTGATTTAATAATGACCCACCACTTAAGTAAATTCATTTTGATTTTCAGGGTCAAGAGATCAAAGTTGAAGGTCACAGGAGCCACATCTTTAAAAAGATTGTGGATGCACTGTAAATCAAACTTTTCATTCCAAACTTTCCATCGTTCACAATTGGCTTACTTGACGAAAGTGAGGAAATCTGTTGATTTTGAGGTTACCTGGTCAGAGGTCAGGGTCTTTTTTTTAAAGATTGTTACAATAATCTAAATGCTGCAAGTTCAAGGATAATAAGTTCTAAGATTTTTTGGTCACAAGGTTATTGATCAAGGTTACAGGACTGTCATACTGAAAAATTTCTTTAAAAATATTCTTATAGACGAATTCAGCTGAGCGTCGATTCCCCTGGGTCCCTAGTTAACTGATGAGATAATGTACCTTCTGAAGTTCATTTATACCTAAAATATTTACCAAGTGAATTAAGTTTGGCTTCTAAATCACACAAAAAATCAAGGTAATATAAGGATTGTTCATACTGATTCATTGTACAAGGTTTGATTTTCATGGTGTTCTGTATTTTGTGCCAAGTTTTTCTTAATCTCTGATAAAATAAGAATATTTTATCTACATAATACTTCTTTGGATGTGAATACATAATAATTTTTATGGATTATCCAAGAATGCAACCGGTTTAATTGATTATGAAAGAAAATCATCAATTAAATTGATTAATTGACATGTCACTATCTTTATTTATATACATATATATATGCATGTGTATATATTTTTGTACAGTGTTTGTGTTACGTGTCTGTCATACAGTTCCTGATTACCAAGGGTTCATTTGTGAATGTGAGTTTGGATAAGTGAATTAACTCTGGTTTTTTATCACTGACAGGACGTAACAGCACAGATCGCAGAGCTCAGGCAGAAGTTCGCAGAGAAGTATAAAGGTCAGTGTTTAAGTTGGACAACATATATATATATATATAATATAATATAATATATATATATATATATATATAAAGTAAAACCACTCCTACCGCCTCGGTTTAGTTGGACTTTTTCAAGGTCCCAATTCTTGTTTGCTCTTTATATCAGACCTTATTAATATGCCAACCTCTAAAATGCAACCACTTTATCAAAGTCCTGTTGGAGGTCAAAATTTCGAGGTTTCACTGTATATATGTACCGTAAAATCTCCACTTAAAACCGCGGTTTAATCAAGAAATTCAAAATCTTTAAATCAGGTTGATTTCCTGAAAGCACTGTGCGGTTTATACTAGAAGGGTTTCCTGAATATCTTCCTGACAGACATCGTTTTTGGGCCGGCGAGTGGGCGATAATATTGCAACTTTCGAAGGCCGTTCTTAGCAGCAGTCTTGCTTGCATGGGAGCCGTGTGTAAATGTATTATTTACGATTATTTGTTATTTATAAATTAAAAATATTGCTGATTTGTTTTGTGTGATATATCACTTGTTATAAAATCTTGGTAATTGTCACCAAATAATACGTTTACAACAACCCTGCTGTAACACACAGCGGCCCACTTCGTTGGGCATGATCAAGCTAAATTGAAATAAAAGCCTACTTTAAACCCATTTGCGGCATTATTTAGCAATGATTATTTGTTTAAAACGTAAATGAACATAAAGCTGATATTGTGAAGAGTCGCACAATGGCAGACGATCGTTTTAAAATCAAGTTTGAGTGCCGCCATGTGCTGAAACGTCCCTGTATTCTGCTAAGGATATTTTGAACGGCTGTACGAGGTGGGTGGTAAACAGAACAGCCACCTATTTCGTCCCAGCGTGCCTTGCGCGAACACTGCCTTGACAAAATGGCTCCCCACACGGCAACTTTCTTCAGGAAAAAACTTGCTTACCCCGACTGGCCGATACAATTTTACCTTAAAATTACTCGTTTTCAAGCGTCATGTTTCATATACGTGCGTATCTCGACAAGGTAACTTCAGTTACTTTGAAATTAAGTTAAGTTGCCCAGCGATGCTTTCAAACGCACTAGCAAAATGTGACATGGAGCGATGTCAAGTAACCGGTATGAAAATGATTTGAATCATCTGAGTAATTCCAGAAAATGGAATTTTCATCAAATATTAAGATTTCAAAATATTACTTTTAGAATTAAAATATACAGTGACTTGAAATGGATCAGCAGAATATTTTTTTCCAAAATATAATGACAAAATAGTAGCAAACAAGAATACGGCACGGAATATAAAATCTTTATAAACAGGCAGTGGTTCACCGGCCCTTACGTCTTCCCAAACTTCATGCTTGAGTGACCCTGCAAAAAAGTGTTATGATGTGTTTAAATAAAATGCCAAAGGAATTTTAAAGTGGACAAGAATGGCCGAGTCGCAACCTTCGCGGGTTCATTTCTAGATGATAGCTTGATTGTGTCTTTTGTCAAATCATTCTGTAGCGAAAAATTGGTGCGGTTTTAAAGGGGGGTTCTTAGTATTTGAGCCCCTCGCAGTGTCTCGCCTGGAATTTCGGCAAAGTCTGGTTGCGGTTTTAATCGGAAGTGCGGTTTGAAGTGGAGATTTTACGGTATATACTGTGGTTGGCTTCATTGTTGCTAGGGTTACAAATTTGTGATATTTGCGAATGGGAAATTATTACGAAAATAAACCTTTGGGAATAAGAAGCACTAACAAGTAACATTCTTTGAAACAGTTGTCTTATTGACATCTTTGTACGTTATCTATGCCTTATAAATATAATGACATATGTATATTAACAGATATCTTTTATATTATCCATATGATAAATAAGAATTTCTAAATCTTCAGTGTTCCCTTGTTATTTCTCAAATACAGTAAAGATTGTGTTAGCATACACACTACTTCACACAGGGAAGGATACATTATATGTAGTATATAATATGGTGAGATTGCGAAAATTGAACCCTGGCAAAACACTGGAAAAGTTAGAAACTGCTAATATTAACCCAGTATGAAGCCAACCACAGTATTTATAAATAAATTGCACTCCCTCAACTTAATTATAATCAGTGATACACCTCTGAATCGAATTGTATCCTCCAAAACAAAGTTATGCGAATACTATGTGTTGACTGGGTTCTGCTCCCGCTGCCACGTTTGTTTCCAGAGAACTTCTCTTAGACCCTTGGACCAATCTTTATAAAACCTTGCATAGTTATTTGCTCACCTTTGTAGTTGTGCATAACAAAGACTGGTGGTGCAGTCCTTACTGTGCAGTATGAATCTGGGTATCTTTTTGATAACAGTCCATATCTCAACTTGGATCTCTCTATCTCATACTCCAGACTGGTGGAACCACCTGCCTTTCAGTTTTCATAGTATACATTAATGCTCTTTTCTCAGTAGTGGTTTGATGTCTTGGCCTGAAATTGTGCATGCCCATAGAACTTTGATACCTCCATTTTGTATTCAAAACTAGTGGTGCCATCTGTAAATGTAATTGGTTTTGCATGGCATCCATCCATCTGTTTGCTATGGGTAAAAATTGTTCATATCTGAGGAGTGGATGGACGTATCAGCCTGAAATGTTGGCATGTTTATCCGTCTTGGATAGCTTTGTTGTAGAATAGACAGATGGTGCCACATGCTGTTCTGCTTTTATAGAATACATTAATGCACTTATTCTCAGTAGTGGATTGATGTCTTGGCCTGAAATCTTGCGTGGTGTATCCATCTGTAGATCTGTTTTTAGTGAAAATTGCACATATATGAGGAGTTTTAATTGACATCACTGGTGCCACAAATTTGGAGTCCGGTCATGTCAGGAACATTTAATGCCTTACTTTAGCCATGCCCTGTGATATGGTGGATACACAGTCTTTATCAACTGCCTGTACTCTAGTTATATATTGGCATTTGTCACTCATTAGCTGTCAGCTGAGTGAGTTAGCTGTCCAATTTTATGGAGTATTCTGGGATGTCAAGGCTTTTTTTCATTATATATTCCCCACAGACTTAGTTTTTCCACTTGCCTGTCTACTGCTCCACTTTGCATAGAAACAAAAAATGGCCAGCAACAAATAGAAGTAGAGCTTTGTTATTCCTTTACTTGTAAAAATAAACCATAAAATATTCTCATATGCCTAACTTAAAACATAATCATAATTTATAAATCCTGATGATGAAGTCTGAGAGCCAACTTTACTTTGTCAATATGTCAGCTTGTCAATCATTTTTTTTTGTACAGCAACTCAAAACTTTTTTATTTTCCTTAATTTTCACCCCAAGGAAAACATTGCAGCTATATTAATTTCTACAGATGAATGTATGTTAAAACATTTCAGTCAAACTGACTGCAGTTGAAAATGTAGCCTTCTTGTTGAATCAGGGGACAGGAATTTTCCTCCTACCTGTAGATGATTCTTTGGGCAAATAGACGTAACTCAGTGCCAGCTCTTTTCACTAAAGCCCTGTAACGTCAGTATGGTGAATCCCTGATATTTGCATATTAGGCTGTCACAAAGCTTTTGGAGGACTTACATTTCCTTCTCATATCAGGCAATGACTTTTCAATGTGAATGGCATCATTTTTATGGCAACACAAACTGCAGTCCAAGGGGCTATCAATAGATCCACGGGCCTGGTAACATTTGCAGGGAAAGCAGTCACAGTGTGTATTTTTGAGAAAATATCTGTCAGTGGGAATACAGCCAATTATGCTCTGATGTCACAGGAAAAGACCTTATTTCAGGAGAAGGTGATGTGTGGCGCTGACTGTCCCACAACTGATGGACCTTACCAGTCAATGAAACAGTCAGCCAGAGAGCCAAAATTTAGTTATGTAATTTGTTGTGTACAAGTTTGATGGCTCTGTTATTTTGAAGAATAAAGTTTTATCCATTGCATCGACTGGGCCAGTCTATCCAACCTGCACCATATGTTTAATAGCAGGGTCCAGGGCCTACACCTGCACAGGGAAGTTTCTGAACCACAAAGCCGAGTCTTGTTCCTGTAATTTCAGATGCAATTGACGGAGGAGAGTATGACCAGCGTGACCTTGACCGTCTCCGTGACAGCGACCTCTATGCTAAGTGTATCGTGACAACATCAGGAGGCATGGAGAAAGCTGTGGAACGTGTTGACACTATCTTCAAGTTCAGAAAGAGCTACAATATCCATGGTAAGGGGCATATGTAATACACATCCAGGTATCCCCAGTCCTGCAGTTGTATCCATTGTCAGGGGCCATGATCTGTGTCATCAATAGGCATCAGTGGCAGGGGCCTAGGGGGCCACAGTCTATGTGTCACATGCTGGTATCCATTGGTGAGGGGCCACAGTCTGTTGTCATACATTGGTATCCACTGTTAGGGGCCATGATATGTCTCTTTTTAAATGAGCAACAACTTATGTTTGTATGCAGCAAGCAATGCACCCATTTAGATTTGCCTGAGATTAAATAAAATTAAATCAGAACCTTAAAGTGCTATATGCATAACCAGAAATGAATGAGTTTCAAACCTTTGAATCAATTAACATAAAAATCATACTGTTTGCTTTGCTGCATGGCTATTTATGTGATATGCTGACATATTATTAAATGATCACTTGTTTAACTGGGTCATATAAATGGACTAATAGACGATCATGTCATGGCCTTTATCTTTATGCAGGCTGCTGGCAAATGCCAGTGTAAAAGCGTGTCAAAACAATCAAGAGTTCTGAGGATCTGACAGGGATTTAAACCCAGGATATATCAGCGTTATGGCACTAATCACAGCTTCATCTTAACAAACAAATGCGTACGCTGGCAATAACCCTGATTAAGTAATTTTAATTTAGGTCATGGTTTGTTAACAGTTTTCAACGGGTATTACTGTAAGAGGAAATTTATGATGTAAATCTCAAAGGTTTTAAATATAACAAAATAAGCTGTAAACTAAAGTAATGAATACAAATACATAAATTGATCATATATATTTATATTTTTTTTTGGGGGGGGGGGGGAGTATAGTTATTGATGTAGCATAATGTTTATGATGATAAGAAGAGTGTGAGTTGGATTGTAGTCTAGATCTTAAACTAACTGCATTTCCTGTTCAAAATAGCAGCACTGTTATATTGATTTAAATATCTACTGAATCGTGGAAACTATAGTATACATTGATATTTAAGATGAGTTTTGTAACAAACAACATTTATAACAAAATTTGGTTATAGCCCAGTGAAATGTTATGCATCACAAAAGGTTTTACAATGTGCATGGGTCATACATGACAATCGAATGCCATGATTGACAAATACCAAGTTAAACATTGCAAGATGCTTAACATTTCACTTGGCTGTAACTGATTTGTCCCACATGTCACGCCTCAAGGTCAAAGGTCATTTTGGTCAGCTGGGTTGTTGTAATACTCCCACCCATAATCGAACCCCAACTCAGTCTAGCTTTCGCTTACTGCATATATATATATGGCGTAGTATATATGGATACTTCTGAATAAAAAGGTTAAGAATAACCCAAGAACTTACATTGTTTGCAACAGAAAAAATGCCATAAAATCATATATTGTGTTTTTTCAGTCAAACTTCAGTGACCTTGGTCTCAAATAGGAATGTATACAAATCACCAGGCATTTAGCTAAATATCGTGTTTATGAATGGAAACAGAACTCACAAAAAATGCAATAACCATGCTTGATACTGTCTGTTAATCAGAAACAATGATTTGTGTGGCCCTTGCTCAGAGATTTGGAATATTAGCAGGTGATATACAAGTTTACTCTAGAGACTCCATGCTTGAATTGGCTTGGTGAGAACATTTGGTAGATATTGTTTAAAGCTTATCACCACTGATCAGTGCCTATCATATGATATGTAAAATGAAAAAAAAAAATTGCTTAAGTTTCATTTACATATTCTTCCAATAAAAAAATATATTTACAATTTAACGGAGATTTCATATTGTTATTGTTAAGTGGAATATCTCTCGATATTTCCAAGAATCTTCCAGGGCTCTCACAAGATGTTTGAGTTACCATGATTTACCATCGGTCTCCCCAGTAAGCTACGGATTCCTTATTTAGAAACTGTCATGCGAGAACTTGCATGACAGCCTGGCTGTCATGAAGGTGTATTTAAACATACAGTTAGAACAAAGGAAATACATGGGGAAATATCACATTAACTTTTCTTTTTTTTCTGGAATGAGTTGCTAAAAGGTTGTACACAAAATCTTATATGGGGTCATCCATGCATACAGAACAAACTGTCATGAACTTTTTGTTGTTATGGTTACAGACATAAATGAAGATTCACTAAATCCAGAGCTTCGAAGCCGTGACCCTCTCTACTACAATGGGGTAGACAAGGAAGGCCGCAAAGTTTGTAAGTAGTCTCTGTGTAAACTGAAGGCTGTGGAATATGTAATCCTCTCTGTAAACTCAAGGTCGCAAAGTCTGTAATCCTCTCTGTAAACTGATGGCCACAAAGTCTTTAATCCTCTCTGTAAACAGAAGATTGCAAAATCTGTAATCCTCTCTGTAAGCTGAAGGCTGCAAAGTCTGTAGTCCTCTCTGTAAACTGAATGCTGTAAAGTCTGTAGTCCTCTCTGTAAATTGATGGCCGCAAAGTCTGTAATCCTCTCTGTAAACTGATGGCTGCAAAGTCTGTAATCCTCTTTGTAAACTGGAACCTGCAGAATCTGTAATCCTCTCTGTAAACTGAAAGCCACAAAGTCTCTAAGTGTGTATGTGTAAACTGAAGGCTACAAAATCTTTAAGTAGTTGATGTGTAAATTGAAGGTCACAGAGTCTGTATGTTTCTGCGTTAACTGAAGGCCACAAAATCTGTATGTCCCTGTGTAAACCGTAATTGACAAGGAAGGCCACAAAGTATGTAAGTCTCTGTGTAAATCGTAGTTGACAAGGAAGGCCACAAAGTCTGTACATCTCTGTGTAAATCGTAGTTGACAAAGGAAGGCCACAAAGTCTGTAAGTCTCTGTGTAAATCGTAGTTGACAAGGAAGGCCACAAAGTCTGTACATCTCTGTGTAAATCGTAGTTGACAAGGAAGGCCACAATGTCTGTACATCTCTGTGTAAATCGTAGTTGACAAGGAAGGCCACAAACTCTGTACATCTCTGTGTAAATTGTAGTTGACAAGATAGGCCACAATGTCTGTACATCTCTGTGTAAATTGTAGTTGACAAGGAAGGCCACAAACTGTACATCTCTGTGTAAATTGTAGTTGACAAGGAAGGCCACAAACTCTGTACATCTCTGTGTAAATCGTAGTTGACAAGGAAGGCCACAATGTCTGTACGTCTTTGTGTAAACTGGAGATTGCTTGGTTCTGTGAACAAGTACATTGTGCAGAGTACATCCTGGTATCTAAGTCTTCCTTGAGCCTCCATGATAGTCAAGACTTAGTTCACAGCATATGTTTAACTCCAAAGCATGCCTCATTGTGTTGCTAATGGATTTCTGTGAAGTGTGTAACTTATGTGGTGTTATTAGATTTGTAGAATCAAATTTTTGTGACATTCCCAGAAAAAGCTGGAAGAGAGAAGCAAACTGCATGGTGCACCACATAGCAGTTTACGGAAATACTTTGTGCGAAATGAAAATTTTTAAATAACCATTAATTTTTTAGCTCAGCTGACTGAAAGTCATCTGAGCTATAGTGATCACTCTTTCTTGGTTGTCAGTCTGTTTACTAGGCACAAATCATAACCGCTGGACCTAGAATATTCTTACTTGACATCCTAGGAGGTCCATTAAAAAGCACCCTTGAAACTTGTAATTAGGTCTCTATTACCCATATCCTCCGAGCTATGGGGCTCAGAAATACCCCCTAGAATAATTAAATTTGATACAAAAGCTCAAGTATCTGAACAACTTATGCATTAATCACCATGATTCTTTGCATGCATAATCATCATGGACTGTTTTATCAGTTCCTGCTGACTGGTGGTTCAACCTGGATTTTTTTTCAAATTTTTACGCATTTTTTCTCTAATTTTGAGACCTTCAAAAAGCAGTTGTCCATTAACAGGGTACAAATCTTAACAATTCAACCTTGAAACTTTTAAGGTTAACATGTATTCAGGGAGGTCTATGAAGAATCTCCTTGGCAACCTGAAATTGGGATTCTCTTACCCATATCCTCCGAGCCATGCTTCAGTTGAATGGGGATATCACCTACAAAATTTGGCAGTCAGAAGACAAAAATCATTTTGTAAATATCTTTCTTATCAGCTAATTGTCATGACCCTTGGGTCACTTGTATAATAAAAATTGGAGAAAATAATCAGTAGTTGAAGCATTTTCTCAAATGAATACTGAAAATTTGTGAATTACACATCTGCAGCAAAATGGAGATTTCTGATTTAAAAAAAAAAAAATTTCTGATTAGGTAACTTTGGAATAAACATTTTCTGATATGAATGTTATTTTCTCAAAACTTTAAACTTTACAATTCTGTCTTTCTTTCAGTGCTGTTTAAGATAATCAAACACAAGAAAGGAACGCTGGTGGAGGAGGCAAAGAGGTACATCGCATACCGCTTAGAGCAACATCATCTTGAACATCCTGGGGATAGAATCGTTCTTATTTTTGACTTCACAGATGCTGGAGTCACCAATGTGGTAAGATATGGCACCAGGTCAGGGAAACACATCACCAGGTCAGGTAGACACAACGTCAAGACGGGTAGACGTTACATCAGGACAGGTAGATGTGACATCGGGACAGGTAGACATGACATCAGGTCAGGGAAACACAACACCAGGTCAGGTAGACACAACATCAAGACAGACATGAAGTCAGGACAGGTTGACATGACTTCAGAACAGGTAGACATGGCATCAGGTCAGGTAGACACAACATCAAGAGAGGTAGACATGACATCAGGTCAGGTAGACACAACATCAGGACAGGTAGACATGACATCAGGTCAGGTAGACACAACATCAAGACAGGTAGACATGACATCAGGTCAGGTAGACACACCATCAAGTCAGGTAGACAGAACATCAGGTCAGGTAGACACAACATCAAGACAGGTAGACATGAAGTCAGGACAGGTTGACATGACTTCAGAACAGGTAGACATGACATCAGGTCAGGTAGACACAACACCAGGTCAGGTAGACACAACATCAAGACGGGTAGACATGAAGTCAGGACAGGTAGACACAACATCAAAAAAGGTAGACATGAAGTCAGGACAGGTTGACATGACTTCAGAACACGTAGACATGGCATCAGGTCAGGTAGACACAACATCAAGACAGGTAGACTTGACATCAAGTCAGGTAGACACAACATCAAGAGAGGTAGACATGACATCAGGTCAGGTAGACACAACATCAAGACAGGTAGACATGACATCAAGTCAGGTAGACACAACATCAAGACAGGTAGACATGACATCAGGTCAGGTAGACACAACATCAAGAGAGGTAGACATGACATCAGGTCAGGTAGACACAACATCAAGACAGGTAGACATGACATCAAGTCAAGTAGACACAACATCAAGACAGGTAGACATGACATCAGGTCAGGTAGACACAACATCAAGACAGGTAGACATGAAGTCAGGACAGGTTGACATGACTTCAGAACAGGTAGACATGACATCAGGTCAGGTAGACACAACACCAGATCAGGTAGACACAACATCAAGACGGGTAGACATGAAGTCAGGACAGGTAGACACAACATCAAAACAGGTAGACATGAAGTCAGGACAGGTTGACATGACTTCAGAACAGGTAGACATGGCATCAGGTCAGGTAGACACAACATCAAGACAGGTAGACATGACATCAGGTCAGGAAGACACAACATCAGGTCAGGTAGACACAACATCAAGATGTCTAGACATGACATCAGGTCAGGAAGTCACAACTTCAAGTCAGTTAATGGCAGCAGATCAGGTAATCTGATAGATCCAGAAAAAAAGCACAGGTTTTGATGTGAGATTGAATGAGGCATTACACTGAATGTGAGGCAGATACAGAAATCAGGATTGTTGACATCAGAGTTAACTGTCTCCCATGTCAGCATCGAATCTAACTGAGCATATTTATCTTTTGTTTATTTTAACCTAATTCTTCATTTATAATGTTATTCAAACTTAAGTTCTGTTTAAGTCAGCTGTGTTGAGCACATGCAGGCAGTAGATCAAAACGGGATAAAGCTAATACTGATACTTTCGTGTGTGGAGGCAGTAAACGACTGTCTGCTTTAAAAACTGCAGGCACACAACTAGTGACTCCTGGCGTCTAACCTGACCAACCCATTCATTCAGCACAGCTGTATGTATACTTGACATAGTGTTTTTAATCACTGATCATCATGATACTTATTAATTATCAGGTTTATTATGCTGTGTTAAAACATTACAGAAACATGAAAAGACAGGAGAAATTGCTGCATTAGACACATTTTGCATAAGTATTTGATCACGAATCAGCTGCCTTGTAGGATGATGTAGGCCTAAGGGAAACATAGAGGGTGTTTCAGTCATTGATAAATGTTAAGTTATGAAAACTTGTTTCCTTGAATGTGTCGTACATTCTAAAATGAAACTTTTGTAACCTCGTATTTATTCAATTATCATAAGAATTAATTAAAGTTCCAACCTTATATATATAAAATCTAACAAAGTGGGGAAAGCCAGTTTTGTCTGTGCTAGTGAGTATCAGGCTGAGTCACGTTTGCCTGCACAAACAGGCTTCCGGCTGCGCCAGCCAGTTGTAAATCTCCTCCATTTACACGAGAAGCTGCATTATCGATCCCGTATTTCTTCTGTACTTGTAACAATGTGTAAACAAAACGTGAAATATTATGAAGTCTGGTCACACCTGTTTTTGGCTCCAGGACTGTCACACCAATTCCCATTTTGGCTCATTGTCTTGTCTGTTTAGACCCCGCATCATGCATGTCCATTTTGGTCACACTTTTTTAAAATGTTTGTTTGTGTCAACTTTTAGTGTGGTCTGCGGACCCAGGAAAGGTCATGAAATAACCACACCTGTGGCAGTAAGACACTTGCAGACTGTTACTACACATCAGGTTTTGAAAAGTATTAAAAAACAAAGCCCTTCATTTTGACAGAGGGAACTGCTTTAAAAAGCTGATCTGTACTGAATACTGCAGATGTGTACTTTTTACTTAAACATAGCTGGGTTGCATGTGAATTAAAGCACATTTTAGCCTAAAACCATCAAGAGGAATGTTTTCAAATGGGGCATCTAGGAAGGTGTGTATGAATAACAATCATAAAGACAAGCAGAATTACTTCATAGATCAGAACTGTTTATATTTGTGTGGGTTACAGAATGTGGCATGTTATTTACAATGTTTTAACATCACTGTATTTTTTTAGGACCTGGATGTTACCAAGTTCATCATTACCTGCCTCTCGACCTACTTTCCTGCCATTTTAGGTAAGTTTATAGATGATACTATCAGCATGAGATACAGAGCATGTACAACCACCATTGTCATATCAGCACGACTTTAGTTCTTAAAGGGGCCCATTCCATTGTCATATCAGCACAAACTTTAATTCTTAAAGGGGCCCATTCCATTGTCATATCAGCACAATTTTAATTCTTAAAGGGGTCCATTCCAATTTAAATAAACATGAAAAATAAATATAATATATTAAACTTTTTACAAAAGTTAGGCAAACAGTACCAATCACACAGTGATAAGGCTGTCCGTTTTTATTTATATACATGTGTTTATAAGAAGAGGGTGAACTGCTAAAATGGCTGAAATCCATATACATCCAACAAGGCCATTTAGTGGCAAATTAGATGAAAAAGAGGTTTTCAAATGGCAGGAGAAGTAAGAGGTTATTGGGTTAATATGTTCTCATCAACAAGAGCTAGTTTGCAATCAGCTTCACCTCAGGTCACGTTGTTTTTCTGTTTGTCAACATGGGCACATTTACAGTGTTTACTAGAAATAGCTTCATTGTAGATACAGGAGCTCATACATCCATCATAGTGACATTATAAGAACTCTTTGTTTTAACAAAAAGGGTTGTTTCAGTAAAAAAAAAAAAACTCTTCTCTGCAGAATTAATTACCGTTGATTATTGTGTACCAAAGTAGTCCAGAAATCATGTGTATTTACAGTATATGGTGCAGGTGAAGGGCTAGCTTTAACAAAATGTGTACAACAGGCTTCCCACACTCTTAAAAGTCAGCAATTTTAAGATTTTTAAAATTTACTACTTACAAAATCATGTTTTTAGCTCGGCTGACTGTAAGTCATCTGAGCTATAGTGATGGTCCTTTGTCCATTGTCTGGAAAAAAGCAGTCCACACATCTGTTATGCAAGACATGTTTTGAAACTTTGGACCTACAAATCCGAAATTCAATAAACAGTTATATGTTCCTAAGTTCTCCTACTAAACCCAAAACTGGGTCACTGTGACATTGTTCCTCCGAGAAATTAAGGAAAAACCTCCATTTTCCATTAAAATCCTATTGTTACACTTCAAGACTGACTAATATAAAAACCACTGGTGTTGTTTTGTTCATATTTGGTATAACTTTTCCTCTAATATGTTTCCCATATATATCCCGGAAATAAGACATATATTGTTTAATTTGTAGGAGTTATGGGCCTGAACATGTATATTGTCTAAATATTAGAAAGCAATATTTATCTACTTTACATGGTAACTGTTGAAGCTAGAGAGCCTTTTTAAAGCATGTAACTGTACTTAATGGACTTTTACATATATACTAGAAATAAGATCAGAATTTTATAATTTTTTAAGTTATTAGCATGAATGTAAAATCAATACCTTGAACGTTGACCATTGCACAATTTTCCCTGTTAACACTGTTGATATATTTTTACAGCACATACACATAAGGAATAAATCTTTTGAAATATAAGATTTCAAAGAAATTGATAAAAAAGAGTAGCTTTTATTCAAGTTTTGAGACACCATGTCAAATATTGTTTACCTGAAGCCAGCCCACTACAGTGGTGTGCAGAGAAAGATGTAGACCTCACCTATGTTAAGTAACTTGTTTCACTTGAGGCAGCTCCCTTGGTTCAGCTTAGCTAGGCTTCCCCTCTGCCCTGCCCCCTCCCCGCTGGATAGGATGCATAAACTAGATGAATGTTATAATTTTTTCTTTATTAGATTCTTTCTCATCTTTGACTTTTGCTACATTTAGGATTTTGTATTGCATCACAAAGGGTTACATTACTTACAATGATTAAAGTGCACATTTAATTGTGTCCACAATGTGATGTTTTGCTATAAAGGTGTGGATGTTCATAATATGAGGAATTCATTACTTCAGAAGATTAGATACTTTGTGTTCTTTTTAAATGCGTCTGAAATATAATATTGAATTCGGTGTCAAATTATAGTTGAGATGATAGTTAGGGTAATGATATTATTTCTCCCTAATCCAAACAGCATTGTGTATACCTGATTTCAAAAGCGAATTTATAATCAAATGTACTGAATTTTACTTATTAAAATAAAGTATATATGTACTGAAAAATCCAATGTGCAAAACTTTTTGTGGAATAGTGATCCAAGCAATAATCTTGAAGATGCCATATTCTGCTTTTATAAGTGATATTATGTAAAAAAATACTGATCTTCTAAATTCAGTTTAAATATTTTGTGATTAAAAAAAATAATAAAATATATGTGTTTGCATAATTTCATATGATATGAGCCAAATTAAGGATAAATAATGATGCAACTGACAATTCTGAATTTGCTTATAATTTAAGAATTTTTGTATTGCTTATATTTACAATTTGTTTATTAAAACAATAAATATATGATAAAAACTATTACAAATATTAATTAAACTTCAAAACATTATTCCCCTGAAAGTGAAATAAAGGTTTAAGTCCTTTCTGTCCACCTGTCTGTTTACAGTATCTCAAATCTTTTACTGTAATGGCAGTCATGTCAGAGTATTAGTTTTGCATTCATATAATTAGTACTTTAACTTAATAGCACAGCCATTTCCTCTTAGATTTTCTAATGCTAATACATAAAAAAAAACAATAACAATAAAAATTTTACAGTTTTTTTTTAATTTCAAAAAGTCATAAAAAAGTCCATTAATTTGATTTGCATGCAGTAAAAAAATAGATGTCTCATCAGTGCCCTCTTTTTTATTGTTAATAATCAAATAATATAATATTTAATCACAGTGACCACAGTTAATGCTGAAATTTCCAATGTGGTCCTGGTCCAAAAGGCCACTAATTTTTGCTTAAAGTTAGAAAAAAGTCATGAAAAGTTGATCTTTTGGAAGAGTAGGAACCATGTGAAAGAATACATAGCAAGTAAACATCTGGGCCATGTCATGTAAGGGGTCCATGTCACCTTGATGTCGTTCAGCTGGACGCTATTCACTTAGATGCTATCTGAACACTGAGAATCATACATCGATCAGCACAAACAAAAACATTGATAATCCAACCCCTGAGAGCCATTGTTATTGGTTGTTAATATTATGCAGCTTTGTCATTGTTGGAGCTAATTAGATTCTTATCTGGACTTTGTTTGTATCGACCTATGTGGACAGTATGTGATGACCTGTACCATCTGTGAATCATACAGTGAGTGGATTATTTGTGAATGACAGGAAAACTATGATAAAATATAATTACCTTTATGTTGCATTCATTTTTATAGCAAAAAATTCCAAACAGGCCAGTCGTTATTCTGCTATATGCATTGTTTTTAGGGTTAAAAAACTGTCCATACTTTTAAAGAATCATAGATTAGTATCATAAATCTATAAATTGTAATATCATGTGGCGACACTGAATATATTTTGTTGTACAACCGGCTTCTGTGGCTCAGGGGTGGAGCACAGGATTCAAAGCTGGGAGATCGTGGGTTCGAATCTCAGCCGAGGCGATGAGGTTTTGTACAGTCGGCCCCCAACCAAGGTGAACGCTCTGCAGACTTAATGTGAAGGTTGTGCCCCACAGCCATTTATCACTCACAAACGAGTGCTTCTTTGTGGGGTTCCTTGGTGTTATGACCCAGCAGTGGGGATGATAATACACCCAGGACCCACAGGTGCTGTAGACACTGGGCCTGGGTAACACCAGGATGCAAAATAAAAATGATAGGAAGTCAGTGCTGCTGCCCTGTCAAGTAGTCCCAAACTGAAATGGAAACTCTGCAGATGTACATACATAGGTTAAGAATTAGATAAGTCAGCATTTAAAAAGAATTGGAGATGGTTACCTCATAAAAAATATATATATATTTTGTTGTACAAGCGAAAAGAAGGTTATAATAAATGTATAATTTCCGTATAACATATTTGATACTCAGCTCATCCAGGTTTTATTGAAAATTTTCACAAAATATCACGTTGGAATTTAGCCAATATATAGTTTGCAGCAGAGTAAACTTAGTAAAATAAATGAACCTGACATGGATAAATTATTATATGATGTTGTTTTAACATTAAATGAGTCCTGGGTACAGATTCGGTCAGATCACTGTTATCTGATTGATCAATTAATAACGGGTATGTCCTCTTTGATGTTACCAGTAATTAATAAAATGCTGAATACTCTTGTTATGTACATACTGCTTTTGCTTCACATACTTCACACACGTAACTTATATATACTAAATATATATGAATGATAGAATAAGGTTCAATGGTATATTGTAATCAATATAATTACTGTCATTCAAACTTTTTTTTCTTTGGTAAATAACCAAAATACGCCCGTTTGTACTAAGTACACACAAAAACAAAATATGTTTTAAATCAAAACATGGATATTATTAAATTGGGTGTCATTTTAAGGAAACAATTTAAAAAAAACTGTGAACTATATGACTTCTGATTTGGCATCATTGTAAGGGGTGCATGCATACAATGGCATCTATAATAGGAAGGTGTCTTTCTTATCAGAGTTTGTTTTCATTGGCATGATATACACACAAAAACAAAATACAAAATGAAACATAATTTGGCTATAAGACCTGTTTAGGTTTCGTTCTGAGGAGATGCATGAACCAGCTCAGCATACAGTAACTTATGTAATACGATGGTCCCCGTGAAAGATGTAATGAGGAATACCTGACATTTCAGCAGTGGTTGCATGGAGGGTCCTTGAATGTTATATGTCCTGTGATGAATGTCGTTGGCCCCACACATACAACATTGGTCCCACTCAATCTTACTTGACTTTTACCAAGCTTTTAGCTTTTTTTGCCAGGGAGCTTTATCAGAAACCTCCATAAAACCACATCCAAATGACTGTTTTTATCTGTGTTTGCTCTATTATAGCAATTTTATGGTTGTGTGTCACAGGGATATATAACTGATATTATTTCAGACTTTCTCTTTGGTAGGGAGCAGGTCCCCTGTTAAATGATCATTTATAATAAATGTCAGAGTGTAGGCTGCACTTTCATTTTATTTACCACATAATTAAATTGTTAATGAAACTGCATTTAAAATACATTAAGTTAATGGTTACATGAAAGTTATATCTTTCTATATAAGTAACTTATATAAGTACAATCATGAGGTAAGAATAAAGCTGGAAAGCAAATGGTTTCAGCAAAACAGAAATTCATTTGTTTACCTAACTTGTTTGTAACGTCTGTAACATCAGCCTTTTGGTCAACTTTCCTACCAGCCAGTAATTAACATGTCACAGATTGTAACTGTTGGAACTCAAAACTTCACATCCAGAATGATCTTGTGGTAATCCCCTGGGACCTGTCATTTAAGTCATGGTTACATATATTTTGGCACTTATGTACCAGAAACATAAACTTGAGCACTTAGAAAACGTCAAACTTTTAGAGTTTGGGTTCTTAAACAAATATATTATTAAAAAATGTAATCCTGTCAGCATGCAATGGTAATTAAAATCAGACAAATAAATTTTCAAAAATTCATCATAGTAATAAAAAATATTATAATAATAAATATATAATTTGCCTTAATATTTGGTGTTTGTATGGGTTTTATAAGACATCTGGGGCCAGCCCAACCCTCTCTCAAAAAAAATAAAGTCTCCATGAGTTGATCAGTTTTCCATGATACCTGTAATACATACAGAAGCTCCAGTTTCTCAATAATCAATCCACTGATTGTCTTGAAATATGGCAATCATGTTAAGTCTTGGATACCCTGGTTGTCTCCAATCTCAGCAGAGAAAGAAATATGACCATCCGTGCTTGTCTGGCCCCAAAAATCAAGACGGATAATACCGTATTTATTCCAATTTGGCGACCACTTAAAAATAATTAATTTTCTCAGAGGTCGAGACAATAGAGGATATTTGAAAATTATCTTCCTGCAGAATTTGCTGTGGTCGAGATTTTAGAGGCACGCAGTTTAATAACCTTCCCTAGAGCCGCAGGGCCGCTCTGACACTCGAGAGGTCATATGAAATGAGTGATAATTTGGTCGTTTATAAGTTTGTTTTGTTAGTTTTGTTGTAGATTGACTTTTAGACTTGATGAACATTCCTTTATTTAATGCTTTATTTTTGTTTGTTCCAGGAAAAATTCTGATGTTTGAGATGCCATTCTTGTTGTCAGGTGAGTCACTTACTGCATGGGTCATGGTCACAAAAAATACTATCAAATGTTGGAACAAACTTGGTGTGTCAAAGATAAATGTTGTTTATATAACAGGGTAACGAAAAACAGGAAGTTAACAATCCGTACAAGATAATGTAATCTAAAAGAAAAATAATGACTTTGAATGTACAGTCTCTGGTTGTGTTGAGGGGTTTGCTGTATGCTAACCATTGGTTTGCACTGTTGATGTAGGGTTTAGTCTGTGTTGACCCTTGGTTTGCTGTGGTGACTGTGGGTGTAGTCAATGTTTTACCCTGGTTTGCCCTGTGTTGACTCTGAGTAAGCTGTATATTTATTTCCTGTGCGTGGGTTTTGGCTGCATTGACAGTGGGTTTGTTCTGTGTTTAGAGTGGGTTTTGTTCTGCATTGACAATTGGTTTGTTGGTATTGAAAGTGGGTTGTTTTTGGGTTAAAAATGAGCTTGTTTTTTGCTGACAGATGGTCTGTTGTGTGTTAATAGTGGGTTTGCCCTGCATTGAATGTTGGTTTTCTCTGTGGTGCCAGTGGGTTTGCCCTGCATTGAGAGTGGGTTTGCCCTGTGTTGACACTGGGTTTGCCCTACATTGAAAGTTGGTTTGCCCTGTTTTACACTGGGTTTGCCCTGCATTCACAGTGGATTAATTGTGTTGACAGTAGGTTTGCCCTGCGATCACAGTGGATTTATTCTGTTGACAGTAGGTTTTGCCTGCAATCATTGTGAGCTTATGTGATGGCACAATGTCGTCCGTCAGCCGTCCACTGTCAGCCGTCCAGGGCTGGTTTTCCGCCATCCATGGCTGTAAGTCAGAAACTGTCGGAGCTAGCAGCTCCAAATTGCATGTAAGAATTAGTCTCATGTGAAACTTGGTGCCCTGGAGCCTATTATTGGGTATCTGCATTAATTTAGATTTTATAGAGAAAAAGCTTAAAAACCTTTAAAAATCTTCTTCTCTGAAACTTTCAAGCCAAATTGTCTAATATTTCACAGAAATGATCCCTGGAACAATCTCTCAGTCTCAAGTTTGTTCGAATGGTTCCAGTTTGGAGATTTTTGGCCGAGTTACATCTCTCCAAAAAAGCTCACTAGAATTAAAATCTCAGAAAAGGCTAGAGCTATAATCACCAAATGTTATACCAATGTTTGTCACATATGTCATATTTGATTTTGAGGTATTAGTGGCGCCACCTACATTGATGTGTCTTTTACAAGCGAAAATGTAATTTTAAACTCTTCTAGCTTATACACGGATTTATGATGAAACTGTAAAGCTGATTGGTTTAAACTTTACAAGAATTATTCTATGGTAGGGTTCTGCCAGTTTTATAAGAATAGATTGGGTCAATACATTTTTAAAAAAGCATTGTAGCCCATTGAAAAAGGCTTTCTGTATTTGAAAACAGATTTGACAACAATCTGAGTTTCAGTCAAGAGGTCACTCAGTACAAACAGGTGGGTTCCAGACATTACCATGGCAACTGACCTGGCTCTGGGGGGTGTCTAGACAATGTGTGTAGACGTCTAGACACAGCATCTAGACGTCTAGACACAATGTTTAGATGCAGAATTCTGCACAAATATAGCCCTCTGATAGCTTTATAACATACACTAAAAATGGTGGCGCCACCTACAACCTTTTTTACTCAGCGTCCATCTGTTCATCTGCTTTGGGATAATATCACTCATATCTCAGCAGTGGTTTGACTTATTCATCTGAAATTTTGCTGGTTTATACATCCTGGACAGCTTTCTCGATTTTATGACTGGTGGCACCACCTACATTCATATTTACTCTGCAGACATCCTAGCTTATATCTCGGGAATCATTTGACCGATTGGGCCAAAATTTTGCTTGTCTATAGACTCGCATAGCTCTTCATCATAGGCAAAACTGGTGGCGCCACCTGCAACCATTTTTGCACAGCGTTCATCTGTTCATCTGCCTTTGGATAAAATCACTCATATCTCAGCAGTTGTTTGACTTATCCACCTGAAATTTTGCAGGTTTATACATCCTGGACAGCTTTCTCGATTTTATGAAAGGTGGTGCCACCTACATTCACGTTTACTCTGCAGATATCCAGGCTCATATCTCGGGAACTGTTTGACCGATTGGGCCAAAATTTTGCTTGTGTATAGATCTCGCACAGCTCTTAATCATAGGCAAAACTGGTGGCGCCACCTGCAACCACTTATGCACAGCGCCCATCTGTGCATCTGCTTTGAGATAAAATCACTCATATCTCAGCAGTGGTTTGACTTATCCACCTGAAATTTTGCAGTTTTATACATCCTGGACAGCTTTCTTGATTTATGACAGGTGGCGCCACCTACATTCATGTTTACTCTGCAGATGTCCAAGCTCATATCTCAGTAACTGTTTGACCGATAGGGCCAAAATTTTGCATGTGTATAGATCTCACATAGCTCTTAATCATACACAAAATTGGTGGTGCCACCTGCAACCATTTATGCACAGCGTCCATCTGTTCATTCTCCTTGGGATAAAACCACTCATATCTCAGCAGTGGTTTGACTTATCCATCTGAAATTTTGCAGGTTTATTCATCCTTTGACAGCTTGCTCAATTTTATGACAGGTGGTGCCACCTACATTCACGTTTACTCTGCAGACATCCAAGCTCATATCCCAGGAACTGTTTGACCAATTGGGCCAAAATGTTGCATGTGTATAGACCTCACATAGCTCTTCATCATAGGCAAAACTGGTGGCGCCACCTGCAACCACTTATGCACAGCATCCATCTGTGTATCTGCCTTGAGATAAAATCACTCATATCTCAGCAGTTGTTTGACTTATTCACCTGAAATTTTGCAGGTTTATACATCCTGGACAATTTTCTCGATTTTATGACAGGTGGCACCAACTACATTCATGTTTATGCTGCAGACATCCATGCTAATATGCAACACACCTCACTCTATTACCCTTGCCACCTAATCCATGCCTCACTTCACCCGTCCCACTCTGATTTTTGTGGATACACATAGTCGCTTGTCGACTACCCATATTCTAGTTTTAAAATGTCCTAGTCTGAAACTTGCATGTCTGAAATGTCCATTTTGCTGAAATCATAATGACTAAGGTAGATATGCAGGACATAAAAGGATCAATATTAAATTTTAAAAATAAACCTCCATTCATAATCCCAAACTTTGCACAGGTTCGCATTAGGCCTATAGGCCTTGTTGTGTTGAAAGTAGGTTTGCCCTGCATTCACAGTGGATTTATTGTGTTGACAGTAGGTTTGCCCTGCATTCACAGTGTAGTTATTGTGTTGACAGTAGGTTTGCCCTGCATTCACAGTGGATTTATTGTGTTGACAGTTGGTTTGCCCTACATTCACAGTGGAATTATTGTGTTGACAGTAGGTTTGCCCTGCATTCACAGTGGAATTATTGTGTTGACAGTAGGTTTGCCCTATATTGAAAATTGGTTTTGCCTGTGATGAAAGTGAGTTTATTCAGTGAAGACAGGGGGTTTGCCCTGTTTTGAAAGTTAGTTTGCCCTGTATTGACAGTGGGCTGGTTCTGTGTTGACAGTAGGTTTGTTGGGTGTTGACACTGGGTTTACTCTTTATTGAACGTGAGTTTAATTGACCTCGCCACCAGAGCCCTAATTCCCCCTTTGACCTAATTATTATTATAATGAGCCCCCAAAACGCCCTTACACAGGTCTTCCTTGAGACAGCTTTTTACAAGGCAATAATGACGTCACAAAGATGGATGATGTAGATGTTGAATTGCCTGATGTCATCGACTGGAGTCGCTGCACTGATGAATATCTTGCAGTCTTTGTGGACCTTCTTGCTATATTTTGGATAATTTGTCTCATACGAATTACGTGCCATGCAGGTTAGACATTATTATTCACGCAGTAGTCGGAGGAATGGCCCCTGCAACCTTATGTCTAGAATGTTTTATACTGTTTAATTTGTATAAAAAAAAATATTCAGGAAAATATGCCGACAAGGGTGCAATAACAGACTACACATATTCTGTTTGGGAGAGGTCTCCCAAATTAAGCAGATTATATTATGGTCAGCTGACTCACAGTTTACAGTAATATCGGCGACTTGATTGGCTGCATGGAACAGATATTCTTATGATTATTCATTAAATGAATATGCTATTAAGGTCACGTAAAGTTCATGGTGAGGTCCATTGCCCTGTATGGACAGTGGGCTGGTTCTGTGTTGGCAGTAGGTTTGTTGGGTGTTGACAGTGGGTTTATTGTGTGTTGACAGTGGGATCACTCTTTGTCGAATGTGAGTTTAATTGCCCTGCATTGACAGTTGGCTTGTTCTGTGTTGACGGTGTGTTTTTAGCTCAGCTGACTTTAAGTCATCTGAGCTATAGTCATGGTCCATTGTCCGTCGTCCGTCCGTCTGTCTGTCCGTCCGTCCGTCCGTCCGTCTGGATGTCCGTCCGTAAGACTGGCACGTTTCGACACCGTTGGACCTACGAATCTGAATTTCGGCATACAGTTAGATGTCCCCATAATCTCCTACCATGCCAAAAATTGGGTCAATAGGACTTCGTTCCTTTGAGATATTAAGGAGAAACCTCAATTTTTTATTAGAAATCTATTTTCACACTTCAGGACTGCCTAATATGAAAACCACTCATCTGGTTTTCTTCATATTTACCATAAATATTCCTCTATATAGTTCCTATGTACATGCCAGATATTAAGTCAGTATTATATAATTTAAAAAAGTTATTGGCCCAAACATAATGCACTTTGTAAAAAAATCAGGAAGATATTTTGTCACTTAAGACCCACAGTGTTAAAGGTAGGGACTTTTTTCCAGTAATACAACTTTAATTAATCAAAATTTAATTGTATACCAAAAATTAGATCAAAATCTGTTAAATTTTATAAAATTGGTACCTTAAATTTTGCCCAACTTTGGCCATGGCACGTTTTTTTCCTGTAAGTACTGTGGATTTAATTTTCACACCATGTATACATAAGGATTTAATCTGTTAAAATCTGAAATTTGAAAATAAAAGCTGCAAAATTAGGCTAGTTATTGAATTTTTTTGGAGGCTCTTGTTGTATTCCCTTACATTGTCAAGCATTGTCTTACATTGTCTCTATGCTCCCCAGGCTGTTGACATAATTTTAGATGTCCCCAAAATCTCCTACCATACCGAAAATTGGGTCAATAGGACTTTGTTCCTTCTAGATATTAAGGAAAAAAACTTTTTTTCCATAAAAAAAAGCCATTGTTACACTTCAAGGCAGCCTAATATCAAAACCACTGATCTGTTTTTGATCGTATTTAGTATTCACATTCTTTTATACATTTTCTATGAACATACCAAAAATTAGGTGAGTATTGAATATTATTTTGAAGTTATGGGCCAAAACATAATGCAATTTTTTAAAAAATCAGGAAATATATTTACTCACATGAGAATTGCTGAACCTAGAGACCTTTTTTCAGGAATATAACTTTATTTAATCAAAATTCAATTGTTTACCCAAAATTAGATCTGAATTTTGCAAATTTTTCAAGTTATTAGCATAAATAAAAAACAATACCTTAAATTTTGTCCAACTTTGGCACTGTTGATTTAATTTTCCCAGCATATATGCATAAGGATTTAATCTTTTAAAATCTGAACTTTCAAAAGAAATTGATTGGAATGAATAGCTTTTATTCATGTTTTCACACACCATGTCAAGTGTTGTTTACATCTAGCCCACCTAGTAGTACAGCCTTCACTTGCATTATGTAACCCACCCCAGGCAGCTTACCTTGGCCCAGCTTGGCCACTACTAGCAGGTTTCCCCTCGCCCTGCACTCATCCCCCCCCCAGCTGGTGCATAAACTAGATGAATGTTATAATTTTTCTGTATTTTATTTTATTCTTGGACATGCTACATTTTAGATTTTGTATTGAAACACCAGGGTTACAATGATTAAAGTGTACATTTAATTGTGTCCACAAAGTGGTGTATTGCTGTGAAAGTCTGGATGTTCATGAGATAAGTAATTCCTTACTTCAGAAGAGTAAAAACTTCACCAGGTGTGAAATTGACTATTAATTCCAGTAATTAATTAAAACAGGGATAGTAATTAGCACAATGATATTGTTTGTCCCTCATTCAACCAACAGTGTGTATACTTTATTTGAAAAGATGTTTTATTTTGTCAAATTTACTTTTATTTTATTTTGGTGAATAAAATTAAGCATGTCCTGAAAACTCCAATATGCAAAACTTTTTAATAGTGATTCAAGGAATATTCTTGTAGATGCCATGTTGTGGCATTATTTTCTTTTAAAATCAGTTAAAACATTTATGATTTAAAAATAATAAAATATATGTGTATGCATAATATGACCCAATGTTTTTTACTCTGTATATATAATGATTGCAACTTTTGCAACAATTCTAATATTTTAACTTATATTTTCAGGTTTTTTAATTAAAAATTTATAAACCTGTAAATAAAAAAATGATACAGATAAAAACTTCTTAATGGAAAAAGTGGATCTGCTTAAAAAAATAGGATTATATATAAACTTAAATGCATTATTCTCTTGAAAGTGAAATAAAGGTATAAGTCCATTCTGCATCCACCTTCGTGCTGCCCTCACTTTTCCCTTCTCCGAACCCCATCCCAAAGTCAGCCTCAGTAAGCAAGAACAAGATGAATCAGATATATTCATACTTTAATATTTTGTATAACTATTCGTCCATAGGTACCTATGTACATGCCAGAAATTATGTCAATATTGTGTAATATGTAGACATAGTGGGCATCACAATAATGTACCTTGTCAAGACTAAAGAGATATTGTGTCATACAGTCACATATTCATAAATCACTTCATCAGCATAGTTAATCATAACATCATATCTGTCAAATTGAACGCTTGCAGACTACCATACACTTTAGATCCTTCAACAAATAGCCTTATCATCTACTACTGCTTATTACTGCTGTCATTGCATTCATATTTGCTCAAATATATCACAATTTTCAACCCCTCCTAAATAAATAAAAAATAAACCACTTTATTTGACTCTATTAATCCATCAGTCAGGTAATTTCATTTATCATTTACTCACATATTACATTACATTCCTTTATAATAGCCCAACATGTACATGATATTCATAAGCTTTATCGACTCGATATAGTATCACAGTGGAGAAACATTTATAGTACAATCACGATCAGCTGAGCGCCGTGACCCATGGGTCCCTTGTTTTATGTGCTGACAGTGGCTTTGCTTTATGTTGACAGCAGGTGTGCTCGCCCTTAACTGTAGGGTTACTTTGTGTTTGCTCTCAGTTTGTACTGTGATTGACATTGATTTGTATTTGTTTCAGCAATATGGAAGATCATTAAGGGTTGGCTGGACCAGGAGCAGCGTGATAAGATTGTGTTTGTCAAGAAAGCAGACATACAGAACTACATTAGCGTGGACCAACTAGAACCTCACATGATAAAAAAATAGAAAAGTAATGTGGACCAACTAGAACAAAACATGATAAAAAATAAAAATTAATATTGACCAACTAAAATTACACATGATAAAAAAACTTGAAAATATACCAGCACAACATGTCTGATTTGTTATACAATAATGTAGTGGAGATGATAGTACGATGAGCCATGATGTAAAGCAGTGATAGCCCACTTTGAACCCATATTATGGTTATGTCTGATGATGATGTAATATACATGAACTTGCAGGCCACAGGCCCTTATTATGAGGTCATGTGACCATTTGATTATCCATTTCTTTTCACAAGTGCACAATATTCCCTCATTAAAATATTAATCACCAATATTGTCTCAGGCAGAACTACAGTAATTATGTCCATATACAACTTACATATGGAGAATTTAAAAAGGTTACAGGTAATGTCTAACTGTAAAAGCAAAGGTTGATAATGTAATTAATATTTTACTTATGATGTAAATGTACACTCATCGGTTGTGGTTATTGTGATGATGTATAGGCACATGACTGCAGGGTAAGGGTTAGATTTTACAATGTTGGAGGATCAGAGGTTATAGATAAGACTCGAGCTGTGATGCGGGGTTTTGTACTTAAACAGACGCGTGGAATCAGTCCACTGGTATCTTGCGATTGCCTGGGTGTGTTATTATTGATAAGATCCAGTGATAACAGATTTATAACATGTTTAGTCATGCGACTATTTGCTAATGATTAATCAGTCTTTCTGTCAGTTGTACGAGAGTACACGACAAGTCAGTGGTACATGCGGCAGATTAGCCGTATTTATTGGAGTATTACAAATGCTCCCACACCGGTCTCCCGCCCATCTTGATAGGGCTTTTCCCCCACCACAATTGTGACATCTATTGGCGACTATTGGTACTGATTCAGGTCGGGTGCGTCAGTCACATCTGTTAGTCAGGACCGGATTAAAGCGACCGCGGGTCATGAACGTGAGATCTCGGGGATTCATGAAGATATGGGAAGCAAAAACCATCGTTCCTTACTGTATAAAGCAAATGAAAATAGAAGACCGTTTATATTTTCATTGACAATACACAGTTTATAATTTTATAACTGATAATTATACCCAAGTATATATGGACGTGTACCAGATTATGCCGTGGTGTGGCTGTATAGTGGCCACCAGTGCAGATATGTTCTCATGTAAAACTTGTATCGAGTTTACCTGCATGCGCATCATCTTATTGAAATTCAATATTTCTTGCAGGGGCCGGTCCAAGATTTAGGAAAAGAGAATCTGTGTGCAGGGGTGGTTTTGCCGGGAAACTGTATTCATTCAAAATGAAATTATAGCTTGAGATAATACATGTATTATTGCAAATGTTGATATACCTCTAAATAGCTATTAAGGTGTTACATCATATACTAGTTTCAAATGGGGATCAAACAGTTTGCTCATGAAGCTTTATATCTTATTGATGTGCAATAATCCAACATTTTTACTATGATTGAGTATACATTCCTTATTATCATTAGTGAATGTGACAAACCACATGTAATCTCCTGCAGAAAAAAATCCCAGGGATTTAGATTTCTCTCGTCCTTGTGAAATATTTCTGTGTCTAATGTAATCCTTCCTTTCTATGTTGTGTTTTAGTACAGGCACTCTTCAGACAGCCTACTGTAATGTCACGTGATACAGCCTATCCATGACAAATAAAATTGTTTTTAACAACACTAGTCTTTACACTGAGTGTTTGGTTGTGAATAAAGTACCCGTCTGTATTTTCTTTTCTTCAGCTTGGCTGAAAATTTGAAACTGCCAAATACGTTGTTTTAACTGTAATTGCATCAGGTTCATCTACTGACCTAAAACCTTGTTTATGTTCATCTGCCATGATCAGTCAATCCCTTATTAGTATTTTTAAACATTATATCTGTATCTTTGACACTGCCAAATTCATTACAGCATCGATGTCATTCTTTCTGGTATCGATGTAACTTATGTCCTGCAACCCGGCGACCTTTTTAAAGGGTACCAGTAGACGCAGGTTATCGTGTGTTGCTAGGACCTTAACAACCAGTGGAAAGTAAAAATTCTAATGTCCTCGAATTTCAAGTCCACCTCGAGTCCGCGCCATCTAGAACCCGATTCCAAGTGCGAGTGACAATAAAAATTTATTTTAAAAATATGCAAATTTGAGGTTACCATAATAATTTTTAGTTAGTTTGAACATACTGTTTATTTTTAGTTTATAAATCTCCTGATTCAGACCTAAAGTTTGGTATATAGTCTTTTTGATAATCTTCTGTTGGTAGGTCGCACACACATTAATGTTTTAATTATATATGACAGTGCTCTCCTTTCCTCAGAGAAACTAATCCTATTCCATATCCCAAAGTTCCTAAAAACGTGGTAAGAAAGTAAGTCCGGATTTGAATCCTTCACGGTCGTATGTGTCATGTGGGTGCTTCCTTTAAGCTTCAATCAAATCATAACAGGTTTCACTTGTGATTGTCAGCGCGATGCCCATTCGTCTCATCATCAAATACAAATTCATGATTAATTAACCATATAATAATGACATGTCTGCGAGAGAACCGTGTGCCTCATCCACACAACACAGTGGGTCAATACTGACCTGATCCTGATGTCCAGATACATGTTTAAAAATGCTATTTTAGCTCAGCTGACGATAAGTCAAATGAGCTTTAGTCATGGTCCTTTGTCCGTTCGTCGGGCCGTGCGTTCTCAGGCTACGTTTTGAAACCTTTGGACCTACGATTATTAAATTCGGCATACAGTTAGATGCCCCCAACATTTCCTACCATACCGAAACTTGGGTGATTATAGGACTTCGTTCCTTCGAGATCTGAAGGATAAACCTCAATTTTCCATTAAAAACCTTTTGTTACACATCAAGACTGATTAATATCAAAACCACTGGCCTGACTTTTATTATATTCAATATACATATTCCTCTATACATTGCTATATACATGCCTGAAATTAGGTAAGTTGCTTAATTTCCTGAAGTAAGATCTGAATTTCGAAATTGTTTAAGTTATTAGCTTAAATAACAAATAAATATCTTAAATTTGGCCAAAATTGGCCACGGCATGTTTTTTTTCCCTGTAAGCACTGTTGATTTAATTTTCACAGCATGTATGTATGAGGATTTCATCTTTTAAAATCTGAAATTTCTAAAGAATTGATTTAAAAGAGTAGCTTTTATTCAATTTTAGACACCATATCAAGTATTGATTACCTCAGGCCAGCCCTTTTTAACAGCGGGGTGTAGTGGGTGATGGAGCCCTCACCTAATTTATGTAATAACCCCACGCTCCAGGCAGCTCAGCTTAGCCAGGTTAACCAGTGTTAACTTGGTCCAGCGTAGCTTGGCATGCCCTCTGCATCCCCCCTCCCCAGACAGGATTCATTAACTAGATGAATGTTATAATTGTCCTTATTTAATTCAATATTATTCGTTACTTTTGCTACATGATGGATTAGCATTGTGTCATAAGAAGTTAAAATGATTAGGGTACACATTCCATTAATATCTCTTGCCATGCATACCACTGGTACACTCAATCAAGAATTTGGGCAAACTTTCCTGGAATTAAATCTGAAGCTCATTTGTCCATATATTTAAACTGTTTTAAGAATTTCTGATTAGTAAATACATGAACACGTTTTTTTGTTTATCAGATATATCTTTTGGTATAACTCTTAGGCCATCACCTTTTTCCCCATTATTGGATGATTATTTGGTTTCAGGTATATATTACAAACTACAATATATACTTATTAGATTTAGTTAATGCTCACTTGAAGATGTACAATTCCAATTTTTTAAATTATTTTATTTCATTTAATATATTAAATGTGTATATATATATATATATATATATATATATATATATATATATATATATATATATATATATATATATAGACACCATATATATATAATGAGGCCTGGACAGTTGAGGGGAAAACCCTCGGCTGTCTCCACTGGCGAACCGGGTTCGATCCCCAGTATGGCTATGAGAATGGGTTGTAGTACCCGGTGGTTTTCTCCGGATTCTCCGGTTTCCTCCACCCCTGCAGACTACTGAATGCCATCAACTGAGCTGTGGAGAGAGCCTTGATTAGTTATAATATTTATTTGTACAATTCATGTAAAATAAATATATATTACATTAATTTTGTCCATGTACAACTTACACGTGGGGAATTTAAAAAGGTTACAAGAAAAGCCTGCTCTTGCACATTAATGTCTATCATTTTATAGAATGATAATGTCTTTAATATTTTAACTTTGATGTAAATGAAGTCAGTGGTTATGGTTATTATGATTATATACAGGTCATAGATTAGACGCGAGCTGTGATTATAGGGTTTGTACTTAAAACAGACGTGTGGAACTAGTCTACTGGCATCTTGCCTTTAGGTGTGTAAGTTATTACTGATAAGATCTGTTGTTTACAGATTTATGTCAGGTTCAGTTTTTAAGCTAACCGTCATGTGACTGCTTATCATTCAATCAATATTTGTGTCAGTTTTTTAGCTCAGCTGACTGAAAGTCATCTGAGCTATAGCGATCACTCTTTGTCCGTCGTCCGTCTGTCCGTCTGTCCGTCCGTTAACCAGGCACAAATCGTAACTGCTGGACCTAGAACCTTGTAACTTGGGATTCTGAGAGGTCCATAAAAAATCTCCTTGGAAACCAGAAATTAGGTCTCTGTTACCCATATCCTTTGAGCTATGGGGCCCCAAAGTACCCCCCAGAATAGTAAAAATTTCATACAAAAACTTCAATATTTCAATAACTACATCACTGATGGTCTTCATTTTTGGCATACATATTGATCATGAGATGTTCGATCAGTTCCTGCAGACTGGTGGCGCCACCTGTACTGTTTGATTTTTTACGATTTTTTCCTCTATTTTTGAGACCTTTGAGGATGCTGTCATCTGTTAGCGTGGCACAAATCGTAACGACTGGACCTAGAATCTTCATTTTCGACACACTCAGAGACCTATGAAAAGTCTTCATGGAAACCAGAAATTAGGTCTCTGTTACCCATATCCTTCGAGCTATGGGGCCCAAAATTACCCCCCAGAATAGTCAAAAATTTCATACAAAAACTTCAATATCTCATTAACTACATCACTGATGGTCATGATTTTCGACATACATATTGATCATGAGATGTTTCATCAGTTTGTGCAGACTGGTGGCGCCACCTGTATTTTTCAATGTTCACAAATTGTTTTCTCCATTTTTGAGACCTTTAAGGATGTAGTTATCTGTCAACAGGGTACAAATCGTAACGACTGGACCTAGAATCTTCGTTCTTGACACACAGGGAGACCCATGATAAGTCTCCATGGAAACCTGAAATTTGGTCTCTGTTACCCATATCCTTTGAGCTATGGCACTCCAAAGTACAGCTCAGAATAATGGAAAATTTGATACAAAAGCTAAAGTATCTGAACAATTAATGCAGAGATAACCATAATTGTTTGCATGGATATTGATCATGGAGTGTTTCATAAGTTTCTGCAGACTGGTGGCACCACCTGTATTTGTTCGGTTTTTTTTTACGAAATTTTTCTGTATTTTTGAGACCTTTAAAGATATGAACATCTGTTAACAGGGCACAAATCATAAAAACTGGACCAAGAATCTTCATTCTTGACACACAGGGAGACCCATGAAAAGTCTCCATGGAAACTTGAAATTAGGTCTCTGTTACCCATATTCTTTAAGCTGTATGGGTCCAAAATACCCCCCCCCCCAGGAATAATGGAAAATTTGATACCAAAACTGCAGTATTTCAATAACTACAACACTGATGGTCATGATTTTCGGCATACATATTGATCATGAGCTGTTCCATCAGTTTCTGCAGACTGGGTGTGCCACCTCTATTTTTTTTTCAAATTTTTACGAATTTTTTTTCTTTTTTTTTGAGACCTTTAAAGATGTGGTTATCTGTCAACAGGGTACAAATCGCAACAACTGGACCTAGAATCTTCATTCTTGTCATGCAAGGAGGCCCATGAAAGGTGCCTGTGGAAACTTGAAATTAGGTCTCTGTTACCCATATCCTTCAAGCTATAGGACTCCGAAGTATCCCTCAGAATAATGGACAATTTGATACAAAAACTGAAGTATCTGAACAACTAATGCAGAGATCACCATGATTTTTTTGCATGGATATTGACCATTAAGTGTTTTTATTAGTTTCTGCAGACTGGTGGAGCCACCTGTATTTTTGTATCCGCCAAAACGAAGTTTTGCGGATACTATGTTTTTGACCGAGTTCCTCCACCGCGGCGGCGTTCGTTTCCAGAGAGCTCCTCGGAGACTAATGGACCGATTTTTCCCAAACTTACACCTATTATCGGGTCACATGTGAACTGGTGCCTAACCAATTTGCGTTGACCTCTGACCTTTCCTCTCTATCCAGTGTCCATTTGTGGGTCTGTTTCCACTCATAAACCCTCATATCTCGGGAACCGTTTGACCGATCAGGAAATAAAATTGATACAAATGTAGCCCTTGGATTGCTTTATAACATACACAAAAAATGGTGGCGCCACCTGTAACCATGTTTGCACAGTGTCCATCTGTTCATCTGCCTTGGGTTAAAATCACTCATATGTCTGCAGTGAATTGACTAATTCACCTGAAATTCGTCATGCGTATACATCCAGGATAGCTTTCTTGATTTTATGACAGGTGGCGCCACCTACGTTCACGTTCACGCTGATGACATCCAAGCTTATATCTTGGGAACGTTTGACCGATCAGGAAATAAAATTTATACAAATGTAGCCCTTTGATAGCTCTGTAACATACACAAAAAATGGTGGCGCCACCTGTAACAATGTTTGCACAGCGTCTGTCTGTTAGTCTGCCGTGGCCTAAAATCACTCATTTCTCTGTAGTGGTTCGACATAACTGCCTAAAATTTTGCAAGTTTATACATCGTGGACAGCTTTCTTGATTTTATGACAGGTGGCGCCACCTACATTCTAGTTAACGCTGCACACATCCAAGCTCATATCTAAGGAACCATTTGACCGATTGGGCCAAAATTGTGCATGTGTTTAGATCTCACATAGGTCTTTATCATACACAAAACTGGAGGGGTTACCTGCAAAGATTTTTGCACAGTGTTTGTCTGTTTGTCTGCCATGGGCAAAAATCGCTCATATACATGTAGTGGTTTGACTTTTCTGCCTAAAATTTTGCAGGTGTATACAACTTGGACAGCTTTCTGGATTTGTGGTAGGTGGCACAACCTACATACACATTTAGGCTGCAGACATCCATGCTGATATGCATCATACCTCACTCTATTTCCCCTTGCCACTCAATCCATGCCTCACTATCCGATTTTGGCAGATACATGTAGTCACTTGTCGGTTACCCGTATTCTAGTTTTAAAAGTTTACACATTTTTCTCTATTTTTGAGATATATAAATACAGACTAAATCTTGGCCTGTTGGTTAATCTGTTTGATGCTTCAGTTGAATGGGTATATACTACCATTCTAATGATAAAATTTCCTTTTGCGAATCTCTTCCCAGTCAGCTGAGCGTCATGACCCATGGGTCACTTGTTGAGAGTATACCATAATTAAGTTAATGCTACACGGGGCAGAATCGCTATATTTGTTATGAATGCTCCTGTGGCCCTTATCTTGATAGACCTTTCCCAACAAGCTAGTGACACCTATCAGCGACTGTTGTTACTGATTCATGTCAAGTGCATCTTTCACATCTGCAAGTCTGTAAGTCCGTACCGGGTTGAAGCTACCGGAGGTCATGAAGGTGAGACCTTAGGAGGTTCATGTAGATAATGGGAGGCAAAACCATCGTTCTCTTCAGTATTAACTTAATTAAAATAGAAGATCGCTTTCATTTTGATTGAAAATATTTGGTTTATAATTTTATCACTTCGTTAAAAATTAAGACACACTAAAGTTTGTGCCTGATTATGCCGTGATGTAGTTGTAGTGACCTCTGGTGCAGATTTCTCCTCCTGAAAAGTTTGTATTGAGTTAAACTGACCCGTTTGCATACCAGGTGTATGAACTATCCATGAAATAAAGGGTACTCCAAGTTAAATATGATTCTTTTTTCAAAACATGTATTACGGTCCAGAGCCATTTGTTTACTCCTGAAAATGGTTAAATAGGCTTGCACCTTGGGAGATCAGCGCCATAACCATAAACATTTGAGTTATCGCGCATGCCCAAGATCGGACCATGTTATCGTAAACTGACACACGTCGACTATGTTTACTCACACACAGAAACATAACGACGTATAAAACAAGTGAACTGGAGTTTCCGTGTGCCGGGATGGTTTTGTTATGAAACTTCATTCTAAATAAACAAATAGCGTAAGATGATGCACGAATTATTGCAAATGTTTATGTACTTTTATATAGCTATTCCGCCTTTTACCGTTTGGGATGGGGATCAAACAATTTGCTCAAGAAGCTGTATAACTTATTGAGGTGCAATAACCCCAAAATGACGTTACGGTTATTAGAGTATGCATTCATTATTAACATTTATGGGTGTTACAAACCACGTGTAAGTTCCTGCAGATAGATCCCAGGGATTTAGATGCCTCTCGACCTTGAGAAATATTTTCGTGTAACGTAACTTTTCCTTTTCTATGTGATGCGTTAATGTAATCAGTAATGTAATGTCACGTGATACAGCCTATCCATGACAACTAAAGCCGTTTTAGGAACACGAGTCTTTACATTGAGTGTTTGGTTGTGAGCACCTCCTCTCGCTTTTTCTCTTTTTTTTTGTGTGTGTGTTTTTTTTAACTCAGCTGACTAAAAGTCACCTGAGCTATAGGCATGGTCCTTTGACAAAGATTTGACAAAGAGTTAGATGTCCTTAAGTGCTACCAAAACCGAAAATGGATAACTGTGACTTCGTCTCTTCGACAAATTAACGAAAAAACTCCCTTTTCAGTAAAAGCATGCAGTTACACTTCAGGAATGCAATATATGAAACATCTGGTGTTGATTTTTTAAATATTTTTCATAGATTTTGCTCTATTCATTTCCGTGAACATGCCAGATATTTGGTCAACATTGCGAAATTTTTAAAAAGTTATGGATCCAAACATAATATTCTTTGTCAGAACATCAGTTTACCCACTTTACATGGTAACTGTTAAAGCTAAAGAGTCTTTTTTTTTCAAACATATATATGTATTTAATTTTTGGATCCTGGGATGTCCTTAAAAATGTGCATGGTCATTTATTTAGCTCAGCTTACAGCATATGAAACCTCAGCTGACAAGGAATACATTCACAAAAGGAATTTTATCATCTGAATAGCAGATTTCTAGGCGGTTTCCCATTCAACTTTTGTAATTAAAGTTCTTCAAAATCAAGATAAAGTTACATAATAATATGACAAGCCATTCCCATAAAATCTAGATTTAAAGGACTTCCCTGGATGTCAAGACAGAAGATTCTAGGTCTAACTGTCAGGGTGCTTAAAATGTTTTAGCCAGTAATGTGTCACCATGACCTAATTTCAGGTTTCCAAGGAGAATGGCCTAGGACCTTCCTGGATGTACAGTAAGAAGTTTCTTGTTCTAACGCCCTATTGATGGTTAGATTGACCTGTTAATGAACAAAGTGGTTTATCTGAAAGTCTCAAGAATGGACAAAAAAAAAATACGTAAAAATGAGAAAAAAATGCAGGTGGCGCCACCAGTCTTCAGGAAATTATTAAACACTCTATGATCAGTATGCGTGAAGTTAGTCCTGTCACTCAATGTATTAGTTATTCAGAGCTTTTAATATAATATTTTAATTTTTCGGGGGAGGGGGGTGGTAATTATGAGCCCCATGGCTCTCAGAGGATATAGGTCACAGTCACGTAATTTCAGGTAACCTCGATGATTGTTTATGGACCTCCATGGGTTTTCGGTTAGAAGTATCTAGAATCAGCGGTTACGAGTTGTGCCATGACAGACGGACGGCACGAAAGACTGACGGACGACGGACAAAGAATGATGGCGATAGCTCAGGTGACTTTTATTCAGCTGAGGTAAAAATGAGGATCTAATGCAAATATGTGTGCATTAAAGTAATCAGCCTTGTTTATCCATCTCTCTGTCTTTTTTTGAATATTTAGCAATTATGAATAATTTTTCAATGTGAGCACTGCTGAATTATACTTCATTTCCTTTAGATATACCCAAAGGTGTTGAAACTCCCACGATCCAAACTGTATAAAGCTATCAACAAAAAAAAGGTATGCTAAACAAATTAGGATCTAATTGAAACATTATAAAATAATCTTGCCTTATCAGAATGGGACAAAGTGATGAGCTTTGTCTGTCCATCTCTCATTCTATCATTAAATATATAATAAATATGAATAAACTTGTTTTTCCTTTAAGTACTATTCAATTAACTTTTTAAGCTGTATGTATTTGGATTTCATCCGTTAAGTCTAAAAATTGAAAGCAACTTATATAAAATGTTAAAATATTTAAGGTTTAAAAAATGGAGGACTGGGGAAAATATTGTCCTGACAGATGTAACAGAAAAGGAGCTACGGTCTGCTTTAATGCAATGAGTAACCAGCACCAAAGGTCCCAAAGTTTTCCCGTCTAATTTCTCTCCCCGGTTACTTCGATGGTGTTTTTCAGGTGCATAAATCTGTTGCATAAATGATAGGTCTTATTAAACTATCTGAAATTTGCGCAGTGTTTTAAAATTAACGGCAATATCCAATAATTTTGTTCGAAAAATAAATGTCTTTCAACTCGCCTTATTTCAACGCCATGTCCGGTAGACAGCGTGTAAATATGCTCACCGGTGGTACCGTGCCTCCTTGGCTGCCGACATGCAAGGAATATTATAACAGGACTTCAACGCTATAGGAACCGGCCAAACGTTTAAATAAGTGTAGTTTTACTGCATTTTTATGAAACAATAATTGAGATTAAATTACGCATGATTATGTAGATAGGGGCATGATAATTAAAATATTTTATTGGTAGTACGAAGCGTTATGTGAGCAATAATAGAGGGATTAAATGCGAACATGAGCTTAGTTTAAAGTGATAGGTTCACAACCATACTATTAACTGAATATATTTAAGAAAGTTAAATTAATTACCTTAATTAAGATTTGTTCTTCCATATATCAAACTAATGACATTACATTGGTTAATTTAAAATATTTGTCCATCAAAGTAATAAGTAAGAATTAAACATTCTTTATTATTATTACTTCTGCAGCATTCAAATAATGTAGCTTAATAGTCACGCGTGGATTCGAAACGGGATCATTTATGTAAGTGGTGATCGAAATCTTGATGTAAAAGATAAAGTTCTTCTAACCCAAATTAAACAGTGTTTGTCTTCTGAAACCATATACCACCCTGATTATACCCTTGGGTTGTTGTATCTTTGCGACTGAAAGTCATTTAACTGACCGTTTTGAAAGTTTGTCAGGTGTTAAATATCACTCTCAATATTAAAAAAGTTTTCATTTAGACATTGAATCTTAAAATAAAAAAAAAATTCAGGACTGAACTGTTAAACCGGATAGATTTTATTTAATCATTCAATGTATTCATTTTAATGGTATGATATATCAAACATGAAGCCTGCGCAAATATTGTTTTAAACAAATAAGAGGAAAATAAAACAAATCTACATTCTTATGCTTCTCTTCTCAGACATGAACAACAGTACTAATTTTAGCTGCAGAACTAATGATTCTTAAAAAATATTTAACAATGTAAGTATTCTTTAAGCTATATTTTTCATATCTAAATGATCAAAGATGATCGCCAGTTTTCTAAGTAACGTTTACATGTCAAAGTGACGAGGAAAATTCACTTAAAATTTATACAGCTAAACAAAATGCAGGACGAATAATGGAACAAGTTACATGAAGATATTTTATGAATTAGGGTTCAAGATGGCAAGAAATGGCTCTAGCCCGCACAAAATCGGACCAACAAGACCATTATGATATCTTAAACATAGCGTTGGCGTGGTTTAGTAATTTTGCTTCTGTTACGAAGGGTGTCGGAGATATGGTTTGGTCAACATTAACAAAATCTGATTTGTCATATATGCTTACGCAAGTCGAAAAGGAATTTTATAATTTTATACATGGGCCCTAAAGGGACATTTGAAGATGATTACGTAACTATTTATGTAGGACCGGTAGCACCGTCTAAAATAAATAAAGTGAATTAGATATTTTTTTTAGTGAATCTG
Source organism: Sipunculus nudus (assembly GCA_026874595.1). Taxonomy (NCBI): domain Eukaryota; kingdom Metazoa; phylum Annelida; class Sipuncula; order Golfingiida; family Sipunculidae; genus Sipunculus; species Sipunculus nudus. The sequence continues at coordinate 21,993,591 of CM049322.1, read as the reverse complement.
GTTCAGAAATTTTCAATGGATGATTGTTCCAAATATATATATATATATATATATATATATATATATATATATATATATATATATATATATATTCTCCCTTGCTGATGGGGACGGCTCTGGATGCCCCCAGAAATATACGCTAATTCTCGGAGAGTAGAGAATAGAGAGTAGAGAATAACAAACCGTATGTCCAATTGAGGGCTTCTTGAAACTTCTGTGCTTAAAAGTAATATATATTATACCGCCATTTTCACACACACACACACACACACACGCTAGACAAGCGCACATTCACAGTCTACAACACGCACATACACATGTTAATAAAATTGTGAGCGACAGTTTACATATATATTCACCACAGCTCCATGCAGGACCAGGGTTTAAAGAAGCGACGGATATGGCGTAATGTGATGTTGTCGAATCACGCACACGGTATCCGCGTGTATATGCTGATTGTCTATGTCAACATGTCATTACTGTCTCGTTAATAAGTAATCGTTGATAGGGGCGGACTGTTCAACCTGTACAAAAGTCTCGGTAAAATAGAACTACATGTATAACGCTTAAGCAACACCATATTTTGCATTATATTCGCCGGAAGGGGCTACCCCTTGGTATAACCTCAAACTCAGCCCCTGTTTTCTGTATTCTGATAATATCTCTCCGCCCCTGTCGATCTTGTATTACAAAATTCTCCTTTGATGAAAGTTTAATGTCAAAGGGCCAAACCTACAAAACAACCGTCCCTGTACGTGTGAGGGGTGTGTGTGTGTGTATGTGTGTGTGTGAGAGAGAGAGAGAGAGAGAGAGAGAGAGAGAGAGAGAAAGAGAGAGAGAGAGAATAAGAGAGACAGACAGGCAGAGACAGAGAGAGAGAGAGAGAGTGGATAGGAGGAGGGAAAAACCGCTACCTGTGGCAGTTCATTCTAACAAGACAGATGTACTGAATTGCTGTCTACTTCTGGATTAAAGGGACATAATCAGGAGCAATATTATCCTTTTTTTTCTCACTATCAGTTCACTTTTGCTTTATAAAAAATTTTCCTAGCAAAACTATGCCAACACACAGTCACAGAACCTCGCATACGGCTGTTTAATGCCCCTTTATGGCTCTTATTGTTGGTAAACACAGTCAACATGTGTCTGTTAACCATAAAAAGGCCGCGTGACCGGAGGTCCGATTGTGAACCGCAACACGCAATGTTTCAGCCAGTGGGAATATGTATTACATATTTTTGGGTCAAGTCAGTCAGAGCATCTCCTGATTGACAAATGTTGTGGCTCCGCGATGCACATGGTAACACGCGCTGTGTTTATGTTCACACCTGTGATCGCGCCCGGTCCACTGTTTCTACATTCATTTACAGGAGTAAGCAAACGGTTTCAAGGCAATATTTTAGCAGGTACATATTTATTTTTAATGGAAGAAGACATTTTTTCGTTTGAAGAAAACATGCTTTATAGGTGATTGGGTCCCTTTAAAATCAGCATTCAATTCGTCAAAAAAATATAGGTCCGTTTGGACACTTTAAAATCTTAACAGCCACCGGTATCACCTTTCCTGGTATTCTGAAAACGGATTAAATATATATATATATATATATATATATATATATATATATATATATATATATATATTCAATTTACCTATCTATGGTGAAATCAACCCTGTTATCAAACTTGGTATTGTGAAGCTATTAAGGTCTAATGAGCGTCAAACTAACTTGGTTTAATTTAGCCTAAAATCTATATTAAAATGATGACTAGAAAGAATTATATATGCATATTTGGATTCCTAAGACTTCTCTGTATATAAGATGAGATATATATGAACAGTGTCCCAGTGTTTGCTTTGAAGACTGTACACTTTAAATAATTTTTTTAAAAATATTTTTTAAACGTGATATACATCTAATATTTTGCAAAACGTAAGTATTTAAAAGTATCATATGAGAGTACAAACAAATAACTCCAGGATTTTTTATTATGCATTTATATTATTATATATTAAAAATATTGAATTTTATTTCGTTCTTCTACCATAATTCGTTCGCATAACGCAGTTCGATGTTGCTGCACCACCCTCAGCATTTATCTCCTTCTTCCACTGAAGATAATTCACTTCGTGCCATATGGCACAGGCACTTGCTGTAGCCAACATCATTGCAAGTTGGCCACACTGCCACATACGGCAAATGGTTGGCTCGGCACACCGGAGCTGAGATGTATTCTGAATTGGTGAATACCAATGGGTGTAATAGTTATAAGGCTTAGAAAGGTGAATTACTGATATCACATTTCATATTTCATGGCATATACTTGACGCCACGATCTGTACCCGTACAAGGTGGCACTGGCGTAATTTGGTGCAATGACATGAAAGAAGACATAATATGTAGCGCCATATCGGTCCTCTGACATTATGCATGGCCAGATCACTGGAGGGCCATACTGAGTCGTGTTTGTCCTAGCTACATAAAATTCTGCGACTGGGGGATACGATAAACAGGAAAGTTCAGGGGAAAAGTAAAAGGGAAGAGTTTGCAGTATATAGTACTAGTGTCATGCATCGGTCGGTAACAGCGAAAAGCACAGCCCAAGCTGACTGAACAGCGACCTCCGCACGCCTGTCAGTCAAAGATGTACCTTTCACCCCCAGTGAATGGTTAACCAATAAACAATTGAATACTCTGTTGGTTCTCGCCAAGACGACGCGTGGTCCACGGTACACACCCCACGTGGGGTTGGCATCTGAATTAAAGTGCTGTTTTTTTCCCAAATGATACATTGTAACATCAGAAACGTGTTTTTGTGACAAGTTATATGACAAACAAATGTAAGGTCAGTCATTTTAATAAAAATATCCAATTTGTGATTTTGAGGACAAGTAGAGCTTTAGCGATAAGAAGTAAACAACAGAACAGTGTAATGTTTAACACACTGTGAGGATAAGAACTGACACCTGACTCATCAAGTGATAGTTGAGGGGTGATATCAAATAAGGTTAATCTTTAACTAGGTACCATATTTGTATTACCGATAGCGTCGTAATCCGGGCGACCATGGACAAGCTCGTACAATTAATATTGGCCGGACTGGTCATAACGGGTAGGTAATTATGCACGGACGGACACTGGTGTCATCAGGTCACAGTAAAATAGCCAGACTCTTAACTGTCACCCTGGTCCTGTACAGACAGGGGGAAAACAAATCAGCTCGTCATATATGACTAACGCATACCTAAGTTAAGGCCAGAAGTTCAAAATCATTCACCCGTCTTAATCAGATTACCTGTCTATAACTGTCTGTAAATAAATAATAAACGATATTTAGAACCAAAACAAAATATACTACACAATAAAATCTGAGTTTAGGTAAAGTTGTTACCAGAGTTAGTTTAAAATCTTATGGTTAAGCTGGTCGCCAACTAAGCACTCGAACTTATTGACACTTAAAGTCCGGATTTGAACACAATGACGCTCATGTTTGTTTCATACGTTAGACGTAATGACGTAGTTTAGACATCTCTCTGTATATCAGTGGCATTTTGGACAATGTGAAAATTGACAATCTGTGTAGAATTGACCATCTGTGTTTACTTGGGTTGCCTCTAATCTACTTCAGGTCTGTTTGGTCATATTAGTTTTATTGTTTTGCCTTTATATCGTCCTGGATCTCATATTCATTAGGTCACGCGTAAAGCTGACATACGGTATAAATCTCCAAGCCTTCGCGTGCTTTTTACTATTGGAAACCATGCATGCGTGGTAAAATATGATTTAAATATGATTAAATATGATCAATATGAAAATTACACACACACACACATATATATGTTATAGTGTAAAATCACGCTGTAGTATAAGCGTTAGTAGTGACCGTTTACCCTCAGGGGGAGACTCCAGTCGCTTGCCCCAGACAGGCTGACAGGTCGGGCTGTCACCGTTTTGCTATATGAGCTGTGTACTGTATGGGGTTTGCTGTTGAACCAATTGCACTGGTGTACTGGTCAACCAAAGCATATAGTTCACAGACAAAGGAATATAGTGCGTGTGTTAGTTTGGAAAATTGAGGTCCCTTTAGTTTAAATGTCTTTTAGCCAGTTTGGTTCATTTATATATCATTAGGTAGCCAGAACTGTAGACCACACTCATGTTGGTTATGTAAGGATTACGTGTTGTAACATTTAAGCAATTAACGATCAAAGCACAACACGATGGAATCATATCCACTTACTCTACTCTTAATTTAGTTTTATAAGATATTAAATTAATGCCTACTTTTTATCATCTAGTAAGATATGTGCTAGAGAAAAGCACCGTTACGTTAGAGTCATTCTTACTTAAATTAGTTATATTTTGGATAAGTTATTCGGGATTAAAGGCATGACCGGAAACAGAGATTTTGCTGAACCGAGACCATATAGCACACGATTTAGCCTCAGGTTATGGCTGTTTCGTTTAGGTTCTCAATCTTTGCGGGACTAGCTATAAGTACACCCAGGAGACTGAGTCTAGAGATATAGAGAGCTATAAATAGATTTAGCATTGTAGTCAAAGTTAGTACCGTCGGAGTATTTGGAACTCGGGTCTTTATATTCAAAAGGCTTCAGGACTGGCAACTTGTGAAAATGGTTATTTAATTAATACAAGATTACTTCTACAGAACGGAGTAATCTTTTAATATTGTGGTGTGACAGTGACTTATAGTATGTGCAAGTGCTTTCCCCAAACGCACATATTTATATATATATATATATATATATATATATATATATGCATCAATATAGAATAATATCAAAGGCCATCCATGGTGGGCGGGCATCTCCGGGGGGGGGGGGCTGTTGTAGGCGTATTAAATATAAAAAAAAGAGCGACACTAAGGGATGCCTGATTAGAGATACAATGACGGTAACTGTCAACGTACATGGCAATAGTATTATTTCTTTCTTTCATCCTTTCTTTTTATTCTATCTTTCTTTAATTCTCTTGTTCTCTCTATCATTCTATTTCTCTCATTCTATCTATTTCTGTCGCTCTTTCTCTCTTTTTTTTCTTTCGTTCATTCCATTTCTCTTTCTTTCACTCATCCCTCCATTATTTCTTCCTTTATATGTTCTCTCCCTCTTCCTCTCATTCTCTCTCCATCTCCAATTCTCCTTTTTTCTTTCTTTATCTTTTATTTCTGCCCATTTATCTATCTTATGTTCTGTTTCATTCCCAATTCATTTGTGTCTTTCCGTCTCTCATTCTACCTGCCCTTATCTCTGTCTCTCTTCCTCTCTTCTCAGTTCCAGCAATCTCCCATTCTTTTAAAAAAGTATCATGCGCTTTCAGAACGGTGGAAATGACTGTGGCTTGTTTGCTATTGCTGCAGCGGTAAGCTTCGCAAAAGCTAAAGGTCCAAGTTTAATTAATTATCACCAAGAAAAATTCTGACGCATTTCTTTGATTGTCTGCAAAACAATGATATGAAAGAATTCCCTGAACAATCGATGCAAAGTTTAAAGTCTGAATATAAATGTGCCATCGTAGATGTACATATTTTATATATTGCACATGTAAACAGCCAAATAGACAAAAAAGCCCTCATTTTGGTTATGGTAATGGCCCCATGGCACAATGTGATTCTTGCTTAAAATAATTTCATAAATCTTGCAAACGCATCCATAGTAGATATTTTAACGCAGAAAAATTATAGACAAATTCTTTTGTACTCGGGAATGCCAACAAAATTCTCCCTAGTGTTGATAGAAAAGTTAAAAACAATAAATAAACACACAGAGAAAATGAATAAAACAAGTAAATCATATGTAAGGCAGTTCATGTCTAGGACTTCGGACCTCGTACATGGCAGGCCCCAAATCAAATAATATTTAATATAATTGATTCATAATAACGCACAATAACAAATGTATGTGAGGCAGGGCGCCTGTATTAAGCGTCTTCATACCAATATCAGCCCAGAGACCCTACAATCACACAGAGAGAAAATAATTAAAATAATAAATCATATGTAGGGCAGTTCATGTCTGGAACTTCGGACCTCGCACATGGCAAGCCCGAAATTAAAGAATATTTAATATAATTAATTCATAATAACGCACAATAACAAATATCTGTGAGGAAAGGCGCCTGTATTAAGCGTCTTCATTATATATACCAATATCAGCCAAAATACACTACAATCACACACATTCTCCCTCTCTCGAAATTAAATATTATTAAGTATCTTTGCATAGGAATTCATGTATTACCTCATTTTCATTCTCTCTCTCTCTCTCTCTCTCTCTGTCTCATGCCTATTTTCAAATTTCCTTCATTCCCTCTTTCCCTCTCTCTCTCTCTAAATCAAACTATTTGACTCATCTTTCTAACATTTCTTCGCTCTCTCTCTCTCTCTCTCTCTCTCTCTCTCTGTCAATCTTTCGCTCATGCATATCGTCAGTATAATAAAGTTTACACAAACCTGCACAGACTGCAGTATATACATAACCATCTGTTTTCTATACAACTCAAATCAGGAATTACGACGATGTTCAATGGAACATCAAACGGAGACAATACATGACCAAGGCGTGTCTTGCTAAATTTAAAGGCGACACATTTCCGGAAGACAAATCCACTTTGATGAGGCATCTCCATGGGACGAAATCTAGGGCATCGGACTTTCTGTAAACGACCTTCAGATCACCGACAGAAGACAATGGAAAGGACACAAATTACTGGGACAAGTTTTAATGAATGTCCGTGGAATACTCCGACACCCTATACCAAAACAGAGATAAATTAAAAGCTGACAATATTATTCATTAATTAAAATAAAAATAAAAAAAAATAAAAAAAATATTACAGACGTTAAATTGACCTAATAAAAACAAATGGTAAAGTATAACACGCAGGGGAAAAAAGTTTTCATCTTCAAACCTCCATTTTCTTTCTATCTTCTCTTTCCTCTTCCTCAAATTTTCTTAGATTGATACATGTATTCATTTCTGTTTTCCTTTAAATATTAGTAATTATGTAGTATTTCAAAATGTGCTCCTCGTACCTGACCGGGCAACAGACAATTCCAGCTTTAATTGTTAAATGTCAACAAGTTTTGGTGGAGATTGTTGTTAATTACATGTCTGGTAATGTCTGGCTTATATTTTATAATACTTTTACTATTAATTTAAATACAATATAATAATAAATTGGAACTGTTATAATATATCTTTCAAAATTAAAATATAAAGATTAAATAATGATTACATCCTTTACGTATTTAATACATATGGCCCCCTAAAGTTAAAGGGTATGATTCTTAGTCTTCCTCGAGCGCCCTCTGTTGTGTTCACCAGTCACTATTCAAAGTGGTATGGCTGGATAACGCGCATGCGCACTCACTCCCGGTATGGCAGGAGTGTTGACATTCGTGCCATACTGGGTTGGCATAAAGGCCGGCCTTAATATAAACTCCCTTAAAAAAAGAATGACGTCAATTTTTGTTCAAGAGTGGGGGGGGGGGGGAGGATGACTATATATATATATATATATATATATATATATATATATATATATATATATATATATATATATATATATATATATGTGTATTAGCAGTTATGTGCATATATGACTGCATTTATGCAAGTAGTATATAAGTGCTCAACGAATCCAACAGTCCTCTAGGCCCGAGTATAGAATCCGGCCTAAATTTCCAAGATGCGTCTAAACTGACTGGACCGTCTCATATTAGTAGGAATCAACATAAGCCATGACATGCCTGATGATAAGACATCGAGATGTCTCTTACTTCTCCATTACATGAATCCTAAACATCAATATGTCCGTCCGTATACACTCATAACCTCGTCCGTGTAGGCCGGATTCTATACTCGTTCTTACTAAATTAGCCTGCTGCTAAGAGCTGGTGCACAGAATTTACAACGAAAATGTTTAGTGACACAAGAACACGTGTGGTCATGCTTTCGCAATCATCAGATGTGAAATGTAAAGGAATGGTTGGTTACATGATGTAATTACGTGCCGAAGCACTCAGCCATGGTCAGATGGGAGTGTTTGGGGATTATGATTATTACCTGCATTTGGAAGTGAGCTCTGATCTTTTGTTGAGCCTTTGTGTTTTGGGGAACGTTATGAATTGGACCTTTTCTTCCAGGAAAAGATTACAGCTTCTACTGGGGATCTTTCTCGGGGGTACACGCTTGAGGACCCGCCAGTTTATTAAATATGGGGTGCTTGTTTTCTGTTGGAGCCAGATGAACTTTGAGAGTTCCGAGTCTTTTTCGTACTTGACTGGTTATATATATATATATATATATATATATATATATATATATATATATATATATATATATATATATATATATATATTGTTACAGGTGCTCTATTTATTGTGTGACACGGGCGTTACTCCTGTTGTGGCACTCGTGTCTGGCCGCGTATTACATTCTATGTTTTATCCGTACTGGTTGAACTCTCGTTGTCATGTTAAGCCTTGGGTTTTCACGCCTGGCCGAGGTCACGTGATGAGCCTGGTATGTGGAGATACACAGCGCTGCTTTTCTAGAGAATTCCTGAAACGGTGCTTACTGTGTTGTGCAGGATCTAATGGACTGTTCGAGAAGTGGAACATTCTTGGCTTGAGGTGTGAAGGTATATAAGGGGGCTGTGTTTTAGAACGGGAGGGCAGATAGACAGAGAGAGCAGAGAAGATTCCAGCGGACGCAGAAGCGTGTTAGATTCTAGGACCTTACCCGACTAATGCGGCAATTATAGATTTTCAAAGACTTTCTCCTGGATTTTATGCATTTGGACTTCAGTTTACTTTCTGGATTGTTGCAAGAGCTTTACACTGGACTGTCATTCTCCGAGAGTTTACATTTAAAGGACTTATCGTTGTAATGGTGTTGGTATCCAGGTACTGTGCTAATTATTTTTCTATGTGATTGTATTGACTTGTTGCTATACCGCTGTTTTACTGTATAATTGTATTGATTTAGTGTATTGTATTGTTAGGGTGTTTTAAGAATAAATTATAGTTATTTGTTAAAAAAAAACCCACTGACTTCTGTGTTCTTTCCCCTAGACATTTCCCGTTTTCTGGTGTTACAGAATCTGATTTGTTTTTATCTCCATTGCAAAATTTCTATTCATCACGCAAACGTGATCTGTTTATATTAGGTTCCGTAACAATATAAACAATTTATTATGCGACACCCGTTGTGCATAAGGTACCGGCGGCAGGCTGCAGCCCGGTTTCTATAGTTCTGCCCAGGGGCGTCAATATAGGGGGGATGGGGGGTATATATACCCCCCACTTTTTGGCAAGGGGGGGGATGGTCAATGTAATCATCCCCCCCACTTTTCAGAGAATAATATTATAATATTGCAAATAAAATATATTAATAAATAGAATTAAAGACGTTGGATCTATTTACTAAATAATGTTATATCTAAACCTTGCTTAGAATTCACAAAATAACTTATTTTCTAAAACATTATAATTATTTAAAATATTACGTATATATAATAATTATATATATATATATATATATATATATATATATATATTTAGATGAATATGTCACTCAGACATGCTGAAAAGGGTATATATATATATATGTGTGTGTATATGCATATACAAAATCATCCCCCCCACCCTGGAAGAAAAATTGACGCCACTGGTTCTGCCAAACTTTCCAGGATATGTCAATTCTAGCCCAGACTCTTATTATATACTTTAACCTGCTGGGCTACATAAAACTGCAGGTAGTTATTTGTACGCATTGATTGTACGTATCGAATGGTTTTGTAACTCACCCTTGTAAATCTTGTGTGTACAACATAAAGCATGAATGAGGTCAAAATAATTTGAAACTCCTCTGTCAATGCTGATCTATCAAACAGAAAAACAGAAATGTAACCAAACTTTACCGTTCTCATTATTACCCCCGCCAGGAGGTTATGTATTAACCCCCGTTCGTGTTTATGTGTTTGTTCACAACATTACTCACGTAATCATGAACGGAATCTCTTGAACTTTTCTGGGCTCCATGCCGAATGGCCAAAAAAAAAACAGATTTTTGAGCATATTTCCCAGGAATATTCACAACTTTGCAGTCACATATGCAGGAATGTTGGGGCGGTGGTGTAGTGGTTAAGGCGCCGGGCTCTTGATCAAGAGGTCATAAGTTTGAATCCCGCCAGTCCCCTACCGTGCCAAGACCCTTGGACAAGGTCCAAGCGCAGTAGAAATGGGTACCAGTAAATACTGGGAAGGTATCCTGCGATTGACTAGCAAAACTTTGGCATATAAACAAAACGTTTTGCCTCAGCGGGAAACAGTTGGCTGCATGGCTGCGATGAACTATAGCGTCCCATCCGGGAGTTTAACTCATAATTCACTTCACGCTACAGAAAACGGGATAATTTCCAGCCTGAGGAGCCAGTAGGATTGGGTGAAAAAGCCAAACAGACTTTACCTTTATTTTTTTTTATTTACGAATGATATTGGAAATATGGGCTGAAAAAGTGAATGCAAACTTATGCACCAACTGGAAAGCTGTAAGCTAAGCTATGCACGCCTCCGCTATGCAGGGGCTCCCGGTTGTGGGATGCTTCCGAAACCGTTTTTCAGGTTCCTCCGTGCATCCAGATCCACACCAATATCGAACCGGTTTTTTATTGGCTCATTTCCGCAATGTTCTGAAAATGTCATGATATTCCATTGATGAACGGGTGAGTTATGTTGTGAACTAACACACACACGCACCATATAGAGGAAAGGGAAGGAAGCAAACTCTCTGGGCGGAGACAATGAACCTTGAAATATGGGTCGATATGTGAATGAAACCACGGTATGCGGAATACCCCACATTAAGGGGACATAATCAGGGGCAATATTATGCCTATTTTTTCAAACTATCAGTTAAGTTTTGCTTTATACAAAAAGTTTTCCACCAAGATCATTCCAGCGCACAGTCTCAGTACCTCGCATACGGCTATTTAACATCTTGTCAAGGCTCAGCGTGTTGGTAACAACAGTCCACGTGTTTCTGTTTACCATAACAAGGCCGATTGGTCGAAGGACCGATAATGAGACGCAACACGCGATTTTTTTTATTGACACGTGTTGTGCCCGTGCGATACACGCGCTGTGTTTATATTGACAGCTGCGATCGCGCCCGGTCCACTGTTTTTAACACTAGTTAACAGGAGTAAGCCTACGGTTTCAAGGCAATTTTTTGGCAGGTACAGATTTATTTGAAAGGAAAAGATAGTTTTCGTGTTATTTCAACAATCTATATAGGTGACTGGGCCCCTTTGAATACCGCGGAGGCATGCATGAAAATGCACATTTCTATTATGTTTTAGTTGTAGTGTAAACTCTTACTCTCTGAACAGCGGGAGTGGGGGGGGGGGGGGGGGGGGACCACATGGGTCATCCCCTCTTGCTAAAATGTGGTGGGGGAGGGGGGTATTCCTGTATTGACGTGTCTTGGAAAAAAATCGTGACAAGTGACCTCGACGGTACCCCTCATCATGTAAGTGTACAATCACTAACATGGTTAGCATCTGTGATGTTTGAAATCTCTTTCGGACGTTCGATTCTTGGGCCTGTACGTCCAATCAGGTTGCAGTGCCGAGAGGATCAAGCTAATCCTTGTAGCTCTTATGCACTTATCTTTCTCGATTACCTCCAACAAACCCGTCCATTGCTGTAAAATGACAAACGATCTCTGCATTTCACTATAATCAGATCATCGGATATGGAGACCATTTGTTATCATATAATGAAACATTAATAGTGTAAACTTAATTCAAAAATGATTTATTTTTACATAACCCTTAAAACTGTTGGACTCCATCTGGACTGCCCAAAATCCCATGTGACCATCCAACATTTTGACCTGAGAGCCCCGGACTTTATTTTCCTTTCTATTGAAAGTGTTCCAATGGATTACGTGGATAATTGCCACTTGTGTCCTTCCTGTGTCTTACTATTAAGACTTTAGACTAGTCCGAAATCAATATAATTAAAGTAAATAAAGCAGTAGATACAAACCTGTAAGGCGCATACTTTGAAGAATAGTCTAGAGACATGCTTAATAAGATATATGTATCAGTGGCAGATCCAGGATTTAGGAAAAGGAGGGGTTCAACCCAGAAGGACTAATGACAAAGGGGGGGGGGGTCCGAGCCCCTTGACCCCTCCCGTGGATCCGTGTCCGTGTATTTATATTACATAACAAGCAAACAACAACTCTTACCAGAATAGTTTGTATATTTCCAGGCCAGGCCCAAAATTCTCGCTACATCACCGTACCAACTGACGCAACTTCCGGTGTCGGTGTAGATGTGATGTTTATCTGTGACGTAGACCTTGGCACACCTGCTGATACCTTTGACTGGTACGAACACATCACCAACCACGTCGGCACAACCATCTTTACCACGGCCGGAGGGTCCATTTCAGAGCCAAACAAATACGCTGTGAACGGCTCCTATAACTTGATCGTTAAAAACGTCCAGTGGCAAAGTGGAGGGTCGTACAGCTGTAAGCTATCGGCACAGGCCGGAGACCGTAAGAATGCTGACCTTGTCGTACTCCGTAAGTACATCAAGATACTAGCATGTTAAATGGGAAAACTAGGGAGACATTGTAGGTTTTGGTAAGTACATATATTATTGGCTTTTGAATCATCGTGGGTTATATGATCAAGTTAAATCTCTCTCCTTAATTTTTACACTCTCCTCGCGCAGCTGTTATACAATGCAGTCGTCCCAAATCCCTTTTCATGTAACCGCTGTTATATATGACAAGGTTCCTTAGTTTCGACCACCAGGGTAGGTACAAAGCACATAAGTGTAATCGGACTAATGATAACTTGATATCACAAAGTGCTGTCAGCTCCAAATTTTAAACATGCGACACCCGCTCTTGCTGGTCTGATTACAGCGGGAATTTAGCTCTTTCTTTGCCCTGTACCGGAACCGGTGTTATAAACCCAACGAAAGCGGGTGTCGCAAGTATAAAAACTGGAGCTGGATGCATATTGCCATACCAGTTACCACCATCTCATTTTTTTTGCCATGCTAAGCAGCGGTTACACGAAAAGAGGTCTGAGACTTCTGCAACGGGGAGCGTATCCTTAATAGCGAATTGGCCAGAAAGTGAAAACCTACAATCCTCCCCGGGGACGTTTAACGACCTCCTAGTTATCTCATTTGAGGTTTCGTGTAACCATTTTACTGTGTTTCCAGACATATTAAAGTAGCAAACACCCTGAAAAATCATTATTTTTTAACAAACCGCGTACTCCATATTAAAACATTTTTTTTATCTGGAGGGACTTTGCATAAGTTTATGGACCATAACTTTTTTAGTTATACATCATAATTGTATAATTTTGGATTCAATGGAATTGGAAGGACATCAGCTGCATAATTATTTAATTTGGCTTTACAGGTAACATGAGTTAATTCTGAGGCCATCTTTACACCCCTAGCCCATAAAATTTCTGAAAGAATAACATTTTTATCATTGTTTGTACTAAAGGCATATTTGTAGGATTTAGGCACATCATTTCAGTCTGAACTTGCTTGAAACTTCTTTCAGCACGAATGCATATGTCTATTTAACAAGAGTTTTCCATATTATGCAAAATAACAAACAATAAACAATCATGGACAAACAAGTCAATTTTCAGATATACCGTCTTCACAGTGTCTTTGGTTTCATAAATTTTGTATATCTTAACATATCTGCAAGATCTTGGCATTACTGAATGTTAAGGAACTTTCCTATTTCAATGATAATATATATTATCATATATATGATAACAGCAAGAAGCTTTGAGCATATATGTTTCCCCTTAAAATATGAGGTAGGTTGAACCATTAACCTCTAAGGCCATGGGCCGGCAAACCTATATCCCCAGGGAATTTTCATGATCCTACTAGCTGGCCATTTTAGGCGTTTTAAAACAAAAACATGGGACAAACATCCTGTTTATTCCCTCTTTAGCAAACCACATGTTCAATTTTAATTCTTTATCTAGAGTGACTCTGCGTCAGCATATTGACAATACATTGTTAATATTATTATACATCAACACTGTACAAGTTTTACAATAAGAAAATTGGAGGAACATAAGCAACATTAAAATTACTGTTTTGCTCAGTGGAATTGAAAGGCATTAATTCTGAGGCCATTTTGTACCCTCTAATCATGTATTTATTTAACTAAATATTAACACTGGAATATATACGATTTATACCAAGGGCATATTTGTTTGATTCAGACATATTATTTAGTTTAAGTAATTATCTAATACTTATAAGGACAGACAATTAATATGAATTTGGATTGGAATCCCAAATTATATAAACTAACCGTATAATAAAAAGTACATTTTTATTCACCAAATCAGACTTTCTCCACTTGCAGGGTTGAGTCTTGTGAAGTTATCCCTGGCAGGAATATGCCTCATGCAGAAAATCTCATCCCTGTAATTTATCTAGCTCTTAGTGAACTAATAAACATCAACTAATAATGATTAATCATACCTATCCCCTCGTGATATCCCTAATAATATTATTAACCAATAACGAACATGATTGCTCGACCAAAAGACTGACCCGAAAGAAAGGTTTCTTAATAAAAGTTTGAACTAGTCATATTCATATAAATGTTGATATTTCAAGCGAATGCAACAATATGGACGGTAATGTTGGTAATGCTTATTTTTCTGATAAATTAGTGGTTACTTCACTTATTTTTTTCACATGATTCATATAAGTAGTAGAAAAAGCTTTCTAGCATTAATCTCAGTTACTTACAATATAGGTTATGGTAATGGTATGGAGTAATATAGCTTATATTACTCTGCCAAGCTGTGAGGTTCCAGGAAGTTCAGCGTTCCGACCACCTAATTGACATTGATGGGGCATGCTAACTTATCGTTTTTTTTTTTTTTAGATTCTGCATTTTACGGATTATATATATATATATATATATATATATATATATATATATATATATATATATATATATATATTAGCATGAATATATTATATGTGAAAAATAAAATCCACATATATTTATGCTGATCGTGTTAAAGAATTATTAAACTAAATAATATGTCTGAATGTTGGTATGAAAAGTACATGTGCAAGTTTTGCTTAAAGCGGGAAAAAAAGATAGCGGGAACAAATTTAGCCTCAGAATCAAGGCGGAACATCTTAAATGAACACAACCATAATTATCACATATCTAATGTTCTTTTAATTCTATTAGTGCCAAGGTTATGCAATGTTGATGCATGATAAGGCAGTTATTGTCCAAACACCGATTCAAAGTCACCCGTTAGTGAGAGGAAAACACTTATTATGTTTGGTAAAACCTAGAAATCAGTAAAGGACACCTTAAAATATAGGCTCCTCCGGTCCATGGCCTTTGAAGTTCATGGTTCGACCTATGCCTCATATTTTAGTAGCAGGGGTAACATATATATACACAGAGCGTCTTGTCATTATCATATATATTATCATAGCTATTATCATTGAAGTAGGAAAGTTAATACGAGTCCAAATCATTGAATACATCAGGTGTAGCAATATTAGATTATCAAGGCTAATAAGAAATCGATTTCAGATTGCCCCGGGGTTAACTTGTAATCAACATCAGATAAGCCACGGGGATTACTTAAAATCGATTTTCGATTACCCCCTACAACTAAAGACTACCCCTCAAAACCAGTTTTTTATGTTTATTTATTCCTGAGATTTTTTTCATCTGGGTTTCTGAAAATAGCTGAAAAATTTTATATATCGATGTATGTATTTAGTTTTATATTTAGACGTATATGAGGAATGCATTAATATAAAAGATAATATAATAAAACTTTTACTGCAATTTATTCTTCAATATATTAATTCTAGCTTATAAATATTGTATCATTCACATGTTGCATTGAAATATAATGTTGTGAGTTAAAAGCATAAATTAAACAGGGGTTTACCTGAAACTAGGTAACCGTTTACAAAGATTTCACCCGAACACATTGCAAAACACATTGTGAAAAACAGTTATTTTTATGTCTGTTAAATCAACTCATACATCTTGACATTTTGACTAAGGTAAAAAGACGAAGGACTCTTTGTTACAGAAAATGATTGTATTGTAGTTATAATGTGTACCATATATATGAATAAAAATAGCAAAATTCATCAGAATAAGTGGCACAAATGAACTATAGTAACATAAAAACAGATTACATAATGTATAAATGAATTTCAGCTTTTTTTCTAAAGAGTTTTTTTTGTCATGCATAAGTTATTAATTGAGCCTATAAAGTATAACAGGGTGATTAAACATTATGCAGTTTACTCATCCGGAAGTGAAAATCTATGTTGTAGTGGTGCCAGCTATAAGTAACCCGACCATAACCCACGGACAGTCCGGGTTAATTGGTTGCACAGCTCAATTCGGCTCGCCTCTTCATGGCAACATGGAAGCTGCTCACATGCCCAAACTGGACCTGTTCCTGGGAGCTACCGCTTTGGGTTCCAGCGCAAATGATGTTGTACAAGAAGGCAGGCCCGGAGAGAGCATGCACATTATAAGACGGGTAATAATATACTTTCAGATTAATTTTGTGTTTGTGTTTGAGAGAGAGAGTAAAAACATAGACCTGCATTAAGCTGATGTACATGTGTTGGTGAAATATTGATTCTTTTTATTCCGTGTAACATGAAGCATAATTGCTTGAAAAGTAATATTTGTTGACCATATTTCAGGTGCAGAATTTAGGTTACCTGTTTCAATTACCCCTAAACAAAAATAAACTCTAAACTGAACCGTCTGATACAGTGGAACTCTTCAGTTAAACACAATCAGGCCCAGATTTTCTTTGTACAACTTCCATACACAACAGTCATTTTAGGGTAAATATAATTTGTACAATACTTTTAATATTCTTATATAAAAAAATGTGTCTATACAGTTTGCACAACAAGTGTCGTCGAGTTCTCTAGAATGGTAATTTTTTAAACCAATGTAACGTTTAGATGAAAGCCTCTTCTAAACGAAATGTAATAGGGTTCAGGCAATATGATTAGAAGAATAATCTCTTTAGAAACGGTAACGTACTAGTTATAAGAAAACATATGAATCATTGGGTATAACCTTGATGAAATATGTTGTAATTTCTCCGTTTACAGAGTGTTAACTACACGGCAAACCACGCCGATCACGAAAAACTGATCAGGTGTGTGGTCTCTACACAGACCCCGCCCTTCCAGGTCCAGAGAGAGGAACCTCTGCAGGTCATCTGTAAGTGCTGAAATTATTACATAACATATGTCAGTGGCGTATTTACTGCAGATCATCCGTAAGTGCTGAATTTAATACATATCATCTGTAAGTGACGATAAAACTGCAGATCACCTGTAAGTTTGGTAATTACTAGATATAATATATACATATCATATTCACTACAGCCATTCTCAAAGGACTGTAACAGCTGCAAATCATCTGTAAGAGATCATCTGTGTATGTTCCTGTATTAGAGATATTCTGTGTATGTTTCTGTACTAGAGAGCATCTGTGTATGTTTCAGTACCAGAGATCATCTGTGTATGTTCCTGTCCTAGGGATATTCTGTGTATGTTCCTGTACTAGAGAACATCTTTGTATGTTCTTGTACTAGAGAGCATCTGTGTATGTTCCTGTACTAGAGACCATCCGAGTATGTTCCTGTACTAGAGAGCAACTTTGTATGTTCCTGTACTAGAGATCATCTGTGTATGTTCCTGTACTAGAGAACATCTTTGTATGTTTCTGTACTAGAGATCATCTGTGTATGTACCTATACTAGAGATCATGTGTGTATGTTCCTGTACTAGAGATCATCTGAGTATGCTCCTGCACTAGATAGCATCTAGCTGTGTATGTTCATGTACTAGAGATCACCTTGATATATTCATGTACTAGAGATAATCTGTGCATGGTCCTCCACTAAAGATCATAAGTGCTTGTTCTTGTACTAGATATAATCTGTGTATGTTCCTATATTAGAGAGCATCTGTGTATGTTCATGTACTAGAGATCTTATGTGTATGTTCCTGTACCAGAGAATATCTGTGTATGTTTCTGTACTAGAAGTCATCCGTGTATGTTTAAGTACTAGAGATCATATGTGCATGTTCCTGTACTATAGATCATCTGTGTATGTTTCCGTACTAGAGACCATCTTTGTGGGTTTTTGTACTAGAGACCATCAGACCTTGTTGCTGTTCTTGAGAACATCTGCGTATGTTCCTGTACTAGATATCATCTTTGTATGTTCCTTTATTAGAGATATTCTGTGTATGTTCTTATACTAGAGCTATTCTGTTTATGTTTCTGTACAAGAAATTATTTGTGTATGTTTCTGTACTAGAGATCACCTGTGTATTTTTGGACTAATTTAGAGATCATCTTTGTATGTTTCTATACTAGAGGTAATCTGTGTATGTCCCTCCTCTACACATGATTTTAGCTGTTCCTTTGTTGCTGAGTATCTTGATGTTGTTACTCTTGTTTTCTTCAGGAAGTGTCTGTATGCCTTCTTTCAGTATAGAACCTCAGTCAATAGTTAATAATTTAGCCGCCAATTTTATTTCACCATTGAAGAAATAATTTCCCTCATAGTTCATCTTGAAATGCCACCATTGTTTTATAGTTGTGTTCAAGAGTAAAAAACTTGGGAATTATAGTATTATAAACATTGTATTCCACTCTCACGTCATTAATAATACATATGACGAAATTTATTACAATAGTGACCTTTATAACAATAGTGGTTGCTCGACCCGGTCACTATTGTAATAACTTTCACTACTGTAAAATATTTCGTTAACCCGAAAATGTGTACACAGGTATAACTAATGACGTAAGAGTTGATTACAACTTTTGGAATACTGAAATGCCGCAGCATTTTACAATAGAACACAAATATAAAACAATGGTGGCATTTCAAGATGAACAATGATAAAATTATTTCTTCAGCAATGAGATAAAAGTAGCCACTATTTTTTTTATTACAATAGTGACCGTTATCACAATAGTGATTGCTCGACCGGGTCATTATTGTAATAACGTTCACGATTGTAATAACTTTCGTTATAGGTATAAATAATGAGGTTAGAGTTGATCCTAACCTTTTAGAATACTAAAATGACGCAGCATTTTACACTAGAACACAAATATAAAACAATGGTGGCAATTCAAGATGAACGATGAGGGAATTTTTTTCTTCAGTGATGAGATAAAAGTGGCCACTATTTTTTTTATTACAATAGTGATCGTTGTTACAATAGTGGTTGCTCGGCCTGGTCCCAATTGTAATAAGGTTCACTATTGTAATAAATTCGTTATAGGTATAATTTATTAGGTTAGAGTTGATTACAACCTTTGGAATACTAAAATGCCGCAGCATTTTACACAAGAACACCAATATAAAAACAATGGTGGCATTTCAAGATGAACGATGAGGGAAATTATTTCTTCAGTGGTGAGATAAAAGTGGCCGCTCGTTTTAATAACAATAGTCATCGTTATTACAATAGTGGTTGCCTGATACGTTCACTGTTGTTATAAAGGTCACTAGTGTAATAACATATAAAATACAAAGTGATGCGTTTTTGGGGATAGTGAGTATATTTTCTTTTTTCTTTTTTTTTTTTTTAGGGGAATGTCATTTGTTTGGAAGAATCTAAACGAAACTTGGAAAAATATCCGCCTGCAACATCAACCACTATTGTAATAAAAATATAACAATAATGGTTGCATTGTCCTTAGAATTGGGAAAAAATAGGCTGTTCCTTAATTAAGCGATTCTGTATATTCGTGTGGGTCTATACCCGATGTTGTTGTGTTTCATTAACAGTTCCTGTAAGAGATATCGCGATATCGCCACGAGAAACTTCATATTTCGTCGGAGAACACATCAACTGCACGGCCAGGGGGAACCCGGAGCCCAGCTTCAACTGGGTGCCGATAACGGTCAGTATACGTACGGTTTACGTTCTCGAACAGTTAATGTCCGTGAGAGTCCTACAATTTATCCTAATGTACATTTCCCTTTGGGAGCAATAAATGCCAACACGTCAACCTTTACGATATATATATATATATATATATATATATATATATATATATATATATATATATACTTTAAATTCTTAAATTTGAAACGAATTGACCAACACTGTTGCTTTTAGTAAAGTTTTTATGAGACTATGTCACAACTAGGCTATACTAAAACCTCTCTATATGTCCTCTATCTCCTATTGTTGACCTTTCAGGCCAATTATGCATGCTTGAAGCGAGGCATACTCTGCAGCAAGCTAGCTCTAAGGTGGCTGTAGCTGGATCTAACTGTCCAACCCCCTCTTATAGTAGTTGTTTTGGCCAAAAACATAAAAAATCTAATATTATAAAAAATATTTGTTAATAATGACAACTTTAAGAATCATTAATGGAAAAGGAATTTTATGAGTAACAGGGAATTCCTAGCAATTACTGAGTTTTACGGATTTTCCATGGATAGCCGAAAATGTATTCCAAATGACACCATGCAGTCACCATAGGGTATTTTTTATTTCAATCATAACAATGAAAAATAAATAATTAAAATAAATTGTTTACTATTAGGGATTGTATGAAGCAAATTATTGACAGACAAGGATGTAGTTGATTATATTAAATTATTCTAACTTTCCAGGATTTTTTCCAGGTGTTTAATTTGTTGGTTTATATTTATTACAAAATTATAAAAAAAAATTGAAATATGTCAAAATTTTAAAATATTGCTTAGACAAGGGCTCATTAAAGATGCCAATTTGTTTGACTTATGACATTTAGACTCATGGCTGTAATAGCTGTTACATGATACTAGGTGAATAATCAAAATTTATAGTACTGATTCCTTTATTTCAGTATATAAAAGTAATTAAACATGCCCAGCTCCAGTTTGCTCCTTGTATAATATACTGGGTATTAAGATCCTTGTTTTTAACACATGTATTAGTTTCATAGCTGAGATTACTTTTCTTTTTTTATGATACATGTTTAAAAAATGGTAATATTCATATGTGATAAAAAATATCAGATCTTAGACAAGTTCTCATTATGTCCATAATGTTAATAATTGTCATAAGTGTCTTATTATGTTTAGTGTGTAGACAGTGTTGTGATACTATTCAAAGGTGAATATTTTTTTTTTATAAATTAAAGCCATAAACCCAGGTACTTTTGATCGTAAATTAAATTTGTGAAATTTGTATATCCTAGATTCTCAACAGTTTCCTTTGACTGAAACTGTAAAAATACAAGACATTGAGTGAATACTTGAATGTAAATACTTTCAAAATGTATTTATGAATGCATTCATGAATACATATACAATATTATTTTAATAATCATTTATTTCAATTATATTATTAAAAAAAATCAGTTGATACTATTGGTATTCTTTAATTAAAATTATATTTAGCCCAACAATAACAGTTTATTTTTAATAAGTAGTTAAACTCATATCACTTGTGCTAGTGCTACTCTTAAGTACAGGTTACCTGTAATTATTGAAAAACAGTTAACTCCTTTGTATAAAGCATGACAACAAACATGACTTATAGTTGACATTTTTATTCAAATACGTCTGCTGCAATGGAGAAAATGTTATTAGGCTGTGTAACTATCGCACTCCTTTTCCATATGTAAAAATATAAATGACATCAGCCCTCTTCCCTCTCCAAGGAATTTATCAAAATCATTTCATAACTTGAGATAAACGCCATCATCCACACAAATCAGCTTATATTACCACACAAAACAAACATTTGTCTACCCCTTCTTTCAAATCATATTTTATGATCATAAATATCATCTGAGCGCCGAGACCCAAGGGTCCCTTGTTTAACTTTGTATAGTTGTTTTGACTAAATGTACTTTTATTTTCTCCAACTGAGCGGCACACAAGCTGGCCCCAACTAATTCTAGCACTGTCAACTTGTTGACAATAGAAACCCTGATTAACTTCGCATTATGCTCACCAACGCACCCACGGGTTGCGGGCACCCGAGGGCTGGGGGTCAAAACCCACCCGGCGCAGGGACCTAGCGGGTGGGCGTGTTAGAATGCTGGGATTAGTGGCACGGGTGGTAGGAGTTAGTGGTCGCAGTCTGGGTACCCGGATGGTCGCGTTAGTTAGGATACAGATATAAGAAAAATAAGGAGGAGTTTTAAAATTAAGCGGGGTGTTCGCGTTACTGAAGTGGTCGCAGACCAGAGTTCCACTGTATCAATCTATCTATCTATCTATCTATCTTTCTATCTATCTATCTATCTATCTATCTATCTATATATATATATATATATATATATATATATATATATATATATATATATTCAAATGCACCTCTCTCTCATATCAGGGCCATCCTTCTCTTAAACACTGTTTCTCTCCTAGCCTTGACCCTACCTTTCCTGCATTGTCAAATCTCTATATTCACGTCTGTTTTCATTCAGCTCATGTTCCTGTATGTCACGTTATTACAGTAACCCTTGTTGTTTGCCCACAGGTTCCCCCTGACAGCGGGACGGGGATTATATCCGGTCCTACACTGGTCATGCAGCAGCCAATGATTGGCGAGAATGAGTGGGAGTGCCGGGCCACCAACAACGTCCAGGGCATTAACCAGATAGAGTCCAGAATATCCTTCACTGTGGGTAAGTCTTTAGCGAGAAAAACGTGACCAATTTCAGAGTAATTCATAATGTCTGTAATCCGTAGGCTAAAATAAAGGAATCAGGTGCAAAGTAACTCTAAGTGTGGGTAAATCCAAGGTTAACGTAAGGGGGACTAGTCAAGAGTAACCCTAAGTGTGGGTAATCCAATGGTTTAAATAAGGATACTAAGACCAGATTAACCCTAAATGTGGGTAACTTGACTGATTAAGTAAAGGTGTCAAGACCAGAATAACCCGAAATGTATAATTCCATAGTAAAAGTAAGGGGCTCAGTACAGAGCAACTCTAAATGTGGGTATGTCGATGGATAAAGTATGGGGGGCCTAGTCCAGAGTAACCCTAAATGCGGGTAAACCAAAAATTAAGTCGTGCCAGTCCAGAGTAACCCTAAATGCGGGTACACCAAAATTAAGTCGTGCCAGTCCAGAGTAATCCTAAATGTCGATCAGTAGATGGGTAAAATAAGGGCATTAGGTGCATTTACCGCGTGGGTATATTGAAGGTTAATTTAAGGGGTGTGTGTCCAAGGTAACCCTTTAAATAAGGGTTAAATAAGAGGACCAAGTCTCAAAGGTGGCTCCAAAGAGGCTGAATGGAGGCGCAAGCATTGCCATGGTTGCAGAATGGAGGCACAGTGATTGCGTTGGTTGCACAGATCAAGCACATTGGAGGCTGGCCGAAATTGGTGTGTTGGGTGGTTCAAGGGAGGCACAAGTTTCCCTGGAGCAATAAGAATGAAACTGCTGGGTTTAGGAGATCATTGAGCGGCCTGGCCATTTTATGGTTCCTAAAAAGGTGACACAAAGGTCGCAGCCCTGTGTAAAGGGGCCCTATATGAGCCGGGCAATCACGACCAAGCGTTGTACAGCCGGCTTTACGTGTTAAAGGGAACGTACCAAGAGACATGGTCTAGATAAAACTCAGGGGACCCTAGAAAAAAATACAGTGCAGTAAGTCTTCGTATGAATCAGACGACTGTTTAATGATTTCTAATGTAAATACCCGACAAGTGGTCTTTAATCCGTGGTATTCGGGGACGGCAGCGCTATTTCTTCTATAGGTCTTTCACATATTCACGGAAAGCAACACGGATCATCCCGGAGCATGGTTGAAAGACACCGGTCTCAATACGGAGCTCCCGGTGGCTACACGGAGACTCCCGGATGTATGCGGCGGCTACACGGAGGTGCACGGTGCCAACAAGGAGTGATACGGACCGTTTTAATCCTGCGCAGGTTTAATTTTTTCTCCGAACATGCCGGTGCAACAAGGATCATCCCGGATGCCTACAAGGTGATGCCGGAGTTAAAACGGATGATGCCGGAGTTAACACGGATGATGCCGGAGATAATACGAATGATCCCGGAACGATGATCCGGGTTGATCCGTGATGCTATCCGTAAATGTGTGAAAGGGGCTTTAACCAGCCCTATATGAGTCGTGCATTCACGACCAAGCGTTGTACAGCCGGCTTAACGTGTTACAGGGAACGTACCAAGAGACATGGCCTAGATAAAGCTCAGGGGACCCAAGAAAAAAAAATACAGTGCAGTAAGTCTTCGTATGAATCAGACGACTGTTTAATGATTTCTAATGTAAATAGCTGACAAGTGTAACAAGTTTAGGCGCATCACTGCTTGACATACAATAGTTAAGTAGTAAATAAGCTGGAAATTTAAGTGACGTGCCACTGTACAATGCAGGCGTTTCTTTTGTCGTAAGAATGGTATTTAGAGGGTTATTGATTTAATATTAACATGGATAGGTAAACTTAATAAAAGTAAAATCCACGAGACACCTGTGTTTGAAATAATAATAATAGAAATAATGAAATATCAGCCGTGATCTCACAACTTCAACTAGGGATTTAACCTTACCATCCAACTCCATATTCCTAACAACCTGCCATGTGCACTTTTTACATATAAACCGTGACATTTAATAGAATAGAGAAGTGTAGAAAGTATGTCACATGTATGTCATATTTAGTTATATAATTACGTCACTCGGTGCACTGTGTTGATGGAGTACTGCTCAGCACACACCGTATATCCATGATCAGACGCCGCCTAATTCAATGGCCTGGTCTAAACAAAGTTTCAGGATAATAAACGCTGGCCTTAAACAGACACCGGCTTTGTTAAGAGGCCAGCTAGCAGAGTTGTGTCCATGTATAGGCAAAAGAAAATAAATAAATAAAAGGTATGGTTCTCAGGCACCGCCCGCGTCAATTTTAACATCCGCATCAAACATTTTTGTTTTGATTTTCATCTTTCAAGAAGATAAAATAATGTGGGCATAAACGGGAAGGTTTATGGCGTGTGGGCTTAAACGGGAAGGTTTATGTCGTGTGGGCTTAAACGGGAAGGTTTATGCCGTGTGGGCATAAACGGAAAGGTTTATGCCGTGTGGGCATAAACGGGAAGGTTTATGCCGTGTGGGCATAAAGGAAAAGGTTTATGCCGTGTGGGCTTAAACGGGAAGGTTTATGCCGTGTGGGCTTAAACGGGAAGGTTTATGCCGTGTGGGCTTGAACGGGAAGGTTTATTTCGTGTGGGCATAAACGGGAAGGTTTATTTCGTGTGGGCTTAAACGGGAAGGTTCATGCCGTGTGGGCTTAAACGGGAAGGTTTATGCATTGTGGGCTTAAACGGGAAGGTTTATGCCGTGTGGGCTTAAACGGGAAGGTTTATGCCGTGTGGGCTTAAACGGGAAAGTTTATGCCGTGTGGGCCTAAACGGGAAGGTTTATGCCGTGTGGGCATAAACGGGAAGGTTTATGCCGTGTGGGCTTAAACGGGAAGGTTTATGCCGTGTGGGCTTAAACGGGAAGGTTTATGCCGTGTAGGGGTAAACGGGAAGGTTTATGGCGTGTAGGGTTAAACGGGAAGGTTTATGCCGTGTGGGCTTAAACGGGAAGGTTTATGGCGTGTGGGCTTAAACGGGAAGGTTTATGCCGTGTGGGCATAAACGGGAAGGTTTATGCCGTGTGGGCATAAACGGGAAGGTTTATGCCGTGTGGGCTTAAACGGGAAGGTTTATGCCGTGTGGGCTTGAACGGGAAGGTTTATGCCGTGTGGGCATAAACGGGAAGGTTTATGCCGTGTGAGCTTAAACGGGAAGGTTTATGCCGTGTGGGCTTTAACGGGAAGGTTTATGCCGTGTGGGCTTAAACGGGAAGTTTTATGCCGTGTGGGCTTAAACGGGAAGGTTTATGTCGTGTGGGCTTAAACGGGAAGGTTTATGCCGTGTGGGCTTGAACGGGAAGGTTTATGCCGTGTGGGCTTGAACGGGAAGGTTTATGCCGTGTGGGCATAAACGGGAAGGTTTATGCCGTGTGAGCTTAAACGGGAAGGTTTATGCCGTGTGGGCTTAAACGGGAAGGTTTATGCCGTGTGGGCTTAAACGGGAAGTTTTATGCCGTGTGGGCTTAAACGGGAAGGTTTATGTCGTGTGGGCTTAAACGGGAAGGTTTATGCCGTGTGGGCTTAAACGGGAAGGTTTATGCCGTGTGGGCTTAAACGAGAAAGTTTATGCCGTGTGGGCTTAAACAGGAAGGTTTATGCCGTGTGGGCTTAAACGGGAAGGTTTATGCCGTGTGGGCATAAACGGGAAGGTTTATGCCGTGTGGGCTTAAACGGGAAGGTTTATGCCGTGTAGGGGTAAACGGGAAGGTTTATGCCGTGTGGGCTTAAACAGGGATGGTAATGCGACTTAAACGGATAATGGTGGGTTTGTTCTAAGCCGGGAGGGTTATGATGTGTATGAGTTTATGTAGAGAGGCTAGTGATGTGTTTTGGTTTAAACTGAGAAGCTTATGCCGTGTGGGCTTAAACGGGAAGGTTTATGCCATGTAGGCTTAAACGAGGAGGGCAATGCAGTTAGGGCTTAAACGGATAATGGTGGGTTTGTTCTAAACCGGGAGGGTAATGATGTGTATGAGTTTAAGTAGAGAGGCTAGTGATGTGTTTTGGTTTAAACTGAGAAGCTAATGTTATATTTGGGTTTAAACAGGGAGGCTTATTCTGTTTGGGTTTAAACGGTTAGGCTAAGCTGTTTGGGCTTAAACAGGTGGGTATAATGATGTGTTTGGGTTTAAACAGGGAAGCTGATGATGTTCAAGTTTAAAAGGGGAGGGTAATTGTGTGTTTTGGTTTAAACAGGGATGCTTATGCTGTATTTGGATTTAAACAAGGAGGCTGATGTTGCATTTGGATTTAAACAGGGAAGCTGATGATGCATTTGGATTTAAACTGGGAGGCTTATGCTGATTGGGCTTAAACGGGTGGGTATAATGATGTGTTTGGGTTTAAACAGGGAAGCTGATGATATTAGAGCTAAAACGGTGAGGGTAATGCTGTATTTGGATTTAAACAGGGAGGCTTATGCTGTTTGGGCTTAAACGGTGAGGCTAAAGTGTTTGGGCTTAAACAGGAGGGTATAATGATGTGTTTTGGTTTAAAGCATGGAATGAATTATCATTTTTATGCTGATGACAGTCACATTTATGTGTCATTTAAATCAGAATCAAAGGTTCCTATTTCTACCATTGAAACATGCTAGCATGACATAGGTGTTTGGATGTGTCAGAATCTGCTTAAACTCAATGCTGATAAAACTGAGGTTCTGATTATCGGTACAAACAAGCTGAGGTCAAAAACTCAGTTGAAAACTCTTACCATATTTGACTCTGTAGTTGTGCCAACAAACAGTGTTAGAAACGTGGGGGTAGTGTTTGACCAAGGGCTTTGCCTTGACAAGCATGTAAATAATATTTGTAGTTTAGCTTTTTACCACCTGCGTAATATAGCTAGGATAAAGGGTTTCCTAACTCAAGATTCACTAATAACATTTATTCAT
The DNA here is from genome assembly GCA_026874595.1 of Sipunculus nudus. Taxonomy (NCBI): domain Eukaryota; kingdom Metazoa; phylum Annelida; class Sipuncula; order Golfingiida; family Sipunculidae; genus Sipunculus; species Sipunculus nudus. The sequence continues at coordinate 21,965,927 of CM049322.1, read as the reverse complement.
GCGTTCATCAGTTCAAGGATTCACTTGTCCAACTCTTTGCTATGTGGTCTTCCTAGCAAGTTACTGGACCGGCTAGAGAGAGTACAGAATGCAGCTGCTAGGCTTGTAACTGGTGCCAATAAGCGCGACCACATTACACCAATCCTTAAAGAACTCCATTGGCTCCCGGTGCGACAGCGCATTGATTTTAAAATTTTATTATTAGTATATAAAGCCATAAATGGTCAATCGCCTATTTACATTAGGAACCTCTGAACTTTTTATGTTCCGGTCAGGCATCTTAGGTAATCTGACCAAGGGCTTTTAGTGATCCCTAAAGCACGAAGTGAGATGTGTCGTTCGAGAGCTTTCTCAGTTGTGGGACCAAGGTTATGGAATGAACTTCCGCACTCAATCAGAGCTTCACCATCTTTAGCTTCTTTTAAAAGAAATCTTAAAACTTACCTTTTTGTATTAGCTTTTGGTAGTTCTTAGAAATTAGGGTTTTCTTTTAGGAATCTTTGCTTTAGTAGGAATCTACATTTTATGTTTTAGTGAAACTGTGCGTTGTGTCTTGTAAAGCGCTTTTGATAACTATTTTGTTGATAGAGCTATATATAAGTTCAATATATTATTATAGTATTATTATTAAACAGGGAAGCTGTTGATGTTAGAGCTAAAACGGGAAGGGTAATGGTGTGTTTGGGTTTAAACAGGGAGGCTAATGTTTTTCGGCTTTCAACAACTCTACCACTACCACTAAGTTTTGACCATAAAGTGTGTGATCAAATTACTGTCTAATGAAACATGAAAGTACTGATCCCAAGACACAGCATGTCTTTTATATCTAACATGGATCCTTCTTTTTTCCAGTTCCGCCCACGCCATCTCCAGTGCAGTCCGATTCAACTCGTCATGCACCGGTCTGTACCACAAGCCTCTTGATGACGTCACTCCTTGTTGCGTCACGATTGATCACATGAAGCAAGAAGAACCAGGACTCTATCACATATCTTATCTTATATACTGTGGTTGGCTTTATTTTCGCGAGGCTGAAATTTCGCGATTTCTTCAACTCGGACATATCGCGAGGGTTTCATGTTCGCGATTGCACCAGAGCTTTTAGAATATAAGTATAACAGGATTTGTATTGATTTAAAGTTTAGAAAAAAAAATCCTACAATACTTAACTTATTTCCGGTTAAGTCATTAAATAAGGACTTGTATCACAGTCGATATGTATCACAGTCTGTGTGTAGGTGTGTGCGGGCTAATGCATGGGCAAGTTTCGAAACCAGGCACAACTTAGGTTGCTTATGAGGTTGTTTTTAGAGGTCATCTTAGTTGATAGGGTATCTTATTACCGAGGGTTTCATATTCACGATTATTTCATAATTCGCGAATATCTTGAAATTAAAACCCTCGTGAATAAAAAGGCATCCACAGTATGTGACCTAAAACTTGATAAACCTACTTGATGTAAGGTGGAAGGGAACAGTTACATAAAAAAACGAAAAGTAAAGAATTTTTTAATGAATGAAGACAATGTCCAACATAAGTATGAACTTATTGAGATATTCCTATTTGTAACATTCAATTCCACTGTTGATTTTGTATATAGTCTGTAAAAAATTATGAATACACACACACACAAATATATATTTTTCATTAATGAATATGAATATTTTAAATGTATATAAATATTCAAGGTGGTAAGACGTGTTATTATACTTTAAATAGACTTATTAGAAGTAGTTATTAGAAGTTTTTGTACATATCATATATGTTATTCGTTAAATCAGAGTAAACGGAAAGTCTTAGACTTGCCCAGTCCATGAAATAGTCATTACTTAATTATTGCATCTGATATAGAAACCAAATGTTCTCCCGCTGTATCTCACTTAGTATCGGCACCTCTACCTTGCGCCAAATCATATAACTAATTTACCATTCCTTGACCATCTCATTTCATGTTATAAGAGCCGACACGGAGTAACGTTTATCGATGCATGAAATCACGTATTATTTACACACTTTAGTAGCAAACATAAATACTAAAGCCTTGGCTAGGAAAGTCTGGGCTCTGTATATTGTACATAACGAACGAGTAAAATCAGCTGCTAAGATTTACTCAAGTCTTTTTCAAGAAATAACCTTCCACATTCGGATCTCCTCTCTCTCTCTCACTATTTCCCTCACCCTCTGTCTCGCCTTCGCCCCATCTCGCCTTCCAACTCCATCTCACTATCTCTTCCTCTATATTCTTTAGTCTTATTCCTACTTTTCTCATTCTTAGCCTCTCTCTCTGTCTGTCTCTCTTCTCCGTGTCTCTCATTTCCTTATATACAGCATACATCTTTATAAATCAATACTTTAAGGTTGAGTAGTGATGTGGAAGCCAAGATCTTGTTACATGGAACCGATACGGAATTTTTGGGGCCTTGGGTCCCATTCCTTGAGAACATTGAGACATGCTTCAGGAATACTATAACGGCCAGTCAACATTCGTTCAAACTGTGAACACACTTGACCTTTTAAAATAGGCTTTCAATAATTGAGCAGCTGGTATTTTATAATTTTATAAAAAAAAATATGCAATTCACAAATGACTTTACATGTAAAATATTTTTGTCTTAAGATAAATTGAATTTACTTCATTTTTTTGTTTTCTTTTTCCCTGTTCATTTTTGTGTTATCGTGTATGCTTTTATGCGTATATTCATGTTATTCCTATAGTGGTATATGAAATAGGAGCGTGTGTGTGTAACTTATGATTATCATGTTCCTCTCAACAATGACCGTACTTGTCCATCTTCAACAAACTCTGATCCACTGCCTGTCTAGCACGTAAATTAAAATGAAGTATGTACAACTAATTGCGCCCAAAGACATTATACCTTACCCTTATATAAAGCTAGAAGGTTATATCAGGAGAGTTTGGCTGGCTCCTATCTTTTTTGTCGCCCTGCCCTTCCCCCGAATCACTCACTATAGTTTAGAAGAAAATCGACATTAAAAAATGCACCTTTTTACCCTGTGACCTTGAAAATAGGTCAAGGTTACTAACATTGGGTGAAACTAATTGGACTATGGTAGGGTACATCCCATGTAAATATAAATGTAATCGGATAAAAAAAGTGGCAGAATAATAATAACTAGACTTTTGTAACTCACATGGGACAATCACGGATCACTCCCCCCCCCCCCCCCCCCCCCCCACCCCCGTATCACCGAATCACCGACCGATCTTTATTGACTTTTACCAGTTTAGGAATAACTATAGTTCTGTAAAACAAATGGAAATTGGCTGTTTATTCTACTGACGTCAATTTTTGTGATTGCATATTATTTAATAACTATTAAAGCGCCGCTACCAAACTTGCACTGTAATCCTACGTTGTAAAGGGCACATGTCTGTAAAGGTTGAACTTTCTTAGTCATATGCATTGGTTATCCGGAAACGAAGCCTAAATTAAAAGTGCTCAGTCACCTATCTCATATTGTTCAACATGTGTGTATTCAAACTGATACCACTAGGAATGTTGGAAACCCGATATAATAGGTATATTTTTGTCCATTTCACTGTAAAAGTCAGAAGAGGAAATTTAAAAATACAGATTATTTAAATTGCAGGAAACAATATATCTTCATGAGTTGAATAAGAATAAAGATTTAAAAGATGAATTGAGTGAGTTCAGTTAAAGGACCTTTTGAAAAAGTAGATAACCCCAATACACAAGGCTGTATACTTAAATTAAAATTCAGGTGGTTTGAACATCGACATAAAAATTTCAAATATTTTGGGGAAGTATAACATTTGGCTATAAAACATAAATAAACTCAGGTCAGTAACAGTAGAGATGGTCACAGATGGTAAAGAAAAAAAGATTATTATCAACAACTTTATTGTTCCGAAACAATCAAGACACAACATGAGATTTATAACTATTTAAACACAATAAAGCTACCAGTTTTTTTCTAAATAAATTCATAAATTTCTATAGACCAGTTACTGTAGGAGAATGCCATTTGACTCTCAAAACATTTGCAAAAAAAACCCCAGGAAATGATGGTATATCTACTGAATTTTATAAAAAAATGGCCCCTTTATAGACCAATAATGGTTTTATCATTTAAAAAATTCTTTTGAGTAAGAGAATTATCTTCTTCACAGAAACAAGCTGTGATAACAATAATTGATAAAACAAGTGGCCCATGGGCTATGACGTTCAGCTGAATCATTGAGCAAAATGACTGCCAGTGTGCACAAAAAAATCATGAATTTTGTGAAAAGAATAGATGACCACTTCATTTGAAGGTCTCATAAATAGAATTAAAAAGATACTGGAGATAAGTGATGGATGTATAAAATTCCTGAGTTGACAGGAGGATTCTGCAGGGCCACGTATTAGCCGCCCGATGACGGCCCGACATCAGCACGGAGCGCGCTCGAAGCACGTCCTATACTTAGTACAAGTTGGGCGGGATACGGGAGGGGGTCGTTAGTGTATCGTAGGGAGCCCATGCTGCGGTTGCGCGATTAGCCGACCTCCGTTCGAATTTAAAGCAAATATATGGTCTTAAATGGTCGGTGTGCTGCCATTAATCGAATGTTGGCTGATGCCCAAGCGATAATCGGGCGAGCTGTTTACGATCTCTGCGGCCTCAGAATTCGCCAATGGAAAATCGCTGAATTGGGAACAGGATATGTGAGGCTCCTTTAGCGCGGAGGTAAAGAGCGACCAGGACTCGCTGGAAATTTGGCGAACATTTTGCTCTGTAGCAGCTCGGGAAGAGATCGAAGGGGTCACAAGCGAGCACCGTTCGGGGATCTGGGGGTTCCTCCGAATTTTTCGATCGCGCGAACTCCGCCAGGACACCGCTGACAGGTCCAAAATGGCCGGGCGGATCACTGAGTTTCGGTTGATTCAAAAAGCGTGGGACGAGTTCCGCACGGTGCCTTGGAGAGGCTTCCAACGCCGTCTTCTCGGACCCCATCACATTTCAGGTGCAGAAAAATCTTTGGACTCGATAGTAATGTAACCACAAACTATACAAATCGACGGATGTCGACCGGGTTTTTTTAATTGGGCAAGGAGCTCGCTGCACGGCCGATTTTATATATCCACCAGAGCTCGGCCGGTTTGGGTGTTTCAACCTAGCCCTCAAGAGTTGTTTCCACAATTGACAAAACACCTTTGTTAGGAGAATCAAATATTCTTAAGAGAATTTGTGAAGCTTGTTTTATTAAATTCAGATGAATTAAGCTATGAAAATGTGACTTTCACTAAAAATTACTCTACAAAATGGTTGATGTCATAAGCAAATGGATAATAACTATCCATTTGCTATGAGAATATTGCAACATGCAATATATATTTTTTCAAGTCTGTGATGATTTAGAAACAAGTTAATCTAGGCCTACCAGCATGATTAAGACGCTTGTTCATTTTACGTGTACACAGTTGGAGTTACTTAATGCATATTTAGATCTTTATTCATTCTCCGTTCACAGGCTGTAAACTACACAGCTAGCCATGCCGATCACGACAAGCTTGTCAGGTGTAAGGTCTCCACGCAGACCCCGCTGTCTCAGGTCCAGAACGAGATGATTCTAGAGATCACCTGTAAGTATTGTATTTACTGCATGTCATCCGTTAGTGTCGCACTTACTGCAAATCATCTGTAAGTATCGTATTACTGCAGGTCATCTGTAATTATCGTATTTACTGCAGTTTATCAGTTAATGTCGCAATTACTGCGAACCATATGTAAGTATCGTATGAACGCAGGTCATTTGTAAGTATCGCATTTACTGCAGGTCACCTATAAGTATTGTGTAACTGCAGGTCATCTGTAAGTATCGTATTTACTGCAGGTCATCTGTAAGTATCGTGTTTACTGCAGGTTATCTGTAAGTATCGTGTTAACTGCAGGTTATCTGTAAGCATTGTGTTTACTGAAGGTCATCTGTAAGTATCGTATTTACTGTAGGTTATCTGTAAGTATTGCATTTGCTGCAAGTCATCTGTAAGTATCGTATTTACTGCAGGTGATCTGTAAGTATTGTATTTACTGCAGGTCATCTGTAAGTATCGTATTTACTATAGATCATCCGTAGGTATCAGGTTCATTGTAGATATTCCGTAAGTGTCGCATAAACTACAGATCATCTGCAAGTGTTTGGTTTACTACAGAATATATGTACATTTCTCATTTACTGCATATCGTCTGAACGTGACCAATATACTACAGATAATTTGTAAGTGTTGGATTTATTGCAGACCATCAATAAGTGTCGCATTTGCTTCAGATCATCTGTTTGTGTTGTACTTGCTACAGATTCTTTGTAAATGCTACAACTGCTACAGATCATTTGCAGAGTGATCTTTTTGTTAGCTGTAATAGGCACTTAAGTAACGTTCACTTAAGTAAGATATACGTTTACTTGCTAATTGACAGGAGCGGCTGCATACTGATTAATATGCTATATATGGCATTAGTAAAAAAATACTGTGTTGTCATAATAAAAGGAGGAATTAATTAATAGTATTCGCTGAAAGTTCAAACAGATCAAAAATATACATTAACATACCTTAAACTGATATGATATCAAATCAAAGAAAAAAAGTCTGTTTGAAATGTTTACGAAATGTTACTACTAAAAAAAACAAGTACATTCAACATGTATCTAGACTAACACTCCAGTCATACTTATTTACCTTACATATCGACGGGAAATGATTCATATTGTTACACCTCAAGGAATGGACTCCTTGATTTTCTTAACGGTGAATTGAGATTGCCGAAGCTCACAAATACACTCAAGAAATGAAAAAGGCTTGTGTATAATGGACAATAAAATATAATAAAAATAAAAATGTTACATTTCTCTTGTGACAATCGTGACAATATCCACTTGTCCTGTATATGCACACAACACAGAATCCTTTTTAATCCTAATCCGATGACATAACACAGAATGTTCTTTTAACACCGAAGCTTGTCCGTCGGTCACATGACCGTCGCGCACGTAACGGTCCAGGTATGTGGCCCGTGTCCCTCTGCACAGCAGTGAACCCTGGCATATTTCTCTGCCGGACAAATCACTGGTTCACCACAATCACTCTTCTGAGAAATCACAACTAAAACACATACTGATTGACTTATAGCCTCGAGTGTCGAATCATGGTGAAGATGTCCGTATTTCACACATTATCCCCTGTCATTTTCTCTGAATGATTCCAGTATTGGTATAAGAACACGACACAACTAGAGTCAATATTCGGTACTAAGAAAATATCAGCTATCGTGTAAAGTCCATTGGTCTGTTCCTGTGTTTCATCACGGCTGATGATCTTAAGCTATTTACAAACCCTTTCTGTAAGTATACCTAACGGGTCCTTTTGTGAGCCATATTTGCGGGCCTTAGACCATGACTCTCAATAAACCGGGAAAGCGTCCGTCTGCTGATCGATTCTCTGACAGTCTCTGACCATCCATTTGGCCTTCAAACTGACCAGCGTGATGAAATTTTGTTTTTGTTTTCTATCGTGCACCGGGCACTTCATACATCCTGACAACGCCTCTGGCCTATCGCCTTATAATATTATGGAGATCTGCCGCTCAATGCATGAATATTAAAATGGGCATGCCCCATAACACGAGTATGAGCATCATGCTTGCACGTGCACTCTGAAATCTACATTAAACAGTCCTGTTACAGGAAATAGTTTGGACTAACTCTGACGGGTCTGACAATAAACAACTGTCACAGAGTCACGACTGAACTGAAACTGCCATCAAATAAAACCCCTCGGTTCCCTAAACCTACATTCACACGCTAACATCGATACATGATACGGCATATTAATATACTTTGAGAAACAATCATCTGGCTATACTATACTTACTTAAAGTGCAACACCACAATAAAAAAAAAATCACAGCTCTCTGATGACTTATATACCAACGATATAACTCATAATCGATAGCCATTTTAAGAGGATAGAATGCCTCTTATTTAGTGCCAATGTTCGGGTAAACAGTGTTAAGCGATTTTGTGATGCAATTCGATTGTTTCTCTCTAGAGGGCAGCTTCTTTTTTATGTTATAAAGGACGTTCTGATATTAAAAACATTCCACAAGATAATAATTCTGGTGGTCTTGACTAGTCCGTAATGTAAGATATTGACAACTACCTGTAAGTGAGATATCTATTGTACAGTGTTAACTCTTTCTATAACAGTTCTAATCTAAATTTTCTGTGTGTTTTGTGTTCATTAATATTATATCAGTTATATCTAAAAAAATCAATCACCCATGATGTTCCTCTGCACAAAAAGCCTGCCATTTTGAGTTGTGAACCAATCATCTTAAGCTTGTCTTACATCTACTTGTATAGTAATCTTCGGATGTTTTTGTTTCTTGTTTTTGACAGGCCTTGTGTTTAATGTTTTTTTTAATTTTTAATCGAGATGACATCCGTGTCATGACATATCGTGTTCGGGTACAACTCAGAGCTTAGGACCCACGAGATCAAATATCTTAAAAAGTTAAGGTTAGAGTAGGTTACTCCTATTCCAAAGCTCCTATGTAAGCACCAGTGTTCCTTTAATATTTTCCATTCCTGAATATTCCTCTTTACGGGTAATTTGTAAAGAGACAGCTCTAAGAAACCTCTTTTAAATGCAACAAATCTCAATAAATCAAAGTTTTTTATTGTTTTTTACTGCACATTAATAATAGCTAATTATTAATATTTTAGCAAATCTGTGCGCTTATGCGATGGTGCGGAGTCGTGCGTCGGCCTTCGTCTGTACGTTAACCAATACTACCTTGAAAACGGCTGGAGCTAGCATAACCTAACTTCATGCAAAAAAACAGTCTTCTTAAAAATCTGTCGGATTTTGCTTATTTTTTGCTATCTGCATTTACTTAGATTTTATAGGGGAAAAGCTTATAAAAACCTTAAAAAGCTTCTCCGAAAATGTCAAGCCAAAGCATTCAATATTTCACAGAAATAAGACCTGAAACACTCTTTCTTAAGTTTGTTCGAATGGTTCCAGTTGAGTGAATTTTGGCCAAGTTACAGAAAGCTGAACTAGATTATCTGGCCAAAAAAAGGATACTAAAATTATAGTTTCAGAAATGGCTTGAGCTAACATCATCAAATTTTATGAAAATATTGGTCGCATGAGTTATATTTGAAATTAAGGTATTGGTGGCGCCAACTGCGTCGACCTTTTCTGTACCGGGGTTATCGGTTATCAGTACATTAATCAAAAATTTCTCAGGAAAAGCAGGAGCTAGCATCCCCAAATTTTATGCAAAATTTGTCACATATTAAATGTTGTGGGATCGAGTGTTTTGTGGTGCCACCTGCATTAACTTACATTTTATGGGGGAAAAGCTAAAAAAAAAACATTTGAAAACCTTCTCTGAAATCAATCAGCTAAATGGTTTAATATTTCACATAAATCAGAGACCAGCTCTCTCAAGTTTGTTCAAATAGTTTTGCTTTGATGAATTTTGGCCGAGTGAGGGAATTTGAAATTAGTCATTTGGCAAGTAAATTAAAAATCTTAGAAACCATAGGAGCTAGGATAACTAAATCTTGTGCAAATGTTGGTCCCGTGACTCGTATTTGAAATTGCAGTTGTTGTGGCGCCATATACATCGATCTATTTTTTTTATGGTAAGAAATCTTAAAATTTGAGCCATTTCCAGCTTAAATATGATTTATGATGAAACTGTCAAGCTGAATGGTTTAATTTTTACAAGAATATTCTAGGATAGGGTTTTTAATTGTATAAGAATAGGTTCGTTTTATCGATTTTTGGTAGAGTCATAGAAAGGTTAAGTTGGTCTTGAAGCCATTAGTAAGCCTATTTCAAATTGAGGGCTGCAGTAGTCTCCCTCTGCAAAACTGTTGTTTCAATTTATGTAACATTGAACAAACATGATTCTTAAGTGGCCAAATTTACTTAAATGATTTTCGGCACAATTTATAGATTTATAAAAATGAAAGGACTGCATCTTTTATTATTCTTTACATTTTTATAAAACATCTTACGAATACATCAGCTTGAAAAAAAAGCATTTTAGCGTCTTTCAGTATGAGTTAACAGATTAACCAACAGGTCGAGATTGTGTCTGTTATTATAAATAGCTTGGCAGATTGCCACCTATTTCATATTTGGTAACAACCCAAAGGTCAGCTTGAATCTATTTTTAGAGCTTTGGCAGACTGACAACTGTATCAGATTAGAGAACATGTCAAGGGTTCACTCAGTGCAGCAAGGTATAGGTCAAGAGTTCCCTCAGTGCAGTAGATGTATTTTATTTATAACTTTTGCAGACTGCCCACTGCATCAGATTTGCCGTCAAAGGTCAGTCTGGATCTATTTATAGCTCTGACAGACTGCCAACTGTGTCAGATTAAGCAACGGGTCAAGAGTTCACCCAGTGCGGCCAGGTACAGGTCAAATTCCATTCAGTCTAACCAGGTGCAGGTCAAGAGTTCACTCAGTGCAGAAGCTTGAGGCAGCAATTTGTCACAGTTCACTCGGGGCAACTGCCTTTCTCACCTAAGCCTGGTCAGCTCCATGCATCAGACTCCAGGTAAGTTTGATGTATGGGCCTGCTTTTTTGACCTGTCTATTTGTCTTTGATGGCTTTCTCGTTAACAAGACAGGTGTCGCCACCTACAATTACTTTTGCACAGTGTATGTGCCTGCTTAGCCCAGTCAGCCCAGTGCGTCAGACTCAAGAGAAGTTCGATGTATTGGCCTGATACTTTGACATGTGTATGTGTTTTGATGGCCTTATCGTTCACAAAACAGGTGTCGCCACATACAATGACTTTTCCACAGTGTATGTGTCTGCTTATTTCTCCGGAGGAATTTGATATATTGGCCTGAAATAGGGAATATTTATACATATCAATTAGTTTTGTCGTATACAAGACTGGTTGCGCCATCTACAATATTTTTTTGCATAGTGTATGCCCCTGCTCATTTCTCAGGAGAAGTTTGATATATCAGCCTGAAATTGGGCATATTTATACATCACTGATAGCTTCGTCGTATACAAGACTGGTGGTGCAAGCTACAATAATTTTTGTGTTGTGTGCACCAGTGCCAGAATTTCAGCAGTGATGTTTGTGTAAATGGTTCTTGTTCAAAATGTTTAGTACTTGTATTGTTCATATTCATGTAACACATGCACTTGAAAAGTAATGGTCCAGCATTGAAGCATTCTACCTGGTGTATATGTATTGCACATATTCGCATTATGCCTCTAGGCCTTGTTATACACGCAAAGAAAAAGGAGGTATTAAACAAATACGTAGGCCAGATGTACAATTTTTTTCAAGAATATTCAAGAAATTAAAGAAGTAAATTGAATTCATTGAGAAACAGTCGACATTTCTATATTGTTTTTCCACATTGGTGGCTATGAAAGAACACATTCACATATGCTATAGGTATAAACCTTTTTTAACTGAACAAGCGAGAATATTCGCTATCTATTCAATATGGCAAAAGCATTGGAACTGCTTTAATGACAACGATTTCACATTGTCACCCTGCGTGCATTTTCTTGTCTTGTTTACAATTTATATATCTAATATATTTACTTTTTCGAGACGATTAAAATATGGAGAAATATTTTTTTACAATAACAACTTAGTATTTGCTAAGCAAGACTCACATAAATATAATAATCAGATTTGTTTCAGCGATTACCATGACAGTAGCTTTTTGCAGGAAGTTATTGTAGCTTCTTCTTGCTTGATATATGACCAAACTACGACAAATAAAGTTGTGTGAGTGTCATGTTGAAGGAAATATGAACAGAGTTCTTTAATATAAAATTATGATAAAATGATAAAAACTGTGTTTATTCAACAGTCCCTGTGCGAGATATCGAGATATCGCCGAGGAAGACTTCATATTTCGTCGGGGAACACATCAACTGTACCGCAAAGGGGAACCCGGAGCCCAGCTTCAACTGGGTTCCGATAACGGTCAGTACACAGTTCTCAAACTGTTGATATAAGTATTACCTTTATATCGTTGATGCTCATGTAAATGAGGTAATATTCCCTCTTCCCACACAAAATATGATACACAACCATCTACATTTTGTTGAGTAAGAAAACGGCACTTATCCAGATCACACAATGAACATTTAGAAACAGTTAAAACTCAGAGACTATGTAATATTTTATCTCGAAGTATTCAGCACATCTTCCTTGATTTGCATGTATGTATATATATATATATATATATATATATATATATATATATATATATATGTATATATATATATATATGTATATATATATATATATATATATATATATATATATATATATATATATATATATAGAGAGAGAGAGAGAGAGAGAGAGAGGTTTAACCATTTCTTACCTGTTGACTTTAGGCCACTCTGTATTATCTTAATCATCGGTGTTTGCTGACAGGTGCCCCCTTACAGCGGGACGGGGATCATATCCGGCCCAACCCTGGTCACGGAGCAGCCAATGATTGGCGAGAATGAGTGGGAATGTCGGGCCACGAATATCATCGGTGAGACTCAACGGATACAGTCCGGGATAAATTTTACTGTGGGTAAGTTTTCAGTGAGATTCGTATGTCCATGCCAGGTAGGTATGACCAGATTACGAAAGCGGCAAGATTACCAAGCAGAAACTGATATAAATAATTTTCAATGGGTTGATCATCATCCAATGTATTTACTCAGGGCTGAACAATGCCTCACTGAACCTGACAAAAAATATGTAACATACACGTCATCCTCTATGGCCAGCTCGGTAGAAACGATAACATAATTTGTATCTTATCGGGAGTATTAAGGTGAATACTTTCTAATTTCTGCTATCTGCTATTTAGCTTTCCCCTGATTTCGATACATGGTTACGGATTTCTGGACTAAGCATACATAAATAATCCGACCGACTTATACCGTAAATATGAAACCTCTTTCTCTTACTGCCTGTGTGTAAGAAAACGTCATTAGAAATACCTGAGCATTAAGTACATATGGACATTTTTGCCTAACTTAAGCTTACGACCTTTTGTCGAAATGAGCTTGTTAAGCCGTCTCATTACCGAATACTCCTCCTTTCAGTTGATCTTCTCATTAACCCGATAATGTCTTGAAATGAGTTATGACGACTCAGGAACTAAATATAATATGAATGTTATTATAAAAATAAAATATGTGAACGCCAGACTATATGCTACTATTTCATTGTAAAGTTTAATTAAAAAAGTGAGCTCAAATCTGCCGAAATGTAATCTGTTTTGGTTATATTGTGAACACGACTTTTGAAAGGCAGCATATTTTCCGCCAAAATTTGATACGCTAATGGTTCCTACTAAATTCTCGGAGGACTTTGAAACCCGGTGACCTTGACCTTATTCTTTAAGGTCAAATCTGCCGAAATGGAAAATCATTTTGAAGCCCATACCTTTTAGCTTATTTCACATTTTGTCCTCAAATTAGGTACACCGTTTGTTTCTAAAATGCTCTCGAAAAACTTTAAAAGCTGGTGACCTTGACCAATATCTTCAAGGTCAAATCAGCCAAATTATAGTTATTGTCTTTTGAATGTGATTTCTTTTTGGGGGGTTTGATATTTTCCTCCGAAATTTGAAACATTGATTTTTCCTAAAAATAACTTTGATGAGTTTGGAACCTGGTGACCTCGCAGGGTCAGATCTCTAACCATGTCTTCATGAATAAAACCTATATGCAAACGGGGGGGGGGGGGGGGGGGTTGTCGTGTATACTTCATGTCATCTGTGGATGTCATATTTTCTACAGATCATATCTAAGTGATGCGATTGCTGAAGATAATATGTAAGTGACGTATACACTGCAGACCATCTGTTTCTCATTCACTTGATTCATCTATGTGTAGCCCTTTTAACTTGAGGACATAATAGAAGGGTTTACAGTTTCAAGGTGTTATATGATCTTAATGAGTCGGCTGTAAGGAAAACTAGGCGAGTGATGTATTTTAAGGTAGGCCATATGGGCTAGTGAAATCTTAAAGACTTATAGACAGATAGGCTAGCGATGTCCAATATAATCAGACAGATTGACTTGAAATATCTTTAAAAGAAGTTTTAAGGACCAGATAGACATGTTAGTGATGTCTCGAATGGTTTAGACAGAGGGGCTAGTGGTTTCTATCAAGGATTAGAAAGACATGCTAGTGATGTATTTACGGACTAGATTGGAAAGGCTATTGATGTATGTAAGGTTTAAACAAAATGACTAGTGATATCTTTAAAGAATTAAGCAGGCAAGTGATGCATTGTAGTTTAGACAGATATCCTAGTGATGTCTTCCACGGTTTTGACAGACGGACTTGCGACGTCTTTGTTGGTTCAGAAATATTTCTGAGGACCAATCAGGTGGATTTGTTGTTTCATTGCGTACATCAATAGCCTTTCGCTTGTCGCGTATTTATGTGTGTCTGTGTTTTTGTACAGTGCAACCAAATCAGGGCAAACCGCTGCCACTCGCCAGGAACCAGTCTACATCATGTGTCTCTCGTTATGTTTTGCGTCACAGATTATCAGAATGAAGTGAAACATCTGAGGTGTAACTGTACGTATAAACATTCGACGTAATACGTAATGGCTAATGCCTCTCCGACTGTAGACTTTTATATTGACATCCCAGCCGTTTTAGTTGCTTCATGTGCATGAAGATATAGAACTGCTATTCCCAAAATCACAATCATATATGACACCATTTTGTTCTGATGCTCGGTATCAGGCTATTTATTTCGGATATAATCCTTGCAATTCATATATTTTAATAAATGGATTTTTTTTTTAATTTTAGCTGGTACCTACCAAGGCAGAAGATAAACCTTGCAATATAGAAGAAGTACATAGAAACGTAAAAGATTACCTGGCAACGTGGAAGATTCCCTAGCAATGTAGAAGAAGCACTAACTGTAAAAATATCCAGATTCTAGACATTTTAGACAGATTTTAAAACAGTAGATATATAGTAAAACCTTGAGCAATGTACCAAATCCTTTTTGAAGATATTTATGTATTTAATATGATGCAGGTACACAATATCACCTGTTATTTTCCAGTAAACGCGTGACGATGTATATGATAAAACTAAACCAAGTCGCGCTAATTACCAACGGGTGAAGCAGGAGGGTTCCTGACCAACAACCTGTATCTATATTATGGCCGCCCCCGAAGAACAACACCGTGTATCCAGTATTATGACCGCCCCCGATGAACAACACCGTGTATCCAGTATTATGACCGCCCCCGATGAACAACATCGTGTATCCAGTATTATGACCGCCCCCGATGAACAACACCGTGTATCCAGTATTATGACCGCCCCGATGAACAACACCGTGCATCCAGTATTATGACCGCCCCCGATGAACAACACCGTGTATCCAGTATTAAGACCACCCCCGACGAACAACACCGTGTATCCGTGTATCTGTCTGTATACTGATCTATCTGTATACAAAGAACCAGAATCTCTCCATAATATATGGCCTTCAGTTCTCCCTATTGGTTGCTTACACGATGTGTCCACATATGCAGCTAGTACTCTGACGTCGTTACTAAGATGTCAGTTCGCTGGTTCCTATAAAAGTGACCTGGCTCAAAGGGGAATAACTAAAGTGGTAGCGCAAACGACCAGCAATCGGGAGGTTGTGTATCCATATATATATATATATATATATATATATATATATATATATATATATATATATATATATCATATATATATATATATATATATATATATATATATATCAGAATACAAAAGGGGAGCCGAACAACAAACGCGCGAGTCAACAAGAACACGTGGGAGTCAACAAACGTGAGAGTCACAACCAAAACACGTAACAACACATGTTAAAGCAATCATGTTATTTTGCATATTTCCCTTATTCACAGCTACTGATCAATCCTCTCAATTAACATAAAATGTAGTTACAGATAAACAGATAGCGCTGTATTGTGTTATATATTATCTTTGCGTGATGCCGGTCGGCCGTTGTCGGTACACTGTCTGAAAGATTTCAGTCCTGTCGTTTTTTAGAAATCGTACTTTTTTACCCATTTGGCACACGCAACAGATAAATCCAATAATTTGGTTTTTAATTTGACCATACTTTCTCACATGTACGAGATTCGGGAATGATAATCTTGGTGTGTGTATAATTGTTGGTTTTGGTCCAGTCATTTAAGAACAGCTGGCTTTTTTCTCACATATTCCTATTGCGGGCGTTACTTGCCACCCCCGGTACCAACGGAAGGAGTTTGGATCCAAGAACAGGTAGTTCTCAGCAAACATGGTGAACGGAACCGGCTGTCCTGGTGCCCAGTATGTAAAGCTGAACTCCTCTCCTGTTGCCACCCATTCCCAGGTGTCATTTTCGAACTTTCCGCCAGCCCATACTCCACCCATATGCATAATACCTGAAAAATAAGTCTGAACGTACAGCTTCGGCAATAGTCAGCCATGTTATGTCCATAAGGGTCTAAAAGTGCACCAAGAAGTACATTCAGCCCAGAACTGTGCATGAAACTCTAAAATTAGCCGCAATCAGCCGAAAACTGTCTATGATAATCTAAACGTATACCAGGAACCACAGTCGGCAGGGATCTGTACATGATAGTATAAAGTACCATGGACTAGGGTCAAACGAGATCTGTACATGATAGTCTAAAACTACCATGGACTAGGGTCAAACGAGATTTGTATATGATAGTTTAAAAGTACCGGGGAATAGAGTCAAACGAGATCTGTACATGATAGTCTTAAAGTACCATGGACTTGGGTAAAACGAGATCTGTACATGATAGTCTTAAAGTACCATGGACTAGGGTCAAAAGAGATCTGTACATGATGTTACATCTGTCTGTTGACATTCTGATTCGTGTAAGGCAGGCCCTGGTTTATTGTGCGCAGGAGTGTTGCATGTGTCTATTAGGCAAGCAATGTCCGTTGCCATGGGAGACGCGCGAGGCGGGCCGGCCCACGTGCGGGGTCTGAGGTGTAAAAGCACAGCGTTCTTTGTTCTAGATGTTTTAAGTCTGTTCCTGTAACGTGTATATTGTTCTATGGAGTTTACCATTACTAGAATTTACGATAAAAAGTTATAAATAGGGACTGTGTTTAGAGCGAGGAGAGAGAGAAATATTCCAGCGGAAACGGAAGAGTATGAGTCAGTTTGGGAACCTTTCCGATAAGTGCAGCACTTAAAAACATTCTTCGAACGTTGTAATAGATTTTATTCAGTCTTCAGTTTAACTTTGGGACTATTACCAGAACTTCACTTTTGGATTACAACAGATTGTTTTTTGGATTGAATTGGACTATTATTCTCTGAGAAGATTTACGTGAATTTCTCATCTGGATTATATATTTTAAAGGACTTGTTGAGTTTTGACAGTGGTGGTATTCAAAAAAGCCTAGGATCCGGACACTCTGCTACTGTACATTTTATTTGTTATACTGTGTAATTGTATTGATTTAGTGTATTGTAAGAATGAATTATAATTATTTGTTAACAAAAATCCACTGACTTCTTAATTCATTCCCCTAGACATTTCACGCTGCCTGGTATTACGAATTCTGATTTTTTTTAATCTTCGTTACAATATTTATGCTCGTCACGACTACCTGTTGTTATTATGTTCCGTAACAATGATATTCTAAAAGTACCATGGACTAGGGTCAAACGAGATCTGTACATGATAGTCTTAAAGTACCATGGACCAATCACACGAGATCTATATATGACACCTGGGAGCACACCACTGGCTACGGTCAGCCGAGTTCTGTACTTGCAACCTATATTAACCCACGAAAGCTGATACGAGGCTACATATCCCGTCTGTTTAATAAATCTTGGGTGGAGTTGTTCTTGATTTATACAGTAATCACAGTTGTTTTAAGGTGTACTTTATATGATGTTATGCAGTGTAATTAGGATTCAACTTGCATTCATTTAAACGTAGGTTCATATTACACGTAACATGGACTTACATTACATGTTTTCAAAGTAACTTGGACTTCCATTGCACGCTATAACAGTAACTTGACTGTGCTTCATGTACATATTTTTAAACATCCTACAGCTACATGTACTGCGCCTTATTTTACTGACGTTCTCAGCCCATTTTTTCCTTTCGAACCCATGTACAAAGGAATTCGTCCTAAGTGACAATAGGTGCATATGATACCATTAGCGAAGGCATAGAAAAAATTGCGTCAGATTTTTTATGGTATTCCGCTTTCTTTAATATCTGGTTTCGGACCAATAATTATCCTGGGCAGTTAAATGTTGTGTATAGTGTCCATGCAGACCTCTTTATGTTGTCGTTCAATGGTAATGTACGTGTTTATTACAGGTTAAATGCAGAGGGTCCTCGATGGATAGGTGTATACACACATAAGGACATTACTAACGGTGCTTCCACCAAGCCCTTCTACCAGACACAGAAAGTTCCGACATTGCTTTCTGTACAACCTATATATATATATATATATATATATATATATATATATTATATCCTTGGTATAACATATAAAAAACAACTATAATAACAAGAAGCATATATCTCTCCGACTAATATACTAACGATAACGGGCTCATTAGTTTAATATTAACCAGAAGAAGATATTTTTGAAAGACTTTAACAATGAAGAAACCATCATGTGCTGACAGAATGTGCGGTATACATACCATTCTTCTTCAGACTTTTTATGACATGGTCGATTTCTCTTTTCGTCTCGAGACTGACCAGATCACCTCCTGATTTCAGGCATTCTTTCCGAGCGGCTTCCCACGACAACGGTTTCTTAAGAGTTTTATAACAAGACCCAGTTTTTATCTTGCCCATATCCGCAAGATAAAAGGAATATCCTCCTGCACAAGGATCTGGCAATTGAATACATAATAATTTTAATAGATATTTCATGATCATTGAACTGTGAAAGGGGTGTGTACAAAGGTAACTTCACGATGGCATTGGAGACTTTTTAGGTTTTGTTTTGAGAGGGAGACTTCTGTCTTGGTTGGGTAATAATAAAGTTCGAGGAAAACTGACAATCTACAATCAGCATTATTGTATAGGTCACTGATCAATTTGGCTTATGCTTTTTTTCTAATGGAAATTCAAAACAATAAAACTATAATGATAAAAAATAAGCTATTAACTCACCACAGCGGGTTGGGGTGCCTTCATAAACAGCGGCCACCTCCAGGACGGTAGCCAGCACACTACTGATCCGATCAAATGTGATGTTACTGAAGCATCCAGCTTGACAAACCCCGTGACAGGGATGAACTTTAGTGTCTGCCGGTAGATATGGCGCCCTCTGACTGGCATCGCCGGAACGAAGTAGTATCCATACTGTCATAAGCAGTTTTGCAATTATCATCGTGGCCCATTTTTGAAACAGAGTAGTGATTTTCACTTGGATATATCGTAGGAAAGGGGGTTTGAAAATAGCTTTACTCCATTCCAATACTTTGTATCTTAACAATAATGAGTATACCTTGTCTGTAGTAATGATAATAAGGCTTTTTTTCTATGATAAGAATAAGGGGAAGCACATTTGTCCTAGACTATATCTATAGGAATTTCATATTATATGGTCCAGGATGAGTATATAATATTGGACTTGAAGTTTGCAAAACAGTAACTAGTCATAAAAACAGTTCTGATAAGCAAAATTAGTGTTTAATATGCTAAATGAAAAATTGGTTTTCAAGCACACACACACTCGAATCATGCACAATAACATGACTGGTTATTAAAAAAACGGATGGGCTAACAATTGGGAATATAATCCAGTGCTAGTGTACCTGTTATCACGATAAACATAATGGAATTCCTTGGACAGCCTGACCCTTACCTAAGTAGCACGTGGTATCCTGAAATACGACCAAAAACATTATTTAGCATCGTCTCATACCTGATTATTGAAACATTATAGATCTTGGCGTATCAACAGTTAATCCGACAATAAAAGCAGCCTGACAGAATGACGCTTGTATTGAACCGTATATTTAGGATGTTCTGTCTAAAGAAAAAGATAATTCCAATTATATTGACCATTATTTCACATTGAGGCTTTGATCGGTACGCCTCCGTCATTCCAAGATATACTGTCACCTCGACCCTTTCATAGATGAGAATTGATTGCAAGTTTAAATAATTGATTATATATATATATATATATATATATATATATATATATATATATACATATATGCATAATTAGTGTTGTCATATTATATTGTATAACTTTTATTTTAGCTTTCGAAGCCAAGAGCCTCTTCATCAGGTTATATTAAGAAACTGAATAACAAATAGCTGTTTTATCATTATATACATATATATATATATAAACACATAGAGTATAATATGGTACAATATTGTATAATTACCTCAATATAAGGTGTAGTGTGTTGGGTGATTGGAGATTGGGAGGTTGTACAAAGATGGTATAGGTATATTCAAAATGTATTATTGTTAGGTTAAGCATAGAAAAATTCAATTTATGTGTCCAGTCATAATGCCCTTAGTTGTTATTTTGAGTCCATAGTCACTTCCTATTGATATAATTTACTTCGTAAAACATGCCGCCCTTGGCGGACTAACAATTATTATAGGACTGGGTTTATGATATAGGCCAAACATGTTTCAGTCCATGAATGTGTATCAGAGTAGAGTTAATATTGGCTAAAGTGTTGTTGTTAATATGTCAAACCGTATCAAACCGTGTCAAACAGAATTCACGTCAAAGTAGACGGTGTATGTAGATATTACTTTTAGCAGTGGTGAATCCAGCATGGTGTTATGGGGGGGGGGGGGGGGTGCTTTAAAGACGTTTTACCCCACTTTATTCAGTATCTCTAGAAAAAAATAAGCATTAAATATGTCACGCAAATATATCAAGGCCATAATTTAACTGACCATATCTGCTGTATGACTTAGAAAATGCAACTTGTTAAAATGTGAACATCTAATGCTGATTTTACTCAGGGGAAAAAGGGTTTTGCAAGCCTAATTGACCGTCCTATCAGTTGATCGTAGTCCGCGCCACCATATAGGTAGATCATAAAGATATGTTTACAATTACCGGACATATCTCACATCTCACTGTTGCGCTTTCTGTCACGGAGTCCTCGCAAAAAGTAAAATGAGTTTAAAGCCAGCTGATCACCGAACTCCCATGTAGAATTTATGTGAATTTTTTTTTTTTTTTTCTGCAAACATGTAAATGGGCTTCTGGTAATTCCTAGTAATAAAACGTTCTTATAACGGATGCCCAAACGGTAACAAACATACAAAAAATATCCCTGTTACCTAAGGTAGATGGTTGCATTTATGCAAAAGTTGAAAGGTCACTGTTTGCAAAACGCCATTTGTAAAAATGCTTCGTATGATTCGCTGTCTTAAAGGTATATGTTTGTATGATTGTGGCATCCATTTGTATATTATTGACACGGGGATATAAACAAAATTAACAGCCTGTACCCGATGGGGTCCGAGGTTTCTGGCCTAATATTGCATAAGGTTCAAGGGGTTTTCTTTAATTAATAAACGTGAGTTATCAGAATAGGCCAATATTGGCGCATATTAAGTTGATCCTCATCATGCAATATTATCTGCACAAAAACATATGAATTAGGACGTTGTGTCAGTCACTTCCTATCGGGCGGTTGTTCTATGCAAATTAACCCAATTTCTTTCCTCTTTGATCATCTGACTTTTGACGCGCAAAAATCCCCTGACAAGTAGCACCCGAAAGTTGACCAATATAGCCTATGTCTTTCCCATGTTCATACAGTGCCTAAGCCGAATATTTATCACACGTGTTAATCGAATATCAGGTCAATATGACATCTCGCTATTGACTGACATCTCTTTTCGATTTATACGTACAATGCTAATAAACATTATATGGGAAATGGAACTTTTAATAAACAATTTACAATGGTAATTTAAAAAAAAAAACTTGTATTAATGAATTCAAACTAAATTCTATAAGTCTCCCCATGTTGTCTCGTCCCTAAAATTTGTAAATTAAATACACGATAATGCAATTTTGCTTTCACAATTTTGAAAACAGGATTGATGAACTCCTTGAACTTTGGTTAAAACTACCATTAAATGGGCGGAACTATTTAAATTTGTTAACACTTTAATTTACATGGGCTCCATCGTCTTCCATGATGAAATACAATGTGAATGATAAAAAAAATTGTCAAACATAAGAGATAATAGCCAATGGAAACGTTTTCAAGAGTTTAATTATATTTAGCAAGGTTTTTAATAACGGTTTTACTGATTCTGTATAATAATGTCTGTTCTATTTCCTCCTCTGGAGTGAAGCAATGGGGATTACTTTACTGCCAAACTTGCGGTATACTGGTTTTTACGCTTTAATGAATAAATTGATCATAGTGGACAACGTTTCCTGCATATTGTATATATTTTTTTGTCGTCAGGAAGAATATGCCCAATTTCACGAAACTGACACTTAAATAGTACATGCACATGGCTTATAAGTACCAGTTATTTTAGATATGTATAAACATATATGTTGAATGAAATAGTAAGGAGCTCTTCCTTTCTGAAGAGTAAGGGGTATGCAGACGTATGCGCAATGATTTTATGCAAAATAAAAGAACACTTCAACCTGAAGGAGTTTCTGAGCCTATAATGTTATTGTGAAGTTTACTGCAAATATACTAACATTCGCCTACTTTATATTTTAATAGAAACTTTAAGGTAAGTCGCGCCAGATAGTCCATTGAGCAAGACGTAATTCGGCGTTTCTAGCCAACGGCTTGCTTGGGGTTCTCATAAGGAAACAAATGCCTAAAAATAGGGAAAGATTTAAGGGAAATTATGAGGATCAATTTGATCTATTACGCCATTCATGGTAAATAAGCTAAACAGAAGGTTTCACAACACGGTGAACAAGGGAATGTACTTATATGCACATTGTATGACGTCATTATTGTGCCCAAATAAACACGTAAAGCCTCAATGTCGTTACAAACCCGATTACGACTATAAACAAACACGACACTATACAGAAGTCGTCAGCAATTTATGAACTACCTCTGAAATGTTTTATATTTCAGCAACACAGTTGTCATATCATAAAACCTCTTGTACAATATAATTATGAAAAACAGATAGCCGGTCATTATCGCCATTATTGAGAGACTTACTATATTTAACCAATCTAATTTGATTAACTATCTATTCTGAAGAAAAACTTCTTCAAAGGTCAAGAATTTGTAGACAATGTAGAGTTATATGATCATTGGAAGGAATCAATACCGAACGATCTCATCATATCAATAATGACGTGACGTCATTCCTCGGGTGAAATTCCCTCACATATACTACTGAAGACTCCTTCAGGAGCCTGATAACAGTAATGTAAAAATAGACCGTCTTCTTTTTATGTGAAATCTTACTAGTTAATATCGTATCAAGAATCATGAATAAACTGGTGAATAAAATAAAAAAAAACACACACACACACGCACACACATATATATATATATATATATGGATGATGTGCGTGTCATTAATACATATACACTGGGCCTACCGAATTACCAAACTTTTCCATGCTTCTTTGCCTGGAATTACTTTAAGTTAGTCAAAAAGTCGAAATATTTGTATTTAAATCCAGCCATATTGTGACCAATCTCTAGTTAATGAGATAGTTATGTAGGTAGAAACAAGTGAGAATAAATTTCAGAATGTTAAGAAGAGACAGAGAACTAAATATACACAATACTTGGTGTCCATTAAGTACGTCTCGGCTTGCTTTCATTAATCTTTACTACTGACCTTCAGACTGCTTTTTCATTAGATGCTATAAACATAACTGTGCTGGCAATCCTTCAGGTGTTTGTGCACGATCACAGACGGCCTTCGTATGGTAGCTTCCAACAGAGGGACACGCAGAAAAGCTTGTCGGATTTGGCCATGACAGATTTACATTGGAGTTTAACACGGATTTGGGACAGCACCAGGTGGATTAATCCATTTGTTTGAAGTCACTTTGATGCTCAGTAAATAATCTACTGTATAACTATACAAAAATAGATAATAGATAGTAATTATCTGCTTTGGTTTAGTTGACAGTCCATCCATAAACAGAAACAGGCTCACAAAACATTAATTTTTCTGTCCCTCAAGTTTCCTCTAAAAATCTATGTATATCTGAATATATAGATAGCGTGGATGAAATGGACTTCATATGACGCTTTAATCGAATCTGTCAAAGGAAATGTACCTGAGGAAATTTGATAAAGCATGTGAAGTATCTATTGCTGGTATTGATCCTTTTATGTGGCCCAATTTTGTTTACCTATTATATCTTAAACTTTGCTGAATCAATTAACTTAATCTACCTATGTAATATCATTATTAGTGGCATTATGTTTGTGTCTTTTGTTTGAAGTGCAAAAAACAATTTCATTTTATATTGCGTCAAATCCACCGAAGTGCTCTAAAAATCTTTACAAAAAAAAAAAAAAAAAAAAACTGGACAAATTAAAATTGCATTAAATTAATATGTATACGTATACCATTAAAACCTGCTGTTAGAAAAAAAAAAACAAGAGCAAATACCATGCATCATCACAGGTGTGCTGAGTGTGTGTAAAGATAATACAATTAACAGCCAAAATATTGCAAAAAAACAGATACTTTTTAAGCTTCTTTTTAAAGGTGCCACAAAGTGGGACCTACAACAGAGAAAGCTAGATTAGTCACAAAGGCGGACCTGGTAGATGGAACAGGCAATAACTCTTGGTTTAATGATCTCAGACGTTTCGCAAGACTTACTGTGTAAGGCTGGATCAAATCTTGGAGATATATTGGAACAAGGGCATGTTTTGTCCTGAATACTCATATATCGACTATAAATTTAATCCGTTAACAAAGGGGGAACCAATGGAGGGCTTGCATAACAGGCGTCATGTGCACATATACCATACTATTACAGAGAATTCGAGCTGCACAATGTTGAACTCTCTGGGGCCTCTGTATGGGCGTGAATGGATATCCTAGCAGAACTGCATTGCCATAATCAAGCTTACTGTTCAAAAATGTATGAATCAAACGCTCAAGTGATGGCTTATATAAGTTGATCATGACCTTGTTATTGTTGTAGAGATGTAGATAAGCACTTTTATCTTAGTAGTATTCCTAAAGGCGATGTATAAAGAGTGAATAAGACAGGCCCGAGAACTGACCCTTGTTACACGCCACAGTCAAGCGGCTGAGTCGTAGATTTACAGCGCTCAATGGTGATTACCTGATTACGATGAGTTAGGTATGAGTGAAAGTACTTCAAGGCACTGCCAGAAACACCAAGTGTCTGGAGAGTCTGCAACAGGCGCTGGTGACTGAAAGTATCAAAAGCTGCTGATTAGTAAAACATGACTATCAGCACACAGTCCTCACCTAGCGCACACTGGATGTCGCTATGAACACGAAGTGTAGCGTTTTCTGTGCTAGGGCCACTGCTGTAGGCTGACAAGTAGAGTTCTTACAGATTATTGTCCTCGAGCCTGGCTGCCACCACCTTCTCTAAGAACTTGGACACGTATGCCAAATAAGATACTGACCTGAACTTCTTCACGGATGTCAGGATCTAGTGGTCTTTTTTGAGAAGCTGAGAAACCAGAAGGGAATTCACGAGTAGTGTGTTTATGATCTGTTTGATAACTAGTATGAGCACATCAGCACAAACCTTTAGCAACCGGTTGGAACAGGTTTAAGCTCACACTACCTACTTGCAGATAATGATATCACATGTAATACTTTTCATCCGTAGCAGGGAAAAGTGATGACATGGAGCATTGAACTGAAGTATAAGATAGCATCGGTTTGTCTAAATCAGGATGCTGGAAGATCCAGATATTAGTACGGATGCTTTAATATCCTTAATTTTATGTACAAAAAGGTGCTAAATTCTTATATAATCTTAGTCACTGGTTTCGTGATAAAATTGCTTTCTTCTGCTTAAAAAGGCTTAGCAAGCTCTGCGAAATTAAAAAAAAAACCTCTTAAAGTCTTTTTGACATTCAATAATCTTATTCTGGAAAGAAAATGACTGTTGTATGAGGGTGTTCACATTTGCCTTATAGTCTGGTTAATTTCACGATGGACAGTCGGTCCAGTCTTTCTCCAGTGTTTCTCATTCTGTCTGCGCTCTTGTTTAGCCACTCTGATCTCACTTGGATACCACTCAGAATCTGTCTGCATGGTATTGACAAAGGTCTCAGTGGTGTGTGTTTGTTGACTATCCTCTCAAGCTGAGAGTTATAGACTTCAAAGAAATCAGTCAAGGAATAATCACTTACATTCATGACAATGTGTGGAATTTTGAATATCCTTGCTGAAATCACAGGTATTGACAGATTTCAGCTTCCGATAGGTGACTGTTTATCTGGGATTTAATGGCTTTGACAAACTTAACTGAAAGCATACTGGCAATGATAAGGAAAACGCATGCTTTTGAATTGTACAACCTTAACCGGGTGTATCTAAAACCCGGAGATCTCCGGCCGGAGATCAAAATAAACCCGGAGATCGCAATATCTTAATTAATAAGGCAGCGATCTGTATTAAACCTTACCCATACACTTCTTAATGACATCCGCATCGAAAATGATACTTAATTTGCAAGTGCACATTAATTGAGTTATCCAAGGAAACCTCACCCGGAGACGACTAGGAGATCTTCCGGAGACCGTCATATTGCCCGGAGATCCGCTTTCCACTGAATACCACTCGCCACAACAGTGACAGTACCCCCGGAGTTACCAACAACGGAGCTAAATCGTTTAATGCTGTAATTAAACGTCTAAGAAATTGGAAAGAAGCACCAAACAGATACCTTGACGTTGTGCTTTTACTATCTTCAAAATTATTATCTGAAAGAAATTTTGCGGGGTTATTGTAATTTGGGTTCCTATCATTTAAAGTCAGATTCTATGCATTTATTAGAAAAACCTGATTGTCTACCATTCACCAAGGTTACTTGCGCCCCGGAACTAATGGCTGAAAAGGTTAAAAACAATATAAACCAGTTCATATCTGATCTCCCGTAACTTCAGTCAGATTTGTTGCATGCTGATGCGGAGACAAAAGAGGAAAACATAAATTCGGAATTCGTTAGAAAGAACCTGACACAAATTGAAAGGGCACAAGGTATAATCAATAACGGGAAAGCAGAATGAGTTGCGAAATTTGGTACTTTCACTGTGGAGGGCAACAATGACAATAAATATGCGGTAACCAAATGAGGAAATTGTCAGTGCGCAGCAACGAATATTTGCTACCATATCCTTGCAACCAGGAGGTCTATGGGATTGACTTTCTGATAAGCATGTCCGTGCCGCGCAAATAATTTTACAAAAACAATATCCAGAAATCATCGGATTCCAAGATATTACTCTAACACCTTGATTCAGTGATGACTGAACGAAACAAATGGTTCTTGCCTAGCCTGAAACAGGTTTTAAAAATATAGGTTCTTGAAAAGTTCCGTGTGCACAAATACATTTCACAGGACATTCACATTGGCTTATATCTGTCCGACCAGACCAGGGGGATCTGTTTGTAATAGATAGTTTGCGTCGGGCTGCAAAGAGTCTTACTTCCTCAATAGAAATGCAGCTTTGCCAAATCTACAACTTGGAGCAATCTAATGCCGGTAGTGAATGCCGTGTTAAAGACCAATAACTCAGATTTTGGGGTATATGCGTTCGCCAACGCGGTCGAATTCTCCAACAATAGGCTGAACAGTTGGTTGAATGATAAAATTAGTGATTTGGTATATGATGAATATAGAATGAGAACTCATCTAAAGAACTGTTGAGAGCAAAAAATGTTCATAACGTTTCCAAAAGATCAGCGAAAACGTCCTCTGATGATTATCCATGTACACCATGAGATAGTATAACACTGTCCATGCAAATATCCGGACTATTTTTATGGAAATATGATAACATGCTCAATGTGTGATATATGGTGGCATAATATTTGTGCAAATGTACCTGAAGATATATCGGAGGATTACGTCTTTATATGTACCCTCTGCAAATAATGAATGATCATTCCCAGGGCTGAAATACAGAGCTCCCCTAAATAGAATATAATGCAGTTATTATAAAGTTAAAACAAATTACGTGGCTATGAGGCAGGCAAGTACCCTTTAGGTTCTCATGTGCCAATTAGCCACAACAGCATTTTCTAACTGGATACGCTGTTTTCACAAAGCTTGAAAATATAATTAGTTTATTAAAATATTTTATTATAATATATAAATATATATATATATATATCGAATCAAATACATATCAATAACATATCAATGTCTTGTTATCACTTTATTTTATATCAGAAAATAAAATTTATATGAATTAACATTCAAGTTAGTAGCTATACATATTTTATCGTCAGTTCCAATCAATCAGATTCGTAAACGATATAACTCAGCGGGAAAGTTAGATTTGTAGTTGGCGGCATCTGTTGTGGCGAATGGAAATCAGTGGGAAGCGGATCTCTGGACAATATGGCGATCTACGGATGATCTCCGGGTCGTCTCCGGGTGAGTTTTCCTTGGATATTATTACGTTGTGCACTTGCAAATTAAGTATCATATTCGATGCGGATGTCAATAAGAAGTGAATGGGGAAGGTTTAATACGAATCGCTGCCTTATTAATTAAGATGTTGCGATCTCCGGGTTTTATTTTGATCCCCGGCCGGAGTTATCCGGGTTTTTGATACACCCTCCTTAACCAGGCTTTTACCTGTCCTAGTTAACACAAGAGTGTGTTCACTGCGGTGAGTACTCTGTTGTGCATGCTGCTTACGGCCAAGAATCCACAAATGCTTAAAACTTGCAATGCACTGTTCTAGGTAATGACCAAATTCCTTGAGAAATGTGTTTGCCAGATCGATATTGCCAAATATTGCCAGATAGTGGTGGTCTTTAAGGACTATGAGCTTTACTGACCGGTCATATGTAAAATCACATTCAATGACCTAAAATGGTGTTAATCTTCCATTATTAGTCATGGGTATAAGTTTGAGGTAAATGCTCTGTCGGTGTATAAAAGCTATCCCTCCACCCCTGCTGTTCTTGTCTGATGGAGCACTTAAAAACTTGGAAGAGAATCTCTTGTAGCACAGCATTGTTGCACAAATCATGTTCACTAATATACTGAACCCGATTTTTGACACTACTTAATAATAGACCCCATCAGCTATATTATAATCCTTGTCAATAGGTAACATTTGGAAAAGCTCGATTAACACCTGAGAAAGGGGCTTAGCACCCAAAAGCTAGTGTACAAAGCTTGTTTTACAAAATATATTTTTTTTAATTGAACTCGGTATATATATATATATATATAAATTATTATTGCTTATATAAAATAATTAAAAATACTAGAAATATAATAAAGACAGCTTATCAATCATCACATTAATACCCCTGCATCAAAAGCAGATATATATATATATATATATATATATATATATATATATATATATATCATGTGTAAGGAATCAAACGATTGTAAGCATCGTGTTGACTAATTAGTTACAATCGTTTGATTCCTCACACATGATATATACATATTGATACGCTCTGGTTTTACCATAGAGCACTCTGCCATCAGTGCATTGCTAACGTATATATATATATATATATATATATATATATATACGAAGATATTGATTTAATAAATATGTCCGGTTTTTCTAATGAAAATACATACACACTGCGTCTCTGAATACACAATAGATTATATTAAAAGAGAAAATCCATAAAATAAATGATTCCGATCAGAATACATCCAGCCGACAGGTGACCTTTTTAGCCTAAAATATTAAAAAAAAAAAAATACCTGGCAGCTCCAAAGAACACATGATAGGATTTCTCGAACAGCCTGCCTTAACTGATGTTTCTAGGATGTCTGGAATAGCCTGGCTTTACTGATGTTTTCTAGAATGTCTCGAAGAGCCTGGCTTAACTGGTGTTTCTAGGATGTCACGCCGAGTCTGGCTAAACTGATGTTTCTAGGATGTCACAAAGAGCCAGGTATAACAGATGGTTAATGATTCCTAAGATTAATAAATAATGTTTAAGATAAGTGTATTATATTAATGCCATAAAACGGTTCGTGAACGAATAGTTTTGACACCTTAAATATTCTGCCGAATCGGCTGTAGGCATCCGAAGAAAAAACTGTTTTAAACACTTTTTATAAATTTGTGGTGCCAGACTTAAATTTCCCGTCATCGCCCTTTTTTAACTGAGCTACGCATTGAACTTGAGTAACAATACTAGAAAATATGATTTTATTTATATTCATTAATTTTTCATTCGCACGTGAAGGCACGTGGTGTTCCTAATATGATTAATTACAGAAGTGACCGCGTCGTGCCAACACTATTGAAATAATTGTCACATTGTCATAAAAAAAGCTAGTGGGGACTTATATCTGACGGCTTTAGAAATAATTCCTGTCATCGTTTTTCTTTAAATGCCACTAATTTTATATGTGTTTATTCAAGTGTAAAATACTGGTGACCATTATTTTTTTATAACGTTGCCATTCATCATTACTTCAATATTTATATCAATAATTAGATTATTTAGAATAGTGACCGTTTTAAAATTGTGACCGGGTGTTGCAACACTAATGTAATAACGGTCACCATTGTTATAAATGTCATTGATATAATAAATATCGTAATTTCTATAAATAATGACCTAGGGTAGAATGCAACGTATTATAGAATGCAAAAAATATCTAGTATTTTCGACCTGAACACTAATGCATAATATTACTGTTATTTCTAAAGGACTGTTGAGAGAAATTACTTCTTAAGTCGTCAGTTCAAAGTGGTCGATAGATTTCATTACATTAGTGTACTTACAAAAGTGGTTGATCGACGCAGTCACTATTGTATAAAATATCAATATTGATAACAAATAATGATGTAAGGACGGATTGTTTCGTAACCAGATCTATAGAAGTATCGAAATGATAAAGGACACCAATATATAACTATTGGACTTTAAACATTAAAGTTTAGAAGGATTGCTTTCGCAGCGGTGAGACAAGGAGCCATTGCTTGTTATTACAATAGTGACTGTTACCACAATAGTGGTGGTTTGACAAGGTCTCTATTATAAAAAGGTCAATTGTGTAATAACATATACAATACAATATAAGACCTATGTAGGGAAACTGGGTCAATTATATAGTTTTTTTCAGAGATAAAAGGTGCAAATAATCTCAAGTGAGACATTAAGAAATTTGCACATGCAACAATTACTAAACTGATTACAATAGTGGTTTTTATTGCAGCCACTATTGTCATAATTGTTACAATAGTGACCGTTATTACAATAGTGGTTGGCAAAACTGCCAATTTACAACCACTCTTGTAAATATGATTAAAATAGTGGCTGTTATTACAATGGTGGTTGCTACAATGCGTAGTATCGAGATGCATCTCAAAGGAACGGAAGCTTCAAAGCAAGCCTTTCATCCATTTGCAAATAAAATACTTCGTTTGCTTTTCACCAAATATTAAATGATTCAAGGTCAAGGCGAGTCTCCACTTTGAAGGTCATGGCGGCAATTTAAATATTCTTCACCCTATGACCCATCTGTGTACATGTGAACAATGTGAAACAAAAATGACCATTTGTTTATCGTAAATTGGCCTTGCCGGGGTGTTAAACGGCAAAAAACATAAAACAAGAAACGGATTTTTGCTGGCACCAAGGGACCCCCATACAAAACAAAGCTATCTTAGGTCTTCCGTCAACTCGATTTGCAGACAATCTGTCGAGACTATCTTGGGATATGTCCTGTTTTCGGTAATTTGTCGCTCTTCTGGTAAGGCCATGGTCCCGTTTTTGTAGGATTCGTCCTCTCTTATATATCGAGCGTCCATACTGAACAAGATCAGTAAAATCGCTTGCGGCGATCAACAGTCTGTGGATACACATGTTTAATTTTTAGCCCTTTTTTTTAAGGGGGGTATTGACAGCCACGGGTTTCTACAGGACATGATTACCAAGTATAATGAATGCGATTTATATATATATATATATATATATATATATATATATATATATATATATTATATATGTTATATTGAATTTTACTTGAATCGGAATGCTAAATGCACGTCTATCAGTCATACTGTCGTATCAACAATGGATTTGAGAACAATAAAAATGCAGGTTCCCGAAAAGATAAAATAGATTGCATTATGGAGATACATGTATACTTTATTATTCCTGGTAAAACGTTTTATTGGCATACGAAATGCCCGTCATGATTCATACCTTTGTTTATTTTATTTTTGTATTTGTATGGTTGACGCACTTGCCATTATACAAATCGATGCAAACATCCGTATGTGGTACGGAAAAGAAAAGTGTTCGGGCATATTTGCCAAAACTCTGATCCTCCACAGGTAGGTTTTTCCGTAAACTAGTGAACATTTTATTTTACCGGAGGCCTACCCTACCTCCATCAAATTCAGGGTTAAAAATCTGTTCCATGCATGGAATCTTGAATTGTGCAACAATCGGTTTTATTAACTGATAACAGTGATAACAGTTATATTAAGCTATATACTGTACCCCTGATGAGCCTTCTAGTTAATTCCACTGGTAGACTGTTATATGACTTGCATGAAAGTGCACGAGGTACAATATTTGTCCATTTCCTTGTTTGTCAGCGAAATTTGCATTTCAGCGAACGCTATATTTTCGGGGATACCTATTCACAGATGTCTCTCTAATCTATAGTTAAAGTCATTATCAATTAATAACAGTAATTCCTTTAAAAATATAAAATAAAATATTAATAATTCATCATAAAGCCCGCCTTGTTTTAATGTAT
Organism: Sipunculus nudus; assembly: GCA_026874595.1. Taxonomy (NCBI): domain Eukaryota; kingdom Metazoa; phylum Annelida; class Sipuncula; order Golfingiida; family Sipunculidae; genus Sipunculus; species Sipunculus nudus. The sequence goes on along the minus strand of CM049322.1, from coordinate 21,932,912 downwards.
CATGTATAATAAGAATTTATTCCATTAACTATATTTGGCCATAAACCACGGAAAATTTCTAAATGACTTTTCGACATTTCGGTCGGGTGATCTGAAATAGGACTTCACTCATTTAAGCATTGCTTTTTTTCTAGGTTTCCATAAGCTTTCCTTGCCTGACTTAATCGGTTGTGGTTGAAGATGAAGAGCCCTCTTCTGACTGTTCTCTGTTTCACAGGTACCGTTGTTTTATGACACATTGACACGCCGGCCGATATATGTGTGGAGAATTCATGTCACTTGAACTGAAATGAATCCACTCTGTGAACTGACGCCAGTCAGACAGAAAACTGCAGTTTAATCGCCACCCATTTTTTTTTTATACGAAGTATCTGTCACAGCCAATATTCCAAATATCAGTCTTTCAGTTCGAAATTAAAATGAAAGTAAACATGTGAATGAACAAATCAGATTGTAAATCTCTAAGGTGAGCGCCACCATTTCCTATGCCCTGCACGACTTGGCTGTCCATTACATAGCCCATTGGAGACTAGTCAACAAATGTTATTCATGATTGACAGTCTCTGACGATTCATTGTGCTTTGTTAGAGTTAATCTTGTAAGAATGAAAAAGCAGAAACAATTTCCACTTAACTAACATAACTTACAATGATATACAAAACATCACAAACCTTCCAGACCAGTTACGCGATTATCAGCGTTAATACTGTGTTTTCGTTTTTGTTCGCGTGGGTTTCTAATTTGCCATATTCGCGGAAGGAACATATACTATATTTTCAAAGATTGCTACTATAAATGATAGAAGATTTTTCAAATTATCTGCCATTAATAAAAGTAAATTGATAGCTCTTCCTTGGGTCCCCGCGTAATTCCTTATATTTTAAGCACATATCATTTGATAAAATTATATCATGCAATGATAGTTATACACGGTATAATTCGTTTGTATGTTGAGTTCGCGAAAATAGGACCTAAAGAAACACTAAAAAAGTGACAAAGTGAGAACTACGAAATTTCAACCCCGCGAAGACGAAGCCAACCTCAGTATCTACTCACAGGGTGTGGGTTCGATTCCCAAACACTCCGTGTGTGGAATCTTTAATCAAATGCGGAGATAATCATTATCTAAATTTTCCTTGGAACTGGTCTTACCTTACCTTCATCCCGAGGATGTACATTGTATCGATACTCCGTGTGGAGGAGTTTCTCACTATTTCTATTTTCAGTGGTGTGCGGCTATAATGAACGCCTGTATGATAAAACCAAGCGGTTCCGTGCCGTGACGAACGACAAGGATCAGACACGATTTGCTGGACGAAAGTCGGAGAGAGCAGCACGTTTCCTTTGTTTGTCTTTGTGTAACAGGGAAGTTTCCTGCCGTGCAGTTAACGTCTATGTGTCTGGAAAATGTGAGCTGATACATTCGACGTCGTATTATCAATTTTTTGACCTAAAGTCCACATTGTACATCAACCAATACGGTAACTATTTTGCTACAGGGTCGTTATTCACTTTTGAACATAGATCCAGAGACAATTTGAATTCTTACTGAATCCATCACTTTCCGATTTCGCGTCGGCTGCTCTAACACTGAGCTTCCAGAGATCCCCAAGATTTAAATCCCATTATAACATTTTCTTTCTATATTTCATGTCACATATATACTGCAGTAGTTTGTTGTTTAACTAACAATGAAACTATAAATTATAATAATAAAATATGAATGGGTACGAATACTAAGCGGTAGCTCAAAAAAAATTATGAAATTATTTGGGTAATAATGAGTCCACATTTAATTATGTGTCCACAAAGTTATGTTTTGCTACAAAAGTATGGATATTCATTTTGTGAGGAATTCAATGCTTAAGAAAAGTTAAAACCTTTTCGGTTTCTTTCTTAAAATGCGTGAAATTCTGTATTAAATTATATTTGAATAATATTTTGCATAATGATGTTGTTGCTCCCTAGTCCATGCAACAGTGTGTATACTATATTTTAAGTGATTTTTTTCATCAATTTGACTGAATATTTCATTTTAGTTAACAAAATTAAGCATATATATATTAAACTTAAAATTCCAATGTTTATTTTTTACAATAGTGATCCAAGGTATAATCAAGAAGATGCAATGTTGTGGCATTATAGTTTTTTAGTGGTTTTATCCTGACATAATAATTTTCTTTAAATCCAATTTAAGATTTGATGTTTAAAAAATTGTAAAACATGTGTATATGTATATATTGACACGACAGAACTAAGGATGAATAATGATACACATTATAATTCGGAATTTTTCACTGTCGGTCTCAATCGAGATTGAGAGATCTGCAAGCTTAATGGGGAGGGTATGTCCCTTATTCATCTTGGTTTGGATATTGAGGAGGGGGTTTATCGGGTGTTATGGCCAAAAAATAGGCACGATTGATCACCCAAGACCCAAACGAACAGTGAAAGAAGGTATTTAGTACCGCCCCGTCATATATTCCAAAACAGATCGAAATAGCATTCTGCAGATGTATTTACTTTAGTTTAGCAAGCACTGAAATGCAAACGATTTCCTCAGCAACAACAACAACAAAATAAATCCCTCAGTGTTACAGCTCATTCCTGTTTAATCCTTTAGGATGCCCTGAAGGGTTTGACCATATATTCGATTCGGGGACACAGCTGAGAACGAAACGATTTGCTCCCTCTTGTTACAAACTGATGGAAAACATGGTCCCCAGAAACAGAGCCATGTACATATGTCAAGATCTTGGAGGTGGCCTCGTAAGCGTCGAAACACATGGAGAGCAGACACATATTGTAAGGAACGTTCGACCGAGAGGTAAAGTCATTAACTTTATCTTCTCTTCATATACTCACAGCCAATATTATGAGCAGCCTGCCTTTATTTGCCGGATAACCACTTTTCTCAATGTAATATCAAAATATGTGACCCGAGTCAGCCAACCCTTGTTTGGAAACACTTTTAAACTGGCTTCGTGCCTCGGGCGGGGGGGGGGGGGGGGGAGGATCCCTCTCTCCTTTTAATTATCAAACACATTTTATGTAAATCTCTTTATATATCCGTATTTTACACCACTCATATGACGAACTCCACAACTAAAACAGAAGCAAGAACAAAAATACAAGGCGATATTTAAAAAAATAAGATATGTTGTTGAATGAGTGTATAGGCACAGGTCGATAACTGCCGCTGTCAGACTGAGATCCAGATTCTGATTCTTATATTAGATACCCTTCCAGGACGCTAGCTATATGACCACAAGATTTTATTGTCTCCCCAGGAGGGTATGTCTTCAATCCCATTCCTGTGTTTGTGTGTTTGTTCATAAAATAACTCACTCAATCATGAACCGAATATCATGAAACGTCCTGGATATTTAGGGAATGGGCCAATGAAGAAATGCATAGATTTTTATTGTGTATGATCGAACGTCATCAAAGCGTATTCACAAATCCTTTTGGAGGCGTTATATATACACTCGGTACTTATCAACAGGGGTCCATTAGGAGAGACAATGTGATTTTTTAGAGAGGAAAAAGATAATCTGTTTAAATTGTTCCTGCCAAAAAATTCTTGCGATTTTATGAAAAGTTTATGTGTATTAATCCATTGTAGAAAAGGAAAGGGAATGAACCGCATGAACGCGAAATGAAAAGGGACGATTCGTATTTTTCCTTTAAAGCTTTTTACAACATTTCCAATGCTATCTTAAACAAATTTTTATTAAAAATTGACTGATTCTATTTTTTTGTTTTAGGGTATACCTGGACTTCCGGATATGACGCAGCACTAAATGGGAAATGGCGGTGGACTAATTCTGGTCTCCTCATGACCTTCAAGAACTGGGCTAAGGGAGAGCCTTCAAACACCAAGGGTATTGAGAAGTGTTGCCTTATTCGAGAAGATTTCAGGTTCAAGTGGAGTGACGCCAAATGTTCGTTTGGCGCAACATTCATCTGTGAAAAAAGTGCGACCTTCAGAAAAACAGCGTAAAATCACCCACGTCTTTGCCAAAGGCAGTTTAATTCGATGTTACCAGACATCCTGATTCTAAGAAATGCAAGCCTCCGCAACGTTTTTGCATTTACTTATTCAGCTAATATTTCAGGTCTGATGCATAAGTGACCGTACGTTTGTGAGTATTCCGTGATGACGTTCCTCACCCGATGATAAGCGGGATTCACAACAAAATATAATCTAATCGATTCTTCATAAACCCATTCAGGAAATGCCTTAAAATTCCATGCGGTTCCATTCACGAATGCGAGGGAACAAACATACCAACACATAACACAAATAAACACACATAGGAACGGGTGAACTCTTACCCTTACTGACGGAGGCAATTAACTTCTGTATCAGCAAAACACAATACCCTTTTAATCAATGCAACACTAAGGAGCCCAAATATCCGGTGAGAAATACGTAATCAACACTTTGTTGTTCGATTACATCGAAGCAAACTGCCTTGGTCATGGCCTGTGACCCTCATCGGTATTGCTGTATAAGAGGGGCCGTAAATATGGACTCCAAATGGCTTCACATATTATTTACCGTTATTTTGATCAAGACGTTATATTTCATTTTGGCTGCACCGTGTTGATGTTGTATAATAAACTGGACGATATGAAAGGGGTTAATTCTATTGGCAAAGGAGATGTATCGAAAATAAACCATACGTCATGCAGAGACAACTGTGTTATTTTAGATTTCTGCCCCCCCCCCCGAACAAAAATAAATTACGCCGATTAATCGAATGAAAATAAAATATATATCACATCGCCTTCTACTGCCATATATAAACGTTATATATATATATATATATATATATATATATATATATATATATATATATATAAATATATAAATTTATATAATAACTGTAAAATACAGGCCTTTATTAACGAGGTAGTGCCCACTTTAAATATAAATGTTTAATATAGCATAAAAGAAACAACAATCCAGTATATGTGAAGTCAGCAACTCATCCATGTAAATATTTATCTGATTAACAAAGGCATTTACCACTTCTCTGTCCACTGTCACAGTATTTGAAATATAAATGAATGAAAATACACATTTTAGTCGACTTGTATCACAAAGATCATAGAAATGGGAAAAAGATTGAAATTGTCAATTATTCAATTTTGTTGTTCCGCAAAATGCTGATCACGCCAGTAAACTCAGATATTGCGTATGCGCCAGATATAGTTCGCTTGCGTAACGACGCCTTTCATTTGGTGTACACTAATCTAGTGAAAGCTGGGTGACCACAAGGAGCATTATAGGTCCCAAGTTGTCCTATTTAACCCACCGATGTATGATGGTGAAGTTTATGCAAAAATTAAACATTAACGAACATTGCTAATTTGATTTATTTGAAATATGGATGTTTTAATAACAAACTACACTTAAGAATATAACATGACTGGTTGACAGAAGGTCACCTATATAATACAAGATATTGTAGTACAATGTATACCCCTGAAACTCATAATTACACATCCGCCAGTAGAGGCCACTGGTATATAGAAAAATAAATATTCTTATGTGACAAATAACTAGTCTACCCTGAAATGGGGTGATGTGCTGCGTATATAGAAAACCATTTATTTTCACACTGAACTAAGCATTTTATGTGGAGAATAAAAAAAAAATATTTCAATTTATTTTTATGTGTGTAAGCAAGAACCAACAACATTACGTTTTCGATAAAGCAAACAGTGAATATAGCCACTGATCTGCATTCAGCTGTAACTCTTAATAAACCCAATCCTCATCAACCCTAAAAGCTGATGAAACAAAACATAAATAATTCAAGCCATAACTTTAAAGTCATTCAAACATATAGTTAATGGATTTTAGTAATATCTTTCGGCATAGCTTTGACGTGTTTGCAGAATCATATATGTCAAACCTACAGTTGAAACTAGTTGAAACCATCAGACTGAAGTACACCCAGATGTAATGATGGCAAATGGTTGTCAATTTTTATTAGGTTTGTTATATACGCGGGTGAACACACACAATGATTTAAATACTCTGAGTTTACGGACAGCGGGCAGCGCATATGAAATATGTACAAATTACGGGATGTGCTGAAATTGTCAGCCGTCAACTTATCAGGTAAATCACTTTGAAGATTACCTGTGAACGGGGCATTTACCAATTAAGAGTAAACCGTGACACACAAGTCATAATTCTTCCCGCTTCGCAAATGTGGCTTACCAGCAAGACAAGAGGGAACCTGTCCCGGGGGTCACCCAAGTTAACTGGGTTGGACATTATGCTACGGCAACAGCACCTTGGATCAAGCCCACTGTCACCAATTGTCATGGGCAAAATTAGATTTTAGGCCGAATGTGGATTCGAACCCGTAACCTAAACACGCAAGTCAGACGTTCTTCCCGTAGCCGTGACAGCCCGGCTCAGTAGGCAGTAACTGGGCTGGCAACTGGAGTTTTTAATGAAATTATTAAATTGAAATATAGTTCTAAATTAGACTTAATTAATATGGATACTCGCCTTATTCATGCACCGTCTGATCTGATTGCGCCTAGTCTCGCATACCTGTTTAATAAATCCCTTTCATCCGGACAACTGCCAACAGATTGAAAAAAGGCCGAGATTACAACTATTTATTAAGGAAAAGGAAAATGCAATGAAACGACACATTATCGCCCTATTTCAATAATCCCTCATGTTGCTAAACTTCTTCAGAAAATAGTTAAAGATAAAAAAAATGAAATTCGTCATAGATCATGACATAATTTCGGATATTCAGCATGGATATTTACCAAACAAATCAACTTCAAGTGCCCTTCATGCCTTTATTGATGACATTTATTCACATATGGACACAGGAGATATAACCGCTGCATGCTATCTCGATCTAACCAAAGGTTTTGACACAATAAATCATCCTAGACTCATCTATCAGCTAAGCCTGCTAGGCTTTACTAAGAAGACCAGAACCTGGTTTAGGGCTTATTTAAAAGATCGTCAACAAATAGTACATTGTAATGGCATAACCTCTAGGGTACAAACGAATAATATAGAAGTGCCCCAAGGTACTGTTTTGGGTCATGTTCTCTTTCTTTTATATATCAATGACCTTTTCCATCGCCTAAGACCTGCAAAATGCATCGCTTATGTTGACGATACCACCATCTATTGTCATGGTTCTACCATATCTGTGGTGCAGCAAACCTTACAACAAGCAGTAAATGCTGCTTGCAGCTGGTTCGATGATAACAAGTTAACCATAAAATATTAACAAATCTACTGTCATGTTACTGGGAACAACAAATCGTGTAAATAACCATGACCTTTGTATCACTGCTAATGACATACAGTTCCAAGAATCAACGGAAACCAAACTATTAGGTGTAACTATTGATGCTAATTTATCATGGTTCTCACATGAAACTACCCTATGTAAAAATTGTCACCATACTTAGCACTGTTACACCGCCTTGGTAAAGTACTATCCATAAATACATTTATAACAGTCTATAATACCATAGTCCAGCCACATATCGACTGTGCCATAAGTGTATGGGGCAAAACGAAATCCTCAATTTGCCACAGAAAACTGCAAAAAAATTCAAAATCGTGATGCATAAATATGTCAATCACATGAATATCGATATACCAATCAGTTCATATGGGTCAGTGATACGCATGATCATTCTACCAGATCCGCTGTAAGTGGTCTTCTGGTATCGCCAAAACCGAAAAATGAATTCTTAAAAAAATAGCTTCTTAAACAGAGGCCCTTCGGTATGGAATACCTTACCATACGAGATCAGATCTATGAAATCTTTAAATACTTTGAAAACAAAAGACCAAAGTGTTTCTTTTAAAGTCTTTGTATTGCAATCTAAAGACAATGTTATTTCCTAATATACTTTGTCAATACCTGTCTTTATTGTTTGGATTCTCGTGTAACCGCGTCTACACTAGTTTTTCGATTATAGTGCATTTTACTCGTTTTCCTACATACATTACTCATTGGATGTTTAACGTAATTCTATATACGACTATGTTGTTTACGCATAAAGTGAATTTTACCTACTGTAGCTTTTAAAGTATTGTTGCATATCATGACTGACTTACTTCTCATGTATATACTGTTTATGTACATGTATCTTTGATACTTTCTATATTGTGTAACATATGCATAGTGTGTATTTTATGATCTTTGTACCAGATATTATTATATCACATTTTAAGGTAACAGGGCCCTGTGGAAGAACAGACTATATTACTGAACAGGCTACCCCGTATAAATATATTGAAATAAATAAATAAATAAGCCTACTTGAGTCGCGATCCAAGCAATATCGAGGAATGCATCGCAGTGGTTTTCCATCATGTTGCCTTCACGTTGTGGTAAACAGCAAATAATATCTTAAAAAAGATGCTAGGAAAGATGAATAAACACAAGACAATACATGTGAACTCACAAGCAAAACTCAAACCCTGTCTCTATGGTAAGAGTCATTAACTATATCGCGTACAAGTTGGCTGCACCCAGTAACCCGAGCGAGCAATGCTTGTATTCATACGGTCAGAAATTAAAAAACAATAACTAACAAAAACAAACAAAAGTGGAAGGGTTTTTCAATATGCTGAGTTAAAACAGAAGTTTTCTCGCTCATATTTTTTTTTTTTTTGAAAGTACACTTAAAATACTTACGATAAGTTTATGTCAATTGACAGTGTACTGTAGGCCACGAGGCGTTTTCAAAAATTAAGAAAATATTTACATCCTCAAGGGGACTTATAATGAGTTCCTTAGATCTACTTGTAAAGGCACACTAGCAAACGGTTATTTCGTCATAATGTCACAGGGCGCTATTTTACCCGCTTCGCAAATATAACAAGCATCACTAGCAAGGCCAAAAAGAATGTTGTTTTCCCGCACGGTTATATTGATGTACATTTCATTCGAACCCATAGTTTCTCATTGGCTGTAGTGTATACCTCTTAAAAAAGTGCATTTAAATATAAAAATAACTTTGCGTAATAATTGCATGAGGTCCTCCGACTCAATATACAATGTAATTATGCTGATAGAGCCTTTCAACGATATGTTACTGAGAATCCTACCATTCTAGAAGCAAGCATAACACATTTTAAGAGTAAACTATTATGTATGTAAATCTGAGTGAACGAATAAGCAAAACATCCAAGAGAATAAGCTATACATGCTAATGACGAATTAATAATTTGCACGAACGAAATAGAATCCTTTGGAAAGGACGAATAAGTGAAATTTATTATGGATAACTCTGTTAAATAAAATACATGTAAAATAATATATATATATATATATATACGTGCATTGAATACAAAGAAAGACTAGTATTCTAATCCGGGAGGTCACGGAGGGAGAATAAATTCAGAAGGAGGTTCTAGGCGTTACCTAACCTTTGCTAATGGGGTTGAGAGCAGAGCGGCTTCTTAGATGCGTAAATTGGAGTAGAATTGTGTTTAGTTTTAGATTTTATTTTTGTCACCGCTTGCTCCCGTAATATTGATTAAAAGGATTTTTTTTTAACAGTAGCAACGACATATATGTCAAACAATTTATCATATTTAACATCCGTTTTTATTTCTACTCTGCCATACCTTTAATTATGATGTTTATATATATATATATATATATATATATATATATATATATATCGCTTATACACTTGTGTTTACATGTTTAAATCATTAGCAGTTATGTAAATAATATGTTCAATCATACCAACTCATACATAACTTCTAAAAAGGTTACAGTGACTCATGAGAGCCTACCACGACTAGATGTCAACATAATGTTCTGTGTAACTACGATCTTAGCAAAACCCATGTATATAATGAGTGGTTTGTTAACTCGCAACCGTCATGTGCTCTTCTGATTTTGAAATCTTACTAGAACACTAGAACTCGGGCCTATAACTGTATCACAGTATAGCCCTTTAATTCATAACGATTGTGATTCATGAGGTCCGACCAACTCATGACAGGGAACCAAGGAAACTCTTGAGATGTTATGAATAAATGAACCATGGACGCCAGTCAGTATAGACGTTTTGATACTGGCTATTTTCCTCCTGATCCGAATGAAGTTTTCAGTGTTGGGATGTATGAACATTTCAGAATATCAGTATCTTATAGGGTAACAATAATAAAATATATGCCATCGGTATATTTGACTGTCATTTTAATGTTGCATTATATTATCTGTCGCTTCTCCACGGCGTTTGATTAAATGTGCCTGTTCAATTTATGCAAACGTTTTTTAGCTAAATGGAAAACAACGGAGACTATATGAACCCTGCATTATAATTATCTATTGGACAGCTATTTCGATATACTGACGAAGCAGCGACAACTCATACTGTCCCTTTTTATTTGGTTCTGAATGTGACAAAATACATACCGATATGAGTTTATAGTGGGTGAGTTAAGTGCATAAAATAGGCTGTTGACTTCATTTCATGATGCAAAGGTCCCCTTTTGCATAAAAGTACCTCTGGGGCATAGGATTAAATTTATCCAAAGACACAAGTTAGATCTCCCTTAGTATGTGAAATATATGCAAATTATTCAAAATGGCCGCCGAAAATACTCCAACCCCATATGCTTGCTGCTGTTACAGCTATAATGACAAATGTTGTGTCAAAATATACATTTTCTTGGTCAAGGAATCCAATGAAATAGTTTTCTCCTTAACATGAAAATCTGGGGTAAAATGGGCACATTTCATAAAATATTAATAATTTTCTTCCATCATGGTAACCTGAGACACTTGAGACGTCTATGTCCTTGGCATTTGGGCGGTATTAAACAGTTGTGAATATACGATGAAGACGCGTCTAACTGAACACAGTCCTCAGTCCACATACATAGAGAATGAAACCACATAAAATTTAAAGCATTAACTAGAGAATTACTGGTACGTGGCACTTACTTAATCTGAGTTTAGGCAGTACAGCAAGACCATGGTATTACAAGGACAGATATACATTTTTTTTCTTTTTTTTTAAGAATCACCCAATGAAATACCCACATTCTTGCTCTATCACCCGATCAAATACCCACACACGATGCTCTATTACTAGCAAATATACATAAGGCCTTGGTTGTGGTTTTTCCGCATGAACTGTTATTTCATTTATATACATTATATGGGTAATACGGCATAAAATGACCTTTCTCGAAAGTACAGCATGCATGAGATATATATAAAACCAGAGTACCAGTACATACAGGAATGGGTAGACATTCCTGTAGGAAAACACAAAAAAGTTGCCAATTTTGGTTCCTTCCCAGAATCTAAAATTTTGATTCAACAGAATATATTGCTTGAAATACATCTTATCTATCTCATGATCTATCTCATGATGGCCAACTCATAATAGTAAATGATCAATGCTGAAAACTAAAAAGACATCAGTCCTTGACATTCTTGGTGTTTATGCTTCGCCAATTAGTTAAGGGTTTTATAGTGAAATATCCTAAAAACTTTGTTCACATTTCTTTTTTTTTACAAGTAATGTTAGGGAACTGAAGGAATTAGATGTCTTATATTTTAGTTGTGGGTGAAATGATTGTTGAAGTAATGGTGGCAGTGCTAATTGTTTAGGATGTGGTGCAGGTTAAATCAAGGAATCCAGTATTGTTCACAAAAACTGCAATAATGCCACCGATCATCAACATGTTAATGATGCAATAATAAACTTGCAACCGAAGTATAAGCACAGCAAGAAGGCGAGATGCCAAGTCCGCCTAACAGGCTTTACCTCTCACTTCCGTGCTATATAACCTTTTACACTAGTCATAACAGAAAAGCAGAAAGTGTTGAATGAAATGTCTAAATGTAATTCAATAAAGTTTAGAATTTGATAAATTGTAACTTTATCACTTTACATGGACCCAGAGAAACTACTGACCTGGAAAGGGTCACTGTCATCTATTCTCATAGCTTTCCCGGGAATTGAAACTGGGTATAGCCAGCACAGAGATCAAAGTCTATTACCACTCGACTCCTATGTTTCATGTTCTCAGTGATTAGCTCTTTATTTAAACATTGCGTCCAAAGACATTTCTTTCCTTTGCATAAAATCAGCTATAATCTTTGGGCAAAAGGATCTTACATGTACTCCCTGAGGATCCAGTCACCTCTTGGTCCACATATGGTCCTGGTGTGCAATGTCCATGGGGAAGTAAATAATTTTTTTCTCAGTAAGACCCAAATTGAAGTGGTATAGAAAATTGGTAGTGTCCTTTGTCATATAAAGAGATTAAGACACTAATTTACTTACATCATGCAATGAAAATACATCTTAAACCTAGAAATGCACAAGTCGCGGTAATGCATAAGTGAGAATAATATGTCATTTAACCTTAACAATACCCCGAACAGACCTAGGAAATTAAGTTATCAGTACCTGGGAGTATACAAGTGTCAGGGCTTCCACCAAGAAAATAACCCTTTTAGATCAATCAGAGGAAAACAATTTTTTTAGGGTTGTAAAGCTGACCATTTGTCAATGATTCTCCAAAGTTAGGTAATCTCTGATGAACTTATTTAGCAAATCCCATTCAGCCATGTCGCACCAGCAGCTTTATCATACTATGTATAACCTTTTCAGACATGAGCCACGTTGATAAACAGCAGCAGCGCCCGTCATGTTACTTGTCTCTGACCTCTTCAGCAAATTCTCTCACATTTCCAATCAAACAAATAATCTGTTTTTTTTTCAGAAAAAACTAATTCTTGCTCATAATAATTTAATAAAATGTGTATGTTATACTTTTACAGTTGGTCACAACTAACCTGAAAAGGGGGCTCAAACTGCTTTGACGTCAGCAAGACACGCCACAAATGTCACTTTAAATTCGAAGGGCCTATAACATAAACAGTACCGGACATTTTATTTAACCTATGAAGCAAGATATAGGTTTTCTTTAATTTATGCTGTGGTTCCACCATGTGATAATTCCTATGCACATAATTCATTAGTTTAATTGAAGTGCAATGCTCCTAAGTTTTTCAGGGTCACCTGCCGATATTCTGCAAATGAATTTGGCAAGTAGGGCCATACCAGGTCACATTTCTAAGGAAGATTTCTAAGATTGTAATACATGTTGTGCTTACTCTTTATAATTTCAACGGATATCAGGCGGCTATTAAGTTCATTATAAATATTAATAAACACCAAAGTCCAGGAATCACTCCAATCTAAAAGATAGATGTTTGAGGATTTGGCTTCAGAAGTATACACACATTCTCAAATGCAGTTTGACTAGATCTGTAAACAAGCAATGTTTGGCCAAGTTTATCAATTTGTGACTGTTCTGTGACAACTCTGATAGTATAGTACTGACTTTCTGGGCATAAGGAACTTTGACTAATGTGATTCGTGCAATGGACTTCACTATCCAGAATGCTATATTCTGGGAAATAGGTGCTTCCATTTTTATCAGATGCACATCTTAAATAGATTATGTGATGATTATATCGCACAAGACCTGAAAGTTGTACATTGAAGCTCAAGCAGACGATAATCTTTTGTTGGCAATAAAGAAATTCTCATGTCCACTTTGTACAGCTGCCAATACCTCTGTGTACTCCGTCTGTGACAGAGTGAAACCTATGTAAGCCGTGCAAAACGTATGGTTTAAGGGGTATTCAAGAGATATTGTATTCCAGAACATGGCAGTAAATTTGAAAACTTACGGAAGCAAGACTATGGAAGTGTGTTCTTACGTTCAATTAAATTATATCTGATCATAAGCATAATTATATATAATTCGAATAGCATGCAGCTTAATTATTTCTCCACGTAATGCAAATATGTTTATCACTTTGTTGTGGTTTTATGCTATGTATGCAGTGAATCGCACACATCGGGTACATATACACTGGTATTAAATGCTCCCCTGTCTATATAAGGATAATAAACAAGAACTTATAAAGGAATATAATACAAAACCAGTCAAAGATAATAAAAGTTTTCATGATGATACTAAAATTTATTGAAATTTGCATACTTTCCTCATAATTTCAAAGTAGGATGAATACTTTTACTTCATTACTTAAACAATAATTTCATCAACAATAAAACATAACACATCTAATTCCTTCAGTTACCTGACGTTACTTGTAAAAATAGAAATACGAACAAAACCTTCTCGATACGTGTATTTCCCTATAAAACCCAATAACTAACTGGAGAAGCATAAAAACCAAGAGTGTCAATGACTGAAGGCTTTTGTGCTTTTGGTATTGATCAACTATTAAGGGTTGACCATCATGAGATAGATAATATGTGTCTCAAACAAAATATTCTGTTGAATCAAAATGTTAGATACTGGGAAGAAACTACAGTTGGTAACATTATTGAGTTTTGTTACAGGAATGTCTTCCCATTCCTGTGTGTACTGGTACTCTGCTTTTGCCAAGTAAATCCCATGCATATTGTGTGGTCCAGAAGGGTCTGTTTATGCCGTATTACCCAGATAATGTATATAAATGAAATAACACTACATGCGGAAAAACCACAACCAAGGCCTTATGTATATTTGCTAGTAATAGAGCATCGTGTGTGGGTATTTGATCGGGTGATAGAGCAAGAATGTGGGTATTTCATTGGTTGATTCTTAAAAAAACTGAAAAAAACTGTATATCTGTCCTTGTAATACCATGGTCTTGCTGTACTGCCTAAACTCAGATTAAGAAAGTGCCACGTACCAGTATACCTCTAGTTAATGCTTTAAATTTCCTGTGGTTTCATGCTCTATGTATGTCTACTGAGGATTTTGTTCAGTTAGACGCGTCTTCATGGTCTATACACAACTGTTTAATACCTCCCAAATGCCAAGGACATAGATGTCTCAAGTGTCTCAGGTTACCATGATGGAAGAAAATCATTGATATTTTATGAAATGTGCCCATTTTTCCCCAGATTTTCATGTTAAGGAGAAAACTATTGTTTTCTCAATCTGGAAACCTATTTAATTGGATTCCTTGACCAAGAAAATGTATATTTTGACACAACATTTGTCATTATAGCTGTAACAGCAGCAAGCATATGGGGTTTGGAGTATTTTCGGCGGCCATTTTGAATAATTTGCATAAATTTCACATACTAAGGGAGATCTAACTTGTGTCTTTGGATAAATTTATTCCTATGACCCTACGGTACTTTTGTGCCAAAGGGGACCTTTGCATCATGAAATGAAGTCAAAAGTCACTTAACCCACCGACTATTTAGACAAGTAGTCTTTGTGCAGGAATATCTAGCTGTTGTGAAATCCTTATAAATAAAAAATAATTATTTTACATATTGTTTAACTCTGTAATTTGGATTTGGCAACTCAAACGAGTAGAGCTTACTAGCACAGACATTCAGGTGGTTTTCTGCATGATAGCAGCAACCAGGGCATAGTATTGGTCAAAATAATTTATCTTTGAAATCACATATATATACACACACATATATATAAATTTTGTAACCTCCTTATTACCAGGAACATGACTTGGTTCATCTTTTAAATATTATTTTATAATATGATTAAAAAAATATATTATTAAGAAATTGAGCGGTCCCTTGATATCAGATACTAGAATATAACCTAATCCCAAGGGCTATCAAGTACAACCAGACAGTAAGTGTGGAAGATGGAACATCCAAACGTGCTCGCCAGCCATCAAGTTGATGCTTGGAAACGAATAAGAAATGACAGAATTGACCTGCCCACCACAGCCCAAATGCTCCGCGATTTCAACCTAATTATTATAATGAGCCCCAAAAACGCTCCTACACAGAAGGTCTTCCATCCCCATGGCAGAGAGAGCTGCTTACAACATAATAATGACGTCACAAAGGTCGATGACGTATGACGTCGCATTGACTGACGGGATCAACTGGTATCGCTGACGTGCAGTGTTGAATAGATCGCAGTCATTGTGACCTGTGTTGCAATATTTTGGATTATTTGTCGCATACGAATTATTATTTACTCGGTAGTAGGAGAAATGGCTCCTGCAACCTATAGCCTAGAACGTTTTATACTGTCTCCTTTGTATAAAAATATATCCCGGAAAACATGCCGAAATGGGTACTGGTACAGACTACACGTGTTCTGTTTGACAGAGCTCTGTCAAATTATGCAAATTTTGTTTTTGTCGGATAATTGACGCTTTACAATGTTTACGGTCACCTGATTGGTTGCTCGTTAGCCCAATGCTTATGATTATTCACTGAATGAATATGCGATTAAGGTCACATAGAGTTCATGGAAGGTCAATTGCATGTACAAGACATCCGATCATCAGCAGATGCAACCCCAGCCAGCATGACATCTGTCAGCATAGATACTGATAAGGAATGTAACAAAGAGGCTAGACACCAGCGCACTTACAGTATGCGAGGTTTCGCGAAGGGTCAGCAATTGAACAATGTGTACAATAGCTAATATAATATACGATATTATCTTAAACATTATAAATAGTATGGTGGAATGTTTTCAGCAGTAAATGTCGTATACCAGTATATGCCAGTTCAAATTCGCTTGAATACGCCTAGTCAAGCTGAATCAGTAAAAATTCAATTTAATTAATATAATGCGTATGGACCATTTCGACACTATATTCTGGTGTTATACCCGTTGTGCGTGGTGAACAGTCATAAGATGAGCCAGACCGTGTTCAGAAACAAAACATGTCACCAACTGCACGCAGTCACCATTAAACAGCCACATGACGCACCGCTTTTCCTGGTCCCGAGGCCCATTATTCTTATACTAGAATCCGATCGTTGAGTTTGCGCAGGTATCAAATATTAATGCATTTCGAAATCACAATCCGTTTATTGGCTATGTTTTCCATAGCGTCCCCAACTAGTGACCGGCAGGTTTATCATTTCGACATGTTGTTTTGTGCTTTTGTTTGGCGAAACACATTATGCATTTTTTTCAATAGATGGCGCTGTCGTTAAATAGAAGCCTTCTTTGTTGAGTAGCCGGGGCAAAGCAGGCTCTGTGAAATATAAAGGAACTGGTGTCTTGTCAAGAAATACGGTTCTATGTATCATTTGTCAGTTTATGACAACTCGGTAGGATATGAGCATTAGATTGGGAAGTGATTTGAAATTTTAATGGAACTAGCAGCATCCACATCCTACAGTATGGTAATTTCTGACATTTGGAAATTAAATTGTGCATTGAGCTTATTTAAAGATTAGCGCGACCATTATTCCCATTGCTAGGCTATATTTGCATTTATAGAATGTTATATGTATGTAGAATTATTTACACGGATACATAAAAGAAATTGTAATATTCAACATAAAATTTGTATCCCAAAGGTAAAAAGAGAGTAGTTATAAGAAAATATAAATTAAAATAGTAAAACGGAATATGCAATGTCTGATCACCCTCCTTTAAGCAAACATTGAATATTGGCATGAAAGCTTTACAGCTGTTTCTTAAAGGGTGAATAAGTGTGCTATACAATGCTACATTGACAAATTAATAAATTGTAGTCATTCGTGCTGTAGACTCAAATTTGCCATTAAGGAGTCAGGCGATCCCCCATCTTGTGCATATACACAAGAAGGTATCAGCGGGCAAAAAATTGAAATAATTGTTCAAATATATTGTTTGAGGACAGTAATAAGGTTTCAATAATAGGCATATGAATGGCTTATTAACATATTGTTCGCATACGGGCAGATGAAGCTCTATTCTAATCGACCAAGTCATCTTAAATATCTCTATCACCTATCCCCATGCCAGTTTGCTCTACTGCATACGCAAGTGGCATATGCACGTTTGAAACGCAGGAGGATGTTGAAATTCGTCCCATTGCTCTGTTCCATTGCTGGCTTCTATATTTCAACCAATGGTAACATAACTCTAATATATCATTCATATGACAGTTTAAAATGAACATGTAAATACTACATGTAAACTGGGGAAAGCTAATAGAGATCAGGTTGCAAGTTTTACTTAAATGAACCTATTTTACTTACACGTTTACTTTGTTGCAAGCATTAAAATTAAATGCAAGCAAACAAATAATATTTTAACAAAAGCGCATGTAGCTTGGAGATAAATAAGAATTGTTCATATTTAGTGACTCCTTGCTATCAATTGATAGCAGAGATCTTCTGCTGTTTTCACCACTCGTTCATTATATTTAAGGCACTCCAGTTAAGGAAGAGTGCGGCATTAACGGTCAGAAAGAGGACTCCATCAGCCCGAGCATCTTTGGTGGTACTGATGTAAAGGACCCCAGCCGGTGGCCCTGGATGGTAAAAGTTAATTTAAAAAAAAATAGATTTCATCACATTGTCCCACAATATCCTTTATTTTTTTTATTAATATGACAGCCCTCACTCTGTGATCATGACGTCAATTTGTTGTTGTTAGAACTTAAGTAATCCTGTGATTTCTCGTCACTTATTGATGTACATTTTTGATAAATTTTATTTCATTTATATCGAATTTATCTATAATCTCATAGGTGTCGCTTCGTCGTACC
This sequence comes from Sipunculus nudus, assembly GCA_026874595.1. Taxonomy (NCBI): domain Eukaryota; kingdom Metazoa; phylum Annelida; class Sipuncula; order Golfingiida; family Sipunculidae; genus Sipunculus; species Sipunculus nudus. Next base: position 21,914,352 of record CM049322.1, on the reverse strand, counting down.
GACGAGGAGACCCATTGGTGCGGTGGCTCCATTTTGAATACAAATTGGATACTGACTGCTGCACATTGTGTTACCGAATGGTATGCTTTCTTTTTACTTACTGTTTGATTTGTTTTAAGTATTGAATCTAATTTAATCAGAAATATTTTTTAACGTTTACCATTAACCTGTTTGAAAACAGGTTAGGCGCATTAGGAAAGTTATTGCAACAGATAGGCATACCTCTGCTGATCCATGTAGGCAATGAAAGCCTTATTTAATATTCCTCATGCAAAGATGATTGACCCCACCGTTTACAGGGCATCAGAAGCATAGTCACACATACAGCAGAGGCAATAATCATTATAGTTTCTTACGGCAAACTGAAAACAAAATGCATTTTAACAAAGAAAATTAAACTGTTAGAATCGTTTGATAAACCATCGAATTAAATTTCAGGGACGGAACCACCATTAATAACTCACTTCTGGAGATATATTTAGGCAGCACGAATTTAGAAAAAGCCGAATCTACGAGACAAGTCGTGCCTGTGAAATCCATAAAGCCACATGCAGGCTTCGTCTATGATACAAGGTGACGACAGTTTATATATATATATATATATATAGAAGGTAGTGTTTCCCTCCGATGTAAAGTCCTCTATGGCCTACAGACTAGGCCAGAGCGGTATAACTCTGAAGAAAAACAACACTGTTAATTCACAACAGTCTGTTTCACGGGATGCGACCCGATCATCAGGTAAATGTGGTTAGAAGAGATCAGGTTCTAACCACATTCACCTGATGATCGGGTCGCATCCCGTGAAACAGACTGTTGTGAATTAACAGTGTTGTTTTTCTTCAGAGTTTTATATATATATATATATATATATATATATATATATATATTAATATAGTGTATACACACAAATGATCTGATCTCTCTGGACCAATAATATGTAGACACAAATGTGACCTGATCACTCCGAACCAATAATATACACAAATGATCTGATCACTCTGGCCCAATATATACACACTTTGATGATCTGATCACTCTGGACCACTTTTCAGTTTCATATGAAATATAACTGCACTACTCTGGTCCTTAAAAAAGTATCATTTGCAATACTATTGGTGTTTAACAATGTTGAATTTTAGTAGATATTAACGTACAATTTCACACACGTTCTGTGTCCTGAATGCTTTCGACTACGTATCCTTTCAGTGAAGGCAATGATATAGCTCTGGTAGAGCTGGAGTCGTCCTTGATCTTCAATGATTTCATAAGACCCATCTGTCTACCTGATGCTTCTGATGTTCCATTCACTGACTGCTTTATCATCGGATGGGGAAATCAAGGCAATGATAATGGTGGGTATTGAACTGAAGATAAAAGATCAGTATAAAATATAACTTATCAAGAGAACGCACGAAATATTAGACAGTAATAGTTTAAGACGAGCAAGGGAAGCAATTTCAATTTGATTATGATCTTAACTTATATAAACAGTTCTTCCCAAGCAGATGTCTAACGGCATTCATAAGGATCAGGGATATGGATAACAGATAAAGGTTAAAAAAGTAACTTTATTGATACGTTGCATCATTTGACTGAAGTGACGATTTTAGATACCCCGTTTAACGTTCCGTCGCGTCAGGGAACGTGAATGGCTTCCATTACTTGGTGTTAGGAAGCTGTCGGCGTCGTATAGACATCTACGTAGTACATTTCAACAAACTTTCAATATTATATTCATAAACTTTTAAAATTGTTATTATTATTATTATATTATTTTTATTATCATGATTATTTTACTTCAGTTAATAGATATGTAGCGTTTCTTGCCACAACTGTGAGCCTGGGATGTGTCAGTTCATCTATTGATTGAACTGTTGTATTGTGTTACTTCTTGTGTAGTATGATTAGGTAGAATCTTTATATATTTATACATTTATATATTTAATAAACCAGTATGTTATTGATTAGTTTAAATATAATTATAATAACCACACTGTTCTTAATATTGTAATTTTTTTACTCTACGTGGATATATATACTGTGTTTCCGTTTTACACATTTGGAAACTCACTGTAAGCCTGAAAATGTCCATGGGAGTATAATCCATTTTAAAGTTCCTTTGTCTGTTCCAGAAACTCACCTACCAAGTAAGTTGTTTAAAAAAAGTCTGAAAAATTACCATGTAGTTTTTTGCTTTTGTACATTATGTTATATATTATTTAATAAATATAAAGTTTGCACATTTCTTATATATATATATATATATATATATATATATATATATATATATATATATATATATATGTCATTACGATGTTTAGTCTAAAATAACAAAAACATTAGGGATTTACAAGCCCTTTACTTTGATTTCAATTATGCTTTGAATTGATGTCTTCCATAAATCATGAATAGTGGGAAACCTTGCCGTAGGGCGTAGTTTCCATGCGTTACGTTGAGATTTAAGGTTGAGGATTCATGTCAAATTAGATGATTTCAGTACAGGTTAGGTCTCATAACCCGTCTGCAGGCCAACTATTTCTGGCCTTTCATCGTGTTACAAATAAATGAGATGCAGGGAGTCTTCTCATTCCAAACCATGATCGATGAACTTATCGTGATATGACTTCAAAGGAATCGTATGATGTGTAGTTTATGAGTTAATACTTCTACATTACAGTCGGCGCTGGTACCACCCTCAGAGAGGCCGTAGCTTGGATCAATACGGACTCCAAATGCCTTGAGATATTGAGGGAATGGGAAATACCAGAGAGCGAAGAGTCTTTATTTAGGACACTAGAGACCAAGAGACAGCTATGTTTGGACGCTTTGGACGAGAGTTCTTCATGCACGGTAAGGCTGAATACTAAATTCATTTAGTATATAATTAATTATCAAATATTGTTTAGTCACAGCTTTTAAACGATAAGTACCGAATTTATAGAATTGTTTTTAATGAACCTGCAGGCATGCCTTCACAAAAATACTGATGGGTACAAATCACTTTAATTTCCAGTAAGGCATTATTAACAAAAATCCATATACCTTCACACATCACACACAATACCGTTGCGTGAGGACAGTTATTTTTTTCATTTAACTGTAGACCTTATTTTTATACAGATGATTCCCTACCTTTAACAATAAAACTAAGACCTATCCAACTGATCCTTTATACACATAAAGGAAGATAATTATGTATTCGGATAAATAGATTATAGGTGCGATCCCCATAAAAATTAGCACATAATATTTTTATTTATAGTTTTTTTTTCTTATTAACAGATGCTTGAGTGAATTCAGAATTTCAGACATTGCTCCTTATGCTGATTAATTTAACCCTTTTGCGGTGCGACATTTCCATTTCAATTTCAATTATTTGTTTCCAGAAGAAGATGCATCTCTCGATGAGGTTAAATTTGTATTCATCGATTCATAAAGATGTATGATTAACGCACATAATAACCCTGTAAATCGTATTTGTATATTTAACAATACTACGTATACAGGATTAAAAGTAAACGTTTTTTTTTATATTATATTACATTTATCAGCCAATTGTGCATTTCGTTCTACTGACATTAAGATGTTTTCATGTTTCATGTTGTGTTTCAAGGAAAGTATAATTAGGGTTTCTTACTATTCCCATATTTGCTAGTCAGTCATTAAGATGCACTCTTCTGTTCAGTATCTGATACTGAAACATTCTTAACTTGAATGAGTTTGTAGTCTTTCTGAACTTGCTATGTGCTTCCTAAACTGAGTCTTTATTATCAGTATTTAATTCATTCACCCGATTTTTTAATGATCTTGATGGAGCTCTTTAATCATTTTTTATAAGATTTGTATACACATATTTAGCTTCTCTAGTCAATAAAGTTAAAGAATATTCCTTGAATGTTACATGGATATTATTATACATCTAGTTTGTTCGTACAGAATCCTTCCACTAACTTGTTATACACATAAGCAAACCTTGGCACAATAATTAGTTTATCTGTATATTGGTTAAGGGAATGAATTCATAATATTTTTAAAAATCCTGAATAAGGTCATTTTATATATTGAATGCCCCTGATGTCTGAAGAATATGGTTCCGTTAACAAATTTATTTTTTTTATTTTAAAATGAGACACCACAATATCTTATTAAGAACTTTTGTTTGAGTTCTTGGTCTGTTATAGTGAAATTTACACCATTCTCTAAAACCTTCATTCCAGAAATGATTTTTTTAATAAATGAATAAATTTATGAAAATATGAATTTATTTTTTTTCATGAAAATGGATGGAAATGATAAATGGTAGTATCTTTAAAAATTGGCATTAAATCGCACTATACAGGTACGATGGGCAATGCAATTCTGTGTGTTAAAAGATATATCTGTATTAGTCCGCATTGCTGCTAATAGTATTCGCAGATTCTGATGTATTCAGAGATAATTATAATAATAGGTATGTTGATAATGAAATCGTGTAGTTTGTGATTAGTAATATATGTAGTGTCAGATTCGAAAATTGGATTAGACATCAGTAAAAAAAATCAACTTAATTCAAACTTCTTGGATTGAAATGACCTAGGATATTGATCACTGCTACTCATAAACGATTTCGGATTATTTCTGGCTGAAAAGACTGGCGTTACCATTTGGTCTATTAAAAGAAAGGCTTTAAAATGGACAATATATTTATGAAAAAAAAACAAGGATTTCTCGTACCGATATCCCATCAATAAATCATAAGGCAACTGACCTCCCCCGCCATATACATTTTACCATCTTTTGCGTTACAGCATGCTCAACTCAATAGCTCCCGTACATTAAATGGGAATCAGGACTTGCTATCCTTGAAGACTCATTCCGTAGACAAACGAGAACGGTTGGACAAATAATTAGGCCGTAACAGAGAACACAGTTTCTTCTATAACACTTAAGAGGGCGTAAAAAAAAAAACTAATTTTACACAAACGTCCTATAGATGAAAACCATCGGAGAGAACGAAGAAAGTATTCTTTGGTACCTCAGAAAGATCAGCATACGCATAGGACATGTTCCAAGCGACACGAGAATAGTCATAAATACACAAGCATAACAGATTTACACTCCAACATATATGTTTTCTCATAGCCAATGATACATGTCCCGAGAGTGATCACTATGACAACAGCCAATAAATAAATAACTTCCCTGGGACTGCATGTACAATTATCTAGCATATATTAAAGCTAAAAAATAATATTAAATAAAACCGAAGTTAAAAATTAAAAAGCAGTTAATGGTACCAACAGATGTGTATGACACTTACATACCCTAGCTTATTTTATTAGCGAAATTTGTGTCTACATAAATTAGGATTATGTTATTAGTTGCCATTAATAAAACTATTTATTTATTTTTTTGTATACCAGAAAAAAATATAACCTTATTTTTTTCTTTTCAGTTAAAGAAATGTAGCAGTATTCATTATTGTATGAAGGTACCATATGTTTAACATAATAAATTTGCTTCGTTTATTTGAATATGGAATATGGAATAAAACCTGCATTACTAGATATATATATGAGAAAGACATATTTTACCCTGCAGAGAGTAAGAATGAGAGTATTCATCAATCAGAGTAGCATACATATAACCCTACTACAGTCAAGTTAACCTTATAAATGTTGTATACAGGGTGACTCTGGGGGTCCGTTCCTGTGTCGTCAGGGAGGTGTGAACTGGGTTGTTGCCGGAGTTGCGTCGTGGAGACCAACCAGGCCCTGGCCTCTCCCAAGGTGTGGGACTAAGCCCTTTTTCTACACGAATGTGGCTAACTACGTAGGCTGGATTGAACAGCAGTGTCATGAGTGTTTTAATTAACAACTGTGGCACAGAAAACTGTGGTGACAATAATAAACCAATGAAACTCTGTTTTAGGCTTGGTCTTTACATTCGGAGTATGATATCCCGTAAGAGCTGTAAACTGCAGTTTCGCCATGACTTAATTGCCAAATAAAGGCAATGTCTCCTGGCCTATATCTCTTCAAATGGATCCAGGACCAAATCAGCAGGATGGATTATTGTATCCTTTTCATCAGCTGTCTTTTCCATACCCCTTTATGATGTGTATACCATTAATAAGCAAAACAGTCCTTTACATAAACCTCTCAAAAGTAGGAAGACATTCGGCCACATTTGTTATTATATTTGTTCTCTAGGATTCCTGATATTCCCCTAGAGCAGAAAACATTCTACGACAAAGATAATATTGTCCTCTTCCAGAACTGGTATGAATTTCTGTTACGGCAACTTTAACTATAAGTTGAAGCAGTGGCGTCAATTTATCTTCAAGGGTGTGGGGGGGGGGGGGTGACTCGCAGGGTGGAGAGATGACTCGCAAAGGTGGGGGAATGAAAGGCGTGGGAGGGTAATCAAAATTGGGATAAAACAGACATATTTGTATATATATTTATAAAACACATAAAATATATATCAATTAAGTATAAGGTTTTAAAAATAAGGTATATTCCAATTCTAAACCATTAAGATATAAATTTTTCATACTTAACTCATAAATGGAACCAAAGTCTATAATTCTATTTATTTATATATTTCATTTGAAATATATAAATATTATTCTCTGAATAGTGGTGGGATGATTACATTGACCATCCCCCCTTGTAAAAAAGTCGGGGGGGATATATACCCCATCCCCCTATATTTTCGACCCTCAGTTGAGGGGATTCAAATATTTCTTTAAGACTCCTAAATAGAGAAACATGTTTCAATGTTAGTACCAGTGTCACAATAATCTGAGATAAATGACTTAAACTCATTCTTTTTATCATTTAATCAATTTAATTGAAGCCCGGCGGCTGCCACGACGGTTGTCAAATTAACCCGCACGACTAGCATGCGATATTTAGTTAATTCTGTAATTCTACAAATTAATTGAAAATTAGGATCCCTGTCCCACTTATGTATCCTTAAATGGTGTGCAACCGATAATGCCTGGTACACATATTTATATTCCGATCGTTAATCTCACTTTATATGCGACTTCATTGTTTCATACAAATTATACGCAAATCATATTCAAAATTAAAGGTTGATGTTTTAGATATGGATGAAGAAATCAATAGATCTTTGCAGTTTGTAAAATTAGATCGCAGCACGTTTTAGTTTAAAATATTGACTACACATGTTAGACAATCTGACATGGGGAAACCAAGGTAGCTCTTGAAATGTTAAGAATAAATGAACCATGGGTGCTAGTCAGTGCTGACATTTTAATACTGGTTATTTTTCTCCTTACCCAAATGAAGTTTACCGTGTTGAGTCGTATGAACATTTCAGAATATTCTTACCTTATAGGGAAACACTGCAGAAAATTCTGCCACTTCTCATTACAAGTCGACTTGCCCGGGGACAAGAATCTCGGCCAACTATGCTTATCGTTTAGCTTGAACCAACACGCATGTTAGAGGCCTTAAACACAGTCCCAGTTTAAGCGATACGATTCGTCATGCGCATTCCATAAAAAAGGCCTGTTATTTCTTTGAAATACGGGTACGTCATGTGCTGCACGATGCAGCTTGACTGTTCTTGCGTTACGTTTGGCGTCAATTTATTCATTTATCCAATCAGTAAAAAGACGAAACAGTTTCTTCCCGGGCACACTCGAGTAATCTCTCCCTAATGGGCAGTCTGACACCCTTGGTTCTGTTCAAGTAACCGTGTGGCTCTGTTCGTATTGCTGGCCCACTGCCTAACTAGCTACGTTTTACCTTCCCGGAATGTCCGCTATCCATCCAGCCATATCTCTTCACCAAGAAAACCCTGCGCTCCTCTGTCGTAACCATATTGGGTCCGAACCGGCGTAAAAGAGAACGGTAGCCACTACATTTCCCTGAAATACGGAACAGTCGAGCGATCATAATTGTTCAGATCTTCTAAATAATTCTTTTCATGTGCCTTGCTCTCTCTCTCCGATGAACCTATGGCCCCTGAACTATAGCTGGCAAACTTATGTCCCCAGGCGAGACACACATACTATCAGAGCATGTGAAACATGAGAAACAAGCACTCAAGCAATACAAACACATTTTGTGAGGGAATGATAAACTGGTCACCCCGGCCAATTTGTCTATAAGTTTTGCAATCTGAATGTTTATAACTAGTGTATATAACCTTGTAATCATCGAAATGATCATTATACAAAATTATGCGCATTGCACGTGGAATTACATACAAAATATCAAACTACAGCAAAATTGTAAATGGCAATGTATATATCCATCGCTTTTTATGCAGACAACGACACTTTTTTTAAAACGTATGAACATAAAATGCATGAGCAAAATAAAGCTCCTTTGTTAACAAATTTAAGTAACAACATGCCTTGAGGACCAAATGGAGCGCAGGCTAGGGTTATGAACAATCAAGCAGGCGCGTGAACCGAAAATATGAAAAGTACAAAGACAGGAAGGCTTATTTGCTGAAAAATAAAGCGCTGAAATATTTATAACCTGCGGCGGGAGTAGAGGCATCTACAGCAAACATCGCTTCTTGGGAGATACGTATCTTAAAACGTTGTTTCTCATGAGAATGAAGCTGGGATCTCGAATTCGTCTCCAAGACAAAACTGTATACGTAGAAGATGCTGATAAAAATACGGTTAGCAAATGCCTATCTTTTACGACTCACCTCATGGGGTATAGAACAATAATTTCAGGTTGTCTAATTTACCTACCAATAAAATTCACTACTATGCAATGGACATTTGTCGGGAAATCCCCGTAAGCTGAAATCTGACGTACTTGAGGGAGAGGCAGTCTGGTGACCAGAGAAAGAATATGACTCGTAGCATTACACTTCGGAGTGTAGTTTGTTAAAATACAAATTACAGAAGAAATAGTCACACTGGGTGTGACAATAATCTTCTAATTATAAACACGTTTAGAAATATGTTTTTAAAATGTTTTATAGCTTATTCATCTTCCCTGAAATATTATGTAGCATCATAATCATATTTAGATAAAACATTTCACATGTTTTTCATATAAGTATTCCAGACGAATTACTTGGCACGTAGACAGTCCAAGGTCAAGTAAATGCCTTTTTTTCTTCAGGCCAATACATCAAATCTTTGCCTGTGATATGTCTGATTATCCTCAGAACCATATGTAGAGCTGGACCTAAAAAATCCACTCTATGGACGGCCACGGTTTTCGTGTTTTAAGCGCTGTTGAGACGTGTACATTTTACTCAACGTAGATGTGCAGATGGATACCACACAACGACCCTTATTTGTGTATATGATAAAGCTATTGATAGTAAATAGACAGACATAATTCAAGCCAATACATCAAACTTATCTTTATATTACTGTGTATACGGACGCTACAAAACGCTAATTCAGGCGCCGCAAGTATGAAGTGCGAGAAAGCTGACCGAGGCCATGTACAATTCCAGGTCAATCACCATCAAACCATTATACAACAATGGTTGTCATAAAAACGGACCCGACACGCACACAGATTCTAAGTGGTGAGAAATTGTTTTCCTGGTTAAGCTATAAAAAAAAAGACAAGCCCAGGCGGCAAACTTTTGAACCGATACATGAAACAAGTCTTGAGATATGTGTAAATTTCAACAAAAAGATACACCAAGCAAAGTCGATGGAACACTCTATCAAAAGGGCAATAATGCACTGAATGATTTAATCTTGAAATGTTCATCTTGAGTCAATGCTTGCTGAAAAAAGTGAAATTTTAGCATTAAGATTTTAACACTTTTTATGAATGGAGTCTACTCTTGCCACTCATAATGTTAAAATGCATCATGATGTAAACATTACACAAAAGTCTTTGTCACCATGGTGACTTACCAAAAATTATTATGGATTTCGATGAAACACATTATACATAGTTACCAATGACGTCTCTCACCTGGATTACATTCCCAGCAAATTAAAGCATATCTAATGAAGTCAGAGGTAACAAGATACACGAGGCGGGTATTTTGCAAAAAAAAACCCTTGCTTTGTTGCAATGTTGAATATACAAACAATGTTTATGCTAATTTTAAAGAATGTTTACTTGTCTGCTTCCACATATAAAGAATGTATCATCTGACCACACGATGCTTTTTCCATAGAGATTAAGGCGGGAAAACATAAAACAATTGGAATATTTCCCTTTACCTGATAACGTAAGACACGTAAAAAATGTAAGTATTGAGACGTCAACTACAAAAACCTTCAAACCGTCATACTAAAAATTGGATATTTAAAGATATTTGGGATTTATATGGATCATATATTGGATAACGTGGAAAAGAATTAACATTACTGTGTTCAACAGTTGTCCTTCTATTTAAAGAGAACAGCTTAGCTATTCATGAGTGAAAGCAGTAGGCATTTATCATGTAAGGTCTGTACGGTAGACAACTCGGAAAACGGAACGCAGGAACATGTTGCTTCAGCTTCAGGTTGCTATTAATTTGTAGATTCCATTTTTTACACTAAATTGTATATTCATTCTGGTATCTAACGACGTTTGTAATGGCCAATTTATCATGATTCTGAATAAATATACGGAAAGCTACAAATTACACCGGTAAATATAAATTCATCATTAAATATATTTATTATTCATTTACTGGGTTCAGCCGACCTAGAATAATATGCTTTATCCATATATTACTTAAATGGTAATTGAACTGAATTCATGAACACGAACGTGTCTTTTTCGACATTTTCCGGCTCGGTCAATCTTCAGTTTATTCACAAGAGGGTAATGTATATATCCCACTCACGGAAAAAGGGACGAAGTAACATAAGTTTCTGATTTATTACTGGAATGCATGCACTTTTTTAAAGATTTTTTTTATATTAAAATTTCTACACCTTTCCCTGAATAATTTTTACATTAATTGCAGACACAGAGTGGCCGCCACAATTATTCATCAAATAATGAGGAATTCTGGTCAGAGTATATGTCCTGTGCCTCATTGAATCATCTAAAATTTTTAAAATCTTTATTTTTTTTCTGAGTATTCAAATGTCTTGTAATTTACAGCAATAAGAATTTAAATGATGTTGAGAATTGAGCAAAAATTTCTTTCTCCAAAGCGAAAAACATACTTGCCAATATGTAATACGTGTGAAGAAATTATGATATCCGGGGGGGGGGGACCTTTGTTTTTTTTTTTACGAAGTGGGTTGTCAAGGCAAATTAAGGTATCTTCAGTTGCCGGGATTGGAAAAAAAAGGGGGGGGGGGCTTCTGTCTGTACTCCTGTGTCTTGTCCCTCTCCCATTTACGAAACAAACAATACAGCTCTGCGATACAATGATACAAAGTGTACTTAATGAAGGTGCTGTGAACAGCGCGAGGAGTTCTGAAGGCCTCCTAGGACTCTGTCAGTCTCATCCTACTTTAAACTGGCCAAAAGTAGGCCCTAGTAGTTTGTTCTTTCACTATTTGCCTGTCGGCTATGATCAGTAACCATTCACTCTAATATAATGCGGAGATCACATATTCGTGTTCCAATCTTTGGCTAAGAGTCTAAGTGCGGAAAGGCTGTCAGAACCTGACGCAAACCTACAACCTTGTTGCACAGCGCCCTATCCATTACGCCACCACGCTCCAAAATAATAGCGATACCAGCTCTTTCTACGTCACAGAACCACTGCGCCAGTGACATTAACAACATAAATACCCAGATTAGTTCACCATTTTATTTAGTTTCTGCTTCTGCTAACACGAAGGCGATTGCTATTACATGAAGCATTCACTGCACTCCTGTTCAAACCAGTCTAGGGTGTGGGTCATGTTAGCACAGAAAAAGGTGTTTCCACATACTGGAAAGGGACTGGTCGCCACGAGGTTACTTCAGCAACAACCGAATTCTCGCCTCCTTGGAGACACAGCAATGGGCCCCCTGTATAAAAAAAATAAATAAAACATGTATGAATTTACATTGCTATCCACATAAATGGTGTGGTCGAAAAAGAAAACAAATATTACCTTGCTTGTGCACGCTGTCTATAATCTAAGGACTATCAGCAAGGATTAGAAATGTCTAAAATAAGAAAGCACAAAACATCAGCCCAACTATAAATTCTCAACATTTTACTATGAACTAAATATTCAACAGTTATTTAGAAATACGTACGTCTTAATTAAACAAAGAAAACATTAAATAATATGGTCCTGTTTTAAGCTGGTGGTTGCTTTCAGTGTACACATGAAAATAAGCTGTTGTCACATGACACTATGATGACTAATTTCAGTTTGTATAATCATTCGAAACAAAGAAAGATCAATGTTTGAAAAAGAAACATTTTACAGGCGTTTCAACAAACACTGATTTATTAAATAATCACTCAAAGCAACTTGATCTAAACGGAACTGAATAAACAAAATTAAATTTGTTGATAGATTTTATTAATAAAATTTTGAGTATTTGACAAGACAATTTAGAAACTGAATATTCATTCTTACCTTGCAGGCGACATTCTCGTCCATCCCGTCAAGACACAACTGGTTTTTGCTCTTTATTGTCTTATCCAGGTACTCCTCTGGTACAAACGTCTTATATTGTCTAAATATTGAGAGGCACTGTAATTACCCAGGCTACAGCCTAACGGAGATTGGTTTTCGGCTCTAGCTACACGTGATATATGTTTATGAGGTATAGGTGAGGACACTAAATATTTAGTGGGAATTAATATCGCCACACTTAAAAATTTCAGAGCTGCCAATATGTCATTGTTCCCAAAAATTCGTTCATAATTAAATACTATACATATTTTATGTATTTTAAAATTTTATGCATGTATTTCAGCATTATCGATTTAAAACACACCACCTACAAAATGCAAATGAATGAATACGTGCATATGCTCTGGAAAAAACGGTTAAAATATAATTTACCACATTGTTGTTATTGAAAAGTCACCTCTTACTGATCGTTTAAAAACTGGTCTCATACTTGGTCTCATACATTTCACAACTCAGATATCTTACAAATTCATGAATGAATTCCCAAATGACATAATTTAATAAATTAAGATTTATTTAGTACAATGTGGAATATTGAAAAACATGAAGTAAATAAAGTGGAAATACTTTCATACTGACCAGGTCTGTCGTCAGGGCCCGGTAGGAGAAAACACTTTTTATTATCATACATGAATTCATTTTACTGCTCCCCTGCTGACCTTTAACGTCGCTCCCCTTATCTTTTTACACCCTTAACACCTTCGTTACTTTGAGAAGCAATTGGTAGATTAAGGACCTTGAGGGAGAATCCATATCCTCCATGCCCAGCCCTTGTGTGTCGTGACAAAATGGTTATTTCAGATTGTGAATTTTTGACAATGTTGTCTTTCTTTCCTTCATCATTGGCTTTATGTCCCCATCCTATTAAACTGAGCAGACAAAAAAAAACGAGAAGGATAAAGTATATAGGAAAGAAAGTCAGTTGCTTTATGACAAAGCATAAGGAAAGAATTAATTCAATTTATTAAATATTGGTATACGTCGTCACCTTATATCCCAGGTGATGTAACCAGAGTGTGGTTTGATTGACCTAACACCCACGACTTGTCTCGAAGGTTCGTCTACCTCTAGATTCGTACTGCCTAAATATATCTCAAGAAGTGAATTCTCCACTTAGGTCCCGCCCCTGAAACATAAAACAATAATGTATCAAATATATAAAATCAGATAAATTGTTGTGTATAAAGCCACATTAAAGGTATTTATGTAGTTTATCAAACCGCAGTAATGGTTTTTAATTACTTTTGCTAATCTATTTTTTTTATCCTTGCATATTTCATGGTCAGTGAGAGTCTCTTTTTCCAGCACCTTGTTTCTGGCTCTTTGATTTGCTATAAAATGACAAAAATGAGATAAACTCCATTATTATTCGTTCATTTGATAAAGTTATAATTGCGGGCGAATTAATTGCAGAGTAGGTGATTAAAATAGCACCCATAAATGACTGATTTGCTGAAGCAAATTTCAGACAAGGGTGTGGTTAACTTTAATCACATGGGCTAAACAAAACGGAAATTTAAATGATACACAGACATACCATTTGAGTTTGCAGACTGTTATTAGAAAATAATGCATACGTGTTAATAACACAATGTGCAGCAGTTAAAATCCAGTTTCTGTTCAAAATGGTGCCCCCACACCAATGCTTTTCATGGTCTGTACGACGAAGGGACACCTATGGGATAAGAAAAATGTCCCTTATAAGTGACAATAAGTTGAAAGCGAGCAAAATATTAAGTAAACCAAATAATAAAGCCCGAGAAAAAATATCAGAGGAATTATTTTAACAATTATCACAGAAATAGTTATTGGATAATATTTGGTTGATAACAGGATACTTACAGTGCATTACATATCTCAAATGTAATAATGTTTTACCATCCATGGCCAGCGGCTTGGATCCTTTACATCAACACCACCAAAGATATTTGGGCCGATAAAGTCCTGTTCCACACCGTTTATACCACATTTTCCTTTAAATGGGCTGCCTTTAATATAATAATGTATAATAATTTAGCATCAGATGCGGATCCCTTCTTCCCTGAAGGAATTGAACATAGTAAGAAAGTTTTCTTTTGAGTATAAGGTACCTACCGTTCATTAAAATATCATAACTTGGAGTGTTTAAATGATTTCTCAAAACTATGAAATAACTCTACGTGCAAGCAAAATATGGTTAAGTCAATTAAAAATCATCACAATGCACATTTTCTCAGGAGCCTACATTTAAGATCATTTCTCTCGAAGTGAAAAAATAGTGATGATGTATCGCAGTATTTCTACCCAAACTCCTAAAAAAGTCTGAAAAGGACATCTTACCATTGGCTGAAAGATAGACACCAACCACGTTTGGCCAGCAATGTGATGAGTTTCAGCATCCTTCTGCCCTTCAACCTTGTAAATACCAAGTATAGTCTGGCGTGACGTTGTGTGACGAGAGTATTTATAATGACTTGCTTGATTGGAAAAGAGCTCGATTCATCCATATGCGAGTGGTATTTTAATAACTGATTAATACCTATTATTGAAACCCTATCACTGTCCTCATTTATTTAAACAATTATGGGAATTTTCCAGTCAGTGAAGCGTGCACGCGCATGTGCATTATTTAAGAGACTGTTTCACTTCTTGACGCCAGTTTTAGCCCTGCATCACTAACTCATGAATTTAATTGATCTCCCCAAGTGCATCTTAGTACACGCTTTAATTGTTTCGGGAATTTCAGTTTTATCACGTAGTCCTGAAATTCATCCACTTCAGTTACGTGTATAAATTTTATACTTTTATATCTGACTAATCTATGAAACAATTAAAATTGGTCATTCTGCTCCGTGCGCTGTCAGAATTTTTAACAAAATTTATAAACACAATCAGAATCCGAGTTTCCGGGTCTCTAAAACAGTCTTGTCAAATTCTTGTCTTTCTTCAAAAAAACTTGTCAAGTCTATTAACTTCGATTTCAGTTAAACCTATACATCGGTCTTTAAAAAGCCGAGTCGTAGTTCAACTAAAATACAATTATGATTACACGTTTTCTTTTCAGTTCTTGTTTTATTTTAAAGGTGAGTTCTACTGGATAAAATAATGACTATCAATTCTATGTTTTCAAACTCACAAATTAACATCACCGTACAAGGACCTTTACTTTGGGTCACGTAATCTCGCGGGCTGTAGTTTCCCCGCCCCTGTTTTAATATTAACATTGGCTTAGAGCGGAATTTTCATTTACTCTTTGTTTTTTTTTTATTTGATCAATATAATTTCATTATTTCTCATGCGAGCACAGGTTCTACATAGTTATATATTTTGTATCTTCATATCCAATTCTACTGTGGCTCATAGAAAACCTGTTCTATGTTGAACGTCGGTAGATAATGTTTTGTGTCCGCGCTATATTATACAACATAATTGTCTAAACGCAGACTGTACCTACAAATTTAGATTTACCGGATAATGCTATCTAATGATTATTAATTGAAATTACTGACTTTGCTATTCCTAACAGGAGCCAAAATATTGAGTTTAATTAATAAATGTACATAATTATTAAATGTCAACGGGTGCCACCAATGTTAACTGGGCGGAGCGTCTCAGCGAGCTGCGTCGTAACGAGCAGTGGATTCAGCCATACGTCCTAACGAGATGCGTTGTACTTGGTGGACACCACAGAAGCATTTATTCCTTATAAACGTCAATAAAGTATTTACCGATTACCAAGTGACACTCAAAGCAATGTATATATATATATATATATATATATATATATATATATATATATATATATATATATATAATTTGTATTGTCACATAACATGGATTTAAAAAATCCCGGTGATAGTGCTCAACCACATGGGAGCGTTTATAATTAATTAATGTACGGTTAGATTGTACGACAGATCCGTTACGTGAGAACAGCACTCAAGCCGGCTCACTCTTCAGGTACACACTCACAGAGTGCTGTTCTCACGAAACAGAACTGTCGTACAAGCTGATGAAATCAAACTAACAGTGCATTATATATATATATATATGTATATATATATATATATATATATATATATATATATATATATATATATATAGCCAATGGGCATAAAAAGAAGAGAGACACCAACGCCAGCATTTCAAACAATCATATTATTTGGATAACATGTACAGATTGTTGCTAAATTTTCAGCTACCCCTGTAGCCTTCGTCAGAGCGAGTGACTTACTGTGTTGCTTATATCTTTATATATATATATACCGGAAAGCAAAATATATGCAAATATGTGTGTGAAATTCCGGAATGCCGAAAACCGGAATACTGGTTCCTTTTTGCCGAAACACCAGTTTACCTATTATGTGAATAAAACAATAACATGGAGTTAGTTTCTTGATAAGCTGCTTTAAATACATGCTTATGTTAAAAATCCATTATGCTGTATGTAGAATTTGAGGAAAAAGTTGTATCTCCAACTTGAATTTGAAGATACGGAGCAAGACTAGGCAATGCGAGACCGGGCCCTTGCGTTATGTGGCTGACTGTCTTCACCCGCACTTGGCTAGTTTGCTGGTCAAAGGATTGAATTTAATTGTCAAGAAGAGACCAGCTAATTCAATCAAATTAGCCCATTAGCAATGTTGAAAATATATGCTGTTTTCTTTTCTGGATGCACGAGCATAAGACTATAGATATATAGTGACAGATATCAATTTGCAAACACTTCTGTGGTAAATGTGTTGTTTTATAACATTTGTATGGGCAATCGTATGCCTATTGAATCCATTTATTTATCAATAAAAAAACTTAAAAAGGATGCATATCTTGGATTCTTTTCCCCCTGTTGTCATTATGGGCTTGTTTATATAATTATAGACATTCCCCGGATAATTGAAAAAATTCAGTATAATTATAATACGTGTAAACCACAGTATGCACATATTTATATGATGTGAGAAATTCCTCTCATATTGAATAAACTGTTTGCGTCAGGTACCGTATGGCCGCGCAATAATATATCTATAAAATTAATACGGTTTTTTTCTAGACAACGGTTTACCTGCTTCCGTTCTGATTTGACTCTCCAAATTCGGAGGCGTATCGGTGGTGTGCTCTTCTAGGACAAGTTTGTTTTATTTTGCGGGATTATGCCCTATTAAGCTGAATAATTAATAATTTCAATATTTCCCCATATGATGCCCCTATTTCTTTTGTGCTGCAAGGTCCTACACGCCTGTGACGCTTTTTCGGGAGGAGCATCGGGGATTTTCACAGCATGGCCTGTAAAGACGGTGGCCAGAGCGCATGTCCTGCCCAAAAGGCATTTCCGTGCAATAAGCGGTCACGCGGGTCCACTATAATCCCCATTGATCCGCCATATCCATTGTAACGCGTCAAAAGGAATTTGCTCTCTCAAAAGGAAGTAAAGATTTTAATCCAAAGACCACATGGCTCCGCTTTCAGTGCTATGGCTTTTCAATTTGGTCAACACACGGCACTGTGTCCAGTGATGTGACCACCGTTTGACCAATTGTTCATGGGTAACAGGTATGTTGATTTTTATACATTCAAAAATATCTTTCGATGATAACCATGGTTTCAAATGTTCGGCCAAGTCATTTGTTTTATGAAGTTTTTTTTTTTAAAAGAAACCCACAACTCGATTATCATTCGGGTTGGGTGGGGATGGGGTGTTGGTGGGGCGAGGGAGGGGGGGGGGTCACATATATTTAAGATCCGTTCTCTGTAGGGACGGTAAAACTTGGAAATGTCACCAGTACATCTTTAAATTGATAACAAACTAGAATCTGTAGTCAGGGCGTACAGACCTTCACCAGAATCTCCTTTAATATCAGTCATGTGTTCACGTGTATGCGTTTCATGTATGAACACTGTCATGCTTCAGTAGCAAGAGTTCACCTTGCGAGTGGCAGAACAAATAAATACGAATGGATGGCTTCCACACGGGGACAAAGGAATGGTCCTTTGTGATAATGGTTTATAATAAAATATTGTGGTGATTCTTATTACCTCCAAAACGAAATGGACTCTTGACATGTCTTTACCCTTACCCTCTCAAATGTTCAGCAAACATTTTTCGCCTGTCACGCTTTTTCAGGAGGCGACCTGTAAACCCTGATAACCCCATTTCCATTATATCACTTGTTAAGGAATTTTACTCTGTCAAAAGGAAGTAGAGATTTTAAATACAAGCGCGGAAAACATGTCCACATAAATCTTTTAATAGGGAGCACTTTTTCGTTGAGTGGACACAAAGAGCTGAGACCCTTTACACAATCACCGTTTTATAGGTATACAGGTGTGTTGAATTTTATACATTCAGAAGTATCTTTCTATGATAACAATATGGTTTTAATAGTTCCCTCCGGGAAGGGGGGGGGGGGGGGTTGCACACACTTCTAAGGGTCCTCAATCTCTTGGGGACTTTGAAAACCCCTCCAGAATCTACTAATCAGTCGTTCTTTTATACGTGCACGTTTCATGTAAAACATTGTCATGATTCAGAAACACGGATTCACCCGGCGAATGGCAGAACAACTGCATACGAATGGGCGGCTTCACTCGGGGACAAAGGAATAGCCCCATATAATTATTCCTTTGTGGAATTGTGAATATGGCAATTAAGAAAAAAAGATATTATGGTTATTCCGATTACCTCCGAAAATGTAATGGATTACGGATGCAGTTTAACTCTACCCCTCTACATATTTTCAGCAAAATCTGTGTATTACATTTGGCGTTAAATTGCTGAAAGACATTACGACGAACCAAGGCTGGAGTGGTTTCTTTGCTAAATGCTTTCATCGAAATATATCTACCTGCTTTCTTTTATCAGGGAGAGTTGTCAATTTTGCATCAGACCTGCTTATTCCATGACAATTTACAGTACTTGAACCAAACATTTAATACTGTTGGAATATTTTTCTTGGCCTATCTTTTTCACATCGGCAGTTATATGTTTCGCGTACAAGAGACTTCAGCGACATATACATGTGTATACAAATAACGCATGTGTCTGTTAACATGCCTTAGACTATACCCTCAACTGGCTATACATTGAATAAACATCGTGTTTCACGATGTCGCCTGAGCTTCAACTATTACAAAGCATTTTTCAAATAATTTCATGGTAGAATGCTTCTTTATACAATCATTATATCTTCGATGTTTCCCAAGCAACGAAGCTGTCGGACCTATGTTGTTTATCGGAAAAAAAACTTCTGCTGAACTTCTGCTAAAAAACAGCTAAACTTCCTTCGGCAAAGACCGGAATGCGACTTTTTTTGCTATTCACAAAAATCCCTCAAGCACGGGATTAAGCGGCTTAATTCATGATCTGTTGTGCAGGCGAATAACCCTAATTTCTTGCAGTAAGGGATTTAAGCATGTTTGGCTCTGGCCAATGTGGTCGGTAAATGTGAAAAACACATGACTCTCGCTTGATGAGTAGAAGGGGTTCAACCAAGGGGGGATTAATGACAAACCCTAATTAAAGATCTACATTTCCGGAACAGGGGCGAGGGTAGGTTAAAGCGGGGTTTCCAGGCCTCAAAATTGATCTGATACGATTTAAAAACGGTTCGGAATTCACTTCGGTCCGCTCTACTAACGAGGTATGTATGTTTCCGTATCTTTCTTCAGGAATAGTTTTCTTGCCTTAAAATGTACATATAAATCATCTTTCATGCCTTTCTCACATCTGCTCATTCTTTATACGTCCAACAATCGTAACCAGTCAAATAATAACGAAAACCTGAATGTCCCCGCGCCCCATTCTGGTACGCAAATGTGAACATTACTCACCAAGTCTTCGAGGTAAACGTACCCGTATATGAATTTCTTACCACGAGCGCAGCGCCGCAAAATAAATACAAAAAAAATATTTGTACATATCTGATTGAGACAATATCCCACTGAAAATTTTTTTTTTTAACTTTTAGAATAAAAACAGAGCCAACACTCGTCATCTTAATAAATTCATCTCCCCAACCCCGATAAAAATCCCTGTATACCGGGTTTATCAGCTAGTTTATGGATATATGAAGTACATATACAGGTATAAACATGGTTAGCTGCATGTATATATTATGTGAGGGCACACAAAAGGACATGCTAAGCACATAATCAAAACATGGTTTAGCCGTGGAGTGTTTAGCATGTCAAGGATTGTCAGACTGCGCTAAACATGTAATCACTTTGGTTTTCACCTTCTTACTAAGATATATTCATGTAAACCTGTGATAGAAGGCAGATGTCCCTTTTGATCTTTATCTCTCTCTTTCTCTTTTTTTTCTCTCTCTCTCTTACTTTCTTTCTCTTTAAATATATAATAACCAGTAATACTGCAAAATTGCAAAATCGCTAGGCGTTTGGCTAAGGTAGCTGGGCGTACTTTACGTTTATTAGGTTGAACAGACGGTAATTAATCGCGTAGTTTTACTTTCATCCATATCATTCAAGTGCTAACGCCAGCGGTACAAATTCAACGGCCTCCGGCCGAAACTGTGGATCGTCAGAAAGTCGGAATTTAAAGTCCGGCAGGGAGTCGAGCGTATTTATCGCTTAAATTCTGCCCTGTCATATATTGGACGGGGCTCGTATGGTGCTTTCAAACTCTAGTGAACACATTCGTCAATAAACAAGGGACGTGGCGAAGCCCGCACGATAAAATGGCGGGTGCCGTCCGAGTTTCGGCTAGGTCAATTTGTCTGTCGATACCGCCCGATACCTAGGCGGCGAACGGGTTCTGGTTCTGGTGAGGTTCTGGTGAGGTAATCATCATCATCTCTCGAGGAGTTAAAAGTGCTGATGGAGGGGTTATTGCTTTATGTACGCATGCTTATTTTACATTCCAGAGTGACTGAAGTACTTTTTAAGGTATTGACTGTATTATTTTTTGTAATTTATTTTGGTAGTTTCTTCCAGTTTTTAATCGTACGTGCGTTTAAAGAGTTCCTGTATTGTTCCGTATTTGTCGTTATTATTTTGAATCTGTCTTTGCCATAACTCGTTCTGGTGTCCGCATTTTTTTAAATTATGTTATCAAAGGGGATTGCCACTAGGTCATGTATTCCTTGGAAAAATATTATCAGTCGGAGATTGTCTTCTAGTTTCAAATGCGTTCCACTTGGGTTGACACAAGTATATTTTGAGTAATAATGCGTAATTTATTGAATAAAAGTATGATGTTTGTTCCTTGGATCTAAATACTTGTAATACTTAGCATTTCGTGGCATTGAAACGCATTCCCCAGGTAGTTGTTCATTCTTGTAAGCGTGTTAAGTCCCCTTCTAGTATAATCTGATCACCTATGTTACTGATCGGGTGACATATTATACAGTCATCTGCGAATAAGCTGCATTTGCGAGCGAACTATTCGGGTTAGGTCATTTATATCAGTAAGGAATAGTAAGGGGCCCATCACTCTGCCTTTTTACGTGTGTATATTCTGACGTTTCCTCGCCAATTACTACCTGTTGAGGTCTTGTCTGTAGGAATTTTGAAATCCATGTTAATAAGTCTCAGTTTTTATGGTAAGTATCGGTTGTGTGAAACGGCATCCAGTGCTTTTGAAAATTCAGGTACTGCAATGTCCACCTTGAAATTTTTGTCTCTAGATTCCATTATGCCCTGAACGGTTATGATTAACTG
This sequence comes from Sipunculus nudus, assembly GCA_026874595.1. Classification (NCBI taxonomy): domain Eukaryota; kingdom Metazoa; phylum Annelida; class Sipuncula; order Golfingiida; family Sipunculidae; genus Sipunculus; species Sipunculus nudus. The sequence continues at coordinate 21,892,157 of CM049322.1, read as the reverse complement.
GGATACACTGGAATGACCGGTCCTAAAGCCTTGTTGGAAATGTGTAAGAATATTGTATCGTTCAAAATACTTAAGGATATGGCAGACAATGATATGCTCTAGGTTTTACAGCACACACGCGTCAGAGACACGGATCTGTAATTCTCAGCTGGATTTGTATTCCCTTTTTTGAATATAGGAGATATATATTTTTTTACCCAGTCGTTCGGAAGACTTCCAGATAGAATACTGTGTTTGAACATGGTAGTCAGTATTGATGAGATTTCTGGTGCAAATTCTTTGTGTATTTGGTTGGAAACGCCGTCTTGTCCGGAAGCTTGATTTATTTTTAGTTTGGCAAGTAGCTTGGATACGTAGATCATCAATGGTTCGGGCTGGTGGGCATAATGGGTTTGCCATGCTACCATTTGCCTCTTTTGTGAACACACTTTTGAGTTGCTAATTTAATATATAATATAATAAATATAATATGATATCGCTGCCTATAGTTTTTTTCGCCATAAATATGATCTGGTATTCATACCGTCTTCAGCTGAATGTACTTTTAACTGGTCTGATTTTCTTATATTTTCTTACTTATATCTTTATATATAAACATGTGTGTACCGTGAAGACCCTGAGTAGGAAAACATTTTAAATTATCCATAGAATTGACTTCGGGTGTAATTATTCTTGAAAATTCAGAATGCTTAAAAATGATAATCATTGTGTTAACAATGTCATTATCATATCAATAATATATTTATTTTATAGAATCTCTTATTCTATTACTCTAATTGCTTAAATTTCTCAAGACAAATTAAGAAACAATGTCCCGGATATAGATCTTTTTATATCTTAAATTGATGCAAATGAGAAAATGCAATATTGCAATTTTAAATAAATATAGCACTTTTTCATATTTCCCTATTTCATGTAACATTATTACATTTCCATATATAAGTGTTTGAAATTAGAGAAACCGTATAACCAGGTTTAAATTCGATTTCGGAGGAGGGGAGGAGCGTGCCCTTCTGATTATAGCCGAGGTGTGATATACAATAGGACGACGGTACCAGTTCATTAAATGTAATACAATAGAGGATATATACTTCATCGGTTTACTGTTTTGCAGGGTGTCCAGGAGGGTTAAGTTACAGTTTCGAGAAGAGGAGTCCACACTCCCGCGACGGATTTATCCCAACTTGTAACAAGCGTGAAAAAAGGGAATTCACAAAAAGAATAAACTGGATCTTTCTGTGACGTCATAGGCTCAAATCTCGTAAGCATAGAGACACGGTAAGAGCAGGCTTACATTGTCAGCAAACTTGACGGGTCAGGCAAGAATAATTATTAATTTTATCATATAACATGGATTATATCAAATAATTATTATAACTAAATGAGGCACCCATAGTGGCTCGGGTGATGGCATTCAGGAGTGTCTTCAGTTTGAGGAAACCGAAAAATTCTATTTGGATGAGCAGCAAAAGCACGCTCTGGCAGAGATATCAGAGCGTTTTATCACTTGACGGTCCAGGCCCCTCTTGTTACAAACACCCAAACACACACACACACACCCACGTGCATGTGTGTTCAAGTGAGGACCTTGCTTTCACACTATACTTCCGAGGACGAACAGTTCTGCTAAAGTTAGCAAGAAGAGCCCATGAGATCCTAAACACTTAGGGTACGCATGTTTCCTCGCACACATTTTTTTAAAGAAAAAGGCTGGTTGGACAGGAGATAGATTTTTGACTCCGCGCAAAACTTGCGAGGAGAACTTGCGAGGACTTTCAGTTTATGTCATGTTTTCGTGTCATAGAGAGGACCTACACATCAGCATATCAAGCACGCTTAAACAAATTTATTTATAACAGGATTACAAAAGTAGCAAATGAGGCTAAAATACATGCTTTTCCTATATATATATATATATATATATATATATATATATATATATATATATATATATATATATAGAATGCGTGTAGCTGTGTTAGTCACTTAGTGTATAGATAACAGGATGAAGACGCCTTAGTGTTGACTAACTGTTTAATTCAACCACGAGCTTTCGAAGCTTATAGCTTCTTCATCAGGTGTCAAGTGGAAAGGTATGGAAATCGGCTGTATATATATGCTAGATAAACAATTTCTAATGACCATAATACATACTATAGTGTAGTGGATCTGTGATTGGCTACTCTGAATATGTATCATGTTGACCCAGGTTCTGAGTGTGTCATCGTTATTTACCCATAATGCTAGGTTATGAGTGTCCAGGTTATGTTGAGTTCATGTCCTCTGACACAATAAAGGTTTAAAGTTCATTATGCTCATCGGCTTATTGTTGATGATGATTGACGACTAATGTAGTGGCGATCTGGTTTTGCAAGTCCATGATTATGAATAGAGATAATCCATATATAAATGGTTTATTAAATGATATATTAAAGGGGGTTGTATCAGTTAGTGTACGTATAAGATGATGACGTTTGTCGATTACTTGATATAATTATATATCTCATAACACGGCGGTATCAGTGGCGGGAATGTGCACGTATGCATGAGGAATGACGTCACGTCATTATCGATATGGAAGGGTCGTTCGGTGCTTTTAATATTATGGTAGGTCTCAATGTGTGTAGTGTGCCATGAAACCGGCATCGCGATTTAATCCTTTCCTTATGGTGTCAAATTTGTCAATCAATTTTAGTTCCCATATCTGTCGTTGTCGTGTGTCGGTAAGGTTGCCCTTTAGAACGCAAATCTGCATGCATTCTGGCGAGTGTTCCTGTTGAGAAAAAAGTTCTTCGATCGGTAAGTTTGTGTCTAGCGCTTTAATGGACTGTCTGTGGCCATTTATAGTGAGACTTAGCATATAGCTGGTTTCGTCTATATAAATAACTCCTGGGCATATTTTACAAAGTATGGCATAGACTATACCTTTACTGGTGCAATCAAAGTGTCCCTGAATAGTGTGTTTGGCACCATGGATAATTAGGGTTTCCTTTTCGGACTAAGAGTGGGCATGTGCGACAGCATGGTCTTTTACATGGGAATGTACCGTTAGTGTTATCATAACTGAAGCTTCTACTTTTTTATGTAGATAATTGGGTTGTTTAAACGAGAGGAGTGGTGTGTCAGGAAAGAGGGGTTTTAATGTAGCGTCCGATTCTAATAAAGGTTGTAGATCATGGATAATTCTTTTTAGAGGTTTTAGTATACGGGGATGATATGTTGTAACTAACGGTGTGCGAGGGTTTTCTGTTTTGATTTTGGGAGCGAGTAGAGAGCTGCGTGAAATTTTAGTGCCTTTTCCTATTTGGTTTCTACTGTTTTCTGTTTGTACCCCATTTTGATAAAAATATTTTGTAGTTTCGCAAAGTTTCGATTTCTATCGGATATGTCGGAACATATCCTATTGTATCTTATAGCTTGGCTGAAAATAAAGGATTTACCCACATTGGGTGGGTGACAACTAGTAGGATGGATATAATTATACCTGTCGGTGGGTTTGCGATATATAGATATGTGAATGTTGCCATCTGTTAATTTTACTGTGGTGTCAAGGAAATTAATCTTATCTACGGAGTACTCCATTTTGAATTTTATGTCGGGGTGAAAATTATTGAAATCTCTATAAAATTTTAATAGGTTTTCACGACCATGATGCCATATAAGAAATATATCGTCGATGTAACGTAGGTAAAGGTTTAAATGTTTGTGGATCAAGAAATTTCTTCCATGGAAATCTTAAATGTGTTTGCATATTGTGGCGCCATGCTTGTACCCATGGCCGTTCCCATCATCTGAAGATAAATCTCATTGTTGAAGCTAAAATAATTATGGGTGAGAATAAATTCCGCTAATTTTTTTTACGACTGATTGGGCTTTCGCGTTTTCGGTATGAAATCTTGTGAGTAATTTTAAAGATGCGGCAAGCCCGTCATTATGGGGGATATTGGTGTAAAGGGATTACACATCAAGAGTTGCTAAGATAGAATGTGGTGGAATTTTGTTGATTTGGCCAAGTTTGTTTAAGAAATCATTGGTGTCTCAAACGTAACTACTGGAATTTTGGACAATAGGTTTTAAACTTGAATCTACAAAGCCGGATATTTTTCAGTGAGTGTACCCAATCGGGACCTGATGGGACGACCAGGGTTGTTTTGTTTGTGTATTTTGGGAAGTGTATAGAAGTAGCCGGGTTAAGAATCACATGGGATTAATTCGTTAATTTGATGATATATTTCTTGAGGGAATGTCGAAATGAGACCGTTTAGCTCTTGCAGATATTGTAATGTTGGGTCTTTTCTAGTTTTTTATAATACTTATGATTATTAAGTTGGAGATACGCTTCTTTTACATAGTCATTCTTATTTTGTATGACAGTGCCTCCCCCTTTATCGGCAGGTCTGATCACAATTTCATTATTATACTGTAATTCAATCATTGCTTTGCGCTCACTGATGGTTAAATCCTCCGTCCATTCAACTTTTTTCAGAAAAATAGTTTTCCAGACAACCATTCTTATTTGTTCTTAAGTACTTAAAAAGTAAAAATGTGGAAAAAAATAACCTAATTATTTACCTATATTTTAACGTGACAAAGAAATTATAAGAAATGTTAATTCTCAAAAAGATGAATTACTACAGACTGTTACACGTCACCTTGAATGATGTCTAGGAAATCATAAAATTAAAAGAAAACAAACAAAAAAATTTAAGAAGGCGGCAGAACAGATGCATAATAACAAAATACACTAATACAGGGACTTCTACTAAAATAAAAAAATATAAACAGTGTGAGAATGAAATAAAGAAAGACATACTACTTTTATTTAGAAAAAAAGGAATGAGATATGAAAAACTGGGTGTGAGAAGCCATGAGAAAATTCTTGTGGTTTTATATAAAATCCATAATAGATGGTAAAGGTACGAAGGATATAAACACCAAGATCCCTTGGTGTTAAAGAGAGTTAAATGATATTGATCCTTCCAGCCTGACGGCAGAAGAAATTGGGTATCTATGCAAATTAGAAACAATGGAGGGAGGTAGGGTTGTTAGCAAACACTAGAATCGATTAAAAAATCCAGTAATACTGTTGTTTAAGTATTATTCTATAAAATTTTATTTGTTATGTAAATTTTAGTGAATGAATAAAAAAAATAAATAGGCGCATTACTAACATAAAATTACAATTTAATTTCTTCCGGTTTGTACTACAGCACAGAAGTGTGGTCCTTCGAGAAAGGCAGATGTAAATTAATATATATATATATATATATATATATATATATATATATACTGTAGGTAAATGTGGTAAGCATACACAAATAAACCACTACTGATCAGACAATCCTAAAAATTTGCATTAGGTATATCTCTTCAAATGGACCCGGGACCCAATCAGCAGCATGGATTGTCATATTCTTTTCAACAACTGTCTTATCTATACCCGTTTATTGTGTTCATACCATTAATAAGCAAAATAGTCCTTGACATACACCTCTCAAAAGTAGGAAGGCATCTGACCAAATTTCGTATTATATCGGTCCTCAAAGATTCTTGGTGATCCCCTTAGAGCAGAAAACATTCTACGACAAAGGTAATATTGTCTTTTTCAGGAATAGGTATGGATTTCTGTTACGGCAACTCTAACTATAAGTTAAAGGGACTACTGTACGATTCAAATATTTCTCAAAGACTCCTAAGTAGATAGATATTTTTTAATAAGCTGAAGTCGATGTCACTACCACTGTCGCAACAATCTGAGATAATTGACTTAAACTCATTAGTTTTATCATTTAACCAATTTAAGTGAAGCCACGGCGGTTGTCAAATTAACCCGCAGGAATAGCATGCAATATTAATTTAATTCTATAAATCTACAAATTAATTGAAAATAAGGATTCCTTTCCTACCAATTTATCCTTTAATGATGTGCAACCGATAATGCTTGGTAAACATATTCGTATTCCGATCGTTAATCTCACTTTATATGCGACTTTAGTGTGTCATGCAAATTATTCACAAATCATATACGAAATAGGTTGATGTTTTAGATATGAATGCAGAAAATAATATATCTTTGCAGTTGGTAAAATTAGATCGCAGCACGTTTTGATTTAAAATATTGACTACACATGTTAGACAATCTGACATTTGGAAACCAAGGGAGCTCTTGAAATGTAAAGAATACTTCAAGCATGGGTGCTAGTCAGTGCTGACATTTTAATACTGGTTATTTTTCTCCTGACCCAAATGAAGTTTCCAGTGTTGAGTCGTATGAACATTTCAGAATATTCGTACCTTATAGGGAAACACTACAGAAATATCTGCTACTTCTTGATACAAGTCGACTTGACCGGGGAAACGAATCTCGGCCAACTATGCCTATCGTTTATTTTGAACCAACACGCATGTTAGAGGCCTTAAACACAGCCCCAGTTTAAGCGATACGATTCGTCATGAGCATTCCATAAAAAATGGCCGGTTATTTCCTGGATACATGGGTACGTCATGTGCTGCACGATGCAGCTTGACTGTTCTTGCGTTACGTTTGGCGTCAATTTATTAATTTACCCAATCAGTACAAAGACGAATCAGTTTCTTCCCGGGCACACTCGAGTAATCTATCCCTAATGGGCAGTCTGACACCCTTGGTTCTGTTCAGGTAACCGTGTGCTTCTGTTCGTATTGCTGGGCCAACTGCGCTCCTGTGTCGTAACCATATCGAGTCCGAACCGGCGTAAAAGGGATCAGTAGCCACTACATTTCCCTGAAATAAGGAAACAGTCGAGATATCATAATTGTTCAAGATCTTCTAAATAGTCAAGTTCTTTATATGTGCCTTGACCCCTCTCCGTTGAAATTATGGTCCCTGAACTAGTGGCTGGCGAACTTATGTCCCGGCGCGAGACACGCAATTGATCAGAACTTGTGAATTAGGGATGGCTTAAAGACCTCGTTAAAATAAAAGTGCACCTACCTGAAAAATAAGAAACAGGCACTCAAGCAATACAAACAGATTTTGTGAGGGAATGATAAACCTGACATCCCGGCCCCTTTGTCTCTAAGACTTGCAATCCAATTGTTTACGACTAGTGTATATAACCTTGTCATCATGAAAAGTTTCCAAGACTTTTATTGAATTTGCAAAATATGCGCATTCATTTACATATCAATATCAAACTAGAACAACATAGTAAATAGCCATTTATATATTCCACTGCTTTTCGTGCAGACAACGGCACTTAATTGGTTTAAAAACGTATGAACATAAACTGCATGAGCAAAATACAATTCCTTTGTTAGCAATTTTATGTAACAACATGAACTGCAGGACCAAATCGAGTGCAAACTAAGGTTAGGAACAATCATAATGAGTAGTCAGGCGCGTGAACCGAAAATATGAAAAGTACACAGACAGGAAGGCTGCTTTACTGACAATTAACTCGCTGAAATATTTATAACCTGCGGCGGAAAGTTATGCATCCCAAGCAAACGTCGCGTCTAGGGAGAAACCTATCATAAAACGTTGTTTCTCACGAGAATGAAGGCGGGATCTCGAATTCTTCTCCCCCAAAAAAAACTATATACGTAGACGATGCTGATAAAAATACGGTAAGTAAATGCCTATCTTTTACGACTCACCTCATGGGGTATAGAACAATAATGTCAGGAACATCAGGATTGTTACAAAGTTGTCTCATTTACCTATAATTGAATATCACTATTATGCAATAGACATTTGTCGGGGAAATCAATGTAAGCTGAAACTCGACGAGGCAGTCTGGTGATCAGACAAAGAAAATGACCCGCAGCATAACACTTGAGAGTGTAGTTTGTTAAAATTCAAATTACAGAAGAAATGGTCATATTGGGTGTGAGAATAATCTTCTGACACGTTTGTAAATATGTTTTTGATATTGTGATATTGACATTATCAGATTTTATTTCAGAGGTGAAACTACACTGAGCAAAAGCTTGATGGCGTGCATGGATTGGCGTGTCATGGAAAATATGGATTTTCATCCAAGAAAAAAAAAATGACCACCGTGAAAAACGATTTTATATGGAATAGAGCGCTCAAAAACCACCGCTAAAACAAACTAAAAATGGTATCGGAAGGAGCAGTTTTGTATACGTTGTAAAGCTATCCAGGTCAAGAAAATGTATTATTTTCAGGCCAATACATCAAATATTTGCCTGTGATATGTCTGATTTTCCTAGAGTTATATGTACGAGTGGACCTACAAAAATTGTAAGGAAGGATACGGTTCTAATGCTTTAAGCGCTGTTGAGACGTGTCCATTTCACTTAATGTAGATGTGCAGATGGATACCACACAGCGACCTTCTTTTGTGCCTATGATAAAGCTATTCAGAGTAAATAGACAGAAATAATTCAAGCCGATACATCAAATTATTCTTTATATCACTGTGTATACGGACGCTTCAAAACATCAATTCCGGCGCCGCCAGAATGAAGTGCGAGAAAGCTGACCGAGGCTGTATACAATTTCAGGGCAACCACAATTAAACCATTATTCAGCAGTGGTTGTTACCAAAAACGTACCCGATACCACACACGGATTCTAGATGGTGAGATATTTTTTTTCTGATTAAGCTATTAAAAGCAAGCCCAGGTGGCAAACTTTTGAACCGATACATGAAACAAGTCCCGAGATATGTGTAAATTTCAACAAAAAGAGACACCAAGCAAAGTCGATGTAACACTCTATCAAAAGGGAAATAATTCACTTGTGATCCGGCTGTAAAAGAGTGTGCGCGAATGTCTGTGCTGGGGATACAATTAGAACGACCAGATTGTTTGTCTGTTCAATATCACAATAAGGCAGTGTGAAAGTGGTGGTGAGCTGTGGGTAAATTGGCTGATAGAAATACATGTAGTTGTAAAAATTGTTTCCTGTTTACCAAGACACTTGACGCTTTTTGTTTATTCATTGCTTGGCTGCAAAGAATTTGGAAGTTTAGGATCTCTGAATGGGTACGTAGCAGTAACATATGAATACCTACATCATCAGAAATATAATTAAATTAGAGTGCTCAGTAGGATATCACCAGTTAATTTGGAAAATATTCTACTAAATATTATAATTATTTTGTCCTATCGATTGGCAGAGTACATAGTAAAGGGTTGATAGTGCATGAATAATTTTATCCTTAAATGTTCATCTTGAGTCAATTTTTGCTGAAAAAGTGTAACTTTTAGCATTTAGATTTTAACACTTTTTATGAATAGAGTCTACTCTTGCCACTAATAATGTAAAAATGCATCATGATGTAAATATTACAAACAAGAAGGTTTATTTATTCGACAAGGCATACTTAATTCAGAAAAGATATTCCTGTCCTTTGTACTAATATCGATGTTTGTCGCGTGTCACTCTTGTATGACGTGATTATGTACTTTCATATTCAACTTTATATTTCTTTCTGAGTCGGGCTATATTTTTGAATAGTTTGCAGTGTAAAATAAGAGAATTTTCCAAAGGTAACATGAATCATCATGAGAAATATATTATGTTTGATTTTATGTTCGATAATTTTGTGTTGTATATCAAGAAATGTCAATACACTATTTTAATTAAATAGGTATTATTCATATCAAAATTACAGTTTTATTAATTTAGAAATAATAATTAATGTATTGATCAAGCATTAAAACATAACTTTTAATGCAGATTTATCCGGAATTGATCGTTCCTTCTACTCCTACTCACGCTTTCTCTTCTTTAATAAATACAGAGCATAACTAAATAAAAACTGGTGCCATGCTTTTTGTATCCCCAGAATGAATTGGCATATATTACCCGATTTGGAACACTATATATAATTTAACTATTATTTACATGAGTTCATTTTCTCTGCATGGTCATGGTATCAGTTAGTGGCGTCTTCATTGAAATGATATCAGTCACTATGAAGCAGATTTGGTGCTTACAGAATCACTTAACATAAATGAAATCAGCATACCTAAATAACTAATGAGCTACCATATATAATTTTAAATATAATATAAAGAAACAGAATTGTGTTGGTTGCTTCAGTGTTCACCTTCTCGGTTACTTGTAACGATTCCGACATATGAAAATGATTGGAAAGAAAGCCGTCTTCATATGGGCACTATAACCATGTTTTCCCTCGTTAAAAATGAGCGTACTCTTTTCATTCCTCGTATCCAGTGGACATAAAGACGTTTATTCAGCTAGAGAATTTGTTGACTAACAAAGGACACCAAAATACATTGGCGGTTCCAAAGCGGCAAATTTAACATCATCACATTGTAACATACATATCAACTACTGTATAGGTCACCTTGGACGATGACTGGGAAAGAGGGTTGTTCGGTCATTGTTGTACGATGACAATGATAGTATGTCGTACAACTGTGTTAATTGACCTCATGCAAGACGAAATATTATACAAGACTTGGGAAAAGAGAACATTTGAATTATTAATGGGTATAATTTCTCGCCAAAGTTTGATTTCCAGCAAATTCCACGCATACTTAATGATATCCGATGTCACCAGACTTGGTGGCACCATGGTGACTTAACAAAAATCTGATGGATTATGGTGAAACTCATTAAACACACTTCTCAATAAAGTTTTTACCTGAATTACATTTCCAGCAAATTCACGCTGATATAATGATGTTAGATGTCATCAATTATGCGAGAAGCGTAGTATGCAAAATTTGCAAAGCTTTATTTGCAGTGTTGAATATATAAACAATGTTCAGGCTAGGTTTACAGTATGTTTACTTGTCTGTTTCTACACTTAAAGAGTGTATCATCTGACCACACGATGCCTTGTCCATAGAGTAATAGAACTGATTAAGCTGGAAAAACACAAAACAGTCAAATATATTTTCATGTATAAGAGTTCGTAATTAGTTTGAATTTGTTTTTGCCATTTCTCATTCTGGTGTCCGTCTTTTTTTATCATATTATATAATCAACGGGGATTGCCATCAGGTCATAATTCATTGAATAATAATATAAGATTCTTCCGTCAAGTTTCTAATGAGTTGTTCTAATAATGAGGTGACACTTGTGTATTTTAAGTAATTATATGTAAAAAATCTTGCTGCTTTATATATATATATACATATATATATATATATATATATATATATATATATATGTTTGTGTGTGTGTGGGGGAGGGAAATCAAAGTTATATATATATATATATACATATATATATATATATATATATTTATATATATATACAGTAGAGCGCCGTTTTTCCCTTAGCGTCGTGGGACAAGCTTTTCTTTCGGAAAAACGATTTTTCGGAAATTCGATCGGGGGTTCTTGGGCCAATTTCGTACGACAGTTTAAGATTAACTTAACCCCATGTTACCGAGGAAACACCGTGTTTCTTTTCGACACACATAATTTTCGACCGGAACTTATATAGTTCCTCCTAGACTCCGTCAGTCGTGCTGACGTCTTAACGTCTGACGTCTCAACGTCTTCTGCACCTTTGTGTGCAGCTGCACGCCACGCTGTTCGATCCATTCGCCATTTCCCATATATCTGTGTTGATGGATAGTTTTTTTTCAGCGATGCTCAGAGAATGTCCTTGTAGCGCCCCCACTGACCTCTGAATAACTTTTTTCCAAACACCAGTTCATCATACAAAAGCTGTTTTGGAAGACTTGTATCTTGCAGCGGAACCGGCCCATCGCACCTCAGTCAATGCAAAATGGTGCAGACTGATGGTATGTTGGCACGTGTTAGGACCTCAGTGTCTGGAACTTTGCCTTGCCATATAATGTTCATCAGTCGACGGTGGCAGTTCAGGTGAAATTTGTTCAGTTTTTTTTATGGTCTCATCTTGCATAGAGAGTCCATGTCTCACAGCAATACAGCAGGGTAGCGATGGCTATTACCTGACCTGGATCTTGGTTTCAAGATGGATGCCTTTTCGCTCGCACAATGCAAAAAAGCAATGCTGGTTTTGCTACTCTGCTATATCTAACACCGACTCAAGGATCATCCTTGTTAAAAGCATCCATAAGCATGACAGAACACATCATGTTCAACAATATTGGAGCTATAACGCAGCCTTGTTTTATGCCGTTGCTCAATGGGAGGTTGGAAGAGGCCTCACCATCATCGAGGACGCGCGCCATCATGCCATCGTGAACAGGATAGTTAAGTGCAGGCAGGGCTTAGAATAGTGTCTAGTGCTGTAGTGTGTTACGAAGACAAATTATTAATCGTCCAGGATGCGTAATAGTTTTGAAAATATATTGGGCCTTAACCTAGACACGTTGTTTAATACATTGTTTACAAGATTACACATTGTTTACAATACATTGTTTACAAGATTCCTCTCAGTGGTTTTTTTTGTGATTGTTTTAACATCTTCACATGGCAGAATTCAAACCAGCCATTTGTTGAAGATCCGACACTGATAAACTTGAACAGTTAACAAAAGATCAGTTGTTGCGTTACGGACAACACTTAGGGCTAGATGTAAAAAACGCTTTGAGAAAGCCTGATATCTTTGCTAACATCATGCAATATCTAGTTAGCAAAGCTTTAAATTAAGAGAGTGAAGCGGAAAAATAAAAAAGTATAGCCTTGTCGGTTAGAATTAAAAAAGTTAGAAATCCAACATGGGACTAGCGTCAAAACATTTAGAATTAGAAAAACAAAAAGAAGAGAGAGAGAAAAGTTCCAGAGGACACGGAAGAGTGTGAGTCAGTTTGTGGACCTTTCCGATAATTGCGGAATTTTTATATATTCTTCGAAATTTGTGACGGATTTTATACAGTCTTCAGTTTGCCTCTGGGATTATTAGCAGAACTTCACTTTTGGATTACAACAGATTGATTTCGAGATTACATTGGACTATTATTCTCTGAGAAGATTTACGTGAAGTGTTCATCAGGATTTTATGTTAGAAAGGACTTGTTGATCTGTGACAATGGTGGTATCCAGAATCAACGCCTAGGATCCGGACACTCTGGTACTGTATATTTTATTTGTTATACTGTGTAATTGTATTGATTTAGTGTATTGTAATGTTAGAATTGTTTGAAGAATTAATTATAATTTTTTGTAAACAAAAAAACACTGACTTTTTATTCATCCCCCTAGACATTTCACGCTGCCTATTGTTACAGAATCTGATTTTTATTTATCTCCGTAACAAAATTAATGCTCGTCACGTCTTCTCGATCTGCTGTTATTAGGTTCCATAACAAGTGTAGTGTAGCGTAGTTGCTTTGTCTTCTTGCTTTCAGCTGCAGCTACCACCTCAGTCTCCTGCTCATGAGGAAGGCTGACCGAAACGAAGGCTGTGAAAGTCCTACTGGTGGTACACAGCATCAGTTAAGTAAATTCTCTGACACTGCCTCCCATTGGCTCACCATAGAACACCTGCATCTACACAGACACAGAAACACCCTTGCACACACACACACACACACACCTTTACACACACATATAATAGAGAGATAGTGTAAATCTACTTAACTTAGGATTTATCCGAACTCCATAGCGTTGAGCTATTACTGCAACCCGAACGTCCCCCAGAATATAAATTTCGACGTTCCTATGGCAGGTAATTTCCTGCCTGTTGGCCAGATTAATATTTAGTAATCACCTTTTATTCGTGAAATCAATTTTTATACTGAGATAATCGGAAGAGTGACTTGTTAACTAACATTATACTACATGTGAGAAACTAAACGTCAGTTAGACTATGGATGAGCTATTTCAATGCTCCTCTCAACTTTTATGTTGTTACAAAATCTGTTCAATTATGAATTTTTGGTATAAAATTCTTCTTGGAATTTTAGTTTTGAAAGGATTTGTTGTCCCGCTTTCTTTCTAGGAACGGGGGACATTGATTTGGGTGTGTCTGTCTGTCGCTCTGTCTGTCTGTCTGTCCGTTTCTCCGGATTTCTTTTCCAAATTTTATCCGATTTCATTCAAATTTGGGTCAATGATTGCTCTTATGCTTACATGAGTTTAAATAGGTTTTGAGTGTCGGTTTTATAAGATAATAATATAATTTGATATTTCCTTTTTTTAAATCAGGAATCAGCACATTTAGTTTCACTAATCACCAACAGGTGTCGCTAGTGGCTCAAAGACATTGACAATACAGTAATTGTGGAGGCAACACCGAGCGGTTACTGTTTTGACCACTATCCACGACCGGAACGAGCAGGTGGGGTGTGGGTATTGTCTGCAAACAAAACATGAAACCAAAACGAATATCAGCTCGCCAAAGGAAAACATTTGAGTTTTCAGAGTGGATTGTGAGATGTACATCTGACGCGCTTCATGTTAAAGTTGTTTACAGACCACCTTACTCCGGTTAGCATCCCGTTACACTTAATCATTTTATAGAGGAATACAGTGCGTACTTTGGACACATAGTGACAACAACACACAAGAGCATTCTGGGAGGAGATCTCAATCTTCATTGTGAAGATAAACTAAATAGTGACACCAGAAAATTTCTTGATTTATTAGATGAATCAGGTCATGCACTTGATCTTCTTATTACCAGGGAAGGCGATGGTGTATTGCTACAGCCCCCACAGATAAGGTACTTTATTTCTGATCACGCTCGCACAGTACTGGAAAAACTAGAGACTGAAACCAAAGAAATCAAAATTAAAGAAATAGATCTACACAAATTTAAAATAACATTAGGTCAAAGATGGGCATGGAGGATAACTGCTGAACATGTTTCTACTTTAGACCCTTGTCTGCTTCGGCGATTGGGCAATTGATCACTCAGTCGGCAACAAAATCATGCATTCTAGACCCTATGTCAACTGTCAAAGATTTTGTATTTTGCGTCTTTTTGCAAATTTTATTAGATCGTAAGCCAGGTATATATTACGTACAATGTATTCCATAGTTTATTTATTGAAGAGTCATATCGCTGACACAACTTATTATTTACAGTAAATGGAGTAGAAATCTGATTAGATGAGTCAATTTCTATTATAATTATGATTGAATAATGAATGGGAAAATACACAGCCCGCAGGTGAGACATGTAAACTTTGCGTACCCTTGCTAATCACCATTTGATTGCAGCTGTCAATCGTTCAACAGATAATACCATTAATAGCCATATCTTAACACCTGTGTACTTATCCAATCATTTTATGTCACAGATAAATTTATCAAAATTGAACGAACTGTTTCAATTAAAACACATTTACTAAGGTTACTTGCGTCTGTTATTATTTATTATTCTACTTTTACCTGTATAGGCCAAACCGGCATGACCGTATTTGTACCAAACTAAGGATGACGATATTACAAAATCGTCGACTGAATCATCGGGTAATTTGTGGAACATCGAGCATGGCTGAAGATGTGTTTGGTCTTATTAGAGCTAAACAGTTGGTCAAACATTTCAATGAATTTGAGAGAGAGAGAGAGAGAGAGAGAGAGAGAGAGAGAGAGAGAGAGAGAGAGAGAGAGAAAGAGGGAGAGGGAGAGGGGGGATCCAAGTGATGTAAAACAAGCGTTTGTAGAGTCAGCAAGTTGACGTGTACATCACGTGACAGGACCGGCGGATTACAGCTGCTATCTCATTGCTTGCCACCTGCGCGTGATAGTAAAGGCATTATTCGACGCTACCGCCATAGATACCATTTTAAGTTTGCGCTTTGTTCTAAACATTCAGGCTAAGTGGGTTAATTCATGGCTTTATTGTCATTTTCTGACAGTACGATTTTGTTACGTGGTATGTTCTTCACCACTGGTCATCCATGAGTTTTTTATTACCCGTTTTTCTAAAAAGGAAATGTTACAGGTGCTCTTTTTATTATGGGACACGGTTGTGGCACTCGTGTCTGGCCGCATATTACATTCTATGTTTAATTCGTACTGGTTGAACTCTCGTTGTCATGTTTAGCCTTGGGTTTTCACGCATGGCCGAGTTCACGTGATGAGCCTGGTATGTGGAGATACACAGCGTTGTTTTTCTAGAGAATTCCTGAAATGCGTGCTTAATGTGTTGTGCAAGATCTTATAGACTGATCCAGAAGTGGAAAATTCTAGGCTTGAGGTGTGAAGGTATATAAAGGGGCTGTGTATAAGGAGGAGAGAGCAGCAGAGCAGATTCCAGCGGACGCAGAAGCGTGTGTCAGTTTCTAAGACCTTATCCGACGAATGCGGCAATTATAGATTTTCACAGACTTTCTCCTGGAGTTTATGCATTTGGACTTCAGTTTACTTTCTTGCTTGTTGCAAGAACTTTCCACTGGGCTGTCATTCTCCGAGAGTTTACATTTAAAGGACTTATCGTTGTGATGGTGATAGTATCCAGGTACTGTGCCCATTATTTTTTTGTGTGATTGTATTGACTTGTTGCTATACCGCTGTTTTACTGAATAATTTTATTGATTTAGTGTATTGTAATGTTAGGGTTGTTTTAAGAATAAATTATAGTTGTTTGTTAACAAAAAAAAAACACTGACTTCTTTATTCATTCCCCTGGACATTTCACGCTGCCTAGTGTTACAGAATCTAATTTGTTGTTCATCACGCATACGTGATCTGTTTATGTTAGGTTCCGTAACATAAAATTGATGGCTCGTCCGGGATCCTCAATGGTTTTCAATTTTATTAGGCCTTGACCTCGTCACGTTGTTTTATCATACATTGTTTACAAGAGTACATATTGTTTACGGTACATTTTTAAAGGATTTATCTCAGTTGTTTTTTGTTATTGTTTTGACAACTTAACATGGCAGATTTCAAACCTGAGACATTTGTTGACGATCCCGACCCTGATCAACTTGAACAGTTGTCAAAAGAACAGTTGTTGCGTTTGGGAAAACACTTAGGGCTAAGTGTGAAAAAAGCTTTGAGAAAACCTGATGTCATTGTTAATATCATGCAATATCTTATTAGCAAAGGTTTAATTGAAGAGGCTGAAGTTGAAACCTAAAAAAATGATAGCCTTGCTATACAATTGGAATTAAAGAAGTTAGAAATGCAACATGAGCTAGCAATGATACAGTTAGAATTAGAAAAAAAAAGAATAATAGAGAGAAGAGAGGGAAGAACATGAAAGGTTAGAAAGAGAAAGACTAGAAAAAGAAATAGAAAGAGACAGACTAGAAAAAGAAAAAGAAATTGAGTTAAAACGACTGGAGTTAGAAAGACTTAAAGTAGAACGTAGTCTAAGTGCTGCCCCAACTCACAATTTTGATGTTACTAAACACATTAGTCTTGTCCCACCTTTTCAAGAAAAAGAGGTTAAAAATTTGTTTTACACTTTGAGAAAAATTGGACTATGTTGTTACAAAGTGTATTGACTGGCAAGGCCAGAGAAGTTTATACACAGCTTTCAGTAGAAGCTGCTGCTGACAATGACCTGGTCAAACGGTTAATCCTGAAAGGTTATGTGTTAGTTCCAGAGGCTTACCGCCAGAAATTCAGAAATTGGGAAAAGCGCAAATAACAGATCTACGTCGAATTTGCCAGGACAAAAGAGCAGTTGTTTGATCGCTGGTTTAGTTCCTAAAATGTAATGAAAGATTTGGCAATTTGCGCCAGTTGATTTTGCTTGAAAAATTTAAGCGCTGCATTAACGCTGATGTTAAAACTTTTCTCGATGAGAAAGGTCATGAAACACTTGACATTGCTGCTCAATTAGCTGATAATTATTCATTAACACATAAAATATCTTTTACTGGCAAATCAAACCAGTCATTCACAAACAAGAATGTAAGTCAGTACGGTCAAAAGAAGTTTAAAGCGCAGTCACCCAGTACTAGTATTCCTGATAGTTCAGCAAAGTCCATTGCTACACCTCAGTCCACGTCCACAGTGCCTTAGTCCAACAAAGACCAGTCATTTTCAAAGAAAATCTGTCATTACTGCAAGAAGGAAGGTCATCTAATATCTGACTGCCGGAAACTTGTGAATAAACCAAATAGCAAACCTTCTGGGTTTGTTTCAAAATCTGTGAATAGCATAGTACAAAAGCCAGGCTCTTTTCATGTAAATAAGGGGTACAACTCCTTTGCTGAGTCAAGTAAAGAGTTTGATGCTACGGAGGCCCACGTGCCTTTTGAATCCAAAGAAGAATCCGTAGCTTGCGGGGTAAAAACCTCAGTTGATTCCTGCGAGGAATTAAATAAGGATAGGTCCTTTTAAGACTCCTGTGAGGAGTGTTCTCTAAATGAGGCTAAGTCCTTTAATGACTCTTGCGAGAGTATTTCAAATGAGGCCAGGTCCTCTTATGACAAACAAAAGTTTGTTTCTGCTGAGGAAAATTCCTCTGTTGACTCCCATGAGGAGTTTGATGATAAAAAGGATATAGATTCCTTAGATGACTCTGAAACAAATTTTATGACTGACACCTTCAATGTCAGTTCTTTGTTTGATGAGGTTGAGGTAGTAGATTCCTCTCCTGACTCTGAAATGGAGTTAGTTCAGCCGTTCATACATGATAGTTTTGTATCACTATCAAGTGATGTTTCAGATTCTACCCCTATTAGAATGTTAAGGGACAATGGTTCAAGCCAGACTCTCATGTTAGGAAACACGTTGCCATTTTCTAATAGGTCCTTTACTTGTGCAGATGCACTTGTTAATGGTGTGTTTTCAATTAGGCACACTTTAGTTCCGCTTCACAGTATCTATTTAAAGTCAGATTTGATTTCTGGAAATATTACTGTGGGCATAAGAACTACTTTACCCTTTAAGGGAATTCAGTTGCTTCTAGGCAATGATGTTGCAGGTGATAAAGTACAGCCTGTTCTAATAGTGACAGAAAAGCCGTCACTTGATCAGAACACTGATCTGAAAAGTCAGGAAATTCCTGGTTTGTATCCTTCATGTGCTGTAACTAGATCCATGGCCAAGAAAAACACACATGAGGATAGTGGTCCAGATGATAACACTCTGGGAGTCACTAGTGACTCGTCTAACGACTCACACGAACAGGATGCAGCATTCTCAAGGTCAGAACTTATCGCGGAACAGCATAAGGACCCTGATATTTCATGTTTGTTTTCCAAGACAGTTTATCAAGATGAGCTGTCACAGAACCCAGTTTATTTCTTTGTCAAACATAGAGTGCTTATGCGTAAATGGCGAAGACCTGATGCATGCGCTGATGATGAGTCGGCCATCAAACACCAAATAGTAATGCCCAAAAGCTTTCGCAATGAAATTCTAAGCATGGCACATGAGGCTCCTTTGTCTGGCCATTTAGGTATAAATAAAACTTATCAGAAAGTTAGTACACACTTCTATTGGCTTAACTTCAGGAAAGATGTTGTACAATATTGTAAATCATGCCATACATGCCAGATGGTAGGCAAGCCCAATCAGAATCCTCCTAAGGCCCTCTGAGGCCTATTCCTGCTTTTGATGAACCATTCCGTAAGATTATAGTTGACTGTGTTGGACCACTGCCCAAAACACAATCTGGACATGAATACTTGCAGACAATTATGTGCGCATCTACCAGGTTCCCTGAGGCAATAACATTGCGCATAATTAATGCAAACAGTGTTTTCAAAGCTCTTACAAAGTTTTATACAACTTATGGATTACAAAAATCTGTCCAGGCTGACCAAGGGTCTAACAAGTTATGCTTGAGCTAGGTATAAAACAGTACAGCTCCTCGCCATACCATCCTGGAAGTCACGGCGCCCTCGAGCGTTTTCACCAGACATTAAAAAACATGATCAGAATGTGTTGCTATGACACACAGAAAGACTGGGATGAAGGAATCCACCTATTGCTGTTTGCTGCCAGAAAATCCTTTCAAGAGTCCTTGGGTGTCAGTCCCTTTGAACTATTTTTGGACACTCCGTTCGAGGTCCATTGAAACTGCTTAAAGGAAAACTCTTGGGTAAAAATCCTGATTCTCTCAGTTTACTGCAGTATGTCTCAGACTTTCGCACTAAACTAAACAATGCTTGTGAGATTGCAAAGTCAAATCTAAAATCTGCACAAAGTAAAATGAAAACAAAGT
The DNA here is from genome assembly GCA_026874595.1 of Sipunculus nudus. Lineage (NCBI taxonomy): Eukaryota > Metazoa > Annelida > Sipuncula > Golfingiida > Sipunculidae > Sipunculus > Sipunculus nudus. Next base: position 21,872,158 of record CM049322.1, on the reverse strand, counting down.
ATGACAAGCACACTGTAAGTAGGACGTTTGAGCCTGGTGAAAAGGTCCTTGCCTTACTTACAATCCCTGGCAGACCTCTGCAAGCTAGGTATTTTGGTCCTTACATTGTTGACAAGAAAGCCAGTGATTTAAATTACATACTGTTTACACAAGACAGACGTGAGAAGACACAACTGTGCCATGTTAACATGTTGAAACCAAATTATGACTGAAATAGCACATCAGATGTTGTACAAAATGTTACTACTGTTAATTGTGTAAAAACTGACCCTGACCCAGTTGAAGTAGATACTGATTGTAAGTGTGATGTAGACATTCAGTGTGGTACAGTACCATTAAAAAACTCAGACGTGCATAAAAACCTGGATCCAAACTGTCACACCTAACCGCACAAGAACAAGATCTCAAGAAACTGCTGCAGAATTATGAAAATTTGTTTAGTGACATTCCAACGCGAACTAACATGTTGTGCTATAGGTCGATGTTGGCGAGGTAAGCGCAGTCAAGCAGCATCCATATAGACGGAATCCAGAAAAACAAAAGTATCTACAGGATGATATCCCATATTCGCTGGAAAATGATTTTATTGAACCTAGTAACAGTAACTGGAGCACCATGTATTATTGTGCCAAAACCTAATGGAAGTTACCGTATGTGCACAGATTATCGAAAAATGAACTGTGTCACCAAGACAGACACGTTCCCGATTCCGAGGATCGATGATTGTATTGATAGAGTCGGTAGCTCCAGATATGTTTCCTAGTTTGACTTGATAAAAGGATTCTGCCAAGTTTCGCTGACAGAACGAGCGAAAGAAGTGACCGCATTTTTGACGCCGCAAGGACTGTACCAGTATTATGTTATGCCGTTTGGCACGAAGAACTCGCCAGCCACGTTCCAGCGCCTCATCCATATGGTTGTCAAGGACATTCAGGGCTGCGACGCATATACTGATGACCTTATCGTGTACAGCGACAAATGGGAGAAACATCTACAAAGTCTTCGCGACCTCTTCAAAAGAGTCAGTGAAGCACGTCTGACCATCAAGTAAAATGTTTGGGTCATATCGTAGGGCAGGGTCTGGTAAAACCTGCTGATGCTAAAATAAGTACTGTTTCTGCATTTCCTAGACCAGAGAACAAAAAGCAAATAATGCGTTTTTTTGGAATGGTTGGGTACTAGAGGAACTTTTGTTCAAATTTTGCTGCTGTTGCTCAACCTTTGACTAATTTGTTAAAGAAGAAACAAAAGTTTGTATGGAATCTTCAGTGTGAAAGTGCATTTCAGAATTTGAAAGCAATTCTGCAAAGTTCACCAGTTTTAGCAGCTCCAGACTTTTCTGTACCTTTTAAGTTAGCTGTAGATGCTAGTGATACTGCTGCTGGTGCTGTGTTGTTACAAGAAGGCAATGATGGCATAGATCATCCAACTTGTTATTTCTCAAGAAAGTTTAATGCAAACCAGAAAAACTACTCCACTATAGAAAAAGAATGTTTTGCTTTGATTTTTGAGTTGCAACATTTTGAAGTTTATGCTACTTCATTAGTCAGGCCTACTATTGTCTTCAGTGATCACACTCCCCTCACGTCCATGAACAAGTTGAAGGGTAAAAATCAAAGATTGTTGAGATGGAGTTTGTTCTTACAGGATTACAATCTTGATATCATACACATTAAAAAGAAAGACATTGTACTTGCTGATTGCTGATCGAGATGTTTGTGAAATGTAATAAACAGGATGTTTATGTAATGTTGTAAATAAGATGATTTTGAGATATTGTAAACATTTTGTAATTGTGCTCGCAAAAAGAAAGTTTTCCGTGAAAACTTTCTTTTTTCTTACAGGAGGGGGAGTGTTACAGGTGTTCTTTTTATTATGTGACACGGGCGTAACTCCTGTTGTGGCACTCTTGTCTGGCCGCGTATTACATTCTATGTTTAATCCGTAGACTGATCGAGAAGTGGAAAATTCTCGGCTTGAGGTGTGAAGGTATATAAAGGGGCTGTATTTTCGGAGGAGAGAGCAGCAGAGCAATTTCCAGCGGACGGAGAAGCGTGTGTCAGTTTCTAGGACCTCATCCGACGAATGCGGCAATTATAGATTTTCAAAGACTTTCTCCTGGATTTTATGCATTTCGACTTCAGCTTACTTTCTGAGTTGTTGCAAGAACTTTCCACTGGACTGTCATTCTCCGAGAGTTTACATTTAAAAGACTTATCGGTCTGATGGTGATAGTATCCAGGTACTGCGCCCATTATGTTTTCTATTTGATTGAATTGACTTGTTGCTATACCGCTGTTTTACTGTATAATTGTATTGATTAAGTGCACTGTAATGTTTGGGTTGTTTAAAGAATAAATTAATAGTTGTTTGTTAACAAAAAACACTGACTTCTTTATTCATTCCCCTGGACATTTCACGCTGCCTATTGTTACAGAATCTGGTTTTTCTTTATTTTCGTTACAGAATTTGTTTTCATCACGCATATTTGATCTATTTATATTAAATTCCGGAACAGAATCGCTGATAGGATTATTTGTAGTTTCACCAGATTCTTGCTCATATAATAAACTGTCCGCAGTCAGAGTTAACACCCCCGTTCACAAGTATAAACTGTTATTTTATTATTTCAGCTTTAAAGCAATATTTGTGATGTTATTTTCTCATTACCATGCATTAAAACAAATTGTATTTTATGATGCTTAGACATTATTGTTAAATTGATGGAAACATTATAACTGCGTGGTGTTTTAGCGGAGGCTGTACATATGATATGGGCATATTGATATGGACACTGTTTTAAATAGATCATATGCACAACTCTGTAGAAGTTAGAATTAGCTGATTTTTCTTTATGAGAGACATATTGCGATGTAACTTCGCCCTGTAACAACCCTAAAATAGCGATCACCTCCCAGTTACGACCATTTCTCATTGTCCCGGGTATTTGAGAAATCCACAAATACGACAACCTCCAAATCACGACCTCCTTTACAGTCTGCTAGGTGGTTGAAATTGTGGGGTTCCATTGTAATGGATTTCGTGGTCAGGAGCTCTTTAACTATAATGGCGACACTTGGTAATCATAACCTGTATAACCGTACTGGACATCTATCGACCACTGGTGTGAAATATCTCTGTACAAGACTGTACATCTGGGGATCTTTGGTGTTCATTGCCCCTTCAAGTATACTGGGCTTATGGCGAGCCTTTGTGTTCAGGAACTCTCAGACTTTACCGGCGAAACTTGGTATTCATAACCTCTGTAACTAACTGGACATCTATTCACCCCTGGTGTTCAAGATCTCTGTACAATACTGGACATCTAGCGATCATTGGTGTTCATTGCCCCCTCAAGTATACTTGGCTTATGGCGAACTTTTGTGTTCATGACCTTAATGTCTATACTGGACATCCGGGGACACTTGGTGTTTATGACCTCTATAACTATACAGACGTGGTGAAACTAAGTGTTCATGATCTCTATAACTATACAGGACTTTTGGTGATTATTGGTGTTAATGACCTCCATAAATACACTGGACTTGTTTTCGCACTTGTTTCATGACCTCTATAAATATACTGAACATGTGGCGATACTTATGTGTTTGATGACCTATATAAGTATACTTGACCCCTGGCGACCCTTGTTACCGAGACCTCTATAAATATACTGGACGTGGTGACCTTGGGTGTTCATGACCTCTATGAATATACAGGACATCTGGCGATCTTTGGTGTTCAAGACCTCTACAAATATACTGGACATTTGGCGACCTTTGGTGTTCATGACCTTTATACTAATGCTTGACATCCGGCGACCTTTGATGTTCATAGCCCCTTTGACTGAACTTGACATTTAGCGATCCTTGGTGTTAATAGCCACTCGAACCATGCTTGTCATGTAGGGACACCTAATGGTCAGGTCCTTTTCAAGCAATGATGGATATATGGCGAGCCCTGATGTTCTTGACACTACATCTAACTTGGTTGTGTGGCTCTTCCTTGTGGTCTTTACATATAACAAACAAAAACGTTTTATCTGCATCATACTTGGCTGATGCGCCATATATATTACCTATCTTACACCACGTGTATTATTAGAGGCTACACAAATATACTCAACAATATAACTTGTCATATATGCCAGGCTCCATTTTGTTACGGATTCATTTTATATAGGGCCATTTACTGGGGAAGCACGGAGAAAAATAGTTATGTCGTTTTTTTTCAAAATCGGGAAATTTGATTAGATATTTGTTACTGATAAGTTTGTAAAAACTGTCGGACAGAGAGGTGATTTAAATAGGATTGTTCGTCAACGCCGTCAGCGTCTATTTCTAGGTAAGGTTGCAGTACACAACCCGTGTGTTCAAAACAATACAATAGTCTTAGTTTATACAAGCTTATGCGTAAATCATCTTTTTTCAGTCACTTTGATAATAAAACTGTAATAAGACTAGACACTCAGATAAATATGAAGTAAAATGGTAATAGAAGAACATCCAGACCAAAGGTGAACGTTGTGGACTATGTATCCAGGTAATTACTTTATGAGTTCACAGATTACATACAAGACTGCGGGGCACGGGTGTGTCAATGATACAACAATCAATCGACCTGTGCAAGATCAAGCTCATCCGGCACCTTCCTTAGTCACTACTGACACCTGGTGTGAACAGAATAAGCTAATAATAAACATTTGTAAGTATCTTCTCTTTATTTCATATCATTTCCAGAAAATTGCTATTGTCGTGAGCCGTGCGTTTAATAAAAAACAATTTTCCTGATTATAACGTAGGCCATGAGGATGGATTTTCTGCATTTTTGTTTGATTAATTACCACGAACCGATTCAAGTATAGGATGTGTGCCTTTTTACAGAACTACTGTATACGATGTTTATGGCAGTTATACATTAAAGAGGTTTAGACATTCAAACATTTCAACCGGTAAGATTAGTTTTCCCTTTGCAGGCACATGGTGGTGTTTCGAATGCCTTTTTATCATCTCTCAGCCGCCAGAGGTCGTTTGTACTCAAACGAACCTATTCGTAGGTAGTGTATGACGGCCGCGAGTACTCGTCTCAATTATTCTTACCACAAAAACAACCATGTTTATGTAATTTGTCTTAAAACAATTCTCGGCTAACATATTTGAACGGAGTACAATACCCTCTTCACCACAAATTTACCTATACTACTGGTGTATTTAAAAGTGGGTGGCAGATCATGACGCCACAAAACCGAACCAGCCGTGTCGTACTCTTGTGAGTCCAACAAATGATCACGGTTACGTATGTGGGATTACTTCCTCCATCGAGGTAAACAGCATTGAACCGCCGCCTGCTTGCTTTGATTTTCTGAAGCATGCATAATTTGCAGGCGATCAGAGTGTACCAGTGTATGTAGTCTAAATAATGGTTATGCCGAGCTTATATTGATCAAGAAAAGGTCACTAACCCCTAGCATTCTGACTTGTTTGTAAAGTACATTTTACGTATGTAGGTTATAAAACCTCGGGGGGGGGGGGGGGTATTATAAGCACACATACGCCATAAACACGGTCTTAATGATATATCGAGTAAAAGTTAATGGGGGAGACACCATCTAAGTTTAAAACATTGTCGCAGGATTAACGAACTTCCTTGTTCTAAGTGAAATCAACCTTCTTATACGTTCACCTGTTCTATACGAACCATGGTCCATGGGCCAACCTTATTTTGGTTTCATATGGTAAAATGATATTACAGCTACTTTGCTACTATTTAGCTGCTATAAAATTTTATTAATATTTAGGGGAGTTCCTATCAATATTTATGCCTAATGATTTCATGAAAAGTATATTTAAGGATAACTCATCTGGCTGTGATCAACAGGCCAACAAACAAGCTCGTTGGCAATAGTGCTGTCAGCATAGCTCTCGTTTCAATATACTTTGAATGGGTTCATTTATTCCAATGCCACCCATACAGAACGCTTTAATGTACTTGAATACATAACCCTGCCTGCTCCGTATGATACTGTACACTTTAATTCCAGTTTAAAGCTAACATACTCCGTCCAGTCAACAATTTTTTGAGAAAAATGGTTTTGCAGACGCCACGCTTGAGTTAATAAACCAGTACACCAAATTCGTACTTGTTCTTAAACACTTAGAAGCAAAAATGTGGAAAAAACGTAACCTACTTATTTCCCTTTATTTAAACGTGGCAAATAAACTAAATGAAATGTTAATTCTAAAGAAAATTATTTACTACAGAATGTAAAACGAGCACCTTTAGTAATGGCTAGGAAATCATACAAATTAAAGTTTATCAAGCAGGCGGCAGAACAGATAAAAATAACAAAATACAAGGACTTCTACTATTATAAATAAAAATATAGATGGTGTGAAAATGAAATAAAAGAAAGACATACTACTTTTATTTAGTAAAATAGGGGCAATGGGATAAAAAAAAAACTGGGTGAGAAGCCATAAAAAAATTCTGCTGATCTTAAATAAAATCCAGAATAGATGATAAAGGTAAGAACGATTTTTTTATGAACTATACACACCAACATCCCTACTCAGAAAGTAAAATGATATTGATACTTCCAGCATGACAGCAGAATAAATTGGATTTCTATGCAAATCAGAAACTATGGAGGGAGGGATGTTATCACACACAAGAATCGTTTCAAAAGATCCAGGAAATGATGCTGTGCCAGTAAAATTCTATAATTTTTTATTTGTTATGGTGTAAGTATAATAATAAGTGATGTAAATCATAAAAAAGGAAAAGAAAACATCATTTCATACATTGTAAAAATTCCATACATCATGGTGAAAATGTTCTACTATATGGGATCATTAGTAACATAAAATTACAGTTTATCTTGTGGGGCGTCCAGAAAGGCATACACAAATTGGTATATATATATATATATATATATATATATATATATATATACTGTGGTTGGCTTCATATTCGCGAGGCTGAAATTTCGCGATTTTTCCATTTTTAATGTTTTGCGAGGGTTTCATTTTCGCGATCTCACAAGAACCTATATCAAATCTTTGGCAAAGCCATATACCTGTGTGTATTATAAAATGAGAATAAGTCATGAGTTTGTGACATTTCCTTATATAATGATAGGCCCGCACACACAGCATAGGTGGTTTAGTTCAAATTTAAGGCTTACATTTCCCTATACCTGCAAGGATGTAATTTATTAAAAAAATTCTCTCTGTTTTAACCTATTACCATACAAGCATTGATTACACTAAATAAGAAGGACATTCTCAATTTGCCGATTATTCCCGAGGGTTTCATTTTCGCGATTATTTCCCATTCGCGAATATCGCGAAATTAAAACCCTCGCGAACAAAAAGGCAACCACAGTATGTATATACTGTGGATACATACTGTGGTTGGCTTCATATTCGCGAGGCTGAAATTTCGCGATTTTTCCATTTTTAATATTTTGCGAGGGTTTCATTTTCGCGATCTCACAAGAACCTATATCAAATCTTTGGCAAAGCCATATACCTGTGTGTATTATAAAATGAGAATAAGTCATGAGTTTGTGACATCTTCTTATATAATGATGGGCCCGCACACACAGCATAGGTGGTTTAGTTCAAATTTAGGCTTACATTTCCCTATACCTGCAAGGATGTAATTTATTAAAAAAAAATCTCTCTGTTCTAAACTATTACCATACAAGTATTGATTACACTAAATAAGAAGGACATTCTCAATTGGCCGATTATTCCCGAGGGTTGCATTTTCGCGATTATTTCCCATTCGCGAATATCGCGAAATTAAAACCCTCGCGAACAAAAAGGCAACCACAGTATATATATCCTTTAGGTACACGCGTGCATGCATACACGAATACACCACTACTGATCAAACAACCCTGACAATTTACATTAGATAAATAATTACCTGGCAGGTGTTTACATTAAAACTGTTTACACACTAGGCACTAACATAAAAAGCGCTTGAGCGGGACTAGCTGATTAAGGAATGCTTATACATTTCTCGCCAAGTGTCTGTTCTACCCGGCATATGGCAGACAAAGGTCTTTATCCTTAGTGGCATAAAAAGATAACTGGGTCGACGCCATTTTGTTCGATTGTCTTGGTTACAAACTTAATAACTATTATATGCACACTGATTTTTAAACAATAAATTGAGACGTCTGGCGTCTTTGCTGAATTCGCCTGTCGTCCATGCTTTCTTAAATCTTTGGTCCGCCCTTATTTGGTTAACCAAGTGTAAATGGTGCTTTTGCTTGTATGCAGGAAACATACAACATTATATAATATACTATGTGCAGTCATCTAATGTACATCTACAAAATATATTCTTATACTTATCATATAAGTATATAATATAATAACAAATATAAAAAAGTTTCATATTCCATTTTTTATTATGAATATACCTTTTTCTATGATTTTGAAGAGTAACAAAGAAGAGCAGTATATAGATTCTCTGTTAATGTCTATTCCTTTGATAGGAGTAAATTATATCATTTAAATTTCAATATTTAAGAGCAAATATACCAAAACACTAGGGTATATTTTTTAATAAAAAATTATCCATCATACTTTTTTTAAATGTGACTGCCTGATAAACTGGAAAATTCAAAATTCTGAAGATAGCACATTTTTTTTCTGAGATTATAAATAAAAAAAAATTATATGGGAGGAATTTAAACGTGCTGTGAGACTCAACAATTGAATCACACACAAGAAAAATTTAATATCTCAGAATCTGCAGTAAAATATGAACTAGGCTTGTTGCAAATTAAGGCATGTGGATTTTTTTTTTTGTAGAGAGAAAAAAAGAAAACAAATAAATGTGTTTGAAAACTCTGGGAAGAATCAAGAATAAGATGCATTATAGCTGTAAAAACGAACTAGAGGGTTTAGGAAAATGTGGTACAATCACTGTATTGAAACTCTTGACAATAATAATAACAATACTTTATCTCGCTATTTTAGCAGAAAAGTCATCAAAAACGCTTTACATAACTTAAAACCATTACTAAGAGAAAAATTACTAAAATAAAAAAATGCAAAATCCCTGCTTAACCCTGATTTCTAAGAACTACCAGGTGCTGATATGAAAAAAAGATAAATAATGTTTTTGCGTTTGTGAAGAGTATCATACGGTTTCCGAGTATATTATCCACTTCGTGAAGTAGATAATAAAATGATAAGAAATAATCTCGAATGTCTTTTTTAGCACTTACTGTACAATAAACTTCATTAAAGATCACAAAGTACATTTCATCGGCTCTGGTGTATAATCAACAATATCTACACGGAACATATTAATTCAGACAGTAATGGGAAGAGCGAGTCCCCTCGTTATAGAAATACATTCATAACAGTATACATTCATAACAGTATAGCTACAGTAGCTGATAATACTCTCGTGTTAGCCATTATATCCTCAGCCTTATTGTTTATTGTGATTGGAAAATAGAAAGGCTGGATTTGTAATATATATATATATATATATATATATATATATATATATATATATATATATATATATATATATATATATATATAAACATTTATTTGCACTGTCATATGTTCAAAACATAAAATTCAAAACATAATGACATTCCAGTATATTATGAGGCCGTATATGATATATAATTATAATATATATTCATATGTTTCGTATATATATATATATATATATATATATATATATATATATATATATAGAGAGAGAGAGAGAGAGAGAGAGAGAGAGAGAGATAGTAAGTTTCCATTCACGCATGAATGCATACACTGGTATACCTAACAATTACTGAGCAAACTGCTTTAACAACCAAACTTGGTGAATGATTACCTGTCAGCTGTTTACATTAGAACTGTTTACACTCCTGGCATTAACATGTAGTGCGCATAAGAGGGACTAGCTCATAAAGGAATACTTATTTATATCTCTTCACTTGTCTGCCCTACCCACGTTGTGTCAGGCAAAGGTGCCCGCTGTCGCTTGCTCTATGACCTCTGACCAATTAACAACATAATGAATATCTGGGTCGACGCCATTTTGTTCGACAGTCTTTGATACAGAGTAATGTCTGTAATCTTTGGTGGATAAGGTCAGTTTGGTGGATAAGGCAATTTTGTGTATCGACATGCTGCTTGTGATTGTATAAATAAAATATTTGTTAAAATAATTTTCTATTATATATTTGCTTTTGGTGACTGGTTTATATATGCAAAGTATTATTTGATAAGCGTCAAGCCTTATATATTTAATTCTATTATTGGAATAATAAAACCAAAAATATCAATAATAATAATAATAATTATTATTATTATTATTATTATAATATTTGTAATAATAATAAAAAAGATTTTTCAGATGGCAGGATGAATTTTATGACGAAACAATTTTTTCTACAAATATATAGCGGTGCAAAAAGGGAACCAATCAGTACATTCATATATTACGACATCCATTATTGAGATAGACCTGCTTCGGAAAAAGTGGCAAATATAATAGATGGTACTTAATGACTGGCATGTATCCGCTTCGAAAAATATATATTATATTTAAATATATTCAATCCAGTCATAGCGACGTAAATGAAATATATAATTTGCGACATAAAGTTACTGAAAATACACAAATCGGGATATGTTTACAGGAACCACGAGCCAGAAAAGCCATTTTAATATATGGGGATATATGGGGACAACTAATATTCTTATTATAATAATTGTAGAAATTAATTTAACAGGTATCCTGTATTTAATAAAGGAGAGAATATAAAACCCCATTATATAATTTAGAGGAAACCAGATTGTACACACTGTGGAATTTGTGGATAAACAAATCATATCTTGATTCCTTAACATAGTTAAAAATCATGTATGAAATCATATATGATTATGAGGTCATATCTACTCTACGGAACACACATACACGGCACGCTAGTAAGAGCATAACTGTTTACTTATCTTCATGAGTGTTTTTCCTGCCTGTTTTAGGTTTAACTATGGCCCCATTCATAGCAGTATGTTACTGGGTCGGCTTGTTTTAACTAGTCTGTGATAAGCGAGGAACAGACGCCTGTTGTTGGCATTTTCTTAGTGTAAATCCCCATGTGTAAAACACCCCGGCGCTTCGTTTTCATGTCCTATCGTATTAGCTTGCTTCTAATTCACAATGCTACTTCGCGCAGATCCATTTGTTGCTGTCTCTCTCTCTTTCTTTATATATATATATATATATATATATATATATATATATATAATTATTTATAAGAATATTATTTGATAAAAAATATTTATGTATGTGCATTTAAATAAGAACCCAGACAAGAGGTATATTGTTTTTCTACCAGTGTTTTTATTACAAATATGAACATTATTTAGAACACTTGTTTTATACCGCTGATTATATTGATCACATACCACATAAAATCATTCTGCCTTTTCTTTTTGGGCTTTTTGCAAATATAGTCGCCATGCATTCTTATGTTCCAAGGAGTATATAAAAAGAAAAGGCATGAATTATACATATTTTTTTTTCAAAAGGACATCACCGATTCGTGATAAAATATAGTCAGATCTTGGGACATCTCTTGTGACCTCAAATATGTAAATATAATGATTAATGTTTCATCGGTTAACATATTTCCGACGTCGTCACGAAATGTAGAAACGTGCTATGTTCTCTTTCAGCTCATTTAAATAGATAAATAATCTCAGGATTAATTTTATTTTTTTACTAAATGCCCATAGCAGTATGGGACACAGATAATTTACGTAGGATTAATTCCGTCATTCCAATAACTAACAAGTAACCCGTGGGTCATGACGCTCAGCTGACTGGGAAGAGATTCGCAAAAGGAAATTTTATCATCTGAATAGTAGTATATACCCATTCAACTGAAGCATCAAACAGATTAACCAACAGGCCAAGACTGTGTTTGTATTTATATATCTCAAAAATAGAGAAAAATGCATAAAAATTTGGGTGGCTCTACCAGTCTGCAGAACCTAATAAAAACACTTAATGGTCAATATTCATGCAATGAATCATGGTGATCGCTGCATTAGTTGTTCAGATACTTCAGCTTTTGTATCAAATTTTCCATTATTCTGAGGGATACTTCGGAGTCCTATAGCTTGAAGGATATCGGTAACAGAGACCTATAATTTCAGGTTTCCACAGACACTTTTCAGGGGCCTCCTTGCATGACAAGAATGAAGATTCTAGGTCCAGTTATTACAATTTGTGCCACGTTAACAGATGACAGCATCCTTAAAGGTTTCAAAAATAGAGGGGGAAATTCGATAAATTGAATAAAATATAGGTGGCACCACCAGTCTGCAGAAACTGATGAAGCACTCCTTAATCAATTTCCATGCAAAGAATCATGGCGATCTCTGCAATAGTTGTTCAGATACTTCAGCTTTTGTATCAAATTGTCCATTTTTATAAGGGATACTTCGGAGTCCTATAGCTTGAAGGATATGGGAAACAGAGACCTAATTTCAGGTTTCCACAGACACTTTTCATGGGCCTCCTTGCATGACAAGAATGAAGATTCCAGGTGCAGTTGTTACGATTTGTATTCTGTTGACAGATAACCACATTTTTAAAGGTCTCAAAAAATAGAAAAAAAAACAATTCGTAAAAAATCGACAAAATACAGGTGACGCCACCAGTCTGCAGAAACTGAAACTGAAACATCTCATGATCAATATGTATGATCATCAGTGATGTAGTTAATGAGATACTGAAGTTTTTGTATGACAATTTTTACTATTCTGGGGGATACTTTGGGGCCCCATAGGATATGGGTAACAGAGACCTTATTTCTGGTTTCCAAGGAGATATTTCCTGGATTTCTCAGACTGTCAAGTTACAAGATTCTAGGTCCAACGGTTACGATTTATGCCTGGTCAACGGACAGACGGACGGACGGACAGATGGACAGACGGATAGACAGACAGACAGACGGACAAAGAGTGATCACTATAGCTCAGATGACTTACAGTCAGCCGAGCTAAAAAGGCATTTTGAATGTCACATATAATACACACAGTGCAGACGTTTTATTCCTCCCAAGATTTCACAAACCGATTCTATGTGCACTGCTGTTTACCTAATATGTTTAAATATTAAAGTGGTCATATTCCAGATATCATTGTTCATATTTTTACTAATAGCAAGAATTGGTACTAATGTAAAGCCAGGCAGCAAACACAACAACAGGTACCAAACGCATCGTATTCTGACAAGATATTGCGTTTCTGAAGTGTTTATTTGTCCAGATAAAACATTTAATGTCAACCTTTTAATCTCCTATTTAAAGTAAGATTATTGCACCACTTGTTAGACAATTACGTTGATTTAAAAATATAAGAACAAGTTTAAAAACTTTCTGATCTTTGTTTACAGCACGTAATACTACAGTCGAAATCTGCAGAGTCCACTTTTATGCATCAAGAGGATTTTGCTACCTCTGTTTATTTCAATTGCACTTTCCACATTTGTTAATTCTATCTGTTGGAATTCATTTAGATTAAAGGTTTTGCATATAATAGAGGATAGAACTGTGTCACTAGTGAAGGTTGCTTTACTTGAGAGAAATAAACTAATATTTAAGACATGTATACGTGACATGTTGATGACATCCTGGGTATCAAATGGCCCGCCCCTTATCAGGTATATCTATATTATATAAATTGGTTGGATCTAAGCGCTTGTCATATATGTACCTATCCATTCGGAATGCCCAGGAGACATGATATAAAGCTATTCGTAAAATGAAAAACTAAATATTCCATGTTTTCTTTTTTTTCACGTTGTTGATAAATTCATCGTATCTCTGGCATAACCAGAGAGAACAGGTTCTCTTTTCTTGCTTTTCAATCGGTTTTGCAAATTTGTATTTTTAAATTACAAGTGGTTGCCTTTGATAAATTTAGGTATAACGTATAAATATTTTATATATTGATACTGAACCTAATAACAACAGATCACGCAATCGTGACGAGCACAAATTTTGTTATGGAGATAAAAAAAATCAAATTCCGCAACACTAGCTAGCGTGAAATGTCTGAGGGAATGAATAAAAAAGTCAGTGTTCTTTTTTGTTAACAAATAATTATAACTTAATCTTAGAACAATCCTAACATTACAATACACTAAGTCAAAACAATTACACAGTATAACAACAATAAAATGTACAGTACCAGAGTGTCCGGATCCTAGACTTTTCTGGATACCACCACTGTCACGGCTAAAAAAGACTCCTTTAACTAAAATATTCTAGATGAACAGTTCATGTAAATTTTCTCAGAGAATAGTCCGATTTAATCGCGAAAACATTCTGTTGTAATCCAAAAGTGAGGTTCTGGTGGTAATCCCAAAGGCAAACTGACGACAATCCGTATAAAATCTGTTACAAAGTAAGAAGAATATCTACAAGTTCTGCAATTATAGGAAAGGTCCCAAAACTGACCAGAGAGTCACACTCTTCTGTGTACGCTTGAATTTTTCTCTCTGGCGACTCTAAACACAGCCCTATTTAAAGATTTTTCACCAGGAGCCAAGAAACTTTGATCTTCGTGAACATTACAAACACAACAATACACGTGCGCCCACAGCGCCTGAACAAACCCGAACTATCTAGAACACAAAGAACGCTGTGTCTCAGCAAAACAATACAAGTGCGCCCACAGCGCCTGAACAAACCCGAAAACTTTAGACTACAGTGAGCGCTGTGTTTACACTCTGAGAGAGTTCGGCAAGTGCGGCTCCCACAGCAGCGATAAGGATCTGCGGTTAACACGAATCAGAATGCCTAGCACATGCCAAGTTATGTAACATCCCGCGCATAAAAAACAGATACATGTAACAATATTACCATTTCCATACGTTAATGGCAGGAGCGTGGATATAGAGGGGGGGGGGGTATAAATCCCTCCCCTTTTTGGCTGCAATGGTCAATGTTATCCCCCTCAACTATTCAGAGAATGATATTTATATATCAAATGAAATATAAAAATAAATATAATTATAGACTTTGGTTGCATTTTTGAGTTTACTATGAAATATTTATATCTAAATGGTTTAGAATTAACATATAAAGCTTATATTTTAAAACCTCATACTTAATTGATTTCTATTTTATATGTGTCACACAGACAATAAAAGGTTTATATACATATATGATGTATATATAAATATATATATTCTGTTTTATCCCGGTTTTGATAACCCTCCTACGCCTGTCATCTCCCCACCCTTGCGAGTCATCTCCCCACCCTGCGAGCCCCCCCCCCACCCCACCCCTGAAGATAAATTGACGTCACTGCGTTAAAGCATGGCTTATTCTAATAAACAATGATTATATTTAAATACTGAGTAATTTGACAAATAGTAAATTAATGATATTGTTAACAGGATAGAGTTACAGGAACATTGCATACGAATAGCTGATATTATTCCCGTGATTGTTAATTCATGCGTAATGGTAATAATGAGTCATTGTTAAATAATATATTTGGTCGAAGAGAGAGGTCGTCATAGTATAATTCCCGCAAGGCGAAGTGCCAATTTACTATATATATATGGTATATCTGATCTAGTACTCAGTTTGCAGTCACAAGCCCATCCTTGATTGTGAGTATTGGGTTAATGGTCACCTGGAGGTGTTTAAAGTACTCTTGTCTACACATCAATCATTAATTATATATATATATATATATATATATATATATATATATATATGTATATATATATGTAAATATAATACATATATGTTTATATAATATATATATATATATATATATAATATATATGAAAGAGAGAGAGAGAGAGAGAGAGAGAGAAAGAGACAGAGAGAGGTCGAGAGAGAAGGTGATAAAAAGAGAATCTTTTTATTTCTCTCCAGGCTTTCAGTTTGTGTGCCTAATATCAAAGAAAGGTTTCTGATCTTGTACGCTCTTTGACCTCGTCTTATTGATATAACACTTAACTTGGTCGACGCCATTTTGTCGACGTGTCCTTGATACAAGTGTAACGTAGTTATGACTACCTTTTATACTGTACAAAACATGACGAGATGTCTGTGGTGTTCTTAGGTCTCTTTTTTTGTTCTCTGACCCCCCCCCCCCCTTCCCGGATGTGTTAGTGTGTTGTGCTGAGTTATTAATACAATGAACGGTATCAAAAGTCAAATAGCAACGTCGGTATATAACGAACGGACTGTATGAGGGTTGATAACTTTGTTACACACTTGTTTTTCCAGAAAACACAGGACACGCGTAAAACGGACACTGATATGAAAGTTCCCGTTTCTTATGTGTCCAGTCGTTTTTGTTTACACTGAGTAAAGGCCCTCGACCTAAACTGCCCTTTAACCCTTACACAGCAACATTTCGCTTAGTTAGGTCGGCATCATGTTGTCGGCTAGTCGTAATACGCCTACTCTCATTCCTAAAGGCGGAGCACAGAGTAAAAAGAGTAGAGACTGTTATGACCTTTTTAGTTAAAACATTCAATAATCTATCATTTGTAAATTATCACCTTTCCTTCGTCAAGCAAAACCATATAATTACAAGATACGTTCATGCGATTTAAGGTTTAATTTCATGATTTAAAAATATATTTTACAGATATATTTACAAACAATTACATCTAATGCAGTGATACTACAATGAAATCGAGCCATTGGTTTAGCAAAATACTGCAAAATACTTCTTATTTGAAACATCTAATATCGGATGCTATCGTGGAGTTGAATCTTAAAAACGGCAAGAAACAATCTCTTCATGCTATTTTGAAAATAAATTTGTTATTTATAAAGACTGGCACTAATACTTCAATGCAAAATGTTACTCTACAAATCCTGTCATCCCCAAAGTGATAAACCTCAGGCTGTCACCATAAAAAAAAAGAATTATTTCATGAACATTCTTATTACGTTCAATGTTATGTCCACAAAGTTATATATACCTGACTAGTTTTTTATAGGTTATATTGGTATCAATATCATAGGTAACGGAGAAATATTTCTATATTTGAAATTTGTCTGGTTTCGTTACAATTTTTCACTTAAACGCAGCCCTTGCTTCTCCATCAGTGTGGGTAGAATATTTCTCAGCTTTTGTACTGATTCTAATGACAGTTCACAAGACCTCAGGTCAAGAGATTTTAACGTTTCAACGGAATCAAGATTTTTACATAAATTCACGATATGTCCAGAGTTGTCTTTTTTAAAGTTCTTGAAGGCCAGCCGTTGCAGTGGAAAAATAGACAATAGTTCATCCATTTGGCAGTTTTCTTGAACCTCTTTCTGAGGATACAAAGTGAGAAGTTCTGTTGACATAGAGACGCTCAGTACTCTTAGTTTGGGAGCCGTCATCTCCCTTAGGTAACACAGCACGGTCAAGTCAACCACAAACATGTGCAGTTCTTCTACGTCATCGGCTGCCATTCTGAAAAACCGGGTATATGTGCTGGCTTTATGAGAAGCAGACATTTCAATTTCCACGACAGGTGGAAGTTTAAATTCTACATCCCTATTTTCATCCAGGTAGGTCAGTTGAAAGGTGATCTTGTCTCTAGTGGCATCCTCTGTCCACCCTGACATAGCTTCCTCTACGTGGAACTTAACACCGTAACCACCGAGACCAACTACGAACCTTAGGATCTGTTTTGACTCTTGTGAACGATGCTGGGAGGAACAAAATGACATTAACAGTTGGAGGCGCTTATTCTCATCACACTCTACTATGAAGTAAGCCGTGAAGAACTCTTGGATGGTTCTGTGGTAAAAACTGAAGTCAATGGATTCAGATGTTCTCTTTACTTCCCTGAGGAAACCTAGTTTCATTGTGACATCATCCTGTTCCATGATTTTGTTTATTACTTCCCGAGGAAATAAAAGTCTTATATTTTCTTCTTTTAATCCATCAAAGGCGATCTCGCCTAGTTTCATCAATTCCCTCCTAAAATAGTTGAATATTTCGGTGTGAGGAATTAGTTTGTCTTTTATGTATTTCTTAGCATAACGTTGGCACATGTACTTAACAAAATCCTTGTAAAATCCTGTGAGTGTGTTTGCCAGGTCTCCTCGCTCATTCCACAGGATGCACATGAGTAACAAAACTGCCGGCACTCTGCTCATCTCTTCTAACTCTTTCTTCGACTTGATCTTGTCATAAAGTCCTTTACCGTCCGTTGAAGTGACGTTCACTGATGCTGCTTTATCAAGTGTTTCTTCTTTATTGGTTTCATCAAGAGATGACAGTTCTTTAAGAGCTATTTCTCTCTCAACATTGATGTTCTCGGTCGAAGGCATTTTCTTCTCAAAATATCTATCGATATAAAGTGTTATGCTTTTGTTCGAAAAACCCTGAAGATGCACTTTTACATCAGCTCGTCCTTTTTTACCGGGAAGATAGAACAGATATGGAGTCCTGCACGTGATGAGTAAACTGATATCTTGGAACATATTGCCTTCTATGATTTTTAATATATCTGGACAGTAATCCTCCCGAAATTCGTCATAGCCATCCAAGATCAGGAGGATGCGTTTCGGGTTATACGTGATCTCTTTTATTAATCTATCGCATGTGGCGTCATTAATCTGCAACTGACGTCTAATTATAGAGGAGAGAGGCTCGTCTTTGGAAATATCCCTGAGAAACACCGGTACAACACATTTAAAGAATCGTTCAAGTCCTTTTTGTACTCTAAACTTTTGCCTGGCACTATGTACTCCTCGACTCCAATCTACCAGCATCTTCTTAACAAAAGTTGTTTTACCAACACCAGCCTCCCCTAGAACAAGGATACGAGCCGGACGCAGGCCATCTTTATTCTAAAGACAAAAATATATGATGTGTATTACATATGTTTTTATTATATATAATTTATTTTTTATTGATCATACATGAAAATGAGAGTACTCTGACCACTATCACCTACCTTATTAAAGATGTGCAGGTAGTTTTGTTGCACCTCATCGCCAGAGTGATAATGACCCTTTGAAGTGGTCCACATCATATCAGTATAAATTTCATCTAACTCCATGTCAACAAAATCTTCTTGGAAGGACCACAGCTCAATTTTCTGATGTAGTCTTAACAATTTTTCAGCAATTATTCTTTGGAAATCATTTGTGGAAAGTTCTGTATAAATATAACACTAAGAGGCTCAATTACAAATGTTCCTAAATAAAAGAAGCACGTGCATACCTTGCACAAGAAATCTTTTGTTTTTTTATGACTTATAGGAAGGATTTAAAGAGAGCATGTGTTTGTGTTAAAGCATGCACATATTTGTTTAGATCTAATGTGAAATCTTATATCGAGATATATATGAAATCTACATCACCAGAACGTATGACAACGTAGCTATATTTCTTAAATCAACAATGCTCCTTTGTTTAATACTTGTACTTATAATGCTCACTTTTGTCTAGCAAAGGGGCGTTGGAAGTCTCCTCTAGCTGCCGCGCTCGCCATTCGTGCCTAGATTTACGCTGAATGAAAAGTAAAAACTGTATTATAAGGACTTTAACATTATTACTTCATGTCAGTTCCACCAAATTTTTCTGACTTACAGAACGACGGTTTTAAGAATTTTAAATAGTAAATATTAATTAGAACAAAATATTACCCATTATTGTGTGTAAAGTATATTAAACAGTACTGTCAATTTGCGTGTAAATTGTATTCAATATTATTATTTATAAACAGCAATAATACAACTAGCTAGTTCAGTGGAGTTAAAGCGTTTTCCCATAATGTGTCAGCCTACTTACTGTTCGCCTCCAAATAAAGCAAGCAGTTGCTATTACGATCAACAGTAGAGCCCCGCCTATACCCATTCCAATCCCCAGGAATGGAATGGTACTGCCATCTATATAATATATATATATATATATATATATATATATATATATATATATATATATATATATGTATATAAACATGACTGAATAATAATAATAATAACAGTAACCATTTTGTTTACAGTAAACATCCTCTGGGACACCCATTGAAGAAATAATACATGTGCAAGTCCATGAACAAAAAGTATTACAATAGATTTCATTAAACTGAACAGAGTCAAGATCATTCTTTGCGGATTGTTATTTATGACTAAAACGTTTCTACATTGCACAGATGCATATATACATATACGGTGAAATGTAAATACCCTGGGGTGGTTAAGTTCTCTCTGTTCTTTCTTTTTTTTTCGATTTATCAGAGTATACAGCATGATTCTACCTTGGGTTTGATTAGTTGAAGTTTGAAATGTAAACGACACTGCAGAAGTCAAACTTGGTCCCGTGGTCCCTCTGGATGTCAGATCTTGTCCTAAAAACAATGTAAGAAGGGCTGAGAAATAACTGAAATTACACTCACACATTATATGGGTCATAACATTTTATTGTCCATTCAGTTATTGTATGTGAAGTCTTCCACCAGGCGTAACTGTCGTAATTCCCCCTATAATACAGTCAGGTCACTCTACCTGTGTGTTTTCCACAGATTACATGGTGGCGCTCTGTACATGGGACAGCTCTCCATGTGAAAGATGTACCATCCCAATTCATAATGCTGCAATTTCCACCCTCACTAGGTTCGGCAGGTGACCATAATGACACGTGCCGAGAACCAATGGCTTCTGAAAATCAATTTATTTGTTGATGTTATTGTTTATCGAATTATAAATGTTTCATTTTTATATTTATTTCACAGGGCAGAAAAAATTATGTCTTTTAAAGGTAAAGCAGGTACACTCGCCAGTATTCTTATTGCTATAATTAATTAAGAAATTAAAATTTATTAAGTAAATTAAACAATTTAAGTTAATTAACAAATTCTACCTTCTACTGGTACCCAGTCCTCCCGACGTAGTCCTATCCAGAACTGTTTACAGTACTGTTGACCAATCAACATTCGACTAAAATTACTTGGCAATCTTGCCAGGTCATGTCCAGCTTCTATGCATTTTGCTCTGGCCTTGTCAAAATTGACCTCGTCACAGAAGTAGATATAACATTTGTTTTCTATTTGTAAACACGTGGATGCCGCTAACTCAGAGCAGCTGGAGCAACCTACAATTAAATATGTATATATATATATATATATATATATATATATATATTAGAGAAAATGCATAGACACACGCATATATATAATATATATATGATACAAACCTTCCTTCTCACAAATGTGACCTTTGCCCCTTGCCGCGCACAGTTCCCGTTCCAGCTGTTTTTTTTCCATATCAAGCAAAGCGCATCTTGCTGTGTCAGCGCCATCATTCATCGAATAGGGGAAGTCTGTCAAGCATGTAAAATTTGCAGAGTGACGGTCATCCCGTGAAAAGAGCACGTCTTTGATATTCATATCATTGAATGAAAAAGTGTAACAGGAAAATACACTATTTCTTAAGTTTTATTCCTCATACCTCCTAAAATATCTGTTGAAATGCGCAATTCCATGTCTAAATTAAACATTTCTTTTCTTATCTTTGACCTTTTATAAAAACATTTTGTTTTTCAACATAAAGGCAGAGTTCCATAATATATATATTAAATTATAAACATTTTTCTTTTTACACTTTAACCTTGTGTTATACTAATTTCTACATTACTTGTGCTGTTATCGGTCCAGGTCCACGTGTGTAGTTTTCTTCGTCTAAGACCTGTCCAGACAGAAGTCAGGTTTCTTCGCTTCATTTCATCAGTAAAATAATTCAAGTCATCCTTCGTCACTAGAGAAGCAACAGTTTTACCTCCGCAACACCTGGGATACTTTTGCCAAGCAGTACTTTGATTGCAACTTGTTCCCTGATGACCTGTAGGGGTTGAAACATGAAAAGCTAATCGAAGCCTTTTGAACGTCTATTATAGTCTGAGTCAACATGGGTACCTCGGAGATTACATGATTCTCATTGTGCAGTCTTGTGTTCCGGTGTACACCCTTTCACAAATCTACTTCTCAGCTGAGCTGTTCTGGGACAAGCAAAATTCCCGTGAATGGTCGAATAATTTGAAAGATTCCTAAGAATTAACATATATTATTTTGATCAACATTACCTATTTTCTCTCAGTTGTAATGATTTTTTTTCTTGAGTGTTACCATATGCCACCATAAAATGAAAACAAAATCATTCCCTGCCTTTTTGGCAAAGAGATTCTCACAACAAGCAGTCAAATGACAAATCTTTGCTGGGGATTTACAAATATATATATATATGTATATATATATATATATATATATATTTATGACTGCATATTTGGTATATATATATATTTTGCTTTTTTGCACCTTTTGAAGAATCGAATACACGTACCTTTCTGGACCTGGGAGAAAAACAGCAAGCAAAAGTATACCAAATAGGAGTAGCTCATTTTCAAAGGTGCCCGATAAGATCGGTGTATCTGAGAAGCAGGAAATTTAAACAGATTAAGCACATACGTGTATTATTCCTCTCTTCGTGTATATTTCTGCATAGTGTTAAAACAGACCAGGTAGTGTTAAAAACAAGTACGTCGTGTAACCATTCTAGTGCGTCCTAAATTCCGGTAGGTATTTTTTTTTAACCTTTCGCTGCAGTTTTAACATAATATGAGATATATTTATTTAGGAACAGTGATATCATTTTACACAAATGTTTATTCAACTGCTTACTGAAAAAAAAATGTCTATTTCCTAATTATATCTGGATAATGAGTTGGCCAACTAAACCAGAATGCAATTGGCATACTTACTAATATTATTGCTGCAACCTTGGAGGCTCGTGACAGAGTGTGTGTATGTGCCTGATCAAATCCGGCCAAGTATATCGCATATGCTGTGGAATCCTCTAGGGTCGACCAATGTCGTATTTTACCGATAAAAAGGCCAAGTGGGCGTATGTGGTGGTTGATTGATATGCTCACGTGATGAAAGAATCAGAGTTGCCTATCTCTACTTTGCAAATACCATTCATACACCGGCGGCCATGTTATAACAAGCAGTATGTTTAAGGTGTCATTTCTGATTTTGCGGCTTTGTATGACGAATCCGGGATTTGTGATACAGATCATCGTTCTCACACTGTTCATTGGATTTTCAGGTAAAGATACTCATTATATGGTGTACCTGATTCTGACTCTCTTTCCATGTTTTCACATCTATTCCCTTATAATGAAGTTTATTACTGGATAATCATACCGTACACGTCCAAGTATTTTATGATCATTTTATTACTGGGAGTATTTTCTCTACGTTACATGAGCTGTCTATCCGATATTGGTTACAATGTGAACAGGTTATGTTGTTGATTGAAATAAGGTCTGTCTCGGGGTCAATATAGCCCTAGCCTATGTTCGTTTAAAAGAGTAAGGACGACAATGAAGTCGAACACTCACACACGAACTCTTGTACTGATTATACGTAAAATGACGGGAAATTCAATCAACATTCTTGTCTTGTAAATATCAGCAATACCAAGATAGACCCTGACATTTGTTAACCAGAAGATGCTGACATAACAGCGCTCACATGCAAATTAAATACAATCAGGATATTTTATTTATGTCATGGATATTTTGTATGGATGGGCATTTGAGTTGAATACGCTGAAATTGAGCTCGGCACATAGTCAGCTGAAACAACTGAACCTAGAAAATTCAAATGCAGGCAGGTTGTATTTTGTTAAATAATGAATTTAGGTCCCAATACATACATTTTGCAGTCAAGTGAAAAATATCGATTTTAATGCCATGAAAGTCAGATGGCACAAATTGCAATCTGAAAACAAAATGTACTTCGAAAATTCTCAAGTGACATTCGGGCAACAGAGGGGGCCGGCTTACGCGAGATTTACGGACCAAAACAGGATTCTGAGAGGCCTAGGAGTCCAACAGCAACATATCTTGGCCACTCGACCTAGACACTTTACATCCACTAAGGAGGTTATTATTGAAGTTTCCTTTGAAATTCAAAA
This sequence comes from Sipunculus nudus, assembly GCA_026874595.1. Classification (NCBI taxonomy): domain Eukaryota; kingdom Metazoa; phylum Annelida; class Sipuncula; order Golfingiida; family Sipunculidae; genus Sipunculus; species Sipunculus nudus. The sequence continues at coordinate 21,848,158 of CM049322.1, read as the reverse complement.
TTATATGACTGTGTCGTGTACTGTGTATATAATTTAGCACCCTGAAAATAGGTCACTGTGACCTATGTACTGCAGGATATGTAAAAGTATAATCAGAGCGCGATGATAGTCAGATGAGAATATATCCTTAAGTAGGCCGCACACAAAGCGGACGAGACGAGATGAGATCGGACCGGACTTGAATCCGGCCCAGTCCGCTCAGTTTGCGGCACTTGGCAGACCGGACTGCCAGTCCGGGACCGCTCCGGACCCAGTCCTGAGCGATCCTGACCATATCAAAATGTTTTGATATTTCAGGACCGGTCCTGAGTGGTCTGGTCTGGTCCGCTTGAGTCCGCTCTGTTTGCGGCGGTTTTAGGACTGCACAGGAACAACTCAGGATCGGAATAGCTTTAAATTATTAAAATAAGCTTATTTAGTCGGAATTGACATGAAATTTAGTTATGGTATTTTGCATATTAAAAACTAGTATATTATATATATATACTGTAAATGTTTTTTTTCTGAGCTTCATTCAAACATTAATAGAAAATTTATTAAAAAGATTATCTTAATTATAATAAATCTGTATTGTACGTTACAAATCTCTGAAGGATCATTCTTATATAGTTAAGTATATAAATGAGTACTCATAGTTGGAAGGGACTTCTTACTATTCGAAGGATAGAGTTCCACCTCGTGAAAGCCAAAGAAAGAGCATTGTTGCTCATCTGGAATGTCTTCGAACCATTTGGTGACCGATTTAGAGCTTTTATATATAATAATAATATATTTTTACCGGAGTATATATATATATATATATATATATATATATATATATATATATATGTTTATGTATATATAAAATGATCATCTGCCAGAAGAGTGTAAAACAATTTAATTTTCTTTTTTTAAATATTACCGTGAAACCGTATAAAATTAAATGTTTATAGTGGAACCCCTCAATTACGACCACCCTGGGGACTGAGAAAAGTGGTCGTAATTGTGGGTCGGCGGGGTTCCACTGTAATTTAATTACACTTGCAAATGAAAATGTCCACTATAGATTGCACAAGACGTCTACATAGTAGTATCTCTGGAAGCGTTAAATGGAATTCATGAAACTCTTTTAAGTAAACGGTTGTTGTTAAGTCAAATACTTCAGAAATCAGATTGATTACACTAGCATGAAAGGATCAGATGAGGAAATACCTATTCATATAAATACAAAGAAATAAAATTTAAATTTATGATGAATATAAATTTCTGACTAAACATTAAAAGTTAACCCCTTCCTGTTCTTTCGTAGTTTTATGTACCTATATGGGAATAGAACAAGTTGATTTCGTCTATAGATTGGTACTTAGAAAACTCGCCATTTTCACGGAGTGAATTAATGTTGAGCAATCTGGTCCGCTCTGTCTGCTACCCGTTCAAGACAAGAGCTGCAGCAGGACGCGTGGTTGCGGACTCTCCAGGATTTACGGTCCGGGTCGGTCCGATCCGATCTCGTCTCGTCCGCTCTGTATGCGGCCTACTTAAGAGTCAGACCCGGGAATTCAATATGTGATATACAAGGAGCTCCTGGTTAAATGACCTATTTCATGCAAACTATATGAAAAACCTTTGTTTGGACAACCTAAAAGACAGACAGGGAACAAACGAAAATAGTATCTAATCGAGAACAAAAAATTATTTGCTGTGGCCTGTTTATATTTGAAATTACCTTAAGCAATATTCAAGAATAGCTGCGCAGCAAAATCAACTTTTCACCAACTGTTTTATAAAACTGAATAGGCTATTGTTACTGTATTTTTCGTGTCTTGACGGATGAAAAAAAAACCTATCGTGAATGCCCACCAAGTTCTATAATGAACAAATGTAATATTCATTTGTTCGCTTTACTATTTACAGGTCCTGAAAAAGTTGATCGTTACCGCCACATAACCATGCAGTCCTGCAGTTCCTGGGAGGTAGCCCTATCCAGGTGTAGATCATCAGGAAAGGGCCGTGGAATGGCAGTGATTCTGAACCATGCGGACTACAGATTTGTTGCTGAATACGTCACGTCAAACAATATCAGTGCTACGTGGCTGGGACTAAGAAGACAGCGTCTCGGTCAATTTATGTGGCTGGACTGCAGCCCTGCACGTACGGGCAGTGCACAGTACACTCGCCATCTGTTTCATTTAACGTTTATCTTTAAATGATATGAAATTCTTAAATGCAACCATTGCCACCCAAATACATTTTCATCATTAATAAGAGGTTATTCGAATTCTTATTTACCGTGGTAAATGTAAAAAAGTATCTCCGACGCGCAAAGACATAAATTATATGGTGGTCAAACTTATCAAACCCTTGAGCCCAAATCCTGCTTTCAGCGATACCCAATCATGATATGTGTTCTTTCAGCGGCACGTTTCTCTGCACAGAGATGGACGGGCTCCCGAAACTGCGGCTTTGTAAATACCCTTGATGAAAGCCTGGACGCAGACAATTGCGGCATACAAAAAGGAGTGATTTGTGAAGTCAAAGGTAATACTATTCCACTGTAATTTTACAAATAGCTTGGCCATTTTGAGACCTCAAACATAAATGATAATGTACACTCAAAAAGGGTTAACCACAACAGAAACAAATCAATCTTCTTGTGAACGAAAGGGCAATGCAAATGTGCATGATTGTACATCAGACACATTACTGAACACAATTTCGATATAGTAATTAGATCAATTACCATTTACAATTAATTACAGATTATGCCCAATGTACACTGGCAGAGTATAATCGTATGTTGGGACGATGTTTTTATAAAACATGCACATCAATGGCATGGGAGGCCGGCAGAGCATACTGTAGGTCACATGGCTGGGATCTGGCTGTGCTAGGAGAAGAGGAGCAGGCAACACACCTGATACAGACGATGGCCAACACATGGAAGGACAGCAAATGCTTGTTCTATTGGGTGGGACTGAGGAGAGAAGAGTGGGTCTACCCTTATACCAGTAAGATCAAAAACACAAGGCTTAATAAATTGTAGAACTCAATCAATGTATTGAAGAGGACTTACAAGATACAAGAGAAATGGCATATGTCTTACGCATACACCATGACACACACATCAGGGGCGGATCCGAGAATTTGCAATATATAGGGGTACAACTGCTCAAAGCATATTTTATGTACTTCGCTCAGCATTTATATAAACAAGTGACCCATTGGCCATGACGCTCAGCTGAATATGGCTTGGTGCTCATGTTTTTTATTAATGTTATATGTTGTCTGTGAGAATAGCCTATGGCTAATGTTACTATATTGAAAAATGGATGGAAAATAAAAAAAAGTCAGGATTCAATAGAGGATTACAAGTAAAGTGAGTGTCAAAACTGATGAAAGAAGCTGAAAGTCATATTCATTCTACAAAGTCGAGGGCAGCTGCGCTTTTCACCGCTAACACAGATGTGGTAGTATTATGGGGTTATCCCACTAAAGCGACTCTACAGGCGACTACAGGCGACCAGGATGTTGCAAGATGGTCGCCTTGGGGTCGCATGTAGTCACCTGAAGTCGCCCTCTTACCTGTCGCCGCTGGATTTTCAACATGTTCTAACATTCCAATTGGCGTTTGTGCTGTCGAAGGTTGTCGCCAGGTGACGTATGTCGTCGAAGAAGTTGTCGTAGGCTGTTGCTAGGTAACGTGGGTTGTAGTAGGTGCTGACTCGAGCTGTCTTTTCTTGATACAGGGCCCATACGTGTCTCCGGCTCCTCACATAGTACAGTGTCGAGACCAGTCAAAGCTTGTCGCGGCTGGAAGTAGCATAAATTCTGGTGTCGTAGGTTGTCGGCAGTGTAGTCTTAAGTTTGTCGTAGTCTAGATGTGGTCGTCGGTTATCGTATGTGATTTTCCTTTGTCGTGGCGATTGTGTCGTCAACCTTTTGTGGCTTGTCGTAGACTTTGTCGTAGCGTGGGTCCTGTCGCCTGCTTTTTCGGAGACCTGCAAGGACTAAGACGCTCGCCTGTAGTCGCCTAAGTGGGACAGCTCTATTGCTATGCTAAAACTTTGCAAGTATTCTTCTCGGCAAACATTTTGTTTCATGCAAATATGCTTTTAAGAATCTTCTTTCATCAGTTCACGTGTTCATGTAAACCAATGAACTATCAATACAATGGGTTGGTCCAGAAAGAATATGCTCTTAACAGTGGGAATTTTCCCTTGCCAAAATATGTGTAACTATATAAACTACATAAAAATGAAATGGCAATAATTCCAGAACACTGTAAAGTGTTTGGTCTATGCAAGTGAACTTACCATAACGTATGCATTTTTCTCTGGTTTACTACATCTGGGCATAGTGGTGATTTACATTAAGTGTGCAGACATTTATGTACACGCAATATTTATCACCCACCTCCTGGATCCGCCAAGATATATATATATATATATATATATATATATATATATATATATATATATATATATATGTATATGTATATATATATATATATTCCATTTGTGTTAATTGGGACAAAAAAAAAACCTTAAATCATATATTACTAAAGATAAAAAGAAACCTAATTATTCTTTAATTTATAATAATTATAGTATTATTGGTATCTAAGTGAAATATCATTCAGCCATTTTTATCACCGCCACAGCTGATGACAATGTCACTCACGTATACTGGGGTCCTAAACAGCCGGGTTTATCCGGAGACTGTGCTGTTATGAAAAAGATGGGCGAAGGTTATGAGTGGCGAGCCGTAAGCTGTGAAGGAGGACATCAGTCGATGTGTTACTACAACCAACGTAAGATTTCAAAATTGTGAACATTTTATATTTATCTTAATTATATATAGTTTTCCTCGAAGGTATTCTCCAGATATTGATACAAATATAAAATGATAGACAGACAGACAGATAGACAGTTAGATAGCACTATACATCCATATTCACATCAAATATAATCTGCTAGTTTTATAAATGTCTATGGAAGACATACATCTGGCATAGCTATTTATAAGCTCTCGGATGTTAAGACATTTGTGCTTTGCCATTTAAATTTGCACACACTTCAATATCATTTATTCATTTACTTTATTTTGTAACAAATGTAGCAATGCTACTAAGTTCAATATTCTCATGATCCAACATGGCCTATAATTCCAGGTCCGTTGTCAACAGTTGCTGGTAAACGGTCGTTTACAGCCTTGCAGTCCTGCAGGACCTGGAAAACAGCTTCTTCAACTTGTGACTCTGTTCAGGAAGACCTTGATCTGCCAGTTATAACAAATACAGATGAATTTAGACAAATCTCACAAACAATGAAGGATTATAAAGTTAATATTATCTGGCTTGCTCTAACAAAACGTCAGCTGAAAGACTTTATGTGGCTGGACTGCGAACCTGCACGTAAGATGTTATTGCTAACCGTAACATAAATCTGCGTGCCTGCATATATGGATGAGGTTCATAATCCCGTTGGTTATTTTTAAAAGCCCACGAGGGAAATTCCAATCAAGCATATTACATTATTATGCGGCAAATATGCATTGTTACATTTAAATTCATCGCTCTGTGAGTTAAATTATAGACTAGATAATTTTGCCTATAACTTTAGTTTTCATAATCTGTAGACCGGTGTGCGTGTGTTTTAAGCTTCAGAATTCACGGCTCAGAAGAGGAGTACCACAACCAACTGTGCTTTCCTTAATTCGCGAGATAATTTATTGGCCGCAGATGCGTGTTCCAGTTTTAAAGGAATCATTTGTGAAATCAAAGGTATAAATAAATAAGCATAAATAAGAATACTGAATAAGAAACTTGACTGACTGACTGTAAGCCCCAGTTACATGGTTTTTTCCAGATTCCTTTGACCTGCTAAGAAGGAATGAACATTTACATTGCTGGTGTTTGACGGATATCCATATCAATACCTTTTGATATTAACTTCTAAACACCTTATTCAAGGCGAATGGTAATTTAGAGTGTTGCAAAATTTATGATAATGCATGCATGTTCGAATATATATGTCCTTAATGGTCCAAAATATGTGATTTCAGACTGCAGAGAATGCTCTGTCATGGACTGTACCCGTATTGATGGTAGGTGCTTTTATAAAACCTGTACATCCATGACGTGGGTGGCTGCCAGAGCGTACTGCATGTCGCATGGCTGGGACTTAGTAGTTCTGGGCAGCAAGATAGATGGGGAAGAGCTCCGACAAAATATGGTCAGTACTTGGAAAAACAGTACCTGTGCGTTCTTCTGGGTAGGATTGAGGAGAGAAGAATGGATTTACCCGAAACATTGTATGTAATCATATATAGTTCATGATTTATCAATTTCGGTTGCTGGTAACTAAACAAGTTAAGTTTCCCCAGAATTTTTTTTTCGCATAGATTGCTCGGTTCTTAATATCCTAAGTTATTCAATTAAAATGACAGAAAAATATCTACTTGTTTGATAGTCCAGAAGACACAGTCATTTAGGTAACTTTCTGAGAAATTGTGTGTATACTGGGGTTGCTTCATATTCGCGAGGTTTAATCTTTCACTGTGTAATATTTCGCGAGGGTATCATTATCGCGTTTTCACTGTATATACATTATTTATAGCATATATTATTATTTTACGAAGACCAAAGGCTCCCTGCTTCATTTTTATTAGAAAAAAAGAGCTTAGATATTTCTATACCATAAGTCATAGATTTAGAAGTAAACAAAATGTGTATGTCGTTCTTATTTAAAGTCCGAATCTTCGACCTGATGTCAGTTGATGAGGTGGTACAATATGAATGTTCACCTGAATAGGTTGGCCATCTTATTTACGAAGTTTTTTTTTCTCACGATTATACCCTCGTGAACAAAAAAGATACCTCTGTATGCACTATATTTCAGCCAGTCTCAGAATGACCCATGTGTTCTGGGACCATAATGAACCCAGGGAACAAGGGCAATGTTCCATCATGATAAGAACTCAGAACGGCTACAAGTGGAGGACGGCGGATTGTAACGACAGACACCAGGCAATATGTGTCAAATCACGTGAGTAAACATCTCTTTACATTCCCATACGCGAATGCTCATATAATATACCTGCAACGTGTCCTGGTATGGCTTTCTTATCCGCCTCCATATTTAATGCTGACTTTTCTAATTCTAAAATCAGGTATGTAAACCATTTCGGTGTAGGACTACCTGCCATTTGCTTTATTATACTGGTGTCTCTCAAACTATTTGTATGCCGCCTCTGCGCATCTGGGATGGGCAATATTCCTCTTTGCTGTGTCATAGCAGCAAATAATCCCGAAATACGCACTCGTCAATGAATGATACAAACCTCAGGGGCACAGACTCCCCATTAAGAAAATAGCTCATACCCTGTGTGGGTGCTGACCGGGAAAAATATCACCGCTCTTCAGTCAAGATATTATTGAAGACCTAACGATGGTAAGAAAGACTCGGGGAAAATCGATGATGTAATCAAGAACCTGCTGAATTCAGACAAGTGAAATAATTTAATATATGTAAATATAATATATGGTGTATTTTTATAGTATAGTATATGTGTATTTTTATATCATAAGTGCATACTAATGAGTGTTCACTGTACTAAGGACCCTATTAAATATCAGCATACTATGCTGAATGGGCATCCTGTTAAATTATATTTGTAATAAATAATAAAATAAATAAACAACAACAAACCTTTGTCCCCTGTTATGTTCAAACATTGCACGTTGTACGACTAATCCCATTGTGCCCCCGAGGACAATAGGATCAGTGTCAGTCTTTCATTTTCTCTCCCCGATACGCACAGTGCATAATCTCATTATCTCGTAAAGTCTCGCCTTTTCAAACCATGCCGTTAGCTTCATCCTAATAACATTCACCTGAGGATCTGGTCGCATCCGGTGAAACAGTCTGTCGTGAATTTACAGTGTTGTTTTTCTTCAGTGTTATATATATATATATATATATATATATATATATATATATATATATATATATATATATATCGTTCAAGGCAAGTTAGATTTTCACTTGGAGTCATTTAGATTATCACTTGGAGTTATTTATGTTACCCTCAAAAAGGAAATAAATACCATTTTAGAAAATAATATCAAAACATTTCAAGTGTTTTCATAAAAGTTCTAACAAAACAAATCTTTTGAGTTATTTTATTTTCATGTTAGGTACGACATATGTAACTTCAAGAAGTCCTCAGTTGTCGTCGCTACCTCCAAAGTCAGAGACAATATTTTCATGGAGCACACACTACACCACCACTCACAGAGAGGTTACTAAAAATGAACAAGGTGAGAATGAACAACACTTTTATTGAATTGTCTTTGCGTCTCATGTGACACGTTTTCTGTATTTATATATAATTTCATGATGATAAAAAGTTATATAAATGCAGTCCATAGATAGATTTTCAGTAAAAACATTTAAAAATAGCATGACCACAAGCCTCTACTAAATTTAATGCACATTTGGCTAAATAATAATGTTTTGTTTATCAGTATCCACATTTTGCTGCAGGGATTACCTACACGGCGATGAACTCTGTACTTAATGCCATTATGATTGCTGTGTTTTGGATATCGATTGTATTACTCATTATGATGATCATATACCAAAGGAGGAGATATGTTAAAAAGATATTGAAAATGGTATGTAGTTTTCTAAATTGTCGGTTTCTTTATTGTATTTGAAAATAATTTGACACTAGTATGCCTAAAACTGAAAAGGAAGCCATGAGTTTTTTTTTTATTTTGTGTCCTTTCGGGTTATACTTTTGATGTTTTAGACTGTATGCGGAGTAGCATTAAGTATCATTAACTTGGTTATGTCTTATGCTTTAGGCACAGGGGAATTTTAAAATGGATCAAACAGAAGGACATAATCAGGTAAGTATAGTATTCATGCCTCACATGATTTAGCATCCACATCTATACTTTAAAAGGTCTAAATATATTCCTTAAATAAAGATGACAGGAATTTAGAAAATATCAGATATCATGCATATATTATGTATGTGCAAAATTATTTCGCAATACAAACCACATCACATGAAGTAAGTCAGATCACATTGCTAAATAGTCGAAAAAAATAAAGATTAAAAAAAAGGACAAACGTCATTATTGTGAAGATGTCATTTAGCAAAAAAAAATTATTTTTTACCGGTAAAATATTAAAAGGAAAATAAGAAATTATCCTCTCACAAAAGATATTTACACCCAAAGTTTCTGAGCGACAGTTCTTTATTTCTTTGTACATATCATTCAGGTTGATGATATAAGGTTATATCCAGAAGAATTGAGAATAGAAATGGTACGTAAATTTGTTCTCGCCGTTTTTGAATACATTACCGATATTAATTAGAAAAGAAACAGTCAGCCCCAACATCCTAACATAATACTGCTTTACCCAGACAACAAATAAGGTATCCGATTCGTAGACAGAACATATAATTTCTTACCTTTGTTTCAACAGGAAGCCAAACGACGGGAAGACGCAGGGCAAGACAGAGAACCCCTCGTGAGTAATATACATCAGATATATAACGAACAAACAAGTTGCTTACATTTTATAAAAAAGCTATGATCAATGTTATCCTTTGATTTTAAACGATTTCTTTTAAAGTGTTATAACAATTATAATATAAAAAAAAAATTCCGGAACAGTTATTATGTTTGTACAATATACTTTTTCTTCTTTTTAAATATTTTTTGTTCAGGCATATTATCAAAGTCATAACTTTTTTCAGGTCGAGAGAAACGTCCAGGGAGAGACTCTAGTGGAAGAAAATATATCTCAGCATAGCTTGTAGCAAATATATTTTTAATACTGCATTTCATAATTACGACATATATAAATTTTACATTTTTATTTTTAATAATAAAATGTTTTCTTCGCACCCATTGTGTTTTAAATCATGAGTCAACTAAAGAAAGGACTTTGTCCTGTATACGTCTGATGCTCATTCCTCTGAGTTGCTCTCTTTTAGATACTCTAGTTCATTATTACTAGTAACTTTGCAAAATGTTCAGCCTTCGTTGGAAGCTATCAAACCTTGATCTTATGGGGTTGTAACATGGCCTTTTTCTTATATAAAAAAACTTAAAAAAGATGAGCTGTCCTAGTAAAACAATGCCTGAGTGCGACTCAGAATCAAGCAAAAGCTAACAAACTTCTTAATAATTAAATCAAGGAAAAGCTCGCCAATGACTCATCCTATAATTTTATTCAGTTATAAAATACATAGGACAACAAATTAAAGGACTATGTATTGGTTCAACTCGGTTGTGCAGTTGTGTCGTATATTGTTGTCGTTTAATCAACAGAACATAAATATTAAGTCAAATAATTGCAACAGTCACTCAGTAACTTCGACATGAGAACACCTGCAAAGGTATGCATGAAAACAGGTTACATTAATTTTTAGAATAAAGGGTTGACATTTACGTGATACCTCGAGGTACACTTCAGACAAGCTAATCTTGTTCCATTTTAACCCCCGTCAGTAAGTGATACCAATTGTCCTTTATTTTATGTGGAAATTAACAAAAATCTCTGATACAACAATATACATATTTTCTTTTTGTAAAGTACTAACACTGTACTTGATTTGCAAAAGTGAACATAAAAATTTTAGACCGAGATAATATCTTAATGTACGTTGTACAATGTACACTGACCGTGTGATACCTCAATCGACGAAAGAATAAATTCGTATATTACATTGATCCACAAAAGCCACGAACATAAAACCCAAACTAATATCTCTGAGTGTAAGGTAAATGTACTTTTTTTTACTCAGCTAAGACAGCAAATGTTTATCAATCAATACAAATTGTTTGGTGATAAATTGCGGTCGTATAATACACGTAAACCGCGACAGGCAGTAACAAGGGTTGCTTATCTGAGATCTAGTAAATCCCATTGTCTTACTTTTGATAGGGAATATCTGTCAACTCCATGACACCCATTTATTTATAATCCACTTTAAGGGGCCCAATCACCTGTCGTATCTTTTTAAATTTAAGGAAATCCCTTTTATACCAATAGACCAGAAATTGAGGGTATCACCGCACACAGGCTGCTTGTTTTGTTAATTTATATCAACGTGTTTGTAATATGAGGGGGTCCGCCAAAATAATCAAAACAATTTCAATTAGGATATCTAGCAGCAACTCAGATAAGCCAGAGCTTTGCAAATGGCACTTTGCAACAAGTGACCTTTCTACCTCCGGATATATGCAACCTACAACCTTAGGTTACATGTTTTGCCGTTCGTCAATGTTGCTGTGCTAACAAACGTGTTGTTGATAATCGAGTTCCTACATCCTTCGTGATGGCATTTTAAGAAATTTTCACAACCAAAATTTCCTTAGACCATTTATAATTATACTGAGGAAGCCAGAAAGTACATAAATTCTGTTTCAAAGGGTAGGTGAATGGGTACTGCAAATGGAGTATTTTGCCATTTTTTTTAAATACTAATCTTATATTATACATGCTAATATGTACACACGTGGAAGGTTTAGTTTCCAAAGTAAAGTTTGTTTCAAAATTCCATTTCAAAGAAACACCATGCAGAGCCATGCAACAAAGAATATAAATCATACTGTTCATCTGTTATTCGGAGAAACATCTTGGACTTTCAGGTTCAGTCTGAGGATAAAATTTTATTAAGTTTTCAGTAAAATGCACATTTTTATACTAATTCACCATTGTCCTACCTCGGTGTATTTTGCAAATCTCGCTGCCATTTGCTTCTTTGTCAGATGACGCTGTAACAATCAGAAAAAATATATAATGTTCAATAAAAATACAGATCTTTGATGATATAGAGGTTGAAAAAAATTCCTTAAAAATCAGCCAGAAAAATACATAATGTTAAATATAAAAACAGATCTTTGATGATATAGAGGTTGAAAAAAATACTTAAAAGCGACTAAAAGAAGATATATATATATATATATATATATATATATATATATATATATTCTCATCGAGAAAAGTTTTAACATCCGCTTAGATTCCTCAAGGAAAATCAACTGGCGCATATTGTCATAATCTTTCATTACATTTTAAAACTACACCAGCGATCAAACAACTGCTCTTTTGTCCTAGCAAATTTGACGTAGGTCTGTTCTTTGCGCTTTTCCCAATTTCTGAATTTCTGACGGTGAGCCTCCGGAACTAACTCGTAACTTTTTAGGATTAACCGTTTTACCAGGTTATAGTCAGCACCAGCTTCTATTGAAAGCTCTGTATAAATTTCTCTTGCCTTGCCAGTCAATACACTTTGTAACAGCATAGTCTAATTTTCTTTTGGCCATTTTAACATTCAGCTACCTTCTCAAAGTGTAAGAAATATTTATCAACCTCTTTTTTTTTTAAAAGGTGGGACAAGTCTAATGTGTTTAGTAACATCAAAACTGTGAGTTGGGGCAGCATTTAGACTGTGTTCTTTTTCTTTGTCTAGTCTTTCTTTTTCTATTTCTTTTTCTGGTCTTTCTCTTTCTAACCTTTCATGTTCTTTCCTCTCTTCTCTCTGTTTTTTTTCTAATTCTAACTGTTTTAATGCTAGCTCATGTTGCATTTCCAACTTTTTTAATTCTAGTTGCATAGCAAGGCTGTAATTTTTTAATATTTCAACTTCAATCTCTTCAATTAAACCTTTGCTAACTAGATCTTGCATGATTTTAGCAATGATATCAGGCTTTTTCAAAGCTTTTTTCACACTTAGCCCTTAGTGTTGTCCTAAACGCAACAACTGTTCTTTTGACAACTATTCAAGTTGAACAGGGTCGGGATCGTCAACAAATGTCTCAGGTTTGAATTCTGCCATGTTAAGATGTCAAAACAATAACAAAAAAAACACTGAGATAAATCCTGTAAACATTGTACTGTAAACAATATGTAATCGTGTAAACAATGTATGAGAAAACAATGTAAAGGTCAAAGCCTAATATGTCGTCAAAACTATTAAGCATCCCGGATGAGCCCCCAATTTCATGCTACGAACCTTATATAAACAGATCACGTGTGCGTGATGAACACAAATTTTGTAATGGAAATAAAAAAATCAGATTCTGTAACACTAGGCAGCGTGAAATATCTAGGATGGATAAAGAAGTCATTTTTTTTTTGTTAACATAATAACCATAATTCATTCTTAAATAACCCTATCATTACAATGTACTAAATCAATACAATTATACAGTAAAACAGCGGTATAACACCAAATCAATATAATCACACAGTAAAATACACAAGGTGCCTAGTACCTGGATACCACCACCGTCACAACGATAAGTTCTTTAAATTTATACTCTCGGAGAATGACAGTCGAGTGTAAAGCTCTTGTAACAATCTAGAAAGTAAACTGAATGCCAAATGCACAAAATCCAGGAGAAAGTCTGAATTGCCGCACTCGTCGGATAAGGTCCCAGAAACTGACACGCTTCTGCGTCCGCTAGAAATCTTCACGACTGCTCTCTCTGGGCTCTAAAACACAGCCCCTTTATATACTCTTCACCCCAAGCCGCGAATTTTCCACTTCTCGAAAAGTCTAAAAGATCTTACACAACACAGTAAAAACGCGTTGCAGGAATCATCTAGAAGAACATCGCTGTGTGTGTCTACATACCAGGGTCCACACGTGACTCACGACCAGGCGAGAAAGCCCAAGGCCCAACCAGTACGGATTAAACTGCGAATGTAACAAACGGCCCGGCGAAGGTGTCACAACACGAGTTACGCTCGTGTCACACAATTAAAAAAACAGCTGTAACAAATTTCAGTCATATTTGCAACGGTGGATTTGATTGATGAATACAGTTATAACTTCCGCAAAAAACATATCTGTTATTTCTCCAGTTGATACTGCCATACCAGTTCATTCTGTGGAATATACTGACAAATTACTAAACACGGAGGAGTCACAGCGTGACCATCATTCACCTTTAAAACACACAGAGTGAGTGTCACTTGCCTTTTCAACACACATGGGCATAGTCACTCACATTGTGAACACGGCATGACAACATTTACTTAAAAAAACAGCTTGACTGTCAATCATATTATGAACACAAAGCGTAACTGCCACTTACCTTGTAATCACACAGCGTGACTTTCACGCAACTTGTGAACCAACCGGGTAATATATCACTTACCTTTTGAACACAGCGTGACTAACACTCACCCATTGACCACAGAGTGTGACTATTACTCACCTTTGAAATATACATGTCGCTTGAGGGTACAGTGTGACTAGCATTTTGTGAACGCACAGCCGGTCACATCGTAAGCACACCGTGTGACTATCACTTACATTGTAAGCATAAAGCGTGACTGTACGCGCTGCACGAGCTGACCTTTGACCTATATTCGCCATTCGTTTTCATAAAAATCAAGCAGTCACCGTCTGACTTTGCAAAATCGACCCCGGCCCAAACGAATGCCGATTTCTGTGAACCTAAAGCAAATTTCATTATGTCAAAATATGGTTGTTTATCCGTTCAAGAGTAACATATTCTAATGCAATGCCGATATATATCTATTTATTTATTCTGAATTAACTTAAAGTATTTTCTGATGGTCCGGCAATTAATGATTTTTTTTTATGCTCGAGTTCTGTCGAATTATTCTTATGAATGCAACCATGCGATCCATGGGTCATGACGTTCAATGACTTTCATGATATTTTAGCCTAATAATCACAACAGGAATGTCATCACTACTTCTTATTTGGGTGGTTAAAACCTCTCAATCAAACCTGGAGTGATCATCAATAAACAAAATTATGAACGGATGGACCTTTAACCGTGATCTCTGACCATGTGGTCCTATAATCGACAAAGATGGTCCCCATCGGCAGGGGAGCCATATGTGGAAGATGGAAGGTTTAGGATTTAAAAACGGCTTAATATGTATTTTTTAAAGAAACAGTTCTTCTGACCTTCACCTTTGACTCCATGACACAAAACTCAAAAGGAAAGTTATCTGAGTGATGGGCAATATATAAATCAAGTATGAAACCAACATGTCAATTTGAACTATTGTTATTATCCGGACGGAGAGGAGGTTAAAAGAAAAGACGGAAAGGGCTGGGTGATTACTGTAGTGCTCTGGCTTATCCAAGCGGGGTCCAAACTAGTCCCAATTAATAAACACACCAGGTCTCGGGAAACTAGATTGAGAAATATTTGAGAAACGGATACAATTGATGTAATTTGACAGTATAAAAAATGAACAAGAATAGTCACGATACATATACCTTTAAAATATAACGGTTTCAGGACTACATGAAACACCAGCCTAAAAAGTGACATGATTGCCATCATTTGTTGGTCTCAAAAATAGAAAAAAAACTACAGGTGGCGCCACCTGTCTTAAGAAGCACTGGTGGCACTCTCAATGATCGTTAAGCTTAAAATATATCACAGCATTTCATAAAATTATTATGAAGTTACTGGAAGATACGTATAGCATCTTTATTATTATGTTAGGGATACAAAGAAATCCCATAGCTCAGGATACATTTCGCAGTGACCTAATTTTCGGTTTCCAAGGAGATTTTTATTGAGTTTTATTTAAATCCACATAAACTTTCTTGCTCCAGCGGTTAAGATTGGTGTCTTGTGCACTTCAATAATTGATATATAGACATTTATTTATTGATTTATCGGTATTGAATGTTTCTCTGTCAGCCTGCACAAGGGATGGAAAATTTAAGAGTTTAGATTATGAAAAAGCCATTGAGCAAAATAAAAAAAATAAAAAAAATAGCGCGTTCAGTACTCAACATCCCACCCCTCCCGGTCCCAACTTGAACAATCGTGAAGATGTATACAGTATGTACAAAGGACGTGATACTGTACACATCTGTTCAGACGAAGGATCACACTGCTGTCGAGGGCAGTTTGTTATCTTTCTTATCCAACAGTATATGAACTAAAAAATGTCATGTTTACTACCCCTGGGCTACTTTACAACTAGTTCAGATTGACATTTTTATTACAACACGTTGAATCTGTCTACAGGGAACAGCAGTATCAATATTCACACAGATAAGGCTGATATTTGGCAATCAATGCCGTCCAAGTTGCCCGGGTTGTAAGTGTGAAATACTGTGAGTCGTGTGAGCTATACCAATCTACCTAGGTCCATGACCTATCGGTCGTGTCATGCGTCAAGCCGCATGTAAACAGGTCCCAATTTTAATCGAGGGCCAGGGAAAATCAAATTGGAAACTTGAAAATTAAGTGGTAACCAACACTCTGGTTTTTAAAAGGCTGGTTAAACTGAACTTACTGTTTAGATTAATAAGTGAGAAAAATGTGTTTGATTATGAAATTGTAGTAATTCTTGATCTGTAAACAAATTACTATACAGAATCCACAATTGGAATATGCAGTTCTTAATAAAAGTCACTCGCGAATAGATATTAGTATTCTGAATTGTCCATTTTGGGTAAATTTTATACAAATGTTCTTCTGTCTCAATGTGTATTGCATGGGTTGTCATGAAAAAAAGCTACTCACGTTGACAGCTTTAACGTTGATTTGAGACTGATGGTGCCCCCTGAATATTTATTTACAATTATGATAGTATTGCTGAGATTGGCAATTTACAAAATGAATATAAATAGCATCAAATGTTGATCTATATTTTGTCCTGAACGTTGAATGCTCATTGATCCTGGAGAGTCTATTTTTCTTAAACAAGGCAGGTGGAGTCACTTGTATATTTGTTTCATTTTACGAAAGTTACTGGTTACTTTGAAACTGCAAAAGTACAGAAGCGATGAAACATTTTCTGCAGCTGATTCAAGGATCGTCACACAGCTGCAATGCTTAATGACCATTGATAGAAATATCATCCATAGAAACGTATTGCCCCCAACATTTTCTGTTATTTTCATAAAATTTTGGAGATACTTTTGAGAATGTCAAGTTACAGCAACTGTATCATTTTCTCGGATGATGGCTAAGGTGACACAAGTACACTTGGTTTGCTTGCCGATCATGGATATTGTAATGAATTCAACAAGTCAGACACCGCCATCTTTTATATTCATCAAAATCATATTAGTTATCCATATCATATCTTTATCATGCCATATTATATATATATATACCTGTTTTTTTCAGAATATTTCAGGAATATGGCAGCAAGTACAAATATCTAGTATATGTAGACCATTTTGAGGACAATCCCATACAAAACACCAATTATCGATAATTCATAATTTTAACGCATAATTTTCTTAGAAAGTCGCTTAAAAATATCAATATCGTATAATCTGAGTTTGCCTTATTCGTTTAGTGAAATTATTGGTGATATCTGAACTTTTTTTTATTTTGTCATGTTTAATGACAATGTTTCGGCTGACAAGTGACATGAATGTAAAAGTATTAGTTCTCAATAACTCAGGAATTTCATGATTATGTACGCTTTGACTAGAAGAAATATTTCTTTCCTACAACAAATGAACAATTTTTGACCTACCAATTAATGAGCCCGTCACCCACGCCACCTGTCGGAGACCAACCCAGTATTTCAAACAGGTTGTATTATTCAGTCGTGACGTCATAAGTACACGCTCCTTATCAAGAAGAACGGCGTAATCTATGTCACGTGACCTGCAGTGTGCTCTGCCGCCCTCCCAGTCTTTACTATCACAATGATAATAGTAGCAGCGATCACCGAGTCTGAAACATTCTCCTTTACAATATCTACAATCTGAAATTAAACATTGATAATGAGGACGGAGAGCTTATTTTGTAATTACCTAATAAAAAATATAAAGGAACTGTGACAGGCATACGGACCGTTTTGTTGACATATGAAACCAAGTCGGCGAATACAAGACTCCATGACAACGTTGCCAGTATCTGCGTTCAGAAAACCGCAATGTCCGAGTGTTCCATCAGAAAGAAGTTGGTCATCTGGAAAAAAGGCTCGTTTCCGCGTTTCTCAATTAGAGTAACATACAATGTATATTCTTGTGAAAAGCTCAGTCTCATTAATAATTGGACGTGTGCTTTAATATTTTCTTTATCTTAGAAATACATTATAACAACAAAAACATCATATAATAAGATGTTACCTATATTATTTAAGGTTTTCGCTTTTTCTTATTAAAAACAAAATAGGCAACTCTTAAAAAGGTTTGTGTGTATGTTTCTCAGAGCTCGACCCAACTTATGCAATATTTAAACAAGAAATTCTGACTTTGAGTGTGGTCAATCGAGGTCAAATATGATCACAGGTAAGTGTAGAAAACAGTTTCATAGTTACGATTATGAGAGCAGTCCACCCATAGGGGGCGCTCCAGCAGACGTCTTCTATAGCCAAGCCAAACTGATGTTAGTTGCCTTTTCTTCAGTTCCTGTGTAACAAGCACGTGTTCCTCACGTGATCGTAAAAAAGGTAATCTTGACCTTGGCCTCCGTGGTCTGAACTGACATTTTGCAGCGGCTTCATCCTGTGTTGTGCACAGGAGTTTCATGTTGTCCACGATATTTCCTGAAACATAATGTTTTAGCAGCAAAGGACTACATATTACGATGAATAAGTATATGACAACGGTGTTTACTCAATTTGGTTCTTCCTTTAGTTAATTAAAGTACATTAAAGTTAAATTCAAATTCTAACCAGCTAACGTATGCAAAATGATGCTTCCTTCTTCCCAATCATTATTGATATGTCAATTCATTGACCAATTATTTGACCAACGGCTTTTCAGGAAGCATTCACCATTACGTTTTATATTTAACAGATATTTTGTTATAAATATAACCCCAATGCATGGTTGTATTGATAGTACTTCAACTAAACATAAAACCGTCATTTATATAAAATCTGACATGGTCAATAGTTATAAGTATGAACATTTTGATAATTGGTAATTCTCACTATAATTTCTGCACAGCGTCTGATGGCTTTCCCTGCAAGACACGAGCCTTCGATTGAAAAATGATCCGTTCCGTTCCATAACCACACAGTCTCGGTTTCCCGAATCACCACCACTGTATACTGCGGAATTCCTTCCGATTAGGTCGTGCCATTCTGAAAACAAAAAAAAATGTGACCGGTATTGACAGCAACTACGACAGTCCACCAGAGTCTTTACTTGTATTTTCACACAACTACAGGACAATCAGAAATTAGTTCAGGCTGACCTATATTCTGCGACCTATAGGCCCAATATATAACTGAGAACATTGAAAGTTAGAATCTCCTTAGTATCCAGGTTTGCTTAACAAGTATTCTGTATAAGCTCATTAATGTTTATATCGCGCCTCATCTCCGTCGTGAACCCTATCAGGGGAGAGGTGCAAATATAACTGAGGCGATATTACTCGAGTTATTGGGTAAAAGCAATACATGATAATAAAATATATTGTCAGTGTGCATCCATGGTTTATCCCTTTAACCAAATATGCCAGATTGAGTTAATTTTACTGCTTAGATTATAAAAAACCGTGTTGCAAGCACGAGGTGTCACTATCTACTGGTCTACTTTCTGAAAGTCAAAATGGAAAATTCCACCTTTCGCCAGAAACTTAAAAAACAAATGAAAATCTTATAAAATGCATAAGGTTTTAAGATCTTATCAGAGTTAATCGTTCCGTATATAATAAAATATATGGGTTTTGTCTGATGTTTTGCCTGTGAACCTTTTATTTCGCGGACAAAACTGTTCTCCGATTCCACGTATTTCAATCTATTTTGTCAAGAACTATGTCGCAGCTATGAGCACCGACGTTTTTAGGCATAATGCTATCGTCACTTGTGATTAGATACATCAGGTGGGCAACCTTTCTAGATGATGTTTCTATGAATCGAACATTTGTTTCACTTTTTCCTACTAACGTGAAAGTAAATGTAGCAGAGCAGATAGAATCAAACGAGGTCCTTTTCTAATAAAAATATATTTTCCTCTTAAAACTTAATTTCTTTTAAAAATTGAATTGTACTTTATTGGATTTAATTCAAAAAAGTATTCACCTTTTAAATGTTATGATATTTACCAGGAATATCATCCGTTGTCTGAATTGATGATAATATCCTGGTTAATTATTTTTTTAAATTAGGTTTAGAATAGTTCACTGCGTTTTATATTTATATGCTGCTGTTTTTAGTATTGCTACAGATTTAGATCGCCGTCAGGGCCCATGGCTACTACTTTATACCTTATAAACTCAGTCGTGTGATATCAATGTATGCTTTGTGCACGCGTTTAACAATACAGTCTGATCGCAATGCAAATCTTTAGACGTAATCACATAGATAGGACTTCAGTTCCCCAATGTTTTCGTTAATACGTTGATTCGCCGTCCTTCTTGAGGTTCTTTGGAGAAAACATTTACATCAATCTGCATGTAACATATCTCTTTTAATGATTGTGATTTGGATCGACGGAAAACTGGTAACTGAAAGGTTATATCTCTTAAACATCATGGCAAAGAGCATGTAAAAAAAATCATAGTGACATGAATTAAATTCATGTATCAATAACAAATGTAATTTGACCAATTATATACTTAAGCCAGGGTCCTACATAAGTTGCTTTCACCCTCCACAAAGACGACTCAACAACTCTCCAGGAGCTTTGCTTGTCTTCATCCTAGATGAAAACACCCATAACAGTAGATCCCTTTAAATCAAAGACAGATTATGCTGATACCATTTACCTCGTTCATTTACTGGATTTTTCCACTTGGGTAACCCTAACCCCCCAATACGTTGCCACTTTGGAGGGGTATTATTTCATGCATACAAACGAATAGACCCAAATTCATACCGCCAAGCTTATTAATGTATATCCAGTCTTGTTGCCTGAGCCCAACCCAGTAATCGGAGCACTGTTTGATTTTAAGACGTTGTGATATCTGAGATAAGACCTTTATCTTCTCCTCGAACTCTCTCATGATAACAATGGCTTGGTTGTTGATCTGACAGAACGCCTTTCCCTCCTGCCAGGTCATGGGACCACAGGAAGTAACATAGCATCGACCCAAAATATTATGACATGTTGAAACTGTACAGCCAGCACATCCTGGAAGAATAAAAGGCACACTTAGGTATTGGACTTTTTCACTTTTCACGCTGGTGTCGAAATGCTGATTGAAGAACCCTTTGATGAACCATTAACTCCATGTGTGTATATGGTACTCAAAACTTGAAAAAGCCAAAATATAGATACACTGATCATAGTATTAAACTAACTTAAAATGTGACCTATTTGAATTGTGGAGGTTATTCGTACTTAGTAATGATATCGGTGAAACGTTTAGATATGCTAAACAGTCTGTCTGTCTGTCTCTCTCCCCTCCTCTCTTACTGTTACCTTTCTCACAGATCACGCCCAGCATCTTGGAACAGGGAGCCAATCTGAGCTCAGTGTTTGTTGTGTCAAGATAACCACAATTTACAGATTCGTCAGCGGTCGCCCCCTGTGATGATATCTCTGTAGAAAATACGGACAAAATGAACGAAAACGGAAGATTTCACGCCCGTTCCCATACTCATTTTTAAAGACCTTATAAAGAGTTCTGGATACAAGGGAGAGTGGAATCAAATTAAGGGTATTATCGCTAGGACGAGTTATTGCCCGGAAGAAAAAATAATCGTATTCAGTAAAAATATAGTGTGTAGTACATGAATAATAGAAGTGGACGTACTGCTATTTGTGCAGTCTAGCCAAATGGGGGTTGTATAGTTGACCCTGCGCGCTCCAAGCCATATAGACGACAGGGCCTCAGTCAACATGATATTCTCTATCTCCGCCAGGTCGGATTCTCTGTTGATGACAGGCAGCCATACAGAGTCCGATACAGAACCACATTGCTGATGTGCTTCCTGGTACGTGTTGCACGTGTAGTGTACCAATTGATCGAGTCCTGTCCATATCACAAAGAACATAGCCCAGACTTAAGTTCTTGTACGCATTCGATACTACCCTGATCACAACTGAATTTCAAATTAGCCTCCACTGTTTAAGTACATGTGTACTTACTGTGTATCAAGCAATAATAGACACTTTTTTTCAATAATTGAAGCTATAACTAGGGAACTAAAGCTAGGGAATTACAACGAGGAAAAATATCATTTCTAGCACAAGTACCTGGATTTTTGTTGTAGTATATTGTTTTTACGCATAGTAATGAGCGCATAAGTTCCGCAAGCCAGACGATGTTAGGCATCATGTAAGTCTGGTTTAAGTGTAACAAAGGTAAAAAAAAAAAAAATGAGAAAGTTAAAGAAAATGCGAGCTTTCTTCCGAATATATCACATTTGTATCATATAAATCAATACAATTATACAGTAAAACAGCGGTATAAAAACAAGTCAATACAATCACATAGAAAAATCATGTGCACAGTACCTTGATACCAACACCGTCACAACGATAAGTCCTTTTAATGTAAACTCTCGGAGAATGACAGTCTAGTGGAAAGTTCTCGCAACAACCCAGAAAGTAAACTGAAGTCCAAATGCATAAAATCTAGGAGAAAGTCTTTGAAAATCTATAATTGCCACATTCGTCGGATAAAGTCCTGACACACGCTTCTGCGTCCGCTGGAATCTGCTCTGTTGTTCTCTTTCTGCCCTGCCGTTATAAAACACAGTCCCTTTATAAACCTTCACACCCCAATCCGAGAATTTTCCACTTCTCGAACAGTCTATTAGACCTTGCACAACACAGTAAGCACGCGTTTTAGGAATTATCAGGAAAAACAGCGCTGTGTATCTCTACACACCAGGCTCATCACGTGACCTCGGCCATTTGTGAAAACCCAAGGCCAACACGACAACGAGAGTTCAACCAGTACCGATTAAACATAGAATGTAATACGCGGCCAGACACGAGTGCCATAACAGGAGTTACGCCCGCGTCACATAATCAAAAGAGCACCTGTAACAATATATATATATATATATATATATATATATATATATATATATATATATATATATATATACTTTCCGTGGTTTACGCAGAGGGCTGAGTAGTTGTCTTTACAGTTTGCCGACTTCACGTAGCTGAGTCCCTTGGATTGGATCATCACTGTACAATCGTGTCCTTTTCGAGGTCCTGGCCCCCAGTAATACTGGTGAATATTCGGCCAATCTTAAATAGATAGAAGAGATCTCCGCAATATATCATGTATGCGCATTATACAGCCAAATCTTGTATTTGTGATTTTTATTTGCTAGTGAATTTCATGAACGTTAATTTTTATTACATCACAAAACTCGTGCAAAATGTGGTGTAAAAACAATACCTCGAAATGGACTCTTGTACACCCATTCTTCACGATGAAGGCCAACCCAAAGAGAGCACTTTGAGCTGTACGTGATCAGACGCTCTAAGTCTCTTGTTCCACTCGATATTACAGCCAAGTCATATCCCAGTGCCCTGCAGTGGGCGCGGGCTTCGTCCCAGGTGTGATCGGTACAGGTTCTGTAAAGACATCTGGTAGGGCTTAAACGCCAGCACTCGGTGGTTTCACAGCCTAGGCAGTCTGAAACATTGTAAAATATCAACCCTTTAAGAAACGTCTAATTTTTTTTAATTCTGACAAAACAACATATATTCAATGGTACGTCTAATACAAGCAATGTACAGACAAAAGCACAATAAGCTACAATACACACTAGCGTTGCTGATTACAGTGTAAACACAATACCAAATGGATAAATATACCACGACCGGTACAGACTGGGCTGATTTTCAGAGACAATATTAAATAAATGTTTTTTGGTGTGTGCTTGGTAACACAAGTTTTGTTATGTGAAATCCTAATCAGCACTCTAAAGTATATAAATATATATATATATATATATATATATATATATATATATATATATATATATATGTTTGCATAGACACAAACAATAAATACATATTGTAAACTGCTACTGAACATAAACTGGACTGTATGTGGTAACATTTATCTCATTATACAAACTTTCTGGAACTTTTAAGACTTAGTAGAAATATTCCTTTTTAATTAAACATTTTAAAGGGGTCCATTTATTGTTAAATTGTTTCATGTTATCATTTTTAAAAGCTATATTTTTTCTATGTGGAAAATATCTGTTGTAAACTTTTTAAAACCAGGCACTGAAGGTTTTTGCTTATTACATTTACTTATGTACAAATATCTCTTCAGAAGCAGAGCCAAGAAGTTAATCCATTCACTTTCGTTACAACCAAGGAAAACCTCATCTTATTTCCAAGTAAAACTTTGCTTCAGGGAGCCAATTCCTTTTAGCATAAGTAAAATTTCCTCTCATAATAGTTCAGAATATTTACAATTCCAGAATAAATGTAAAATAGTTTCTTCCTCTGACTTTCAAAAAGTGCAATATTTAGATTCTGTCACTTTAAGTTGACATAAAATTGGATTAAGTGTACACTCTATGGTGAAGAATACGGAACTGGAAATATCGTTATTTTGTCGATATTGTTGAAGAAAACGTGTTTGAAGCCTATATATATATTTTATCCTCAGATTCAAGCGCAAGATTTGACTTCCATTTTACAATACTGGCTTCAGGTTTTTCTTTTTTATCCTTTAATAATTCTGAATAGACATCTTTTATAATTTTCTTCATCTTAATTAATCTATCTAGTTTATATTCATGAGTCAATGTAATATCTATATGATAATTCTGTCTTATTATTTCTTGCCAAGTGAGGGGATGGATCTAAGTAGGCTGTTGTAATTCAGAAAATCTATATTAAAATTATTATATTATATTAGAAACGTCTAAATCAAAACTTTGATAATACTGTTAAATTCAAATTAAATTCAAACAAAATTCTCTCCTATCCTTGCTCATGTTATACTTCAGGGTCGAGTCATATGATAATGCTTAGACGTGACACCAGAACCAAACGGTGCATCGCCACATATGACAAGCATGCTCACAATAAAAACACGCACAGTAATATTCAACATTTTACTAACGCAGAGGGTCAATATAATTAAAGATAAGATAATGTCCAGCATATATACGCCTTCTAAAACAACTGGAAAACATATCTTTATCAAACGGTTGTTTGCATGTTTAATACAACATGGAGCTCTTTAAAGTTACGGCAGACGTAACCAAAAGAACAAACCTTTAACGTCACAAAGTACGCCTTGGTTTGTTTTGCAGGGTGCCGCCACCAGGAGGGCGGAGCTGACGTCAAGGAACACACAGTTGTTCGATGAGTTCACTGCGGCAATTCCTACCGATTGATCTGTTAAAATTTAAAAAAAAAATGCGGTCATCTGGTATTTTGAACGACATGCATGATTTTCATTTACACAGAGAGGGCCTTGAATTTTGACAGGATATGACCAACTTATAAACATTTGTCTGGTTTCTTTCTGACCAATTCGAATAACTTAATTGTTTACTGTGAAAAAAAATACTTAACCAATATCGGAGCAGTTCAACCACCGAAACTTTGGATACGTCTGTCTCGTCAGCCCCAACCAGGTAACTGTCAGGCCCCAGACCAACATGAGGCGTTCAGCGTCCTTTTTTTCCTGTAGGTTTCGTACAACCGGAAGCCAGGACCCTGAACTTTGTTTAGCGCACCGATGTGTCACTTCCTGGTAGGAACCAGAAACCTTCTTGGGTGTGGTATCTTCAGTAAAAAAAATCGTCAAGTGACCGACTTATTGGTGAAAAAAAGAAGAACTTTCTTATCAGTAATAAGACCCTTTCTGTAAAATCTCATAAGTAAACAATAAAATGTTCATGGAATCTGTGGCATGGTTTCTGGCCTCATACCTGCCCCTCGACACACGTTCATTAATATACTGAAAAACCCGTGACCACGACATCATACGTGACATACAAAAGCATTAGAGATGGCAAAACTTAAGTTCATTTATGAAGGTAGAGGTGAAAATGGATATATAATTTAAGAAAAAAAAAGAAACTTGGAATATACAAAATACAATTTCTTTCTGCAGAGCAAGGGGAGACCGGGATTTCAAAAGGAAAAGAAGAAAACAAGTCAGAGACACACTCATGGGGTTAATGATTGGCGGTGACTAAACCCAACAGTGGGAAACACGAAACTATCAACGTTAAAGTAGTTACCATACATATTGTGGTTCGTCATATGGCGATAAGTTACCCGTCTCAGAAAAAAAACGTTGTATTACAAAGTAAAGGGCACGATAATAGTTGACGATAATGAAGGAACTGCATAAAGATGGACAATTAAATTAAACATAACTGAGGAGACAACAGAAATGAGAAAGGAAACATGAGGTTTTATAATATACTAAGGGAGGGGTTGATACAATGACCATGGACCCACAGGTTTAGTCTATTGCTGTTCGGCTTTACTTTCTACATCATTTAGTAGAAATAGTACCCATCAGACGCATTGTACATAAAGGAAATATTGCAGATTAGTACACGTGATACAAATCATTTTCAGTTGCACTTACCTACTAATGCGAGTGGAATAGCCATAATGAAAGTTAGAAGGACCATTTTATAAACTGTGCCGTACATCATAAAACACAGTAGAGGGATTAATCCAAAATGCGTTTTTTCCTATGTCCGCCACTCTTTTTGTTTCACCATATATGTTAATCATCACGTGTTATCAGCTAATTTGAATTCATAACGTCAAGAGAACCAGCATCTTGATACTATTTAATTTCGCAGTATACCAATATTCCGAAAGCACCAGCGTACAATATATAACGAGAAAATTGCTATAATTGTATATATTTTCCATTATCTCACACAAATTCATCTTTATTTTAGACGATGTATTATCTAAATTGCAAAACAATGTTTAGGGAAATGTATTCATGCCTGAACAATTCTGTACATAGGTGTCATATATTCCCAAAATATATTTGACCCATGCGTGCTTCTGTTTTTACAATTTGTCTGTTGTTATATCTCTTTTTAGAACGTGTATGATATTAACACATATAATTTGATGACGTCAGCTTGAACTTATACAGAGTTGTTTTTAGAATCAGGTGAACAATACAAATTAACATATATCGGTAAAATGATAAATATTAACGAGGTAATTCAATGTTTCTACGGCGACTTAAATCCTCCCGGACCCTATGGATAGTTATTTTCGGTGCACAATACCATTTAATCAAAAGTAAAAATATTTATATAATCATTATTGGTTATTTTTTCGGAAGTATTTGCAAACTCGCTCATCCGTTGTATACTCCTTTACAATGCTTGCCAGGCAGGAAATACTAAATTAATTACAAAAAGCATAACAGCTAAATAATTTGGCACAATATATAAAAAAAGAAGCAACACTTTCTTGATTAAGATAACCTCCAGTATGTGTTACAAATACAGGCTTGATGGAATATATTAATCTGTGAAAACACGCATGCATGTATATAACTTATGACAGCCGTTCTTTAGTTGGGTAAAATTACACAAATACCAGTGCATGCACATGAACAAAAATCCTCATCGTGATGTACGAAAAGACCTTTTTTTGCAAATTTGCATATAACTTCATAGTATTCGCATAGTTTGAAACCTTGAGTGTGTGTGTGGGGGGGGGGGGGGGGGGGGGGGGCAGTAATTATATACTCAACCCCATAGCCTATATGCCCTTTCAATTATCATTTGGGATCATATCAAAGGAGTGGAAAATTAGAACCTTGCACACGAAAGGACGCATCTATAAGCATTCCTCTATTATATCAAACCAAGTTTACCCATTAATAAAATTCAAAAGTAATTAACAACATTGAATTATGTAAATATTAATGTGAGGCCAACCGATACCCCATTATAATAAGTTATACACTCGAACTACTCTGCTGAACTTCAAGTTGATTTTACTCATTCGAGATTATTTTGAATAACCAGTAGCTTGAATTACTTTTCCCTGTGTGCGGTTACTATATTAAAGATTTTATCAGCTTATGGTAAATTTGATGTCTGGCGTGTGCATCTTGATATAAAACATTTGTTATCTAGTACATATTTATACACCATCGATAACTGCATTGCTGATGGATAATAAATATTCGTAAATCAATGCTGTGGGTGTAATATTTAATTTTCCTGACACATTTAGAAAAAATGTTCTTTTCACCATATACGTCCAACAAAGTGTTCGACTATACGAAGTTTCAAACGGATATATACAGCCCCAATCTTAGTCACTAATCATTTACATATTATTAATGACGAGCCAGCACGTTCTCAGAGCTTAATTCTGCAATCATAAAAAAAGACCATGCATGCGTATACATACACTGCTTACTGTGTTTTAACTGAATGATAATACAATATCATACAGTTCAAATCGATCAAGATTGCATATATTTCAAATTCCTAAAACAAGGCCAATTGAAAAAATGTCGTTCATGATGTCGAAGCTTTGAGAAGCTGCAACATTCTACGATAACAGCGTAGAATTAATTTGAATATAAATGTTAATGTCTGCACCCATTGTGGATATTCCAATTTATTCTTCTAAAATATAAATAAATATGGGTATTGCACAGACACACGCTTTAAGTTCAATTTTCCCGCAGTTTTTTGTTGTTGTTGAATTGGTCGTTCATTTAATGCTATATGGCAATTATAATTAAAAATTATGCAAATGACATAAGGACATAACGCATAGATATAAATATTTCTCTGATAGAAAGGCCTATATTAATGGTTTACGGGGGGGGGGCTTCAGCCCCCAAAGCTCCCCCTCTGGATCCGCCACTGGTAACGAACGTGCAGGAGGAGAGATTGTGCGGGTCAAAATAAAACAACACACAGTGTACCATCCAATTTCCGTACTTCCTGTATCAGCCTCCGTTTATGTCATCTGATGTGCTAATCAGCACTTGTTTTCAGGTAATTATGCTTATCAGAATGACAGAAACATTACAAAATAAAATACAGGAGTAAGCAAATACACTGCAATCATTTACTTCCTGTATCCATGTAAAGAGAAAACTACTGTAATTGTGTAGAACTTCTGTTATTATTCACGCAATTACATGTTGAAAATTAATGAATGAATAGCTGGTCTTTTGGGACTTCATTGTATGAGCTATAATTATTGAGTACATAGTATATCTCCTTAATACGTATAACATTGAGCATTGGCTCGTTCTCGTAGATTAGATGGTGTTTTACATGTAATTACCAATGCATAATTCACTCTAGATGGTTTCCGAAACATTATAACCCACAAAAAGTTTAAAAGAGGTACTTTCCTCATGTCTCCTTTTTTTTGTTGTTTAATTGTTGATTAATTCTTCTTTCTTAATATGTGTACGATCCACATTTTGATTGAGAGAGGTGGTACTCGCGCAACTCCTCCGTGGCCCCTCTATATAAATGCCCGTTTTTAGTCTTGCCGTGTCGAGGTCAAAGCATCGTATGTCCTTAAGGGGCCACATTTAATATTTTTTTTCAGATACCCGGAGAAATATGATATTAGTTCGCTAAGGAATTATCAGATTCTTAACGAGTATACCAAGCCAAGCCTGTTGAAAAATATACTAGTTTCCAAATAAAGCCATGAAAAACATCCCGGTCGAAATCCCAAGAACATGAAATTTGATAGTATGCATAACGTTGATGCTTGTGGTGAGGAGAGCCGTACACGGGGCAGTTTTTTTTAATTCAGAAATATTTTGAAGGTCGGAATCTGATGTTGGCGGATGATTTTGCTCTCTGACTGTTGATTCCCTTTATGTCCAGAACATGAAACTAAACGTCACCTCAGTCAGATGTCGAAATGTAGACACAGATTGAAAAAAGGAACCCAGGAGGCTTCGCATAAGAAAACAAATCCTGTTTTCATAGAGCCAACTTCCATCAGGTTTGGACAGTCCTAACATTTATTAGTTTAAAATCATTTCGATGCATCTAATGTTATAAACATGTCGAGCTGAGACGAGCTGTATTTTTTAGCACATTACCCTTGTTCATGTCACGAAACTCCTAACTTACACGAGCAGAGATAAGATTATACTCCAAATCAGTTCCTCGTATACATGACATGAACATAACAGTAATAGCGGTCTTTAGCTGAGGGTTTAGTGTGAATGTTGGTGTGATGATATATGTGTTTGTGTGTTTTCTGGTGAGGTTTACTAAAGTCTTTATCTTGGGCATTAAAGGTCTTTTTTTCGGTAACCGCCTCAATTTTTATGCTCTCTTATCAAATTCTTAATCTAAGTATATACATCTACAGAGTACCATTTCGGTCAGGGACTGCGAGACAGGGCGGTATCATCGCTTCCTATCATTTTATTTTTATATTCCGGTGTCATCCAGGCTCGGTGTCTACCGCACCGGGTGTCCTGGGTGTATAATCATTCCCATTGCTGGGTCATAACACCGATAATCCCAAAAGGACACAATGGTATGTGAGTGAGTGATACACGGCTGCGGAGCACAGCCTTCCCATTTAGCTTGCGGGGGGGGGGGGGAGGGTGAGATCTCAACGCCTCGGGTGAGATTTGAACTCACGACCTCCCCGCTTTGAGTCCTGTGCTCTACCCCTGCCCTGAAGCCGGTCATGACACATCTGGTGAATCTCCTGATAAGAAATAAGAAAAAAAGATTGGTTAAAATGTTTTAAAAAATAATCTTTGGCGCGTCGTCTTTATAGGTGATATGAGGAAAATACGATACGCAAAACCAATTAATTTCTGTTACAAATCACAGAGCTGTCTGCACATGTATTGAAAAAAGAAAACAAACAAACATGATGATAAATTTGTTTAAGGATAAGGAGCGAGCCGCATGAGTACATGCCTGTTTGTATGTGTATGTGTACGTGTGAGTGTGATAGATTCATGTGTTGACAGGTAGCAACACTTTTTATGGAACCTAGGTTGCCTGTAGGCAAAGCAAGGGTATGTTTTATCAGTTTTTGTCTTGTAAAATATACGGTGACCTGAATAGGTCCGGATGAATTAAGATATATCACCGAGGTGTGAGCACAAAATCCACATAGCTGATAAGGACTAATAACCGTAGTGTAAAGGAAACCCCACTTGACGACAACCCTTACTACACGACCACCCCTACTACCCTATCGAGGTCCAAACTGGGCATGTTATGACCTGTACCAGCTATGTTATACGGCCACCTTGCTTACACAGCAACATTGGGGCCCGTGATATAACGCATTTACTGCAAAATTGGGCAACAGTATTTAAGAACCTGAAACAACATTTATCATATAACTAAGACTGATTTATTGTAATATATAAAGTATATGTCAACAATGAATCAAGATACTTTTTTCTTACTGTCACCTGCAATGAGACACCAATTTTTTTTTTTCATTATGGATTGCTTTCGCCTGAACATTTGATATGTATTTACTTCAGTATACACACATATATAAACGTGAATGTGTGTATTTTTAGCCGTATATGTTGTACTGAAAGTTTGTTTAACAGGTCGCATGGTGTCTCCAGGCTGATACAGGCTTCTTCTAACCTGTGCGTGTGTCAGTTTATCGTCAAATACGCGCACCATGGTCCTTGATTACTGCGGTACGCATAAAATCAATTTATTAGATTGACAAGAGTTAAAAAAAATGTCGACCTGAACGTGACGATAACAAAACCCTTAGTTATTTAAAGTAAAGCCCGCCTGACGATTGTGCCATTTTAACGATCACCCGGCGACACTATCAATATATATTTCCTGTCGAGAAGTTTACGATCTGTACGCAAAGTCAGTTTCGATGACCTAGCTAACCCCGACCACTGTTATCAGCTTTTGTTTTCGGAATAAAGTTCAGCTTAGCGTGCTTTATTAATGGTTATACAAGCTACAAGCCTCAGAATCGATCACGTCTCTTGAGTAAATGCTGGTGTAGATTTTGCAGTGATGTTCGAAAGCTTACATTGATAATTACGTAAAGTTTCTTATAAGTTAACGCCAGTTTTAATCCGGAAAGACTTCCTCATTCTTCCAACGTAGTTCCTCCACTATCTCTCTCTCCTTCTCTCTCTCTCTCTCTCTCTCTCTCTCTCTCTCTTATACAAACACACAAACACAAAAAAACACACACATACACACACAAAAATGGAATAAGAGTGTGGCGCCCCCTACAGCTACACAGTTACATTAGCTGAGCTTCACAAAGCCAACTGATAACCTTGAGTTCATGCCATATATTAAAAAAGAGAATGATATATGCGAGTTTTTTATATCCACTGGTAAATACGTCTGTCCTGGTGAACTTTGACCCATACCATAGCAGAAGCACGTCGACAGTTTACTGATCTACTTTAAAACAAAACACACACAAGATAAACGTCGTGTCGTTATCAAGGTCTTGTACCTTATGCCTGAAAAAAAAAATAATCTCGCTGATTAATAGACATGTCTTTAACATGTATGTGACATAATAATCCGTGGACTCGAAACTGTGGTCGCAGGTGGACCTACCAGTGTGTACTTTTTTTAAATCATTCCTTCGAATCAATTAAAGGAGAGTATTGTCAGAAAAAAAGAGGTCTGAAATCATTTCAAACATTGTACTTTTTGTCCCAGGGCATGAAATGCTTGTCTTTTACGGCCCTGGTTGACGTCCCATGTAACAGGTCTAAATAACAAATGGCCTAAATTGACATGACGCGCAGCTGAATCTGTCACACAACATGAGGCCATACCACATAAATACAGGTCGCCTTGACATGAAAAGACGATGAGGCATTATACTTAAATATTAAAACTTATACCAAATATCTGTTCAGAAACCTTGACCTTCAGAAAGGGTTCCAGGTCAATTTTGCGGCCTGGAAGCCTAATTTCCGGACCTGGGGACATTTTTTGGGGTTTGTCATTAGTCCTCCTTGAATGGACCCCTGCATTTCCTAAATACAGGATCCGCCCCTGGTTCTCATTTAGGCATTTTCCAATATTAAATTAAAGTTTCTAGGTCAAACGGTTACGATTTGTAGTCCCTTCATGGATGAGCAGACGGAAAAACGGGCGTGGGACGGCACGGAAAATTGACATTTCTTGTAGCTCAGGTGACATATCAAAGTAAAGAAAAGGTAAAGCTGTAACAGGGTTTGGCGGGAATATATTATATAATCATCAGTCCGTCGGCTTAGAAAAAAAATATACTTAAACAGACACGGATGTAAAAGGTTACCAATTATACCTTTTTCGAGAAGACGGTGGTAAAATGAGCCTTCTTTTCTGCATGTAACGGTCCTATACTAGGGTAAAATAAATGTCCGCGAAAGTACAAACGATGATAACTAAACACTCTATATCCTTAAATTACCTGAAGAGTAAATTTTCTGAGACATCATAATTATTCGAAACGTATCTTCTTTTGTTCGAATTTTTGAATTCCAGATGTAGCAATCACGTCATGATAATAACATTTCTATCGGTTAAACTTATCCTGAATTATTCATGTGTGTGCTTCTTGGAACATGGTTGTCTCCTTAATAAAAGGTGAAGCAGAAGGACATTTAATGTTGCATACATTTAATATAAAATATTCTTTATAATGTTAAAGTAAAAAAAACTTCAGCTCTCTATCAAAATATCTTTTAAAGCACTTTCTTTCTGCTGAAATTTCTCTTACATTCCTCGTCGAAAATGACCTTTAATACTCAGTGTCGCATTCATGTCGACTTAGTACCACCCATCCGTGCTAGGTGGCGCACTGGTATTGCCTTGTTACATTAATTTTGATGTCAAGCTCTTTTATCTCACCTATATGTCTATCAACTTTACAGACTGGCTTGTATAGTACACATAGACTATTCTTTTTTTTATTGTGGATGCTTGCGTTAGTATGTTCGCCTCATCTTAAGGTGATATTGTATATGTGTTCAGGGGGCATATTAGATTTTGTTTATCTCATTTTTAGGGGAACAGAACGTATATTTTTTTCAAATTATTATTTGTCAGATCAGATAGTCTACATTTAGAAGTTCCACTATAACATTTCAGTTATGATAAAATTTATGATATGGTATATCTTACACCCGCGTCCCCGTAGATTGCCCCTTAAATTTTTTCTTAGCAAACATGGTATATATATATATATATATATATATATATATATATATATATATATATATATATATATATATGTATATATATATATATATATATATTAATATATTTATTAATGGTATAGCCGTGTTTATTCCGTTTATCAGATGCAGTTAAGAAGAAGAGTGACGGCTTTTAGAGTGACTAACATATTTTATCACTCACACCTCACCCTGCGTTTTCGACAGCTTGCGTAATCATAAACAAGTTAGTTCATCTAAAAGGCGTGCCCCTTCCTCTTTACCCATGTAAACATTCCAATATGTGTGTTTTTCTAAAGAATTTGCCTCTCAGTTGGCATCTGTCTTTAAGAAAATTCTTTGACGCTGTAGGGGTACTTGCAAATGTGTGTGCAAAACAAGCCCTAGTAGTTCCGCCACCTGACGGTCGTCGGGAAAACTATTCAGCAAACAAACCCTGGCCCTGGCTGTGGATAAGCTGTCTCTCGGTGTTGTATGTTTTGTAACCCATACAGCTGCAGTAGTCAATTGAGACTTTTTCAGCCTTTATGATGCCGGGGTATGGGGAGGTGTATTGGTAAGACACATGTTTCTACACCCTTCGTAAGAAAGACACAGACTGTTACTTACCTATCTTAGACAAGGTCTGTGTACATGAAACGCTGTACATCAATACGGTGATATCATTCTTTCTAAACATTTATAGTAACATGTGTATGGTACTTTAGGTTAGAGTTTGCCTGGTATAGCTAAATATGTTCTAACAGTCATTTTCTAATTGATTTAATTTAAGTCTAATTACATTCTATGCATAACAATAATTATTGATAATATGAAATATGTACTTCATGGAGTCCACATAGTAAAAATGAATGGGATTCCCATGCAAGGTAGTTCGATACCAGGTCTATGGGGTGTTTCCATGTGCGTACATGCGTGTATACGTGAATAAAGGCTTATATGATTTTGTAACTGGGGTGTTTCCATGTGTCCATCAGCGTATGTGCGTATATGCGTGAAATTCACCACAGGAGTGATATTCACGCATAGGGTCTTCGTAAACTCGAGCATTCGGGATAAAATGACGTCACTTCACATTTTTGTGGAAGTCCTGCTAGATCCAATGTACAAATATATAAGTCTGCAATTTCACGCATATACGCGCACATGGATATACACCTTTTTCACGCATATACGCACATCCGCACTATTACGCATGTACGCGAACATGGAAATACAGCTAAAAAACAGCCGCCGTCTCTTGTTAGCTCAGCTGACAGTAAGTCATCTGAGCTATAGCGATCACTCTTTGTCCCTCGTCCGTCCGGCCGTCTGTCCGTTAACAGGGCACAAATCGTAACCACTGGACCTAGAATCGTCTCTCTTGAAATGCAGGGAGGCCCATGAAAAGTCTATGTGGAAACCTTGAATAAGGTCTCTGTTACCCATATTCTTAGAGCTATGGGGCTCCGAAGTACCTCCCAGAATAATGGAAAATCTTCTACAAAAGCTCAAGTATCTGAACAGCTAATACAATGATCACCATGATTCTTTGCATAGATGTTGATCATAAAGTGTTTCATCACTTTCTGCAGAGTGGTGGCGCTACCTGTATTTTTTTTATTCGTTACGGTTTTTTCTCCTTTTATTGAGACCTTAAAAGATACGGTCATCTGTTAACAGGGCACAAATCATAACCACTTGACCTAGAATCTTCTATCTTGACATGCTGGGAGGTCAATAAAAATATCTCCATGGAAACCTGAAATAAGGTCTCTGTTACACATTTCCTCTTAGCTATGGGGCTCAGTAGACCCCGAAGTATAAATAAAATGTGATACAAAAGCTCTGTTATCTGAACAACTTGTGCATTATTCGGCATTATTCTTTGCATGCATATACATCATGGAGTGTTTAATCAGTTCCTGCAGTCTGGTGGTGCCACCTAGACTTTTTTAATGTTTACGCATTTTTATCTTTGCCTTTTGGACCTTCAAAGATGTAGTCATCTGTTAACAGGGCACAAATCAGGACTATTGGACCTGGATCATCTTTCTTGACATCCTGGGAGGTCCAGAAAAAAACTCCATGGAAACCTGAAATGTTTTAGACCTTCAAAGATGCGGTCGACCGTTAACAGGGCACAGTTTGTAACCATTGGTCCTAGAATCTTCAAACTTGAGATCCCGGGAGGTCTATGAAAAGTCTCTTTGGAAATGTGAATTTAGGTTTGTGTTACCCATATTTTCTGAGCTATGGGGCTTATAAACACCCAAAAGAATTACTGAAAATTTGATACCAAAGTAGGGCACAAATCATAACCTTTGGGCCCAGAATCTTGTAACTTGACATCCTGAGAGTTCCTCAAAAGTTCCCCAAAAAAACCTGAAATTGGCTTACAGGGACCTATATTCTCAGAGTTTTGGGATATGTTTGGGCACCCCAGAAATAATGCAAAAAAACACACAAATTGCAAGATTCCTCATGAAAGGCTGGTTGGATTGTCATCAAATTTGTTTTGCTTATGGGTCTTGATGAACTTAATCTAATATGCATGAACAATGATGCCACCTATATTATCTTGATTAGTTGTCTGTGCAAGGACATATTATCAACATGTCATTCGGCTGAGCGTCATGACCCACGGGTCACCTGTTTCCTCAGACTGGAAGCGTGAGTCCGTAGTTGCATTGTTTGCACCTAGGCGGGTACCCCGCTCTATTACGGCTCTCAGCCAAGTATGGCTGAGGGCCATAACAGAGCGGAATACCATTCTCTGTCATGCACCATGGTCCTCGATAAGTCGTGCGAATGGAAGATTACATGAACATAAAGGCATCCGGATCGTCAACACTATCTGTCACATAACATTAGGATTAAGTTAATTTATTCTCGACACGAGTAAAGCCACGGTGTCAAGCAAACTACAAACATAGCACTGAAGCCAATGAGACACTGTATAATTCATCTGATCAAATCTCAGATATATACCACTGCGTCGCTCGATCAAAGATTCCCAACTATCCGAAAGAACGATTGTTCTTCTTTCGTGAAATTACGATATTTGCCTCACACTTACAAAACCCCTCAGGAAAGTAAGCAAAAATTTCTGCGATTCCATTTGTCAATCCAGGCGAAATTATCATGCGATCCGCACACAAATAATAAGTTTCCCCTTCAAGTGATCTTTCTCTCTCTCTCTTCATTGTATCTCATTGCATTTTTAGGTGATCATCGCTGGAGACCTTGATATTGGCGCCGCAAGGATAAACAGAAGTTTTCTGGTAGGTTTAAATAAAGGAATGTTTATATAAGGAATATGAAATACGGAGTTCATTGTATTTCTGAAAGTTGTATTATTTATATCCGTTGTCCCCTTGTAGGATGAAAATTCCAGATAATTGTTGTTAGTTCTTAGGATTTATTTGTGTATTTTTACAACTCTTTTCGTGAGAACTATCTGAACATAAATGGTGATATTCGATTCATGAACTGGTAAAGCGAACAGGCAACCGATTACCTGAATCATCTCCTAATATTTTAATGTATTGTCTCTCACGTTCCCATTCCTGTAATTGAAATATTGTTAACGCAAGAAGCTTAAAGATCTCTTTATGAAATTCTTAGATTATCAATTGATTCTCAGCTCAGTACAAAATTCAATATTATTAATATTTATTTTCCAACAAAAGCAAAATGTTTAAAAAATGGAGATGTTTCCGGGGCGGGGGGGGGGGCGCGGTGCGTCAACGAAGATTTTGGAGAGGGGGTCATTTCACAAGGCGGTCAAGATTCATAACAAATGCTGAAGACGGACTGTTTAAACGGTCGACATATTTTTTTATTTAAATTTCAATCATTTTTCAGACTGTCGCCACCATGTTCATTTCCATCCTTAATTCCTTGTCAGCTATTCTTATAATCGTCGTTTCGTCAATGAGTAATGCGTCATCACTCCTACTGGTATAATGATAAACTTTACGACTAGGACATATCACCATCGTCTAACAGATACATGCGTTCCCGTAGACCAAATCATATCGTAGACCAAAAAGAATGGAGATGTCCCAAGTCCTATTTCCATCGGAACCTTAGAATCATTCACCTCCACACGGGACACCCGATGTGCAAGTTCTTTACACAAAATCATATATTGATCTGATAAAATGTTTAATTTACATTTTTTCTCTTATTGCACGACAAGGAAAAACATTTTGGTAGATCATTAACTGCTAGTTAAAAGCACATCTGACTACGGCAGGTAATGATTTTTTTCTCATTATTTAAAACTGCTTAAATTGGAACAATTTATATTTCAATTAATTATGACAATATTCCATTTTATCTGTGTATCTGTGTACAATATTATATTTCCACAGAAATTGCGTACATGTGGCCGATATCATCATCATGATTATGCATGTGGGGTTACTGAATCTGTGGACACAATATAAGCTGTGCTCTTTGCTGTGCTCTGCAAATCCCTGTTGGGGACCCGGACAAGTATAAGTACCATGTCATAAACTTGACAGACAATACGGGACAGCATGTTCTAAGAAAGCTGAAAGCTGAGATAATGTTTGTGATTTGTGAACAAAATTCTCTTGTGATCACGATTTCAAAGCAAATGGTAGTATAGACTCTTATTCCTTTGTTGTGAGGCACGAGTTAACTTGAGTTTGACTTGGCGTCGCACCACCATGCAGCATCTCCTACCATTATCTCTTGTCATATGCAATTTTCAACGTTATGTCGTCTTTTCAAGGTTTGTAAACTGTTGCTATGTCTTTGAAATTGTGCATAGAACAATAGCAATTTCAACGAATCGCATCATTTCCAATAGGGGATCCGTCTTTTCAACGCTAAAACTATTTGCAGTTTGTTTACACATGGACTTATTTCTAGACCCATTTGTGGCCCTGTCGTTAAACACAGAGCCACAGGTCGCTACCTTCATTTATCTAGCGGACGGGAACGCATGTATCTGTTAGACGATGGTGAGCCGGGGTGATTGTTTCAGCCAATGGTGTGCAATGCACGTGTTACATCATCATTGCTAACTTCCTGACCCACACAGCTGAAATGTGACACATGGCCGGCTGAATCAATAACCTTGTAACAACCCGTGTAGGCAGTGGTCCAGTCACAAGAACACTCGCAGCAGTGATGATGTAATACGTGCGCTGGCTGAAACAATCGCCCCGGTTCATCACACACATCACAGGTAAGATGTACTAACTTGGGTGCATCGTCAGAAGATTCATCCGTTCCCGTCCGCTAGGTAAATGAAGGCAGCTGCCTGTGGCTCTACGATTACAACAGAGCCACAACTAGGTGTACGCTCATTTCATTCTTGCTGTCTAAATGGGTCACACACGCCGTAATCGAGAGGGTTGCACGGTTTGACAACTATATAGTAATGGCTGAATTTAATGATGCCGTGAGTCATATATAACATATGTCCACGTTCACTGAACCATCTAATGAACGATCTTTACAGACTTGTTTACACATAAGATACATTCATAATTCACATTCTTGACACTCCTATTCTTGTCTCAAACAGTTTTGGACATTATATTGACAGGGAAGTTAAGTTAAATTCATAGGTGAATCAAAAATACTTATCCCGAAAGCTTACTGAAGAAGGTATTCTAGTACACACAATGCTGGTGCAAAGCAAACAAAGCTTAGCGAACAAAGTTTGCAACACACCAGCCAATGGTGAATATTGAAAAAAAAAGACCAGATTATAAACGATACCATGTGTAAACAACTGTCTTTAGTTGTATTTGTCTGCCTTGCTTGAATTAAGGAAAAATTCATTCTAATCGACTTGGCTGGCAATAATTGGTTTGGAAAAAAATGTTAATTTCCTTTTTTTTTTAAATCATGATTAAATGTTATAGGAATTGAGAGTTTCAGTTAAAAATAGTTGCCAAACACACTCCACTGGACACCATCGCGCGACTAGGACATAAATTATATCATGGCTTATTGATATTTTCGGAATAGAGTATATTTCTATCATATATAACGGTATATATATCATATATAACACAAGCTTAGGTCACAACCGGGATACGGTCACCGTACGGCGGGTGTGTTGCGCTTTGCCGTGCCGTTGACATACGGCAACTGTGCGTTTTTCAAAGGCCGCAGGGACACGGGAATGAAGTTAGATCGATATTCGTAAATCGATATTTGCATGCGAATATCGGATATCACTCAAATCAGGGATATTCCATATTCGATATTCGCATGCGAATATCGAATATCAGCCATATATAGGGGATTCTTAATATTCCTCATGAATAATTAATCAGCTAGCGAAAGCGAGGCTTACTGGGAATAACAGGGAGCACGTGCTCACTCACCATGGCTATGTACAGCAACACAGACCTGTCAGTTGTTTCATTGTATCCACTTCAAATTTGTGGATGCTTACAAACAAATTTTGTTAAAAGCATCTGGAAAAAAGTATAAATCCAAAGGAATCTGCTGCTATGAGCACAATGTGAACTGGACTTGTAAGGGAGGTACTTTCCAGTGACTCTTAACATAATAAAGTTAAAGACCCTTGGGCTCACATCTACTTGGCTCTACGGTCTATGCTAGCTATGAATCAAACCACAGGATGCCACTAATTGCCCGAGGTCAATTAAAATATCAATATATACAAGTGTCGGGCACAGGTGCTGGCTGATACACATTCCAGACGGCACAGAATGAGGTGGTCTGTGCATGGTTCCTCTGATTGTGTACATTAATACTAAGTTTCTTGTTTCATGTACAGTAGGCACCGAGAGACACACACCAAAACACTTTCGGCAGTACGCTGCTTATACTGCCATTATGAAGTCATTAACTTAATAAAGACTAATAAAGCATAAATGAAACATGTCTGCCTCTGTGATTGTTAAAAATGTTCTGAAATGAAATTATGAAATGTTTTCTATTTACAAGCCTATTAAAAATATAGATGTAGGTATGCTGTATCTGGCACCAATAGAAAATACACTGTAATTTTAGTGGCATAACCAACACATAGCTGTCAAGTGAAACACTATGTCACAGGTCATTTAAAAAAATATATCGCTCCTCATTAGATAGTGATATGGTGAGTTCCTGGGCATGGCAAGGATTATATAAGTGCATGGGCAGAAACAGAATTTTATAAATGACACCTTTTTCCCGCAAGACTTTACATAATTTGAGAAAAAATATAAAAATATGTAAGGTATGAATTATGGAATAATAAATTCATTTTAATTAATGCTCAACACTTCACCAGCTCCACACCTTTTAACTCAGGTTAGTTCCTTCAAAAATTCTTTATAAATCGAATATGAAAAGTAATGTGTCATATACTAAAACTTCATATTTGTTATGAATAAAGAGTTAAAATATACTGACGGCGTGTCCTACAGCTGTGTGACATGAACTGCATTGACAAACAATGGAAACGGTGGCACAAGAATTGCATGAGTTAAATATTCTTTAAATTGCGGGTCTAGGCTGGTCATGTGGGGATATATCTATAATTGTTTCGCAATCATGTAATTTAAGGGCCTTAAAGCTATCCACAGATGCCATCTTAGAGGGCCTCAAGTAAAAATGAGATA
The DNA here is from genome assembly GCA_026874595.1 of Sipunculus nudus. NCBI lineage: Eukaryota > Metazoa > Annelida > Sipuncula > Golfingiida > Sipunculidae > Sipunculus > Sipunculus nudus. The sequence continues at coordinate 21,806,488 of CM049322.1, read as the reverse complement.
AAATGATGACATTAAGTTTTGGTAATATAAAATGTAAGCCCCTTCAACCAATTGAGACATACCAATGTATCTATTATCTATAAACCAGTAAGGGGATCAATGCTAATTGGCTGGTAAAAAATATATGCAGATCTTTGCTAAATATCACCATCAAGTTAAATATGTTGGTAGTCTTCTATCATTATTTATTTATGTTATTTATTTATTTTAATAAAGTACAATTAATTGCCTGTGTATGAACACAGATTTTGTGAAACAGCACAGTATTTTTTATATATCTTGACACGTACATAATAAAGGTAAGGCAAAACCAAATGAGGGCATGGACCATGTAAAAATGATATTTTAATATGTGCCTTTATAAATTGATACAGATCATTAAAAATCATTGTTCTAAAATGGTTGTTCATTTACTTAATTCTATGAACAAATATAACAAACAGCAGACCAAACCAGGAACATATGAACACACAATCACAAAGAGTCCCTCGTCCAGATGTATGAATTAATTAGTAATTTCCACTGTTACTTTCTACCTGGATCACTTATGAAAACTAATGAAAAATCAAATCTGATGTCCAATTAGTAAATGAGTAGGATGAAGGAACAGAATAGGCTATGACACGACCTGCCTTGCTGAGCTAAACTGTATCAGCACTTGTGTTACTGCTGTGACAAGTGAGCACGTGTCTTTGTTATTCCCCATTGGCCTCGCTTTGGCCTCTGGTATGTGTGGCATGCATAGAATTTAAGAGTCCCCTATGGGATATTTTATATTCGACATTTGCATTCGAATATCGAATACCACTGTGATATGAATATGCGAACTTAAAATGTCGCTAATTATTTTGTTATCCGCATAGCAAATTATTGCTCTTAACAGAAATTGAATTTTCAAGAGAATATCAGAAGCGAGTCCCCGGTGTCCAGCGGAAATATCTGCTGACTAGCTTAGTTCTAAGTAAATGCAGTGGTTAAACAAAAGCAGGTTTGCGGGAACGTTATGTTTGTGTAGTGCAAGGTGCCTGTAGAGGCCAGGCATGTGACAAGAGAAGATGTTCACAGTGAATCTTAGGCACCCTAGTCAAAACGTTTCGAAATTTTCGCGCTTGAATTGCGTGCGATAATCGAATATCGTATGTCACTAATTTATATAATTTTTTTGTGATATTGTTAGATGTATTTGTTTATTATACACAGGATTTTGCATAGCTTAGTATGTGCTTGGCATTCTTGGGCGCGTGCCCTGTGAGTTGCTATCGGGACTGCACTTGCTGAACTCTTGCTAGCTCGCACAGTGTGGACACAGCGCTTTCGTTGTGTTATAAAAGCTTACCAGTCTGTTCTTTAGAAGTTTCTGGATTTCGGGTGAAAAAGCTATATATATATATATATATATATATATATATATATATATATATATATATATATATATATATATATATATATATATATATATATATATATATATATAAGGCCTGTGTTTGGAGCCGACAGAAAGGACAAAAAAAAAAAAAACAGCGGGCACTTAAGGGTGCGACTTTCTCGTCAGTCTTTGGAACTACTCCGATAATTGCATAGTTACAGATATTCTACGGACTTTATACCGACTTTATACAGATTTTAAACAGATTGACTTTAGTTTGCCATTGGGATTTCACCTGAATTTCACTTTTGAATTACAATGGTTTATCTTCAAGTAATTGGACTATCAACCTGGAAGATTTATTTGAACTGTTCCTGTGGATGGTTTGTGCTGAAAGACTCTTGTTGGACTGTTGCATTTGTGAAATAAAGAGATCATAGCCTAGGATCCGGATTTTGATGATTTACATTTTTATTTTTGTTATGTCTTAAAACTGTGTAATGTATTGATTTGTGCATTGTAATGTTAGGATTAAATAATAATTATTTGTTAACAGAAAAACACTGATTTCTTTATTCATTCCTCTAGACATTTCACTCTGCCTAGTGATGCGGAATCTGATTTTTTTTTAATCTCCGTAACAAAAATTTATGCTCGTCACGATTATGTGATCTGTTATTATTAGGTTCCGTTATAATATTCGCATGCGAATATAGAATGTCAGTCATGTATGAAATATTGGATATTCGCATGCAAATATCGAATATAGTATATCCCTGATTTTAGTGAAATTTGATATTTGCATGATATGAGTTATACTCGATATTCGCGTGCAAATATCGAATATTGAATATCCCTGATTTTAATGACATTTGATATTCGCATGAAATTCGATATTCGATATTCGTGTGTGAATATGGAATATCGAATATCCCTGATTTGAGTGATATTCGATATTCGAATTTCGAATATCGGTCCAACATCAGTTCCGTGCAGGGACTCATCAACGACGGTAACTGACATAAGCGCAACCGCTAAAGCCGTGGTCCCAACCCGCCATACTTGCAAGTGCGTGCTGTCTACTTGCAAAAACGTGGGCAAAACTTGGGGATCCGTACGTGGTGAGTACCGCCTCAGTACGGATTTGGGAGCATGCAGACACGCCGTAGCACTTTTAGTGCAAGGGGAACTTTCGCTGCGTGCGGGCTGCGTTCGGGCTACGGATTCACCTCCGACATCGGGCGGAAAAATTCACGTTCATCGCACTTGCACGTACTTACAACATGCGAGTGAGAAAGAGCACCATACGTGAGCAGCACGTGTAAGTACTGCCTCCGTACGACAACGTGGCAATCGCACGGAGATCGTACGTTACAAACACGTTGTAAAGCCTAATTCCCCTTTCACACATTCACGTTTGATCGTACGTCTGGCCGCGTTTCGCCACGTTCTCGGAGAACGTGGGTGGTCGTGGAGGTTAGAAATGGTCGCCGCCGACGTACGCACATCGTTCGTCCATTGTACGTTGTCATTACGTCCAGTACGTTCGACTTACGACTGAATCACGAACATAAATCGTGCGATCCCCGTACGCTTTTAGTACGTCACAACGCCCCCTGTCGATATTCTTACGTTTTAAATACGCTTACTGCGATCATTTTACGCTGTATCACGTCAACTTTACGATCGATTTACGTGTGTACTACGTGTTTCGCGATCATAGGACGGTCGGTACGTTTTTTGCGTCTTTTGTACGAATCAAGTACCCGGTATTTATGAACCCAGATGTTTTGAATAGCATTCATTTCCAGTCTGACTTCCGATATGTGAACATCATGCCAGCTATTGCAAGCTACAGGTTGGTGGCAGTATATGTTGCCATTATGAATGATTTGATTGCTGCAGAAGACCTAGCTTGGGTGTTTCGGCGGAGGATATGCGGGATGGCGGGAAAGGGCGTGAGTGGTGGGTGAGGCCTTGGCTGCAAATCAGAATACTCTTCGGCCAGTACGAGCAGCTGATGATGGAGTTGGAGATGGCTGACCATGCCAGCTTCAAGAACTTTCTTCGCCTCGAGCTGTAAATGTTCTATGAACTTTGGCGGATCAACATATTACAACTATAAGGGCTTCAATTCCATTGTTTTGATGGCCCTCGTTGATGCGGACTACAAATTCATTTGGGTGGATGTCGGTGCTAATGGATCATGTTCGGACGGTCAGATATTCAGGACCTGTGAACTCAAGACTAAACTACAAGATGGTACTATTGTATTCCTTCCACCCACACCACTACAAGGAGATAACAACGATCTACCCTATTTTATTATCGGAGATAGGCTTTCCCCTTGAGGACCTGGCTTATGAAGCCCTACAGTCGAAAAAATCTCACAGATGAAGAGCGGATATTTAATTACAGGCTTTCTAGAGCCAGGAGAGTGGTTGAAACCGCTTTTGAATATTACTGCAGCGATTTGATTGTTTGTTGACTACTCTGAAACTGTCTCCAAAGAACGTGGAAAGTTTAACTCTGGCTTGTGTTTGCCTGAACAATATTATGCAGCGACGCTATCCTGCTATGCAAAATTCTCTGACGCAGCGAGGACCTGCAAAGGATACCTGGTTCCTGGCGTCAGGAACAAGACTTAAATGTGAAATTTCAACCAGGCCGTGGCAACAGAGCAACAAAGGCAACAAAAAATGTGAGGGATTATTTATCAATGTATTACTCGCACCCTGTAGGAGCTGCAAGGGTGCAAGTTTTTTTCCCAGAACGATAACATTTTTAAAGCTACATTTCAGTTCATAACAACAGACACTAAATAATAATAATTGGGTGTCATTCCAGCTGGACGACTTTGGGATGGACTACTTTTGGATGGACGACATTCCTAATGGACGACATTCCTAATGGACGATATTCTGAATGGACAACAATATAACTTGATACGCAGTAAATAGTTTAGGGGGCGTAATTTGGGGTTCGCTACTGTAGTTAGGGGGGTTAGGGTTAGGTTTGAGTTAGGGTTTGGGTTTAGGGTATGGTTTTTAGGTTTTTAGGTTTTGGTTTTGGGCTAGGTTAGAGTTAGGTTTAAGGTTAGGGTTAGGTTAGGTTTTTTGGTTAGGTTAGGTTAGTTGGTTTTAGGTCAGGGTTAAGTTTTTTGTTTAGATTTTTAGGGTTAGGTTTAGGATGAGGGTTATGTATCACTTTATCGCTGTATCAATTACAAACACTTAAACTCCTTATTACGTATGAAGTTATATTGTCGTCCATTCAGAATGTCGTCCATTCGGAATGTCGTCCAGCTTGAATGTAACCTATAACTGTTGCTATATTGAAATGTGGTTTTGTAAAATTGCAAGAATGCAAAAATTTGAAATTATGTAAAATGTAAATAATTTTGTGATTTATCATTATTAAAAGTTGATTGTGCATTTGCCTTTTCAATAGAAATTATTACTTAATTATATGCCTTGTCACATAGTCTAAAAATGTAGTCAGAAAAAGTAAATTTTGAGGTACAAATTACATTTTTTTCTCCATACATCTAAAAGTTCAACAGTTGGTACAAGATTAGAATATCTTATTGGTAAAAAGGAAATAATACATTTGCTACCGCTCTATTAATAGGAAAATGTTATTGTATAAATTACAATTTTTTCTCCATACACCCTATAGTTCAACAGTTGGTACAGGATTAGAATACCTTATTGGTAAAAAGGAAATAATACATTTGATATCGCTCTAATAATACGAAAATGTTATTGAACACAGTTATTTAATAAGCACATGCTAATTAATAAGTTATTCATGTTCCCCATGTTAAGCTTATATCCTTTATGTTATTTTAATTGACAGAATATTTCAGATATCTGGCAACTGTCACACCAATGAATAGTGATGTACAGTGTGTAACCATCTGGAAAAGAAAGAAAGAAAGAAAACAGTATATTTATATTAATATTTATTCTTGTTCTAAACTACAATAAATTATAAAATTTCTGGGTATAGTGAAATAAGGATTTGGAACCAAGATTATGATTTATTTTATTACGTTTCGATAATTGGACTTTTTATTCAACTAAAAACTTTTAATTTTATAATTTATAATTTTAACTTTTTATTTTAAAAATAAGATTCACTGAGAACGTCGAGAAGACGTAGTAAGATGGTGCTGAAAACGTACAACAGACGTAACGAACTTATAAAGAACGTAAAGAGAACCTAATCGGGACTTCCTGGACATATAGCGAGCGAACGTATTCAAAGCGCCGAGGACGCGCTAAGGACGTAGTAAGAGCTCACAAAGAACGTATTTTGGACGTACAATAGACTCGCCCGCGACCACCCGATTTCTATGTACGTCCTTCGTACGTCCACAACGTTTTTGGTACGTTCTATATGTTCTGAAGTACTTTTTGGCACGTTTACCTCGATCGACCGCGCTCATGTTTTACAGGAAAACCTTGTCATAGCGGGTCGACCGCGCTCATGTTTTACAGGAAAACCTTGTCATAGCGGGTCGACCGCGCTCATGTTTTACAGGAAAACCTTGTCATAGCGGGTCGACCGCGCTCATGTTTTACAGGAAAACCTTGTCATAGCGGGTCGACTGCGCTCATGTTTTACAGGAAAACCTTGTCATAGCGGGTTGGCGATCATTGCGACCTGATGACGACCCCTGGAGACCATTATACGTTCAACACCGCGACTATCACGTTTCCCGAGAACATGGTGATCGTGGTGCCTAGAACGAGTATGTGTGAAGAGGTTTTAGTCACAAACATCGTACACCACGTATACGACAGGTCTACGACAGAAAATTGGGGAAATACCTAGGACAGTCGTGGGTGTATCGTACGAAATTCAGGCGTCTTGCGACGAAAAAAGCTGTCGTAGACCCTTGTCGTAGAATTTTGAACATGTTCAAAAATTTTTTCAGCGTCGTAGGTCATCCTTTATGTCAGGCCGATCTCGTAGGTCTGTCGTACGATACCTGACGACTGTGTTACGCGAAACCTTCGACTTTCGTACGATATTTTGGTAATCTGAGGCCCTAAGAATCGCAGAACTTTCCTACGACTGCCTAACGATTGACGCACGTTCTACCTATGACGATCCCACGAATGTTCTACCGTTGTAGGTTATTCCTGCGACCGCCGTGGGTTTGTCTTAGGACTATAATCCTATCTTACATCAGTCGCAAGGCTGTCGTGAAAATATTTAATGTTTAATACCCGCCTATATATTGAACTAGATACCAGATCTTTCTTCATACTCCTGTATGTAATCATGGCGCTACCACCGGAGCGAATCGGACTGGTCTGGGTTCGTCTACAGCTCCAGATCCTGCAGGAGCGACAAGGTATTATTTTGGCAGCCTTAACCAGGGCTCGGCAGAAGAGACGGGTCATCAAAAGGCAGCGTAGATGGTCGGTTGGGTTAAGCCTTGGATTCAGCCGCGGACTCTGTTGGGCCAATATGACACACTCATGATTGAGTTGGCTCGGGAGTGTGATGGTGACTGCATCAATTTCTTACGTATGGAGCCCCAGATGTTCAGAGAGCGTTACAGCGTGTCACGCCCCATATCCAAAAGGATCAAAAGTAGTTACTTCTAATAAATGCCAATCAGAATTCAGAATTATCGCAGGGGCCTCAATATAGGATATATATCCCCCCACTTTTTGACCGGGGGGGGGGGGGGGGGTGGTCAATGTAATCACCCCCCCCCCCCCACTATTCAGAATAATATATATTAGAAATGGAATATATTGATAAATAGAAGTATAGACTGGTTTTATTTACTAGTTTACTATGAAATATTATATCTAAACCTGGATTAGAATTAACTTATACTGGAAACTACATTATTTTCTGTAATGTGAAATGCGATTAGGTTAATACATATATGAAATGCGTGTCAAACGGACGCTAAAAAAGGTGTGTATATATATATCTGTGTGTGTATGCTTTTGTGTATGCGTAATGGTGTGTGCCTTTGTGTGTGCGTAATGGTGTGTACCTTTGTGCGTATGGGGGGGGGGGGGGGTCAGTCTCCTCTGCAAGTCATCCTCCCACACTGGAAGAAAAATTGACACCACTGAATTATCGTAACTATATGTAATATTAAGCATAATCTGCATCATTCCTACACTTATTATTTGCCTTCTAAATTGTTTTTACAGACGTAGAACACTAATTGAGGCAGGGTTGAAGCATGCCATTACGTTGGGATACATGGCGACCGGAAACAGCTACAAGTCCCTGTCATACCATTTCCGCATTGCATCTAATACCATCTCCCTCTTTGTGCCCCACGTCTGCCAGGCCATCATCCATGAATATGGTGAGGAAGTCATCAACTTCAGACCCCAGACAGATTGAGGGAGGTAGCTGAACTATTCGGTCGCCGATAGAACTTCCACCATGCACGTGGAGCATTAGATGGAAAACATGTCGCCATCCGTCGTCCGTGCAGGTCTGGTCTGGGAGCCTGTATTACAATTATAAGGGATACTTTAGTATAGTTCTACTAGCCCTGGTGGACGGGAACTATAAGTTCATGTGGGCAGATGTAGGAGCACCAGGATCCTCATCTGACTGCCAAGTATTTAACCAAGGTTCTACTCCAGCCCGCCTTGGAGAGTTTGGACATAGGATTTCCAGAACCACTCCCGAATGATGACCGTGATGTACCCTATTTCCTCCTCGGAGATGACGCTTTCCTCTTCGACAGTGGTTGATGAAGCCATTTTCACACCGAAACATGGAAGACGACGAGAGAATCCTGTATTATCGCCTATCCCGCGGCAGACGTGTTGTTGAAAACGGTTTCGGCATATTGGCAGACAGGTGGAGGTGCCTAATCACGACCATGCACCAGGACCCAAAGACAGTTGAAACCATCGTTAGCGCAGCCATTTGTTTGCATAACATAATGAGAGATCGCTATCCAGGCCTTCAGAATAAAGACTTGGATCAAGACGGGCCACAGGGAGAAATCATACCGGGAGCATGGAGAGAGGCAGCTGTGTTGGATGAGATGCAGAATATGAGGGGAGGAAATGTGACGAATAAAGAAGGGAAACAGGTCCGCGTGTATCTGAAACACTATAATAACAGTTTTGTTGGGTCTTTGCCGTGGCAACACAACATGATATAACATAGCTTCTGCATTTACTGTTCGTGCGTTGGTGATCTCCTTTCACAATATGTAATTATGCGCATAATTACATGTATGTGAACTAGTGATGCAGTGAAAGTTAAATAAAAAATAGCAGTATTACTAAAAGTAAGACTTGTCTTTCTTTCATAAGAGAGAGTCCTGCATAATTGCTTGAAATATCTATTATGATTTGATAAAAGATAAAAACGACTGTGAATATTTAAAATGTTTGTTAATACATTGAAAAAGGTTTCATTTGGTTTAAATTACTAATGGAGTTAATATTAAAGGGGAAATAATCAGGCGTAATATCAGGCCTACTCTTTCAGGTACGTTTTGCTGTATAAAAAAGCTTTTGGCCGAAACCATCCCAGCACAGAGTCTCAGTACCTCACATACCGCTGTATAATTTTTTTGTTTTGGCTCTGTGTGTTGATAAAAGCAGTCTCCGTGTGTCTATTTACCATAACAGTGTCGGATGACAGGGGTCCGATTTTGGGCCGCAAACGCGATGTCTCAGCCAGAAAGAACATATTTACATTTTCTGGGCAAGTCAGTCAGGACATTTCCTGACTGACACATGTTGTGGCCCGCCGATGCATGCGCTGTGTTTATGTTTACACTTTCGACCGGTCCACTTTCGCCCGGTCCACTGTGTCGGATGACAGGGGTCCGATTAACAGAACTGAACAAGTGTCTTATTCAAGAAAAAGGCCTCAGGCCCAAAGTTCCTACAAGAATAATACATCAATAGTACTCAAAGATATGAAGTAACGTCAAATAATTAAATAAGTAAAGAAATAATAAATAAAGGACTTAAAACACTTAAATAACAGGCTTCTTAAATATATCTTATAAAATAGTGAGCATATATATGAATTTCTGTTTAACGGTACATGATTATTATGATGTGGCATAATACACCAAAAACATTGATCTTTTCTTTAAAGCATGAAAAATGTAGGCTGCTAATTGAACTATCTGAATCATTTTATCCATATTAAGCAATTTTCTAAAATTATATTCATTAGGTTCATGGTGTGTTATTGGCAAATATATATTAAGCAAATCCGTGTACATAGGACATTCTAGCAAAAAATGTGCTTCATCTTCAATAATATTAAAACCTTTCTTAAAACAATATTCACAAATCCATTCTTCTCTGTTGATACCCAATTTACGGCCAAATTCTATAGCAAATTTATGACTATAACATCTAAATCTGGCCACTGCATTTCTGTAACCTTTGTTTGTAACACATATTAAATATTTTTCAAGTGTAAGCACAGATTTGAAAACTCCATAAGCATATAATTTACTTCTAATGTTAATATCATTATGCCATTTTTGTACTGCCATATCTTTTAGTCGTTGTTTAATACACATGAGAAAACTATTAGAATCTCCAACATATTGTGCCATCCACACATTATCAAATCCAGTGTGAAATAACAAGAATCTCATATGGGTAGCCCATGTTGTTTTTCCATTGTAATCTAGCTTTACCAACATATAAATGTGTTTGAGATACCTACTTTCACCCATATAAAGAAGTCTAAGCCAATATTTCGAACAGCGCTCAGAATATTTTATAAATAAAGGAAGACACCCACAGTCTCCTAGTACTGCTGCATTTACACAGCTACTATTTACTTTTAAAATATATTTACAGAATTTATATTGAATTCTTTCTATCAACTCAACTCTACTAAAGCCCTAAAGCTCACTTCCATATAAAATAATTGGTACAACCATAATATCGAAAAGCTTAAAAAGCTGATTGATATTTAGATGCTGGTATTTATAATTAAATTTTTTTATCATACATACTACTTTATTTGCTTGTGTTACTTGTTGCTTTTGTGTTTTTGTCCAAGAAAGTTGATTAGTAACGGTGATTCCAAGGTATTTGTAGAAAGATACAACATCTAGTTTCTCACCCTCAAAAAGCCATTTTTCAGATTTTCGTAAAATACCTCCACGACGACAAACCATAACTTTAGTTTTATTTAAATTTACTTTCATACCATAATTGCGGCAAAAATTGGCTATATGATCTATTTGTCTCTGAAGTCTTCCCGGTGTATCTGAAAAATTTACTATATCTTCTGCAATCATAAGAGTAACTAAATTTGGAAGGTGTTCATTAATAAAAATTCCCTGACAACCAGAACTATTCAATGTCAAATAAAACTCATTTATAAATATAGAAAATAATAATGGACTTACCATACATCCCTGTCTCGTCCCTAAAGTGCAAGAAAAATATCCTGTAGTTCCATTATCTGTAAGAATACATGATTGCATTTTGGAGTACACAGACCTTATGACTTTTAAAATTCTTCCATTAATACCCTGTTTTAATAAAACATACCATAAAGTATCATATTGGAAACAATCAAAAGCCTTAGAAAAATCGATATCAATGCAATAGAATCTCCCCCTTCTTTTACTTAAATATTTTTGTATTAACCCCTGCCAAACCAAAGCATTATCAATTGTAAACCAACAATCTATTATTCAGAATTTTAGTAAATAATTTACCAAATACATTTAATAAAGTTATTCCCCTGTAATTAGCTGGATCGTTTATCTGTCCACTTTTGTACAAAGGATATATAATTCCTTTGCTCTTTTCATCTGGGAAAAAACCTGTGTAAAGTATACTATTGTACAATTTTTCTAACAATGGAAGTAAAAATTTGATAATAAATGTTATCACATCAAGTGTCAAACCATCTGGACCTGGTGCTTTACCTGTCGCCATCTGCTTAACTGCATATTTAATCTCATGTGTAGTGATATCATTATTAAGATTACCACAATGCTTATTTTCATCAAAATGTTCTGCTATATATGCATTCACCATATTGTTTCTATCTCATTCTATTTCTAACTACGACCATTCAGCAAATCTTTAAAATATTGATACCAACAATCTGCATCAATACTAGTTGATATTCTTTGTTGTTTAAAGTTCTTTAGATATCTCCGTAATTCATTAATATTTTTAGTGTTCAAAACTCTTGATATGGAATTATTTTCATGTTTTTCTTCAGCACATATATTCTTAAACTTTTGTCTTAATATTCTATAAGCCTTCAAGTCATCCAGGCTATGTGAAACTCTGTAACTATTCAGTGCATTGAATTTATTAACCTTTGCTGTAGTACAATCCTCATCCCACCATTTAGGCTGACATAAACTTTTAACATCTGAATTTCCTTTCTCTTTTTTAGAAACTCTTTTCACTATTTTTGTTAACAGGTTCACAGCTTCATTAATATCATATTGGACACACTGTTGGAATGCCTGCTTGTAAATGTAACAATATTCTTGGTTAAATATACTTCTTATTTCAATAACATCTTAAGTCTTCAATTTATATTTAACACGTGGAATAGTACACATAGTATTTTCTCTAGGTTCATTGATAATGTTACTGGATTTTATATCTAATACACAAAACAATGGGAAATGATCTTAAATATCTACAGTAGAAATTTTAAATGATTTCACGGTCTTAAAAATATCAAAGCTTATCATAACATAATCAACCACACTTTGCCCAGCATGAGTTATACAAGTGAACTCCGCTACTGAATCTGGTGCAACTCGACCATTAAGTATATGTAAATTTAATGAACAACAAAGATTTTGTAAAGATAAACCAAACTGATTAATCTTTCCATCTTTGGAGTTTCTAGTAAGTTTAAAATCATCCATGGGATAAGAATTACCGATTCCAGTGAACTCCAAGTTATCGTTTTCAATAAAATCAGGTAAGTGACCAATCCTGGCATTAAAATCACCCATAATTATGATACTCATATCCCCAAACTGTGAAATTATTTCCATTAACATATTTTCTAATCTTACTATACCATCACTTTCATCTGTCTCATTATGAATAGGTGACCCCTCTGGAGCAATAGTACATTTTTCACAAAGTAGCATGAAATACCATCAATAATAAATGCAATGACATCAGTGTATTTGAAAACCTTTAAATTATGAAAATTACATCGCTTTCATAAACAAACCAGGACACCCCCTCTGGATAATCTTTTCCTGACAACACTGTAACAGTTAAAATCAACAAAGTAATTAAAAATTCATCTTGTGTTACTGCCCATGTTTCCACAATACACAAAATGGCAGACAGTTTTACCATTTGTCTAAGTTCAGGCGAGTTTAATTTTGATTTTAAATCTTGAGCATTCCAAGAGGTTAAATGTAAAATAGTATTTTGTTTATCCAATGGAGCTTCATGGTGCAAATTGACAAATGAATACGTTTTTAAAAATGTGCTTACCTGACAACTGGCTGTATGTGCACAAGATGTCAAATCACCTACAGGCTGGTTCTCAGTGCAAAGTGCATCACAGTTTTCATCATGTTTAGTGCAGGAGTGCAGTGCAGTGAGAAGAGTATGTGCATCATATTCTCCATGTGCAGACCTTGAACGAGAAAATTGTATACAATTGAACTTGGTGTAGTATCATTATTAACATCAACAACATTATGATAAACATGGGAACAATTTAAATCAGTATGACATACAGTTTCAGCATTAACGAATAGGTCTCCACAATCCGGACACATAGAACCATTACTCTCTTTACATTCAGACACATAACAACCGACTGGACTGCATGCATGTTCTACTTCATTATTACATTTTACTTGACCCTGGCCTAATCATTATTGGTTTTCTGTATGTATCTCTCCCCTGTCAGAGTTTGACACATTTCTCTTTCTGATACATTTTATGTTGTTATTTTCTTCATCCCATACATATACTTCACCCCCCCCCCCCCCCCCCGCACAATCAGTTTGTCATATCTTAGTTGTGTCATAATGTCCGGATTAGCCTCATTAAATTCTGTTCGTTTTCCTCTCAGATGCTTTCTTGCCTCTCTCACTCTCTCACTGAAATCTTCCTGGATATAGATGTTGGACTTGGTTTTCTTTAGTTCTCTCCGTGCTTGCACAAGGATCCCCTCTCTTTGCTTATACTTTCCAAATTTCACTATAACAGGCCTAGGTTTCCCTGGAATTTTCCATGGCAGCCTATGAGCCCTCTCTATCTCGATGTCATCATCCTCCATCTTCATCTCATCCCTGATCACCTTTCTAACTTTGTTTTCACAGTCCGCCCATGTTTCTTTACCAGCATCCTCATCTATACCATGGAATATTAAATTGTCCCGTTTAGAGCATTCCTCTAATTTGTCTACCTTGGCCTTAAGTTTTTTGTTTTCATTTTTCATTTCAGTCATCTCAGCTTGTAAGAAAGTTATTTGGTCAGTTAATTTCTGCACAACCTCAACCAGTGACATTCCGTTTGCGTCCAGTAGATTAGTGTTTTCATCTTGGGGTGTTTGAGTTTCTGGCTGGGCATTTGTTAATTCGAAAGGTCTGGCTTGGGGGTTCAGGTTTTGAGGCGGACTTCTATTTTCGCTCACCTGTCTTGAGATGTCCGATTTTGGGCCGCTAAAGCGATGTCTCAGCCAGAAGAAACATATTTACATTTTCTGGGCAAGTCAGTCAGGACACTTGTTGTGGCCCGCCGATGCATGCGCTGTGTTTATGTTTAAACTTTCGACCGCGCCCGGTCCACTGTTTTTAACACTCATTTTCAGGAGTAAGCAAACAATTTCAAGGGAATATTTTGGCAAGTACAGATTTGTTTTAAAGAGGAGAAGAATCTATTTTTCGTGTTTATTCAACATGCTTTATAGGTGATTGGGCCCCTTTAAAAATATGTTTTGGCATTTTAATCTTTCAGTTATTCTTTGCAGAGAATGTGGCATTTAATATTGTTCTATCATATAATCCTTTCAGTCGACTACTTGAAAACAAAAGTTTAATTTGAAGATCATACATATTTTGAAAAAAAAAATATCATTTTCTTTTCTTTCTATGTACTGTAGAATGGAACAATATAACTATTAAAATTATTAATATAAATTTATTCAATCATCATCCCTGAAAACTCATCATCCAACATCATCTTCCCTGAAAATTACTGAATTACTGAATGTCATCTATTGAACAAAAACTGTAAACACACAATATAAACGTATATTAGTCATCGCTAAATTCGCTATGATCCTTGGGAATTTCGGGATTCACCTCTTCCGCTGTTGGTGTTGTGGTAGGATTCACGGTCGCTCCCTTAGGTTTGGCCGAGGATGAGAGGGTTGTGACACCGAATGGAGAGGTGCCGATAATCGTTACCAGAAACTCATTGAAGGATATCTGCGACAGGTCTGACACTAACAGGTTCTGCGACTGGTTGCTGCCTGATTGACGTCTACTCTCAAAAGCTAAGGGAATGCCGTGGTCCTGGCCGTCCCATTGGGCGTACCTTACCATCGGTCTTAATGGATGCAGGTTACCCTATAACAAATAAGAAGGAGTATAGCTTAACTGAATATGGTATTTTGTTGAAGGCGTAGGAACGTTTCTACATATGCTCTGCTCGTTTAGTTTAAACATCTTTTATTGTAAATATGCGATTGGTAAACAGTAACTCTGCTATGTAAATGTCTCTCGCATCAGCAGTGTACAATACAATGTGCAACACAATATACTTTCAAATGATGATGCGAATGAACAAACTTTGTCGGTTGCAGTCTCATAATGATAAATTAAATAATTAAACTGGAAATCTCTTAATGGATACAATATATTCATGTACAAAGATGCAACAATTCTGTTGTCACTTGTCAGAATATGATATTTCGTTCGAACCAAATATCAGTAATGATGGATACAATACTGACATATTCCTGATACTGGGTATAACCTTCAAGGATTTAAAAAAATGTTGTCGCTGTCGAATATACAAAGGGCATTCAAGAAAAAAAAATCTTTGTACTCTCACATTTATCATGAATTTACTTTCTTCAACTAACCCCATTTCAAACAGGTCATACTAAATACTTAATATTCTCTGTTAAGAGTTACACATAAGATAACAAGGTAACAGTTAAGAAGAAATGCTTGACAAGTATGGAATCAGAATATAACAGTCAATCACCTTAAACCGATAAGAGGTTTAGACTTAAAGGTATGATGCATGGAATTTCTATTTAAAAATAATAATTTACCTGAGACCTAGGGAGGGGAGTTGAGGACGGCCTCTGCTGCTGCTGCTGCTGCAGTACTGGGTTCTGCTGGTATGGCTTATCCTGGTTGGGCTGGAAGGGCTGCTCTTGGTAGGGCTGATGTGACTGTTGTTGATAGTACTGAGGGAGAGGAGGGTGCTGCTGCTGGTGGAAAGGCTGTTCTGGATTAGAACACTGCTGGGCATCTCCCTGCCTGACGTATCGCGTGACCAAAGCATAACTCTCGTCGCAGAACTGCCTCCAGAGGTGCCTGGGCAGGGACTTGAGGGTCAGGGACATCCATCTGACCCAAGCCTCTACCTCATCCATGGGGGTGAGGGCTTCATCTACCCTCTTCTGAAGATGTAACCCCTGGGTCTGGCTCGTCTTGATAAATTCCAGTATTGCCGAGTCTACGGAGGAAGAATCTTTCTTATTCTTTGGGGCCTTGTAGACGGGGACCGGCACAACGGGATCACGGGTAGCGCCAGCAGAAGACCCAGCATAATCAGCCTCTTCTTGAGAATCCGCTTCCTCATCTTCGGTTTTAGACTGAGTGTCTGAATAAGGACGCCCTGACACCTGTAAGGAGAAAATTTCAGGCATTAAGTGTTTGCGTACCTTGTGTAAAAGCGACTTTGTAATGGCACTATGCATTTGATGTAGCATTGCTTTTTCATGACGATATGTGCAAGTTTTAAATTGGCATTGAAAGCTCATTTCCTACCTGCCCAAGCACCCTGGTCTGCCCAGTCCTTTGGACGATATGTTATCGAAAGAACTGGCAATTCTGCCATTGCCACCTTTGACGGGCTGTCATGTTCGAAGCCGCCTGGCCACTCTTATGCTTTTGTATTCTTCCAAAGCTACAGCAGGCCGTAGTGTACCAGCTTGTGATATCCTTTACTGTAAACAAAATAGTTTAAATAAGGTAAATGTCCAGGGAATTTATATAAATATATATGATGGGAATATTAATAATTTTAGAATTTTTTATAGTTGAAGCGAGCAAAACTCACCAGAAATTCGTAGTTCTCTTGCTTTCTGTTGCAGAAGCGTGTCTTATTGTCGTTGTAGTCATCCAGGCTCTTATCATAAAATTCGGCATGGGCTCTATAGAGTTCAGCCGAGGCCTGCTCCTGCTCAATAATCAGGTCTTTTTCTTTGATCTTTCCTGAATCTGCCCCTTGGACGTGCTTATAAATGGGTCTTCAACATTACCTCCCTTTTCTTCATCGTCAGTCCCGTCAGGTCTCTTGTGCTCGGATTCGTCAATGGGCTGAAACGATTTATAAATTAAAATAGTTGTATATTGATAAAGATGCTTATTACATGGAATAAATATAAAAGCAGAACGAGTATGAATCATGCATTTTAATGGTTAATAAAAATAAATAAAGGAAAACCCGTCTTTGAAGGCTGAGCTTACGTGTATTATTCCATTACCTTAAGGCGCTTTATCAAACTGCCCTGCGTATGTTGGGTGATCTAGACAGACTTGAACTATGTCACAGTCTTTCCACCATGGTTAGACAGCTCTTAAACAAAGTTTCCTTGTCAAAACAGTGAATTACAATAGTCCTATTAAATAATTGGTAATAATTCTATTAATTAGATCAATTAATATACATATATTAATTAAATATCTCGGTGGTCTAGAGTAAATCCAAAGTTTAAAAGTTATTCCTTTAATGTAAGCCTATCCGCCCCTTTTTTTTAAAGCTGGTGATGGCCAGATAGTCAGATCTTTCATGCAGTTTGCCTATCATATAATGACACATTTCCAGGTTGTATCAGACAATGCTTTAAGCGTCTGTTTGTCTGTATCTTCAGTCATCCATATAAATGGAAGGACAGGTCTTCTTAACCGTTTAGAAGGTTTTCACAGATTGGATAGCTTTATCAATCTAGCCGTGTTTCACTCAGAAACGAGTGCCCCTTTTGGGGGCACTTCGAAGGTATAACCCAGTAATGGGTACGATTACGCACCCGAAGTCCCCGCAGGTGCAGTATCCTCCGGGCCTGTATGACACCAGGATAGTGCTTAAATGTCACGTAATCCGCATCCGGAATCAGTTCTGGAGTGTACATAAACCTAGTTAAACCAGCAAAAAAATATAGGCAGTTACCTTCAAAATATATAAGAAACATTTTCAAATCAAAGGTGTTTTTCGATTGTTTTGATATTTACCAAAAAAGTACCTTACTATAACTATTACTTAACCTTACCCTAACTTATTACTTTAACCTAGTTTTTTTTTAATATTTTTTAAGGTTTCTGGGCTTAAATATTGCGATATTTTTAGATTTACTATGTCGATGATGTAATATTTTATTACTGTAGTAGTTAAAAACCGTCAAAATAAAATAAAATGTTGTTCATGTTTGTGCCATTTTTTTTCATTCATTAGAAAAGTTATGATATTGGTGGCTCCGCTGGCTCAGCCTTTATCAATTAGGCTTCTATTTGACAAAAATCTACTTAACCTAGAAAAGTAGACCTTTAGCACACATGTGCTTCTTACAATGTGCAGAGGGATGTTCGGTGGTGTAATTTTTTTAAGTTTCTTAATAATATGCAAATTGTAAAACGTGACGTCACCATTTTACCACATACGTCAAATCTATTGAAAGATAGCTCAAATTCAACATGAATGTTACAGTTACAACTATACTAACTTACATGTTAAATAAAACAATCAATTGGGTCATATGGTCAAAGGTCAAGTTCACAGAAATGTTGAAATGACTAATCATAGATGACCATATCTAATTGACTAATTAGGATACCAAGTGTATACAATGATTGTGAGATACAAATATAACAAACAAAATTAAAATAAAAACCAATTAAGGCTTTATAGATATATTTGTAAAACAGAAAAACATATAACTTTACTATTCTTAGTTTTAAATCATTAGTACCTGCCATGTTTATCATATTCCTTAAGCCTTGATCACCACCGGGATACGGCGGGTGTTTTGGTTCATACCTTGCGGTTGACGTACGGCAACCGTGCGTTTTTCCAAGGCAGCAGGGATTCTGCAATGACCGTAACTAACAGCGCAAGCGCTTAAGACGGGCACCGCAGAGTAGACGTAGGGATTACGTAGGAACTCGTACATTTTTTTTTACGTCTACGTGGCCACCCGAGAGACGGACGGTGTACCTGCGCATGTTGTAAGGACCATGCGAATAAGGAAGACACCGTGCAATTCCGGCACGTCGGCCGCATAATTATTCCTGCGGTTTCAAAACCGAACGGTGAACTACGGTGTGTTGACCGCAGCGGGTTGTGACCGGGGCTAAAGTATTCCTGCGGTCTCTGAATCCTTGCGGTACTCTACGGTGTATGGTAGCAGACTGAGGCTTTAGAAAGACTTTGAGCTGAAGATAACTCATACTTACCTCGGACGATGAGGGAAGTGATATAAATTTTTCACAAATATTGATACGCTCATACTGGGGACGTGAGCCATAGGGAAATACATCACGTTGGTACACGTGTACGCTCTGACCCCCCCCCCCCCCCGACCCCCCCTCTCCCCGGCCGGGTCAGCGTTCCTCACTCTTCAGAGAAAACTGTGGTCCATAGCTCTTTTTCATTCACAAATTAGTCAGTCTCTCGGGACATCTCCCTTTTTATGACCGAGCAGAGTACATTACAATACAAACAGGCACCGCAAGTGCGGTAGGGACCGGAACCTCAGTGACACCAAGAGAAAAAATAAATAAAATTACAGGTATCGAGTGCGACCGCCCTGACATATAATTCGGAACCAAAATGGACACCTGTAGATGTACGTATGTGGCTTTTAATTATATGGCAGTTAATGTGGTACCGGTAATCTCTACCTCATTTGACCGGACTTGCTACATCAAAGCATGTTTATATTGACTAAAGGAGATGTTCCGATGTTCAATTTTATGTAGGAATACACGAACATGGTGAAAGAATACACTTGAAAAGGAACTGTAATTCATTACTTCTCACGGGTAATCACAGATAATCATATCATTAACTATCAGCAAGAGTCATGCCTACTATATTCAGGGCAGGATTCAATCATAATTATTAATTCATATGAATGAAATCTGTAACACTTGAAGGACTTTTCTGATCTTCACACGGGAAAAGTAAAGTAAAAGACTTTTTTTTTGTTTCTGCAAAACAAAGTTTCACAAACTGTATACTTAAACAAATAGCAACACTGTATAGTAGGAACGCCGTTAATCTTTGAATTATGTGAAAAGCATTCAGTAATACGAAAAATATTCTTTATAAAATAGTCAAAGAAATAATTCATATATATTTTTATATATCTTTTATTTGTTTTGTTTTGTTTTAAATAGCAAACAAACATATGATGCATGATGTTTATAATTTTAGATTTTACATGTGTAACATTATCAGGACGTCAACTTGGAAGTGATGGGCAGAAAAAAGAAGAAAAAAAAAAAAAAACAGAAAAAATAGGAACTTGACTCCTTGCATTTTGTTCCCCCTTTCCATCAATATTTTGAAGTGAAAACAGAAAGATAAGTATTTTCAACATTTAACTTTGACTTTCCTATCATTAATGTTGTCGACGTTTTTTAATATTGACAGAAATTGTAACCTTCTTGTAGACAAAAAGGCAACTTAAATATTAGGTATGTAATGACAAGGGTTGAAGTTTCATTTTTTATCACTTTTTTAATCGTTCATTCATAAAGCACATTCACATCATTAATAAATATACATACAACCAACTATAATACATCTATAGTTTATTGTTAACTGCATGACTGTGAGCCACTTTATGCACTGAATAACTGGATGAATATAATAAAATAATATAATCAGATTCTGTTACACTAGGCAGCGTGAAATGTTTATAAGGAATGAATAAAGAAGTCAGTGTCTTTTTGTTAACAAATTATTATCTGTATTAATCCGTATTCTATCCGTTAAATATCTGAAACCATTGCAATTGTCGGTAAAGGTCCCAAAACTGACGAAAAGGTAACACTCTTAGTGCTTGCTGGTATTTTCCTTTCTGCCGGCTCTAAACACAGCCCCTAATAAATAGCTTCTCACCCGAAATTCTAGATATGGAACAATACACACGCACATGAACAGACAAGAAACATCTAGAACAAAGAACGCTCTGTCTCTTCGCTTTAGACCTCACACGCGAGCCAGCGCCGCCGAGCAAGCAAGGTTCCCATAGCAACGAACTATGCCTGCGCTACACGAATCAGAATGTCAACAGACACATGTAACACTCCTGCGGATAACAAAACAGACACCTGTAACAATGTATATATATATATATATATATATATATATATACATATATATATATATATATATATATATATATATATATATATATATATATATATATATATATATATACGTGTAAAGCAGGTATATATCAATCTTGCCACTTGAGAATGAATCAAAGAAAACATTTTAAAGCAGAATCTCATAAAACGAAGGTAAGGAGCGGATGGCATAACATTTACGCAAAACATGTCTCCATAAACTTGACTGAATCCTTTTGTATACATTAAATGAAGCACGCGTTTAGCTAATGCTACCGGGAAGTTCACCTAGGTATGGATTTAATATACCTGCAAGATCGGATCATAAACCCTAAATAACTTACTTTTGCTCACATTTGTAACGTTTACATATCCTGAGTCATCAAGTTAGATGGTGAATTCATTAACACTCGTGCCTGGACCTCACTGAGCATTGCGCGTGTAACCAGCTGGATCTTTTGAAGGGATAATATAAACTTAACTGCAATATGTGGCGTACTTGATATGAAGCACGTTATTCGCGACAGGTACTAGCACGTTCAGCTATGGATGGCTTTAATATCACTGCAAGACCGGAAAACTACAAAGACTCTTCATTTATCATAAATGATTGGTTTGCCATTTGTCCACGAATTGCCCTCCCTTCCGTTTGGTCAGTTCATTTATAGTCATTCTGAATTATTGCTATTAAAATACAAACGCAATTGTTTTACTGAAGTCTATATTTGCAAAAAATATAAAATATAATAATAGTTCTAGTGTAACTAGAAAAAGGATAATTAATTAGTAATCTGTCAACATTTGCAGAGGTATGGACTATGGCTAATAAACGTTATGGTACAACCCTATAATCTTGATCCTCTAACAGTTTTGTCTCACAGAAAGTTTCATGAACGGCATTTGAGCGAAAAATGCATGTGAAACAACTGCAAAATATTGATATGAATTAAAATGTATAATTCGAGAAAATACTAAGCTCTAGCGTAAAGAAATGTCGCGGATTGACAAAAGCATATTTCAGTCACCTATCGAGTCTAACAAACAGAGTGCTCATGAAGGCAAGGCGTTCTAAAGAAAATACAGAAACATATACTTTGAAGCGATGCTAGATATAACGTTTATCTACTATGCCGATATTTCATGCATTTTTAACTAACTCGGTCGTAATGTGGCTGATATCAAAGCATATATGGCAACGAACTACACAATAATCAAAACCTTTCACACGCTCTTATTACTGGAACAAATACTCTGGACACCAGACAGATTCACAAACGTGTGTAGTATTTGCGATGACATTCCTGAATATCAGCACACTCGGTGTACCCGAGTAATTGGTTGGTTCAATAAATCTGTCAAAAATCAGTTAAACAATGGACTCACCCGTCAAAGCATTGTCTCATAAAATGTACCCCATTTAGAGCCAAATAACATCTACGTTCTCACTCTCGAGATTCGGATTCGTCCGGACTTAAAACAAGAATAATGCCTGATGATGATAACAGTCAGAAGTCCTTGACATACATCCTAAATAGTTGTCTAAAACTGATGAGATTTCCTCACGAATGATTCCCTATACATTTCTTGAAAATAGCCAATCCTTGCTGATTACTATTGGCCTATTCTTAGTGTCCTGTGGTAAACTTTGAAGAAACAGTGCACCCAGGACAACTTTAATTTAACCAGTCATTCTTAACGTTTGTATCTCAAAATTAGTTATTCTGATTTTATATCTATGAACCGTTTGGTAACGTGTTGTCATGTCTATTTGTAATGTAGTAACTATATAACAGAGAGTTTTCAGGTCATTTTATTGGCGGGCTCTGTACCCTTACACTATCATTCTTTACACATAACAATGTATCTCCTTCCGAGGGCTAAGTAAGCCTGCAGTGTGCGGAGTAGAAGGATATGATGGTCATGCTAACAGAATGTTAACATACATTTATACATCTTAATTATATTAAAATACCGGTACATTAAACATTTCAAGTTAAAGAATGGAATTACAGTTGTTCCATTGGTGCAAAAGCATTCAAAGGTAATTGTGTGTTTTCGAGTGATTTATAATTTTCAATTTTACATTGTTTAACGTAACATATAAACCAAATAATATTTTTGTAATAAACAGGGATAAATACCTGTAAAAGATAAGTGATATATATTTAAAGTTGGTGTTGCTTTAGAACCATTGTATTTCCTAAGTCGAATTTATCTCAGATTTTGATCTTCCGCCAGAACGTAACGCTTGACGTCGTTCACGCCTCAAAGAGAATTTAGCAATTGCATATAAAATAAATTGGTTATCAAACTTATTCTTATATTAATATGCATTTCACCTTATTATTAAATTATACATATTTGGAAAAAATGCATAACAAATAATAATATAAGCCTTTATTAACATCTGAAATACACAATTACCGCTTGAATGGTCGTATCTCTAAAAGCATTGCTTTTTTAAAAACATAGACCAAAGGGTTAGAAAAAGTTTTTGTAAGTTGAGTCGAAAACTGTTCTTTGACCTTGAGGGAGCCTTGTGATGTGTATGATATAACGCACGTATCTACGTACTTCGACAAGGAAGCTTATCCAAGTACAGCTTTAATGTCACTACACGTCCAGGTAACTATTAAGACACGGTCGTTTAACACAAGTAACAGCCTTGGCACGTCTTTCTCGGCGTCCGTGTAGGCTTAGTCATCATCCTACTTTGAGGATGTACTTCTTGAATTATGTCTCTATTTTCCGTCATTTTTATTTATTTTTATCATTATTGAAGTGAAGTTGGTGCTCGAGCCGGTCACAGCACATAGACGAAGCTATGTCCGCACCGGCTCCCTCGACCAGAATTTGACAGTTTGAGTCTATGATGGAAGGTCGGGGCTTAAAGGCGAGTTGACAGTAGATACAGTTTGGCCAGTGCAGTGAGAGAGGTAGAGGAAGCCTGAGAACCAAAACAGAACCATCAACCTTGGACGGGCCACTGCAACCCAACCTCATAGCCACAGCGGGGATCGAACCCGGGTCGCCGGCGGAGAAGGTCCTACCACTCGGCTGTTCAAACCCCCCGTCTTTTTTAATTTCTGTGATAAATTAAGAAGTTAAAAAAATTAAATATACAATTTAACTTCTCAATTTATCACAGAAATATACAATTTAAATTATCAAACTATTTAGTACTTTTCATGATGCAGGAAAATATGGTAAACCGTGGAAGGAGAGCCGTTGCATGATGTGTATGTTTTTTTAATCAGATAGGACACAGTAGTAAATAAGGTCCACCTCAAAACATGCACCGGAAATAAACAGGTTTATTAGGCTTTATTTGATTGATCAGACGCATAATAACATTCTGGAAATTTGAGTATTTTTATCTTAAAAAAGCAACACATGTTTTGCTCGATAGGCACAAGAAGTACCCTTTGTTTTATTCCATTTGTTTTATCTTAGTGCCTTTTATATTGACAAATCTAGTAGAGAGGCATAGAAGCCCAATTAAACTTATTTATTAAAAAAAGTAAAGGTGTGCTCGCAGAACTCAAAGCCAATGGTCTAAATCCAACAAAACACAATATCTCAAATAAAACGCACATATCAGAGAGAGAGAGAGAGAGAGAACGAATGGGTAGTGAATATTTAGATAAGGGCATCGTTGCATGTTGAATTAATCTTGCGTGTTAAACTTGTCTTGTGATTTCCACTGTCACGCCACTATTTTCGTCCAATCACATTTTACTTCCCCGCTGCGTGGTAACCATACACGACTGCAAAGTGTATTTCATCCCTCGCTACACGCTGCACACCGTCTTCGTCGGCAGCTAGACCATCATGAAAGTCGCCGCAGTGCTAACGATCTTAGCTATTTCGGTGGTCGGACGCAGTGACGCAGGTAAGAAGTTTTCTGAACACAGTATCTTAAATATTTATTTTCATGGGTGCTTCCAAACCATAGCTTTAATGAGTTAGTCTATTCGTGCAATTCTCGGTTCTACTATTATTGTAACTATCACCACAATTTTCCTTATAATAATTTATACAAAGTATTACTAGGTAATGAATCGAACGAGGTGTTGTATCCAGTGGGTTAATGTATTCCCTTTAAGTTTATACATTCGCAACAGCTCTGCTTTAATTAATAGATGTAAAGTCAACAACTGTCAACGGACATTTTTGTTTTGTTTCTTTTTTTGTTTCTGCTTATCTGTCTATGTTTGTTTGATTTTTGTTATAAATAAGACATCAAAGGTATCATTGAAAAAACAAATAGAGCAAAACATCCATGCTTGATGTTCGTCCTCACTTATACGCGCAAAACATATATGAAAAGGGGTTAATACAATATCATTAGAGTTTTGCTGAGGATATTCTCCCCAGATACTTTGTTTTACACATGTGTAATATCGTAGTTCTCTCGAGATGGATAACAATTGGCATATGACCGCAGGGGAGCAACCTACAATATATTTTATCCTAGAGGTATTATACTGGCGGAATGAGTGCAGCGCAACGAAGTTACAATTTTGTTTATAAAAGATAAGACTATTTGCTATACATACGTCATGAAAGTATTACATACAGTAGTATGTCTTGGCTAGCTTGTTGTAAAAGGATACAAAGAAAAAAAAAATAATAAATAAATTCATAAAATTGTTAATAAAAGATAATTATCTACATATTGGGTTTCATCAAGGTATCTGTTTAGTTCCCGGATTACTTACACAGGAGCTATCCTGCCATGTGTATAGATGTAGACACATAACACGGGCGGGCATGCTAGCAGCACAGCCCATGTGCATTACATGTTGTTCAACATTCTACATAACACAAGTTGTTCTTGCTAGCTATCAACTATATTAAGCTATCAGGCCAGTATATAACTGGAATAATCTATATCAACGGTCAGCTGGCCAACAATAAAACCCAACAAATCTCGTCGTATGGCCATGAGTATTCTTGTCATTTGCACTAGTAAAAACGACGGATCGATTAATCGGCTACAGCGTGATTATTGATCTAAAACACATACAGTTTTCGATATTTGTATTTGTTTTTCTTGATGTTAAAATGTATTGATGTTGTGTTGAGATGACTTATATTCAAGTACAGCTAACCTCACACAATGGGCAGATTTTGTATAAACTGTATTAATCTGACAAATATGTCATTACAAATTGTGGTTTATAATAATGTATATCATGAAATCAATTTGCCAAGTTTCTAAAAAATAAAAAAAAAAGATGTTGCATTATTCATGTTTTACAAATAAATCTAAAATTATACAAATGTTTAATGTAATCTTTAACTTATCTACAGCAGGCCCCTCATAGCTATTCCCTGACATGGGTTATCTTACCATTTGTTATGAAAATATTAAACGATCGTAGAGAATCATAACATTTATAAGCCACCAGCTAAAAGGTTCCGCCGTCCATACATCAAGCTCAACTTAAAGGTAGTTTTTTCAGCTTGAGATTTACACATCATGAACAGTCGGTTGCTTAGACTGGTACCCCGCTCTATCAGGCACCGCTGCTCTAGGCCAATCATATGCTTGGCTGAGGGCCATATAGAGCAGGGTACCAGTCTATCGGTTGCTCTGCCCATGGCTTCCTGGGGGACCAAGGTACAGGATTTCATAGGGGGCAGGGCTTGTTACATTGAGGAATGTGCGGGATTGGCCGAAGATGTCTGTGCGGGGCGTTGCGGGATATGTGTTGCTAAGCTGATTTGCTGTTTAGTGTAAGATAAATGTGAAAAAAATGCAAAATAATGTGCTTCAAATACAAAAGAATCACCAAAATCCAATATCGACGTTCGGGTGGCAGACTGCAGCTATCAAATAAATTGAAATTTAACTTTCATAAATCAAAAAGAGTTCAAATTGTTCAGTAAAATGAAATCTTAACAAATTTAAATTCATATTGTCTTAACCAATCAATGTTATCATGGATAGATGGAAGAAACATGCAATTGTCATTTTTCGGGGGTGTACTCTTGTGGGGGAAACTATTTTTTGCAATGTGAACTTTAGCATAATATAGTTTATGCCAACAATAATAAAGATGCAGAACGCGGGCTTAATATGCTTGAAACCTGCGGGGCGGGTGGTATTAAGGCCGAAGGAAAAAAAGGGGACGGGGTGCAAGCTGAATGAATGGTAATAATTCCTTGGCGGGGCGGCCTGAAATTTGTTCTTTGATTTTTTGGCCGGCTGCTGGCTAGACGTGGGTGTGGGTCCAATTTTTCAGGACATGTTTATTGAACTAGCTTATGCAATCCTTTTTATCTCGACACTACATTCCGTTTCATAACATCAGTATTTTCATTATTCAGATTATTTTCAGAAGCGTTGTTCGTATACAGACCAGAATATACCTTATAAAAGCAAAACTAGTATGTGTAGCATATTAACATATTTTAACTTATTGACGATATATAACCACTTAGGATCAGATTTTTCGCTTAAGCTCTTTTACTGTAGGGCCTGGGTCAGGAAAGAAACGTTTAAGTACAAAGTATTCAAGATTCTAGGTTTTAGATTATTTTAAGACATTCACTACGTCTACCGACGAAGTTGGCAGAGTATTCATTGATCAGGCGTGTTAACGCATGTGTCCGAAATATATCTTCGAAATTTTGGTTGGATTTCAATTAAAGTTATTTGAAGGGAGAGCTAAAGGTGAAAGGCTATTTTTCTTATTTTTGGACAGATTGGGGCAATAAATATGCGGATCTTCACCCTGCTTCCTTCAAATTTACCCATGTCTGCTGTCTTATGTGGTTTTCCCGTAGAAGAGTGCATCTTCAAAACTAAACGGATTCCCCAAGATATTGAATCAAGTCTTTCTCCAAATATGGTCAACTCTCTCATAAAAGACATGGAAGTTGAGCCCAGTGACAACAACTTCGTAATAACGTCTCGCTGGCCTGAAAAGCTGTATTTTTTTCGGCTGCTACGGTATAAGCGGTTCTGTTAATATTGAGTGGCTTACTGCCACCGCATTTCTTTCGTAGACCTATCAATAATAGATTTGTTAAATTATAAACTAGGAACTGATTCTTCCTTTCCAGTGGGACAGGCTAGCGTTTGGCGGTGTATGGCGTGGATCCTCTCACAGGGCTATTGATCATCTCGAGCTATATACTGAATTTCAGTCAAGTTAAGGGAGCAGCGAGAATAATATTCTTAGAACAGCCGGTTTCCCTTCAGTAACAATTGGTGCACTCGTTATTACATACGGGAATTTATCACATTCATGATATCATCAGACCAGTCCAAAAATCAAATCGTTATCATCTGATGAGCCGAAGAGGCTAAACCGAGGGTAGTGATATGTGATATATGTGTGATATATATATATATATATATATATATATATATATATATATATATATATATATATACATCTTAGTAATTAAGTAAACCGATGTTCCTTTAAACGCTACAATAGGGAGACCGCCTTATATTTCACATAAATGTCATTTGGCTTTTGTAAACCGTTGTTCACTAGATGTACCGTAAACCACGTCGAGCAATATTTTTTTCGTTGAAAAAACCGTGCACGTCTAGAGTTTGTTATGCTGCGGGTCAACTAGTTATATTGTGATATCATTCAAGTTACCTCCCCCTTACGTACCTGCATGGTCATGTGACACTCCTGCATGGTCATGTGACACTCCTGCATGGTCATGTGACACTCCTGCATGGTCATGTGATTCGGTTCCCCGCTACGATGCAAAAGAAACACAGGCACGTTGTCCTCTTACCACGGACATGAACAAAGGATTAATACCCTAAAAATCCAACCATGACATTGTAGTACATGTAAATATCGACTCTATTTTATTTTATTGATCGCTTCCATTCTTTTCACAGCCAGAATTACTCCTAGCAGAACGGTTAGAAAAATCTTACTTGCATGGGCTCTGTTGTAAAAGCAGTTTGCAAAAGTTAAGCCCACTAAAAGGCATTAATACCACCAAAGAAAAGGTGACACCATAAATGTTAGTATAATGACACACAGGTGCCCCTGATCTGAAGTTCCCAAACTGATTTTGAGTGTCCCATTGTCTATTATCTATTTCTACGATTTCATTCTCGAACAGGTTTGCCGTTATATATGCCACTTTTACGTCGATGAATGTCGAAATAACGTGTTTTCGGTCATAGAGTGTGAGATCGAGAAATAACATTATTTTAAATCAAATGAAACTTTAAATGCTAGTTTTAAAATATCTGAACATATAATAAACTTTTGCAATATGTATATCTCAACATTATGCTAGTATTGCAGGTGTTATATTTAGTATACGAATCTTCTTTCCAGGACACAACTGTAGCGATGAGTATAATAACGACACTGGACGGATCAGGAGCCCCGGTTGGCCCGGTAACTACCCCAATAATGCTCTTTGCAATATTCTTGTCTCCGTTCCTACAGCAGAAGCACTCATCTTGAATTTCAACATGTTTTCACTAGAAGAAAATAGTCTGTGTAGATATGATTCCCTGAAGGTGAGTTACATTGATTGGTCCGTCTATATCGTAACTTTTGCAGTCCTTTTAATTTACATAATAACCCTGTTTTGACTGCCTTTTATTATCCCCTCGCAACGAAGTTGCGAAAGGGATATAGTAACGCCTCCGTTCGTGCGTCTGTCCGTCCGTCTGTCCGTCCGAAATTGTCTTGTTGACCAATTTCAAGCCAAACCATTTGCCAACACCTTTCATCTCGCACATATGGCTTACCCACCCATGGATGAAGAAACCTATCGATTTTGAGGTCAAGGGGTCAAAGGTCACGGCCACAGCACCCACTTCTTGAAAAAGCTTGTGGTTCGATTACAAGCCGAACCGTTTGACCTAATTAAACCTTTCATCTTGCACATATGGCTCACCCACCCATAGATGAAGAAACCTATTGATTTTGAGGTCATGGGGTCAAAGGTCACGGCCACAGCATCGACTTCTTGAAAAAGTTTGTGGACCCATTTTAAGCAAAATCGTTTGACCTAAACCTTTCATCTTGCACATATGGCTTACCCACCCATGGGTGAAGAAACCTATTGATTTTGAGGTCACGGGGTCAAAGGTCACGGCCACAACACCCACTTCTTGAAAAAGCTTGTGGACTGATTTTAAGCCAACAGCGGATACATACTAACTCCTATGTTTGTTCATTTGTCCTCCTGTCTGTCTTCCCATCCGTCTCAATATACCTTATTGATTAATTTTAAGCCAAATCATTTGATCTTAAGCTTTCTCCTTCACATATGCCTCACCCACCCTTACACGTACAACTTACTGAGTTTGACGTCAAAGCTCAAGCTCGCACACCTCCCCTCCTCATTTGAACACTTGCGTAATACACCCCATATCATTATGCTCCCATGCGAGGGGATGCTCCGCTTTGCGGTGCCCTTGTTTTTAAAATAAACCTGTTTTTATTGACCTATATGATCATAAAACCCTGTATTTACTATATTTTATTTTCATGATAACAGTGGTTTTATTGTCCGTTATTTTCATAAAAACCTTTGCTTTTACTGTGCTGAAATATCAAAATAGCGATGCTTTTAATGTTCTTAATATTTATAAAAACCCTATTTTACTGTCGTTTCTTTTCATGAAAAACATGCTTTAGCTGTCTTGTACTATTATTATAATATCTTTGCTATTTCTGTTTTTTTTATTTCCATATTATCCCTGCATTTACTGTCCTTTATTATCACAATAACCTTGTTACATTCCTTTATTATCACAATAACCTTGTTTCACTGTCCTTTATTATAACAATAACCATGTTTAACTGTCCTTTATTATTACAATAACCCTGCTCTTACTGTGCTTTATTATCACAATAACTATGTTTTACTGTTTCATATTATCATCATAATTTTGTTTAACTGTCCTTTATTATCACAATTACCATGCTTTAGCTGTCTTGTATTTTTATTATAATATCTCTGCAGTTTCTTTTCTTTATTTCCATATTATCCCTGCATTTACTGTGCTTTATTATCACAATTACCCTGTTCTACTGTGCTTTATTATCATCATAACCATGTTTTACTGTCCTTTCTAATTACATTAACCTTGTTTAACTGTCCATTATTTTCATAAAAAACCCCTGCTCTTACTGTGCTTTATTATCACAATAACTCTGTTTTACTGTCTTTACTATCATCATAATCTTGTTTAACAGTCCTTTATTATCACATTTACCATGTTCTACTGTTCTTTATTATCATAATAACCCTGTTTTACTGTCTTTTATTATCACAGTAACCTTGTTTTTCTGTCCTTTATATCGTATTAACCCAGTATTACTGTCCTTTATTATCATAATAACCTTGTTTCACTCTCCTTTTCTAGCATAATAACCCTGCCAGCACTGTCCTTCATTATCACATACCCCGTTTTACTGTCTTTTATTATTACAGTAACCCTGCTTTACTGTCGTTTATTTTCACAATAACCCTGTTTAACTGTCCTTTGTTATCATTATAACCCTGTTTTACAGTCTTGTATTATCATGATAACCCTGCTGTTACTGTGCTTAACTCTGAAATAGCGACGCTTTTACTGTCCTATGTTATCGTTATAACCCTGTTTTTTGTTTAGTTTCCGATCACGAAACTTAGTAAATGTAACCTCCTCAAGATGGGCTAAGGTTGAACCCATATGGCCTTAACATGCCTAGAAAAGCCAATCAGCCATTAATGTACATATTTTACACAGGGTAGTGAGCAAGCGGTAATTGAACCGATGACAACTGCGCTGCATTGTAACGCGTTCATTTAATTGCTCTGTGCAACTGGACAGAGAAACACGCGATGAAACACTCCGCGTTTTTTTTCTATAACGATCATGTAGAAAACAAAAGGAATGCACCACATACCTTACAACAAATAGATTGTGGGCAACCAAAATGATGTCAAAGCTCTGAAACTCCTGACTAAAGCCGACGTGATCGGGTTCTACTTATCCATTGGCCAGCGTTAACTACTATTAGCGGTAAATGATAGACTGAAAAAAAATAGAGCGGCTATTGGCAGCATACAACCACAAGTCAAAGTATCGGAGCTGTCGGGTCCAACCGATTTTGAGGGAAATCTCTCTTCTTTGGCAACCTTGAATGGGGCAAAGAGTAACATACAATAGGTTAGTTAATGGCAAACCCCGCCTGATATCAGATTATGTGGCTAGGAATCCCTAAACCCTAGTTCCCGGAAAAATTGTTGTCCATTCAGGTGAATTTCATTCGTCATTAAAACCCACAGCCCCCAGTACACCGAAACTGGGGTCGATTTTTCCTCAGCAGTGCGCTGCCGCTAATATCTACATCCTAGTAGAGGGCATTCGGACGGGCGATATAGCGGGTCAGCCATTCTGATATATTTGGACTATTTGGCTTATATCGCCCATCTCACAAACGCTGGGTAAAGCTAGTTAGGTCCTAGAATATGAAAATGAATACCGCTGTCAGCAGTCCAATTTGGCTTTCGCATCATGTGACCTTGCAACATAACAACTAAAATAAACAAGCCATTGGGGGCTTCTTGACTCAAATATGAAACACTATAGTACCATAACGTAAGAAAATGACATTTTGGGAACTGTAAATACAGAGATGGTTGTCTAGTACCGGGTGGTAATCAGGCACACTCCAAACCCGCCAAGAGAACGCCCAAGCGTCCAACTGATCTTAAAGCAAAGGTTTGGTGCATAGAACTGGATCGTGACCCTGACAGAATGTCCCTTGCCGAGGGAATCACTAATGGGTTTTCTGTATTAGAGCCCAAGAAATCGTAAAACCGATTAGAGTCAATAATTACAAATGGGCAATCGCGAACAAGGTAAAGGTTTTGACACAATTTTGCGATAAATTGGTCGAAGAGCCATTACTTCCGGAACTCCTTTTATAACGAGTGACTAAGTCGCGGTCAACAACAGCGACTCGTCATATATCCGTCTAATCCATGAATATAGTCGTTCTCTCGTTCAGGCAGTAAATGACCACGCGACCACGCAAAAATGATAAGTTAACAATCCGTTGACGACGCGGCTAAATTGATTTCCCCAGGCGCTTCATGGAAAATGTAGACTTAAAATCGGCATGTCGGTGTTTGCCTGTAGAACCCTCAAACTGGCAATGCCCCGTCTTGCGATGGCGTTTTTCTAACGAAAATCATCAGATATTTATGTTAGATACCCGGCTACCATTTGACAGGAAATTTAGCCTTCATAATTGTATATTTCTTTAGCAATAACACGTTTTGTGTGACAATAAAGTTTGTTTCACGGGCGTGTTACATAGGACGGTTTGTAATATTGACATATGTAACGTTATGTGGACTCATCGGGTGGACTTATATTGTTCTACAATGGCTATGTTTTATCAAACTAGCATGGCGCGCTGCTTCATTTTGTAGTGAATTTGCAATTTTGGCTCACTTTATAGATAGTCACAATTCTTATACCACTTACATGTACCACCCCTGTTTGTATATTTGTCTCAGTTGGGATGCAAGGTGTAATTCACTGCCCTTTTAATATCATAAAAAATCCTGCTATTGCTGTGCTTTACAATCAAAATAACGCTGTTTTACTGTTCTTTATTGTCATATAAGCCCTGCTTTTACTGTCCATTATTATTAGTATAATATCACTGCTATAACTGTCCCTTTTTTAATAACCCTGCTTTTACTGTGCTTTACTATCAAAATAACCCTACTTTTACTGTCACTTTTTATTATAATAACAATGCTATTAATGTCCTTTACGATTATTATAACCCTGTGTTTGACTCTGCTCTAAAAAATATCATTTTTAGTGTCCCTTATTGACATAATAACCCTGATTTAAGTCAATTTTATTATTATTAACAACCCTGTTTTTTTTCTGTCCGTGATATAATCTGACTTTATTACCATCATTCCTCTATATTTCTGTTGTCTTATGAATGTGATTTTATCAGATATACGACGGATCAAACAGTTCTGCGCCTCTGATTGGAACGTTCTGTGGAAGTACACGCCCTGAACCGGTGGTGGCCTCTGGCGGTGAGGTTTACCTGGTGTTCGTATCAGATGTATCCGTTACGTTACAGGGCTTTGACATCAGTTATCGCGTTTCTTTTGAAGGTATGTAACAGCTGTTTATTTAATTACAGCCAACTGGCGCTAAGTGTGGCTATCCATGATTATATTAAAAAGAAACAATTTACCTTTCATTTGAAATGGGTGCTTTTAGAAGACAGCATTTTATTTATAACGGCTCAGACCCGGAATCCTTACGTTTTTCTTTCCCTATATAGTTGCGCCCAGTTATATTTTCGAAGATATTATCATTTGACTCCCGCTTTAATGATTATCTGCATTTAGCATGAATAAGAAATGTTCCGTTATCATAACGAGGGTTATCTGCAGTCAAGGTAACAATTTAGATAACTAAATTAGACATACAAATATGAGCCAGGCTTAGACCCCACGGTATATAACGTCACAGTTACCAAATTGGAACGCGTGTCAATGTGTTCTCAACTGAAATTGTACTTTGTGTTCGGCTTTGCCTAATATTACGTCAAGCATCCGCTCTTCATGGTCTGTTTAAATTTTACACGTTTTGTAGAAGTTTTGATCTTGTAGAAAAATAAAATAATATTCAAATGTTAACATTTAAAATAATTAAATCATATTCAATATTTACATTATATTTTAATAAACCATTGAACATTTGCTTGATCAGGAAAAAAGACATTGGACAGTAAAACTAAACGTTAAGAAATTTATACTAAAAAATAAGATTTTGTATTTTATGGAACCCCATTCCAGGACAAGGGACCATCTTCATGGATTTGGGAAGTCATGATAGGCACAATAGTGACACACACATGCCATAGACTGTGTCCCCAAACTGTATTAAGTCACCATATTGCTATATAGTAGTCTGTAACAACCATTTCAAAGGCATAGTTCAACTATTCCATTGTATATGAGCATTTAAATTTGAACGCTTTTTCACTTCCGACATTACTAGGATTATATTAAGCATTATCCATGCTCTTTCTCACATTAACAATAAATTTTGAACGCTTTTTCACTTCCGACTTTACTTAGATCATATTGAGCATTTTCCATGCTCTTTCTCACATTAACATTAAATTTTGAACGCTTTTTCACTTCCGACTTCACTCAGATCAATGAAGCATTAACCATGTTCTTTCTCACATTAACATTCAATTATGAACGCTTTTTCACTTCCGACATTATTTAAATCATATTAAGTGTTATCCATGCTCTTTCTCACTTTAGCATTAAATTTTTAACGCTTTTTCACTTCCGACTTTACTTGGATCATATTAAGCATTATACATGCTCTTTCTCACACAAGACTGTAACCGGAGGTACTTTGGAGACCTTGGGTGGATCAAGAGCCCGGGATGGCCTGGTGACTACCCAAACAATGCTATCTGCGCTATCCGTGTCTCAGTAACCCCAGGACTAGTAATCACGCTGTTTTTCAACTCGTTCAACTTGCAGTATCAACAAAACTGTACTGATGATTACCTGAAGGTTAGTCCAAACTTTAAGATAAATCCAAACTTTTAGGCCAAAATAAAAAAACAAAAGTATGGTTCTCAGGCACTTTTTTCCAGAAATCAATGCAGGCGGGAGGTTTTTTTATTTTTATTTGTTTTTTTAGTATGTTTTGATAAAAAATGTCAAATGATAAGGGAAAAACATGATAATAACAGATTTATTTTGCTAAACAAGCTAAAGCACTACATAACAAAGGAAATGGTATGCTTTTATCTACTTGAAAGAAATATCCGAGCGGCTGCAGCTCAAAATCGGTAAGTTTCTGTTGAAAATCAAAATAAAATTTTTTGATGCGGGGGGTTAAAATTGAACCATCTCTTTAATTTTTTTGGCCTAAGAAATAAAGGTTTAATGAAGGGTTTCTTTTATTATATTTGTTTATGCCATAATGTTCATCTAAGGTATGATCCAGTTTGGTAAGCTCATAAATGTACATATTTATCATACACATCATCCGCATCTTCATTTGGTTCACTGTCAGGTTTTCCCTAAGTTTTAAATCTTGTTGATTTCGCAAGTTTTAAGAGATCGTTTATCTGGAGGGACCAGTTTATCTGACAGAACTTATACAAAACTACTCATCTGGAGTATCGTATTAGCAATATTATATCACAATTCTTGAGCTCTTGGAGTGTCCTGTTAGCCTTATAATATTATCATAATCAAATTTCATTTTCAATGTAATGTTAAACTAAATGTATATTCAAATTTGAGTTGTCATGATAACCCGGATCTTTAATTCATATTCATTGTATTATAATTATGATACTGTAACATTTGATGGTCAATTGGATAATATGAATATGTCAGATATACGACGGATCAAACAGCTCGGGACTTCTGCTCGGAACTTTCTGTGGAAGTACACGGCCAGATTCAGTTGGGACCACTGGCTCTGAGGTTTACCTGGTGTTCGTATCTGATGGATCCGTTACGTCACAGGGCTTTGACATCAGTTATAACGCTTCCTACGAAGGTATAAAAAACTTAAAATGTTAACGTGAATGTGATCCGATTTTGTGCCATTCGTTTGAATTAAATGGCAACGTTTAAACCAATGTAGTACAGACATAATACATATAAGTTCAGTTGTTACAGATCGCATATACTGTTTAGAAATAGGTATTGCCAATGAACAGAAATATGATGCTTACTGGGAAAAAAATATTACCACCTTTGATATAATTTATATTATTTAATTTAATATTCTATTATTATTAGTAGTAGTTGTAGTATCCATATTATTATCCGTATTATTATCACTCTCATTTTCCTAAAAAGATGCGTTTGATAATTCCATTTGAGGGATTTTACTGTCACTTTATTATAATAACGTTTAAGAGATCCATATATTTTGCTTGTCTTTTGGCTAACATTTGCAAAATGTTGGCAAACGAGTTAGGGGGCTGGTTTTGTAATGTACATGTATACATGTATATAGGCAACACTCAAATAAGCCCAATTAACATTCATTCTGACCTCATAAATAAGAGTAATGAAATATTGTACAGAGAGATAAATAGAGTTACAAACAAGACTAAGTTTGATTCATTGCTATAAAAAGACCACTTTTGATATCCAAACGGAATAATTAATGTTTTAATCAATATCCTATTTTTTCATTCCTACATTATATGACTTGTCTTAGGTGTTATATGTACAATGTTCATATCAAGCTCTGCAATATATATATATGTGTGTGTGTGTGTGTGTGTGTGTATACGTGTGTTCCTCAATTCTTATTGAACAAACCAAGGACTTGTACAAGCAATAAGAGGTGCTGACGGCCCGTTACTCATTTCGTCAAACTGATTAAGTCGCTTTGTCAAAATAGACTGAAGTCTCTATTGCAAATATGTAGCCTTTAACTTGTTATTCTCAAGCATCGTACATGTAACTTTAATATGTAAGCTAAGATCGACAACCGAAAGTGTTTGCAACTTGTAAGGCCACGCAGAACAAAACGCTTTATTGTTCCATGGATATTGGGGATAAAATATATGGAGCGGGGAGCAATTTTGGTTCTTCTGTTTTTAATATGCCATTATGCGTTGTCAAGCTTCCTATACTGTATGACCGATATTTAGTATTACATATTTATTTTTAAAAGATTGTGATCGAGTATACACTGCAGACTTTGGGTCAATCAGGAGCCCTAGATGGCCTCGCCAATACCCTGACAATACTGTCTGCAATATCCGTGTCTCAGTCACCCCAGGAAAAGTGGTCACATTCTTCTTCAACTCGTTCCACCTTCAGTATCACCCCAACTGTAGTTATGATTACCTGAAGGTGAGTAACAAACCTTATATTAGTTCCGAAATTAAGCTACGAGAAACCTAAAAATCGACTAATAATCAATACAAACACTTTTCTTTTTGTTTAATACACCTCCTTTCTTTGTAAAAAAAAATGTCTTTTGAATTATGTCTTTATTTTCAACAG
The DNA here is from genome assembly GCA_026874595.1 of Sipunculus nudus. NCBI lineage: Eukaryota > Metazoa > Annelida > Sipuncula > Golfingiida > Sipunculidae > Sipunculus > Sipunculus nudus. The sequence goes on along the minus strand of CM049322.1, from coordinate 21,768,476 downwards.
ATGGCACATATGTTTTTTTCTCAATATTTTGAATTATAATAAAATATTAAAGCGGCAAAACAGTCCTGTCATTGTCATGACAATAAGTTGAAATTTTACCATACAAACAAAGTAACACGTCTTCCTTGGTGGTGTCCTTTCAAGCTGTTTGTAGTATTTATATAACTTTAGAGTTACCTGATAAATTGATTGTACAATCAGTAAAATCCCTTGGCGTGTCTAGTAATATTTGTCATATCATCATAATAATGGTACATTGAAGTGTTTCTGTGGAGTTAACTAGTAATCTGACTTTATACACTGATATCACTCAATAAATTCGTTCCTTCGAGTGTTCAAGAAAACTTACTGTACTACCATGATATACTGGTCTTGTGGATGTCCTGATGAACTTCTTGTATAATAATACCCGTGCCGTCGATGCCGTACAGATTTTCGACGGATCAAACAGTTCAGCGCCTCTGATTGGAACTTTTTGTGGAAATACAAGACCAGGTCCAGTGGTGACTTCTGGTGGTGAGGTTTACCTGAAGTTCAGGTCAGATCACTCCACGTCGCACTTCGGCTTTGACATCATGTATAACACTTCTGTTAAAGGTATTTGCAACTATTACAAAACTTACAATTTTATCTATATCGTATCTGCCTTTGAAAAACTTTTAGTTTACTCAGAATTAAATGTCAGCGTTAATGTCAATGTCGTATAATCACATTTCTTCTCTTTTTTCCACATCTTTAATGAACAAACTGGGACGCTTTAAGAATAACCAGAATGTTTGTTTAATAAGCGCATGGAATCACGTAAAACATGATACCTTTCATAATTCAGCCATAACTTTTCTGAATTGCTGTACTTGTTTTAATTCCATGGACCTCATTTAATTGTAATTTAGTCAGATTTCATTTATAGACGTACGAGGAGCACTTATCTATCATATACCTATAGAAACATGCTTGTACACCATTAGCCGATAAGCATCTTGGTTTTTCTTTTCTTTCCCTCCTTTGGTACCATTTGATTTCATGATGCGTGGATTCCCAACTTAAAAAAAATCATTGTATTGAGATAACGCCCTGGATTGTAGTGGTGCATGGCCTTTAATTCACATTATATTTGACAAAGCCCCCGTCTATATGGGAAAATATATAGTGTGAAACAAAACTAATAAGTCTAAAACTTACTGTGGCTTGGCATGTCATATGCAACTTCCATATTTAATGTGGACCTCATAAAATATTTGAAACATATGTGGATAACAGAACTAAAATTTTTGAACCAGCGACCAAGGAAGATGTAAATTTAAAGAACGGAAAACCCCGAATCCCTTAAATATAAAGAGCTGTTATATCTTGCTGTTCTTGCTTCCCGGGCTTTGTTATTTCATATAATATACGACAACGATTTAGTTTTACCAATATTCTAATTTTGAAGAAAACTGTGATCGAGTGTACAGAGGAAGTAATGGGAGAATTATGAGCCCAAAATGGCCTGCTAACTACCCGAACAATGCTCGTTGCAATTTCCGAGTCTCAGTGACTTCAGGTCAAATGATCATATTGTTTTTCAACACGTTCAATCTGCAGTATCACAGTAACTGTAGTTATGATTACCTTAAGGTGAGTAACAACTATACCGTTAATTCCGGGATAAAGCATACCTATACCTTGCACAGAGAACGATTCTAAAATGTTGTATTTCCTAGATTGTCAATTCAATGTATGGTCCAATTAATGTACTGTTGAATATAAGTCTTTGTAATTCAAATAAGTAATTAAATCAATTAAAACAGCTAAACTATTAAGCGGCTATATTAAAGTATATTTTTTTCCATTGGAAAAAGAAGAATATTCATGAATTTGGGATGTTCTATTGTACCTTTTGTATTATCATAGGAGCCGTTTGGAATTTCCTGAAATTTGTAACCGCTACCCTGTTACCCTTGATATTTAATCAAAATAATTGTACTCTTCAATTGTCCAGTTTACCTTGGATATATTTTCATAATAACTGTGCCTTTCAAGTGCTTTGACAAATTGCTTGAATTATCATCATGCCTGAACATTTGCTTGTGCTACAGATATACGACGGATCAAACAGTTCAGCACTTCTTGTTAGAACGTTATGTGGAAGTGCAAGGCCAGTTCCAGTGGTGGCCTCTGGCCATGAAGTTTACCTGGAGTTTACATCAGATGGATCCAGGACATCACGTGGTTTTGACATTACGTATAACGCTTCTACGGAAGGTATTAACAACTTTGAATATTTAAATTTCACCGTAAATAATGTATGCATTTAACTCCCCTAATTTAATAAGACGCGTATCATATTTCAATGAAGAAATACATGTCCATTATCTTTTTTTTTTCACATTACTACTAAAACATTATTGACATCGTTGTTGTGACTATTTCTTATATATTATTTCACTATTATTACTATTGTAAATTACTACTTGTAATAGACAGATGTAAATAAGCGATAATAATAACCATCAGAATGATAAGTAATATTATTTTTCTTTTTAATTACATCATCATTTTATCTAATAAGATACAACTTGCTTCTTTTAAGGACGAAGACCTAATTTTAATATCAACCTCAATTTAATTTTGACTCAGCTGCTTTTGACATATTTTACACACCTATGATGATTTATTTTTCAATCCTAATATGTTGATTGTTCTTGAAACAGCCTGTGGTTCTGTGCCGCACAGTTATGCCTGTCTGATGAAAAATTGGCTCACGGCAGGGTGCACGGCACAAGGCAAACACGCGCCACCTAACGGGGTAAATATGAACCAATTCTCAGATCATTGCTCTTAAATATATAACATTTGTCCTTAGAGACTAAGATATTTATGTTTTAATGGAAATTATGATATCCACGTCATCAGCTGCCACAGTAGGAATTTAAATTTTGGCTGTCAAAAATTATACGGAGGACACGCACAAACACACCCTTACACACATACTATATATATATATATATATATATATATATATATATATATATTTATCTGTATTTTCTGTGTCCATGTAGCCAACTGCCACCTTGCGAAACAAACCCCTGTCTAAAGTAATTAAGGTGATGAAGGTTTATAAAAAGAAAGCCATGCGAGGACTAAGGGACGTCAACGGGAACCAGTACGTCACGCTCTGTACAGGCAAGATAGGAGGTCAGTATTATTGCCCGTGTTTGTGTCTGCTCAAGTTAAAACCAAAAGTGCGTGGGTTTGTGGTGAAATATACCAGTTGTCATTTTGTCTCACATCAGACTGCATTCTTCTCAGCAGATAAAACCTTTAGATCTAGTGTTCGTGTGTCTATATATTTTTTTTCTCCCACACTGGACAGCCATCTCTTTATAAGCCTATGTGTATGTTTAATTTTAACATCGAATAATCTTTCTTCAGAAATGTTAACTGTTGCCCTTGTAGTAGCCTCGGCCCTTGGAAATATGAGGTTGTACGTCTGTGTTTGCTTGTTTAACGTCTCAGTTTTGCCATTTTTTTCACTCAGCTAACTGCGGACCTGACAGCAGTGCGGGCCCCCATACCCAGGAATGTCTTGATCAGATGTGGAGGGATGTAGGGTGTTTTGAAACAGGAACATACCGTCCAGCCAACGCCTCGGTGAGAATTACATTCAATAATGTTCAAAATAATATACTGTGTACCTAACATTTTTACAGTAAATTTAGGAAAATGTTCAGGTCTTCATTAAATGATTGAAAAAATAAAAAATAATTTAAAATTCTCTCAAATATGATGTGAATTAGAATATTACAAACTGAGCATATAGCTCGCATGTACGTCAGGTATAATATGAATCAGTGTCCATCCAAAGTTGTTTTATTTATTTTGTTCTAGTAAAGTTATCTTATACATATGTTTCACTCTTTGTCTTTTGCGATTTTGTTTTGTAGGAAACTGGTTGATTTTTTCACAGATTTGTCCACGATTATCTCGTAGAGGACAACACAGTGAAAACAAAAATGTTTGAAATTCAAAAAAGGCTAAGTATTCACTGGTTATTGCGGATTGTGGTCTCACTCTCCAGCAGTGAATATAGCAGACAAGCACCTTACACGATATTTGAGCTAGAAGTGTTACTAGTTCATTTTTTTAGTGTAGAACATTCAATGACAATACATAAGTGGAATATCTTGTTACAGAATGCCCGGAAATGGAATGCGTTGAGTGTCCAAAATTTACGGAAGGCGATGGCATCATACAAGACCAGGGCTCTGAAGTGGGACGTTCACAGGAAGCTTGGGCCTTACGTCGTCCTGTGCTTTGGTAAGTTAATCTGAGATGATTCACTGTCATTGGGAGTTTTATGATGGGTGAGTTGGCCGGAACTCGCAGGTTTGGATGTGAAAACGAACTAATAAAGTTGATATTTCACTTTTCAGAATCTAACTATATACATATGCAACATGACTAGAGTTTAGTTCTAATTTCAGGTAGCGGCTTATCAAATAATAGAGACAGCTTCATTTCTGGTGGAACCTCTGTGTATGACACGGGACGATGGCCCTGGCTGGTAAGTTTATACAACAGTATTGTATTGTGGTAATTGCGGAAATAGATAAAACCATCATCTGGGGACGATCTGGAACAAAAAAAATGGTATTCCTCTTGTATTGTTCGAATCCTTCCTAATGTTTCTTACAATCCTTCCTTATATTATCGGTAAAAATTGTCAATGGAAAAACCAACCGAGCATATAACATATGTGTCCGGAGGCTTAGAGGACTAAAAGCGATGTCAGTGACAGAGATGGGTCTTTGTTCTGCGTCTGTCTTACAAGAAGTGCTAATATCAAATGCCGACTGATCCCTGTACGTCCTTTATGAAAAGCGAACATAGCATCACCATTGACGTGCATTTTCTTGGCTATGGAAGAAAATTCTCAGAAGCTGAAACTTCTGTCAGTTAAGCTATATTGCTCAGGAAACGTTGGATGGATCGGTTGTGAGAATGACAAAGTCTGGTCATTAGCTTAAATTTCAACAGGGCACAAACATGTAAAATGCTTCATCGGAGGTTTTGGATGAGATGTAAACTACTTCGTCGGAGGTTTGGGATGAGATGTTACCTGCTTCGTCTGAGGTTGGGATGAGAGATTTCAGCATCTCTGAAATTAAAACTTTTTATTGATAAAAATAAACTTGAAAAGGGCAACTTTTCACTGGAATTGCTTGATCAATTGTTATGATACCCGGTGGGGAATTGATCCATAACACGCCTATATACTAATAGGCTCAAAATGCAAACATACTCTGTTAAAATATCTTTACAATTCTGATATAACCTAATTAAAAAGTATGTGCTATGGACATGACCTGTGGGTCGAATTCAGTTGAGCGTCATGAGTTCTAAAAGGGCCATTAGTTCTACTTTTGATCATAAAAAAAAAACTTTCAAATTAGCCCCGGCGGAGTGTGATAGCCTTCTAAATATGTCTCATTACCTTCTAAATATGTCTCATTACATTAGACTTGCAAATTTAAACGTTTAACTAACTTTGCAAAACAGTACAGATATTCAAATTTTTATTTATATTCCATAATAATTTTCTCTTCAGGCTTCGTTTTATTCTGGTAACACATTTTGCACTGCTGCCATAATACATCCCAAGTGGGTGATGACAGCTGCACACTGCGTGGTAGGGTAAGTCATGACGATAATCAAATAACATACAATGACATAACAAGTAAGCCAAGGGTAACATTAAAAGAAACAAAAAAAAATCATTATACCAACAGAGAACCAAGAATACTAAGCGGGAGATGGAGGAGTGAAGGCGTTTTCGCAAAAAGTTTTCTATTTGTACCTTGTATTTGCAGACATAATAGGAAAAAAAAATCATTACTATTATAATTATTATAGACATGTGTTTGCATGTTTTTGCACCTTTAATAGAAAATTATTATTTTTTATGTGTCAAGACCTGCGAAACGTACATATTAAAACATGCTGCAATGTTTTCTTAATCAGTAAAGCGGCATATCGGACGTACGTTAAATTGGGCGTCGCTGACATATCGTCAAGTGGTCCCACCCCAGTGAAGGTCTACGCAAAACGTTTGATTCCGCATGACGACTATGAGTTTACAAGGATACCCTTCAAGTAGGTCAAGTTAGGTTAGGTGAAGTTACTGGTTATGGAACCATGTATTGCTTGTATAAAATATAATACTTTTATTTTTTTTAGTACTATAGCTGACAGTCCCCTGTTCATTAAATTATTGTATAATTTGCACCCGGCAAATAGATTTCTTTACGATATTTTGACAATATATTTCGTACGATTTTCAGTTGTTTGTATGTGGATTTAGATTTTTGTTTTACATGTGTGTATATTTTCGTTTCATGTTACATAATAATTCTATTACTTTACCCTTCCAGGTTAATTCATGACGTAGCTTTAGTCGAACTGATGGAAAATGTCACCTTTGGACCGACCATCAAACCTATAGGACTACCGCAACCAGGTGGCGCTCCCTACAAGGATTGTTACATGACAGGATGGGGCAGATATGACACAAATGGTAAGAAAAGTGAATGAGGGACATTCAAACTTAAATATAAAGAAGCACAATATAATAAGGTAGTGTTTTTTTATAATTTATGTGATATTCCTGGTCCTTCTGCTTAGTTCCTCTTGGTCTTTTGATCACATCAGGGCCAAGAACCAGACTAGCGTGGGCAGGTATTTATACTTTTGAGCTGAATGCATATTGTGATACCATGTTCTCATTGGTCTGATTACAGTTCTTTGCTCTGCGCGCAGCCTGGAGTTCAGATCCAGAGAACGTTGCTATACAAAGCAGTGGTTACAGGAAAAAAAAGCTCTGGGAAAGACCGCCGTGAATAACCGATTGTTACCGACACACTCCAGCAGTTGTGTCTTCATGCAGCTTTTCTTTTATGACAAATTAGTTATTTAATCACATCCACAACATCCGACATGAAGTGATAGTAGTTATTGCAATGATTTAAAGTCCAACGTCTTTCGGATTGTCCGTGACTCTATCCATCTGTCCTTTTGACGCCATTAGGTCAGTTTATTTGAAAATATTTTTATATGGCAGTATATGAAGCCAGGTCTTCTAAATGGATCTTGTTAAAATGGAAATGTTATCAATATCCAAATAACCAGCAAAATCATTATCTCTATTAAGCGACTGAGGCATTTCTTAAAATTATATACGGAAGGAAATTTTAGATAGGACAATGCCAGATCTCAGAGCGTTATCATTCTGTGTCTGTCTGTCTGTCTGTCTGTCTGTCTGTCTCTCTCTCTCTCTCTCTCTCTCTCTCTCTCTATATATATATATATATATATATATATATATATATGATGTATAATTCATCAGCATTTGGTAAATTGACTCTAGATAAACGAATAAAATACTTGCTTTACCTCGCAGGTTCATTGAGTGCGATTCTTCAGGAGCTGAAGGCTGTAGTGATATCCGACAAGTACTGCTCCAGTCTGATGGGAACTGCGCCAGCTGACTGGGTGGTCACTGGAGGCGTGTTGTGTGTTCACGGCTACAGACATGGCAAAACATGTCTGGTATGTAGTTTTATCATATATATATATATATATATATATATATATATATATATATATATATATTCAAAATGTTATTTAATGCAGTAAAACTAATTTCAATTGCTATGTTACTTTCTCAAATGCAAATGTAAATGCTCAAACAGTCATTGCATTTGAATGCAAATGAAATCGTATTCAGATATTTTCAAATGCAACTGCAAATGCTCTGCCCATATATCGGATGTGAAAAATATGTTGGTTGGCCCGCTGTAAGTCTTGGACAATTTTTGCTAATTAGCATAAAACAAAATGGCCGCCAAAATAATGCGAAAATAGCAAAAATGCCATAATTACCTTTACATTTGATATAGAAGGTCATCCAATACATGAATTGTTGGGTATTATGACCAAGATAATTCATTTTTGGTATTGTTTTAGTCATAGTGGCCACCATTTTCGATGCAGCTGTTCTCCCACTTGAAAAAAAAATTAAATATACTGAACACATGATTTGGTTAGTACGTATGTTCCAAAGCATTTTGCAGATCGAGAGTAATAAATTAAACTAATTAAGCACTCAAGTATAGATGAAGATGAGATGATCAAACGTTCTCGAAAACAGCTGTTATACATTATAAAAAAAATATATGTTTTTGTTACCTATGTATGACCTTCATAAGAGCGAAACTGCCGTTACCCACAGAGTTTTTATTTCCCCGCTTGTGTCACGACGAGGCCCGATATTTACCACTTAGGCGAGTTTTTACTTAGTCGGAGGGGGATTATGTGAGCATATAGTATGTCAAATATGACAGGAGCAAAATAACTTAGAAAAAGTGGTAATTATTAAACTGAATGCTCACACATTTCTTGCTGCACCTGGCCTTTCACATACTATTTTACCATCATCATTGCTTTTAATCCTATTGAAAAGAATTCGCATTGACATTGGACTCATATTTCATATGCAAATGCAAAACAGGCATGAGGCATTTCAACTTAGCTGCATTCAAAAGCAAATATGTAACATTTAAACTAATTTGCATTTGGACCTAGCTCTGGAATAAATATATACAGAGAGAGAGAGAAAGTGGGAGATAGAAAGAAAGAAAGAAGGGTAAACTATCCAGAAATCATAATTTCTTAAAAGAGCAGTTCTCTGATGATCGATTTGGATTTCTTCATTATGCAGGGAGACTCTGGCGGACCTCTGAACTGTAAACAGGGGCACGGTCATTACGTCACGGTCGGGACAGCCAGTTGGTCCCGTACTGGTTGCAGCCACGCCGGGGGTGTACCGATTGGCTACGGAGAGGTTGAAGAAAAGGTGGCGTGGATAAGAAAAACTTGCAACGACTGCATCTAAGTAATAAGAAAGGAAAGAAAACATACTGGTGGACTTTTGGTTTATTTTCTAATAAAAAACATTGGAAAAATTAATTGTACAAAGTGGGCAGTCAAAGTTGACATAAGGACGGTTTGAGACCCCACATTTTTGTTTTTAAATCCGTCAGTATGATACGCATAATAAACAGACATTGCACGGTTTGAAAGTGTTAATTTTTGTCTCCCAGGTAAAGAACTGTACCGGTTCCGCTGTGTTAGCGTATTAATGTTACAAAGCAAACAAATATACACGTGGGCTAACATAACTTCCTTAACAGATGACAAGGTGACACCTGTCGGACTAATAATAAATTAACATGCGAATTTGGCACCGACTTTTGTGACGTCGTTTGATGAAGAGCTTTCTTAATTATGATCATGTTATATTGTTTTTTTTTTAACTTTTCAATTGCAAGTGTCATTTGAATAAAAATGACAAGCTGATGCAATGTCGCCCTTGGCTTGATATGATAATAACATAGCATCATATATCCTAGTATATGTTACCCAGTTTTAAAATAATGTCACGTATTTACATATATATATATATATATATATATATATATTTATATATATATATATATATATATATATATATATATATATATATATGTGTGTGTGTGTATATGTATATTAAATTATATACAGTAATACAGAGCGACATTTATAATGTAGAATTTACTTAGGTAATTATCCAAGATATAAATAAACAGAGAAGGGTGGATGATATTTGATAGTGTAATCGTCGGATGCCACAGAGTACACATCACATACAATGTTTTCTGATTCATTGGCCTAACTTAGTATCGATGTAAAATCTTCATTATTTACCTATTTAAAGACTGCCTCTCCATTTTTTCCAAATTGACTATATTTTATCTGGAATGTTAAGTATTATATCGTTTTACAGCTTGGAAAGCAGGGGTTATCATGGAATAAAATCCAATTTTAAGTTTCAACAGGTCTTGATGTTTGTTTTGGCTGCAAGAGGAATGGACTTCAAAAGGTAAATATTCAACAGTTGATATCGAATGAAAAGTAATCCTTAAAAACAGTCCTTGACCAGTAACTGTCTGGTCTTTGTACGTCAAACAAAACTTGATAAACACTAAACTGATATCACTGACGTACCTCATAAAGGGCTTGGTCATGTTTAAATATGGATGACTTTGGTTCAGTTTGCAAGATCACAGAGGTATTTTTTTTTTGGGGGGGGGGGGGTTAACATTGACCCAACTTAAATTTCAGACATGTTTCCACAACTTTTTCTTCCCGCTATTTCTACAGCAGGCGCGGGACATACTAGATCTCTTCCATAGATCGACTTTTCCCTTGTTAAGAATGCATTTGAACTTACAAATCAAAGTGTAAATCTATATATATATATATATATATTTATAAACTGGTGCTTGTACGAGGCTAATTATCAATGCTACTATATGCGTCGCTTTTTAGTGTAGGTCAATCGATTTCACGACGCCTTAAAATATGTTTGTTCATTTTTAAATTCATTTTACACGTTAGTCAAAAGTAATTTGAATGTGAAGGGTCATGGCATGATGGCAGCACTATAATTTGAACTAGGATTAAGGTTTCCATTTACGAGAATGATAGCATGATATTAATGATATACATTGTGAATTTATTCGCTATACATGAGGTACTGGGTAACCCTGAACCATCATTTGACATTACGACTTTAAAGCGAATAGGGTACACATATTAAGAAAACTCTGTTTTTAACTCATTTAATTAAATTTTTTCTAATACTCATTAACCTTTTTTTCCTGTCAGTGATAGCAAAAAAAGACATTTTAGCTCCAAGAAAGTGTCTCACATAACATACATCAGCCACAAGATCAGTTTATTTCTCTTAAAAAAAGTTCCCATTGATAGCTGCAGCCATTCTTGAGATATACATATAACACATAGTAAATACCTAATATGAACAATTATTCCATTTTTCGTTATACGAATTTCGGGTAAAGCTGTTTATTTGATGTCATAAAGTAGCGCCAACGAAGTTTTTGTATGTTTATTATATGATCGGTATATACATGTTAAAGTTTCGTGATGATAGCGATGTTTGGGATACTTTTTAGAGATCCTCTCCTAAAACAGCCTCCCTCATTTTTTTAGAAACAAGGCTACCTTTTAATGCACTGGAAACTATCATTTTGTCTCACAGTTCAAAAGATAATGGTCACAACGGCTTCGTTCCAAAACTCTTCTGATATCACATATTTCATGGCCGCGCTGTGTTCTATATTCATCAGCTCCAAAAGGGTGCCACCTTTCACGGACACACTTTTCTTGTTCGCCATGACCTTATGACGTCATGACCCTGACGTAGGACATATTAACAATTAAATGTCAAGTTGTTTGCATAACGAAATCACAAAATATACTCGTTTCTCACCAGAGCATATATATATATATATATATATATATATATATATATATATATATATATATATATGGCTGTTACTTATCGATAAATCGTCCAACTTTATCGTATTCATACACCAGAAAGAAAGTAAAAGGATGTCATGTTTTGTTTCTTCTGGGCACATGGTATAGATGTGTTCGGATGAAAGTCCCTGCTTGACTGGTCATGATGCTTGAGAGAATCGTTAAACCCGAATGTAATAGAACTCCGAAAGCATTCAGGGAGCGCAGACCTCCGCCGAGGCAGCTTGATACCATGTGTGTCATTTTCTAAAATGTGTAATAAAAACAGCATGACAATCACTGAACATTATACATACTGATATTAAGCGCCTCCTAGTGGGAAAAAAACATAACCAGCAGCATATTACCCTAACAATGGCATAACCCGAAATGCAGCATTTTCTTTAAATTGTTCTGGATGCAGCTGATGATCCGGGTCATCCCCAAAATTTACTCAATTGTACTTTGTATCATTACCGTTCATAACTTTTTGAGTCATGTTGCTCACAGACAGACAAACCGACCGACAAATTAATAACGCCAAAAACATCACTCCAATCCCTTGGTGGAAGAAATGAAAAGCAACTGTGCCTGACGACAGTCCCGAGGTTTGATATTGTTTAGACAACAGCACATGGATTATTTTGCTCCTTGCTTGTTGGCCTGCCCAATTATAGTAAATACTAAGACTTTAAGCAACCCAGTTTAATGTGTGGGTATAGGTACACTGAATTTACAAAATTATAATGCCGGATTTATAGGTGACTGCAGTAGTAAAAAGAGTCGGGACAGAGAGATATTTTGCAATAACAATATTTTAGATTTAAAACCACTGATACAACTTTTCCGTCATAATTATTGACAGAGCAACCAACATGTTGTCATGTTGTAATATGCCATCAACCATTTTAATACAACGGTTTCCAGAGTACTACATTTAATTCACCTGTTGTACAGGATACGTGTCTCCCTGTTACAAGTTACAAGAAACAAAACGAAATATGAACCTTACAACTGGTATCAGGTCTTAAAGAAGAATGAAGAAGGACCATACATCGTCCTGAGTCACGTGACGCCGCCGGATGAGACGCTGTGATGATATCCAGAGAATCAGCGCAGTATTCTATGTCACGTGACCAACTTAATTCAGTGTATTTCTTTCGTCTTACAATTAGTCTTCTGCAGGCCACATTTTTGCAGATATCATTGTTAAACTAGTACATCTTATGTCTTACACTAATATCTCAAAAGTAATTTTCACATTTTTTTGGAAATGGCCGGCAGGGGGCGCTGCACTCAAACCTCCACAACATTTTATTTGCCAGATCTCTAAAACTATAAACCTCAATTTCAAAATAAAGCCTTTTTTCTTCCTCTGGGTCAATTTCATAAACTTGTGAAGTCATTTTGTCTTAACATCGCTTTGTCAGTATGTCTGTCTGTTTATCTATTGTCCTCAATTTCGTCCGCTTGCTGTTTCTTGCGTCTTACATATAGCATTCAACAGGCCACAGTTTTGCAGGAATCATTTTGAAACTAGTAAATCTTACAGTAATATCTCGAAAGCGATTTTTCATTTCCGGAATGTGGCCGATAGGGGGCGCTGCATTTGATCCTCAACAACATATCATATTTTGGCCATATCTTCAAAACTATACACATCACCTACATTATCTAAAGCTTATTTTCTTCCCCCGGGTCTTCTCCATAACTTGATCTACTAATTTGGTCTCAACCTTGTGTTACTTTGTCAGTATGTCTGTCTGTTTGTCCGTTGTCCTCAATTTCACCTGTTTGCTGGATCTTGCTTCTTACATATAGCACCTAGTATTCTACAAACCACAGCTTTGCAGGAACCACTTTGTAAATAACACATATTGTATATCGGAACGATTTCTTGAGGACTTATATATATTATTTATATAAGTCAAAGGTCAGGGTCATGAAAACATGTCAAAGTCTTATTTTCCTCATTACATTGTCAATATTGGTATTATTTTCACAAACCGTGGCTCCTTTTCTTCCTCTTTGTCTGCTACATGTCTTGGTTTAGTCAACTGTCCTCCCATTCGGGTCACTTTTTAAGTATATCTGTCTGTTTGTCAGCTGTCCTCAAAATCGCCTGCTTGCTGGTTCATACGGTTTACATATAACATTCAACAGGCGTCAGTTTTCCTGGAATCACTCTGTAAATTACACATATCGTATGTCTTTAGGATGCTGGAAGTTCTATGTGTATTATCTAAATAGGTCAAGGGTATAGTTCAAGGTCATCGAAACACATCAACATTTTATTTTCCTCATAACTTTGTTAATATTGGTCCTGACATCACCAACTATGGCTCATTTTCTTCCTCTTTGTCATTGCCCTTATATTTTCTTTCTCCACGTCATTTCCGGTAAGCGCGCAACCTCTGATCTTCTTATTTAATAACTTATTTGCTACCATGCTTTGTGCGAGCGTTTGTGATATATATATATATATATATATATATATATATATATATATATATATATATATATATGACTCATTTTCTAATAGGGAACTACATATTTGTTATGATCAACTGATCAGTTACAGGGGCTACATTAACATTAGAGGTAAAATGCAGTTGCGTAATTTATATCTGTTGACATGAGCCATTCTTGGGCCACTTTTATTGTCATGTCATAGAGCACTGCTGACGTCATGCGCGTGACGTAGCGTCGCGTTGATGGGACATTTTTTCTTTATATAGTCATAGAGACCGGTTCCTGCTAGTACGTCCACGGCTATCATCAGTGCCTCTAAAAGACAAAAACAAGATAGTGTATACATTATATATATATATGTGTGTGTGTGTGTGTGTGTGTTTATCACCCTGAAGAAAAACAACACTGTAAATTCACAACAGTCTGTTTCACGGGATGCGACCCGATCATCAGGTGAATGTTGGTTAGAATGAAGCTAACAGCGTGTTTTGAAAAGTCGAAAATTATTTTCATAGTATATGTGTATTTATATCATATGTTAACTACTGACATGTTTACTGCTTTCAAGACCCTATTACAAATCAGTTTAAAATGCTAATTGAGCATCCTGGTATATATCTTTGTATTATATATAAACATTAAAACAACATATAACCTCTTTGCCCTGTTATGTTCCAGTATCGCACATGTACCCCGACCAATCCTATTGTGCCCCCGAGGACAATAGGATCAGTGTCAGTCTTTCACATGCCCCCGCCCCGAATCGCACAAAGCATAATCTCGTAATATCGTAGAGTCTAGGCTCTTTAAACCTCGCCGTTAGCTTCATTCTACATTCTAACCACATTCACCTGATGATCGGGTCGCATCCTGTGAAACAGACTGTTGTGAATTTACAGTGTTGTTTTTCTTCAGAGTTATACCGCTCTGGCCTAGTCTGTAGTCCATAGAGCACTTTACAACTGAGGGTAACACTACCTTCTATATGTTTATATATATATATATATATATATATATATATAGATGTCTAATTGTGCAAGGGTAAAGGTAAAAAATAATTGTGTGTCAATATAATCATATTATTAAAATGCGATCATAGTTTAATGTAATGTACACAACCATCCATGTCTTTTCCTGTCAACTGTTGTTACTTATTATATATGTTTGACCCAACATCATGGTAGTTGAACTACTCCCTATCTGTTGTCTGTATGAAAAATACGGTTAAGACATGAAGATTGTGAGTGAATTAAACATGATTTCCAAAGCGTATTCATATCTGATTGTTTCCAGATAGAGGCCGATCTAACCTGAATGATTTCAAACATACGGACCAGCACCATCCTGTAATAGCACTATAAAATGCTAAACTGGAAAATCATGAATTCATCATCATGTAACGCCAGGTATCGCTACCTTGAAAAAGACGCTATATCAAATGTCGAACAGTACAAATGCAAAGCACTGTAATAGATGAGTTTATAACAAATGATTAAGGTAAAATATAAATATAATGAAGAGTATGGTGACGGGTGGCCGAGGAACCTGGTTATACGGTGTATATGTACACGTGAAATGAAATAAATCAACGGAACGTCTTTCGTGCAGCATAAGTTGTGTTTTATTACGTTCGCGTGACTACTCAAATTCCTGAGAATGGTCAACTCAAGGAACAGGGTCCATGCGCCGGATACCAAGGTGGCGCTACCTGTCGCCGAAAATAAAAACGCAGGGTGAGTGAAAGAAAAGAGAGGGCTTAGGAATTTTATCCTTTCCATCAAAACATAAATTAATTAAAAAGGGTCGAATAATGGGATTAAAAACTGCATGTAACTGACAACATCTCGTATCGAATTTAACTAACTTTGGGAATTTTTCTCCCCTTTTCGCTTGCGCATTGCCATGCAAGGTGTATTTGGCGCTGGTGTATAGAAAATGAATTTTCTGTATACATGAATAACTGGTCTACCCAGAAATAAGGCGATGCGAGTCGTGGATAAAACCATTTATGTAAACGTTGAACACAAAGAATATTTTTATGTAATATGAAAATGGTTTCAATTTATTTTTGTGTGCGTTAACGACCACCGACATCAATACTATATTGTTTATGGGCAAACAACATATAAAGCTACTGACAGACTGATTGACAGACATCGTGATGTAGCTTTTAACAGACCCAATCCTCATCAACCCTTAAAGAAGATGTTTGTTGACAGTTATGGTTTGATTTTTTTTGTCCTGTTTTAAATATCATTCAAACATATAGTTAATGAATTTTAGTGATATCTTTCAGCCGTGCCTTTGACATACGTGCAGAAACATATATGTCAAACCTATAGCCGAAACTGATTAAAACCATCAGATAAAAGAACAGCCAGCTGAAATGACTACAGATGGTTGTCCATTTTTATATTATGTTTGTTATATATGAGGGTGGTCCACACTTTTTTTTTATATATAATCGGAGTGATATAGGTAACCGGGCAGCCCATTTCAAGTATGCACCAATTACACTGTGTGCTCCCGTTGGCAGCCATCATCTTATCAGGTAAAACACGTTATAAATTAGCTTTGAACGAGACATTTATAAATTTTTCATGTGACGGCTGAGAATAGAATATGGGCCGAATGTGAATTCGAAACCGTTACCTGTAACACAAAAGTCAGACCTTCCTCCCGTTTCGCTAATTAAGCTCACTAGCAAGGCCAATAGGAATGTTTTTGTGGGTACGGTTACGTTCACACCCTCTCT
The DNA here is from genome assembly GCA_026874595.1 of Sipunculus nudus. NCBI lineage: Eukaryota > Metazoa > Annelida > Sipuncula > Golfingiida > Sipunculidae > Sipunculus > Sipunculus nudus. The sequence goes on along the minus strand of CM049322.1, from coordinate 21,751,846 downwards.
AGGAACGTTCTGCCCCCTGATTTGAGGCCGAATGTGGACTTACACGCGTGACATGTGACGTTCTACCGTTTCGCTAATAAAGCAAGTTATCAGCAAGGCCAGTGGGAACGCATTTACGTGCATGGCTACATTATTGTAAAGTTTATTCCAACACATGGTTGCCTTTTGGTTGAAGAGTATACCTATATTATTTTAAATAGTTTATTTTAAAATAAAAATAAAAAAGTGTAATAAGTACTTGAGGTGCTCCGAATCAGTATGTAATGAAATTATGCGGATGAAGCCTTTCAACGCTGTTTTACTTAGAAACCTACCGTCCTAGATGCAAGCTTTTGGAATTTGAAAAGTAAACTGGTATATTTGTAAAGTTTAATGCGCGAATAAAGCAACACACGCAGAAGAATCAGCTTTACATGATCACGACGAATTTATATTTTTTTTTCGAAAGAAATATTAACATTCAACATAAAAAGATAAATGAATTAGTGAGAATAAGTGAGAATTATTAATAAAATACACGTAAAATAATATATATCTATTTAACATGCTAGTGCCTGGTGAATCCGTTTGGAAATTAGTGCTGTTAAACCTGAAAAAAATGCAAATAATCTGCCGGGTTCGTTTTCGTTCCAGCGGCTTTGGTATGAATGACATTTTGTTGAACACATCATTAAAGGTGTCAGCAACATACAAGGATTAAAAAAAATAACACTTGTGTGTTTCCCTACATTTTCTGGGGTAACCTATGGTTTAATTTGATAATATCACTGGGCTTTCTATGGGTGGATGAAATTTTGTGGTTAAGTCGTTGGATTACGGAAGAGGTGGAGGGTATTTTTAAACGACAATTTAGAAAGACATAAACAAATGTTCCAGCATATCACTTATCTCCCTTAGTTCATCGACATTGCCAGATGAAAATAAATATTAATTAATTTACAAATATTAAATAAATGATTATATGTATTGAATGAGGAAACACAGCGTGAATAAAAAAATGTTTTCTTGTCTTATCTCTATAGACAGTAAAGTGATGGAAGCAACCGCACATCAGAACAAACAGAAAAGACATTCTATGCTCCTTTTTTACATTGCAATCCGTGAATAGTTTATTTCACGCCTTAACAGGCACAGGTACAGTAACAAAGAACAGACATGAGCAACTGTGGCAATTTTGACAGTGTACCCGCAGGCAGTGGCGTCAATTTATCATAAAGAAGGGGGGATGACTCGCAAGCGAGGGAGGTTTTAAAAGGTTTTAAAAAAATAGGTATTATGATTCGGTGATTCCAGTATAGGATCTAAACCAGGTTTAGAGATATGATTTTTAATAGTAAACACAGAAATGAAACAACAGTCTAAAATTCTAATTATTGATATATTTCAGTTCCAATATATAAATATTCTCCAAATAGCAGTTAAGAGGTTGATTACATTGGCCATCCCCGCTTTCTTAAAATTTTTTTTTGGGGGGGGGGGCATATACGCCCCCTCCTACTGCATTGACAAGCCTACAGCATGCAAATGAATTCTATGCCCATATTCTGGTATTCACACCGGCATTTCTCCGTCTTCAGCTTTATGTACCAGCGCTTTAGTTTGCCGAGTTTACCGACAAGAAAAAGGGACACGAGCCATCGCTGACGTCACTGAGAAAATCTATTTCCCACGACCCCTACCAGATGTCTCTGCCCGTCACAGATGCCTTTCCTACTGCCAGCGGCACCCGTCGTGCCTGGCCGTAAATGTCAGTCCCGGTGATTCATGTGAGCTGGTCCTCTCGGAGGATTATTCACTTAAAGACGACACCACTTCTAACCTGTTCATAGGTGACTACCGTAAGTAAAACCATTTTATGAATTCCGTATGATTTTCTTAAATACATCCTTACATATTCAAACATGTATGTGTGACCGTGAAGACCGTAAGTAATGGGGACATTTTAAATTCTCCCAAGAATTGACTAAGGACGTAATTATTCTTAAAAACTGATAATGCTTAAAGAATTATAATGATTTTATTTATAATTTCATTTTTATTTCAATTATATATTTTTCATTTAATCTGTGATTGTCTTACTCCCATTTCTTTGTTATCTAAAGACAAAATGAGAACTAATGTCCCGGGTATAGACCAATTTCTATCTAAAAATTGATGAAAATGAAAAAAAATTACAATAATGAAATATGATATAAACATAGTCCTTTTTCAATATTTCCCGGGTTAACGTAATACTTTAACATTTTTCGGATATTAAGCGTTTAAAATTAGAGAAATCATTATAACCTGGTTTACATTCAAAGTCACGGGAAGGGAAGGGGAGTACCCCCTGCAGCGTCCCCTTACTAAGGCCAAGTTGTGATATACGATAGGCCGAAGTTCATAGTTCATTAAATTTAAAACCAAGGAGGGTCTATAATACGTATGTTTACTGTTTTGTAGGGTGTCCTGAAGGTTTCAATTACAGTTTCCAGAAAGGGACTCCACTCTCCCGGAAAAGATTTACCCCATCTTGTTACAAGCTGGAAACGGGGAAGTTCAAAAAGGAACAAGCTGGAACTTTCTGTGACGTAATAGGCTCACATCTCATAAGCATAGAGACACGGGAAGAGCAGGCTTACATTGTCAGCAAACTTGACCTGACAGGCAAGAATATTTATTAACTTTATTAATTTATTTATTTAACTAATTGAGGCACTCACAGTGATTCGGGTGATAGAATTCGGTAGTGTCGGAAACCAAAGCCGAAGAAAACCACCCTCCTTTAATGGGCCGTACAAGCCCACTCTAATAGCACACCGGGGATCGAACCTGGGTCGCCAGCAGAAAGAGCCGAGCGTTTTACCACTCGAATGGCGAGGTCCCTCTTGTAACACACACCTACACCTATACATATACATATACATCTACACACACACACACACACACATATATATATATATATATATATATATATATATATATATAGAGAGAGAGAGAGAGAGAGAGAGAGAGAGAGAGAGAGAGAGAGTGAGTACATCTATTTAACTTAGAATTTATCCGAATTCTATAGTTTGTACTGCCACCTCAACGTCTCCAGAATTTAATCGACTTTCGGTAGCCGGGTAATTTCCTGTCTGTTTTGTAAGAATAATATTTAGTTATTACATCTAATAAGTGAAATCGACGTTTATTCCCTGAAAAAGCGGTAGACTGACATGTTATCATTACATTATACCCTATATCGAAGCGATGATTTTTTAGGTGTTTATAGTAGTCATTAGCAAATTACCAGATCATTGTTTTTTGCTTGAAGAATATTTTTACATTCCAATCGTTCTACGAGTTCATCTATTGAATAGTCTGTGACACAGGGCACTTAAACAGTCTCTTCACATAAAAAAAATAATACAAATATTTGGGGAAATATGAAAAATGGCCGCATTGAGACACATTTGGTAATGCTCTTCACATTTCCAACCCGTAAAAAAAGCCTTTCCCGAGGGATGGTTTCTCGGGACTTTCGTGACAACAGTTAAGTGTTTCCACCGTCAACGAAAATATATATCAGCCCTGTTGGTGTTTTTATTTTATTTGGCGTTTTTACAGTAATTATTTTCTTCTCAGAATTAAATTATACTATGATGTATTTGAACAACACCCGCAGCGGCTGTTAATTGAACGAGAGAACGAAATGGCTGTTACCTAGAGAATATTTTTGTCGTTTTAATTTAGAGTTTATTTTCTACAAATTTCAGAAATACCATCGGGATTCTGGACTTCCGGCTATGATCGTTATTTGGACGGAGGATGGAGATGGGCTTCTACTGATGCAGACATGGTGTATCAGAACTGGGCCCCAGGAGAACCTGGGAACAGCAACAAAAACGAACATTGCTGCATGCTGGCAAGGGATTACGAATTCAGATGGAGCGACGTCCCGTGTTATTTTCACTACGGTATCATTTGTGAGAAACCGGTTGACTTCTGTAATTAAAACGGGAATAAATGATACACACACACACACACACACACACATTCTTTTGTAGTCCGCTTCCGATGACAAAAGGATGTTTTGTGAAGAATACCCGAAACGTATCGTCACAATGTTTGTAATTTTGCAGAACCAACACGGGGCCAAGAGAGTAACCAGAACAATGAGGGGGGTATCGCGGGCATGACTTGGAACAGAACTATAATGCTTAATTCGATACCCCTATCTCGTACAAACCATGGTGATTGAATGTGCAAGTTTTTGCTGAAATAAAATGTGTATCAGAATTTAGACATATTTCTTTTAATTTGTCTGCTTATTTTAAATACTGAGTTTGAGCAGTTTTGCAAAGGTGACACGGAATAGAACAATTTAAAAAAGTAAGGATTGTGTTTTTTAATATATAAAATATGACAGATCTTGAGGACATATGAAAATAAATCCCTAGGCCCCGATGGTTGCAATTAATAGTTCTACCGATAACCATTTAGTTATATATATATATATATATATATATATATATATATATATATAACTCTGAAGAAAAACAACACTGTTAATTCACGTTATATATATATATATATATATATATATATATATATATATATATATATAAATATATATATATAATCCTACTGAACGTATTAAGGGGATCATCTTTTATTTAAGGCGTTGGGTGGACAATTTGTATCGCTCATATGGGCATAAATTAGTCTGAGGCACGTGAGAAAATCTATCGGTTCCCCTACTACACGGGGCTGCAAAGCGCTGCAAATACTACACTGAATTGATGGCTGGGTGTTTTTGCGGCGCTGCAAAGCGAAGAAAGTTGAAATTTTTGCAGCTTTGCTTTGCAGAGCTGCACAGCACGACAACCCAGTGTTTATCATATGCATGTACTCAACATTTTCTGCAGCGCAGCGCGGCGTTCGAGGGACCATACGAGTGTGACTAATTCTGTTGTGTGTATAATTAATCTATTTGACCAAGGACAAATATTTAAATACCATTGGTTTTCTATTCTCAAAGGGTCAGCCATAATTTACAATGCATTTGAAATTAACCTGATAGATGTCACATGACCCATGATCGATTAACAGCTGGATACAATCCGGGACAAGCGGGTACCAGCACTCTGTGTGTTAGCCATGACCTGCTATGTAACAGTTGCGCTTACCCACAAGGCCCTGCGGGTAGCCTTGTTATATCAATAGACTATGGAATAGTAATGGAACGGGCGGCAAAGATGATATACCTTAATGCAGGATCGTTATAAACATTATAAATTAATACTCAAAATATCAGAATATATATTTTCTTTTCTTCATTGACCTTTCCCCAGTAAGGGAGGCTTACAGCAGTGGATGAGTTTATTTTTATATTCATATTTGGGTAACAGATTTTGATGGGTGGACTAATTTAGTTTCTCCCAAATGCAAAACCATCGATTGCATTTTTTTTTATATTTTTCCCCCAAGTTTTTGTTTTTGCTAGATCTCTATAGTGGCTTATATTCAACAATTGAAATATTGGAACCATAAAATTCCTAAGCGACATATTTCCACAGGCTATGTTTTAACCTTGACCATATTCCAAAATTCGTACACTCCATTGCCGATTCCTTATTATCGCTCATAGGGGGGGGGGGGGGGCTTACAGTGATCGCTTGGCGTTTAAGTATATCTAGATTTCACATTGTTATTGGGTTAGATCGAGAGAGATTAGGTGGTTTATTAAAGATAATATGGTATAATAATAATAATAATAATAATAACATCAATAACAATTACTAGGGACCCCTTGGTCTCGACGGTCAGCTGAATTAGTCTATAAGGATATGTTTATGAGATATTTTTTTCTTCCAAATTTTGGTCCTGTGATCAGTTTGAAGCCAACCTGTCTACCGAAACTGGAGTTACCACCCATCAACTAATTTGTGAATGGATGGGCCCTAGATTTGACCTAGTAAGCCCAAAATCAAAAGGAAATTTCCAATTTGGCAGGTGCGCCAAATAACAGGAGGTTTGCGATGAAAGGTTTGGTTTAAAATGCAATCACAATCTTTATGAAGTGGTGGGTCCGGTGCCATTGACCTTTGAGGAGTTAGGAGGACTGTTCGCAGTGACGTAATTTCAGGTTTACAAGGAGACTTATTATTTATCTCCATGGTAATTTAGTTACAAGTTCCTAGGAATAGCGGTTACGATTTGTGCCTTGCTAACGGAAGACCAGACGGACGACTGACAAAGCGCCATTCGTATACCTGAGTTGACTTTCAGTCAGCGGAGCTTAAAATCATAATAATGATACATGTATAATATTATTATAAATAATATTAATAATAATTATTATTATTACTAATATTACTATTATTATTATTATTATTATTATTATTATTATTATTAATTTTATAAGTACCAGTAGTAGTATAGGTAGTAGAAGTAGTAGTAGTAGTAGAAGCAGTAGAATAAGTATAAGTTTTAGTAATAGTATAATGTAAATCGTATTGTTTAAGAAAAAAAACATGATCAATGGTGAACGACGATATCCATATATATATATATATATATATATATATATATATATTCGATCTGTGTATACAATATTGTGATCAATAACAAGGCATAAGTAAAGCGTGTTTCCGTACCCTGGGGGTGGCCATGATATGTCATGCGGTGATCGATGGCTGCGCGCGGCGACTGTTTCTGACCTATTGAAAGGCTTTCATACCAGCTCCCGATTGATCCGTATGGAGAGCTGCCAGTGCTGGTTTGTGGGCTGGGACGGAAGGAGTGTAGAACCGTTAAGTTTGTACCGTTCGCGAGCCAGCCACAAGACTCGCTGGAATATGCACTGACGTTACATAAACACTGTTCGATCGGATTATAATCCCTTCATTTGCACAAAAAAACTCGCATCATATATCATTTATTATATATGAATTTAAAAATGTGCACTGTACCTAAACGATAAAAAACGACGCACCTGAGAATATTCAAGCACTCATTCTTGCTGGAAAAGATCTCGACGTCATGACTGACATTTACAAGAAGATGGAAAGTTTAATTGTATTTAAATGTATTTTCTTAGCTTTAATCAGATAAACAACATATTGCGCACCGCGAAACTGATGAAATGTGTAAAAATGAAATGAAAACCAACAGAGTTACAAGAATGTGAGACACTTCCTATTGTTTTTGTAGTAACTAAAATCCGTAAAATCCACATAGAGCAGAGCTTAGCGATTGCGTGAGACCGCTTTTTTATAATAGAGCATCACTGTCAATGCAAATAAACTTGCATTGCCCACAGCTTGAGAGCATATATAGATAACCTATTTTAAACAGCTGTTGGATTTACGCGGGCTCTTTGGAGGAGTGTCATCATGGCCATAAAATATTGAATGGCCTTGTTATGGATTGGACTTGCGCTAACAATACTTTGATCAATGTTGCGTACTGACACTAACATGCGGGTGAATTGGTCTTCGGTCCGAGTGATGTAAATACAAGCAAAGCACATTTGTACAGCGATTAACGTCTGAAGTGCTCTAGCTCGGTTCCAAAATTTTATCTGGGCATTTAATTGAGACATTGACGCCGATGTATCATGGGGATATAAAGGAAATTGTGTTACCAGTGGAGGCCCGAGAAAAGACAGAATAAATAATATCCATAACTATCATTTTGTCCAGGAATATTATATATTTTTGTATATATCTGGTGTATACTCGGAGAAAAAGTGCCTTCCTGTGAAAATGGCTACAACACAGACAAATTATCACAACGGTAGTACTACCTTAGACGGATATACCAGTATAGCCAACACGACGGGAAATCCCCTACAAAATATGAGCAGGTAAGTAGTTGATTGTGTGAATAATAATAATAATAATAATAATAATAATAATAATAATAATAATAATTATAATGATAATAAAAATAATAATAATATCGATAACAGTTTTAAAAGAAAACAAAACATATTATGATTATATTGACAAAATAAACACTAGTGACTTTGGTGGGTCATTTGGGACAAATATTTTTTTTTTCAATTCGTTATTATTTCCAGGTCTTGAATTATTATTGCGAAAACTGAAAATATGAATTTCTCGTTTATGTAGTTGACAAGCAAATCATTGTAAAATAAGTCACAGGATATATAGAGGTTCACCGAAAGAAGTTACTTTATATGTTTTCAAAACACATGACATGGAAGCAATTTAATGTAGTCCAGACTTAAGTGATAATCCTTTGTCCATGAGTTCTTCTTGCCGTCCGCCCTTCAACGTACAGCGTGTCAATCATAAGAGTTGGACCTGGAAACTTGTAACTTAAAATCCAGCAATGTTATCCAGTTGAATACTCGCTCAAACAACAAAATTCATGTTAGTACTCTCTTTAGAACCAAGGTTAGTTATATGAACATTGTTTAAATAATCTTTTTAATTCACTGTTAACAGTTTTTAAAGAGATTTTTCATTTAAGCTGTTATAATTTTATATTTAAAAATATTATTATCAAAGTTTATCAGTCGACATATTGCAACCATACATATACATGTTTTCTAATGTTCTGCGCAGCACAAATGAAAATGACAAAGTTTATTTTTAAAAACGCCATTGTGGAAATGACTCCTGAAACCTATATACCTTGATAATAGGAATGACTAAACACATCCGCTATTTTTAATTGAAAGATAAAAAAAATAAGAAATAAGTTTACAAATTAAACAAGGATAAATTGAAACAAAGTAAGGTATTGTATTATTTTAAGAATAAAATTACCTTGCAGAATGTTATCTGTAGAATGTTATGCTGAAATTGTATTTATCATGATTTTTCAAGATGCCACCTGGTCATTTATATAACATTGTTTTGCATGCAAGGTGAAAACGCTGTTCCTTGTTATATTTGCAAGGCCTGAAAATACCAATCAATTGGTACACAGTTCGTTTTGTTTACATCCAAGTGTTTATAACATGCAGGTGGGGCCCACCAACATATTTCAATCATATTCAAGTCAGACTAGTGACCTTTCAACTTCAACGCATATGCTACCTATCACCTTCAGTTACGTGGTTTCTTTTTTTTTTTTTTTGTTTGTCAACATAATCGCGTGTACTTTGTATACTTATGGATGCATATGTTCATGCATCCATTAGACAGATATTATAACACCGTTATTATAAATAGTACTTATGAGAAAGAACTTACGAACATAATGAAAAAAATTGTTGACGGTAAACGCTTGCTCAGTGATTGTATTGTCTGGCTAAAATCGGACCGTATTTATAAAATCGGACCGTAGGTTACAGTCTCTGAAATGCAGAGCAAACAGGTACTCCATTTCATTTGTACCGATGGAGATTAGATTGTTCAAGGCATAAATAAATTAAAATAAAATATTGCTAGTTCTTTTCTTTTTTTTTTTTTTATTCTTTCCGACTACTATTGTTGGACTGTGTCTTTATTTTCACTCTTTCACCCAGCACTATGTCTTATAATGATATCACCCGCTAAGCAAATCCCTGTATTGGTATAGAATAAATCTTGTGTCTTGTATAAGCAGGGGTTATCTATATATGTCACTTATTTGTACGCAAAGTATGCTAGAAATAACATAAAAGTCTACAGATATGACAGGGGTATAACTGGCTTTAAAGAGTCCACTGCAGCTCCTCAGAATTGTTATAACATGTTTACAAGTAATAAAAAGGGGCTATAATTATTTCTGCAAGTGATGAAGTGACCTTGTTATAATTAAATGATCGCCCTGAAATCGTTCTTACCCTTGTCCATATTCGTATAGCAAAGCAAACACAATTCTACTGAGGAGTATTAATAAACTATTTAACAATCTCTATGTACAAATACTACCTTTTATTCTCCTACAAATATATGGACCGTTGTTTGCTCCCTCCCCCGAAAGTAGGCCCAGGTATTTTCTGCCATAAAAATGGTTCCAACCATGTACCGATGCAATACTAACACACGCCTGAAAGTATGAAGGGTCGGAGTTCGGAATATGCAATTTAAGAGAGGAAACCCACAGCAAACAGTTAAAGGGTTTCATATGATTAATGGTTTGTTTGCACACACTTTTGCACATCTATTTAAATTGTGGTCCGTTTGCCGCATATTGACAACGGTGTTTTGCTTTTGTCATTAGGTCCTTTTACAATGCTTTTTTTTAGATTCTATATAATGCTATAATCTATTTTTGGTTCTATAAGTGGTAGATATGGAATGGTCGTAACCTTGAAGCAAATCTGAAATATTTAGACAAACAATCGTAGTATATCGTCTATCTCTGTCAGCGTCACTTTTGGTTCTGGTGATATTTCAAGTCCGTCCTGTTGTTATCTAAGTCTTATACGAGTCATTATCTTAAAGGATAATAACAGTTTAGTAACAATTATACAGCACGTAATTTATCGTCTGTGCAGATGCCGCCACTATACTAGCATTCCTGGATCAATAATGCCAACACATGTCCAAACACACACACAAACACACACACACATAAACACACATAAAGTGATCCCGAACCCGCGAATTAAAAACGCTGATGCGACTGGGGCTCTCCATATGACAGAGTCTAATTAAACATCAATCAATATACAAGATTTGATCATTTGCAAATTTTTTTACATGAACTAGGGGACTGAAAGGACCTAGACAGTAATGCCATACAAATGACCTGCTTGCATGCTTTATGTCCATCAAAACACTGGTATAAAATGCTACTTGAAATCAGATATTTAACAGGCTACCTTGTGTATTGAGATATAAGGTCAAAGAAAAATGGCAGGTAGCTATTTTTAGATTCAATCTGTTAGAGCGACAGTCGCAAGAGCAGCTGAACCCAGAAAAAGCACACACCAAATCACTTGCACTATTTTTTTTTTCAAGATAGCATTAAGATTTCAATTGTCACTTTGTAAATCAGAAAGGATTTCTTTCAGTACAATAAATAAAATATCAACGAATTTATTTTTGTATTGGCTGAAAGGATAGTTCCATTATACCTTTTGTAAGAGTTACATATATATATATATATATATATATATATATACAGTAAATGGTTTCATATTCGCGACGAAAACATTTCGTGATTTTCACTTTTTCAGTTTTCGCGAGGGTTCTATTTTCGAGATCTCTTCTTACAGTATGACCATTATCACCATAATTAATTCTATCAAATAGTAATTGTGCAATATCATAATAAGTCCAATGGCAAGCACCGAGTGGAAATTATTATTCATTAATGGAAGATTATTTGAAAGATCTTATATAATTTATAATAGCAATCTTTAAACAAATAAGATATATTATTATTCATTGTATCACTCCTTCACCTTTCAAATTGCCTTCAGGGATGTAACCTTTTATTCACGAAGGCTAAATTTTTGCGATAATTCCCCTTTCGTGTATATATCGCGATTTGAAACCATCGCGAAAAAGGCAACCACACTATATATATATATATATATATATATATATATATATATATATATATATTTATATATATATATATATTATCTTGTAGACTTATAACGATATCGGTTACCAAATTTTCTAAGTCGTTTGTTTATTTTAGATTTGGTCATCATGAACATGTATTGAATATTTTAAGCTATTACACCACATGTTAGTCGAATCGGTTCACGAGTGTTCACGAGATATTTCACCATTTTCAAACGCAGATAATAGGTTCAAACCAACTTTGAGACCCAGAACTTGAATATTCCATGTGCCCTGCACGCAAGAGCTATATTTAGAATCCATTAACCGCAGAGATAGAGGAATTCATCGGCGGGGGCAAATCTGAAATTACATGTCAACTACTGTCATGGCGTGTTTAAGTACGTCCAGTTGGCACACAGGAAATCTGACGCTCCAGGTATAATCAATAGGGGCGTCTGCTTAGCCTGATGAATAAATGAACAGATAACGTGTGTTATTCAATACATTGCATATATAGAACGCCATTTCTGCCAGTTTATTGATAGATTGTGACACGCAATCCTTGTCATTACGTTCACGGGAAATAATATAATGTGTTTTCTGGTCATCAGAAATGTTTTCGTTGGAATTTGGCGATTTTTTTTACAAATTTAGAAATAATATACATTTGCTATGTTTCGATGCAGTAATCAGACTTGGACCAGATGAACTGTAGGACATATCGCGCCAGCCAAGCCATTCAATCGTATGAACTATCTGACATACAGGTCTATCTTTATATTTCAATTCTATTGCTGGTAGTCAAGGTCCCTGGTCACGTTCCAAATCATGCCTCTAAATGCTTGGGTTATAAGTCTAACATTCAAGAACGATCAACGAATGGTTGTAGAATTTAAATGTTTGCCCAGGGCATGATTTTTCTCCTTTTTTTATTTTATATTTTGCTATTGCACCTTTATTCAAGCAATTGCCAAACCGTGTAAAAACATAAATATTTGAACGGATAATCATTAAATTTCATTTATTTGTTATCCATTAGAACGGATAACATTTGAAAAACCACTTAAAGATTTTATAAAAGCGAACAGGAAATTTGTTTATAATATGTTAAATTAAAACATGGAAAGCAATAGATAAAATACAAGGCCACAAAGGTAGTGTGTTAAAGTGATTAAATAAAATGATAAAATGACAAATGTTATGCTCTCTCTTAACACGTCACATTAGTAACCTGAAATTTAAAAACGGAGTTTAAGCTTATTAAGCCGGTAACCCAATCGGGAAATCATGTCGGACAGTTAGAGCGATGTTTTAGAATCGCACAGATATTAGTTTGATACTAAAGGAAATTAATTTTTTGCCAAACAAAACAATGATTGAATGAATGAGTTTAAGGTAAGAAAAACAAAAGTATCTTATAATAAATGAAATATTAAAATATTAAAATACATAACATTTAAACTTTATTAATTTTACATGGATTGTACAAAAGGTATTATAGCTAATCAGGGCATTCTCCATGGTTCAGGTTTAAGCGTTCGATAATATACAGAGGTGGTGGAAACCAGACACCCTGAAGAAAACTACCGACCTTGAGTGTTCCAATACAAACCCCCTCTTATAACCATGCACGCCGGGGATTAAACCCAGGCAACCAGCAGAAGAGAGCCGAGCGTTTTACCCCTCGACTGCCCAGGCCCTATTTATGTATTGTACTTTTGATTCTAAGATGACAGGCACAGAATTGAAATAGATCAAAGAACTTTATTTAACATTGCTGATTGACTGACAATATTACAGTACCATAATACCCCAAGGCAGCAATGCATAGGTATGTGGTCATCGTTCGATATCTCATTTCCAGACGCCATTGTAACCAGATTCCTTAGACCTGAGCCCGAATCCGGGATAGTAGATTACAAAGAGGGATAAGCTGCAATTTATCTGTAAATTGAAATATTTGCCGGTAACCATAGTGATGTAACGTCATTAAACAAAACCTTTATTGAAGGCCATTGAAAGCCAATCGATTATGTCGTCAGTGTAAAAGCGGATGATTATAAATTCAATTGGTAATAATGTTGTCACAGCCTGGCTGAGATTAAGGCGGGTTCTGTATTCATCGACTGAGACGTACTCTGTTGGAAAAAATCTTGAAATACGACTTAGATGACATTATGAGTGAAACAATAGGGCCTGCTTTGATTCATGACACTAGCCATGCCGAAAAGTGCACTGTAATGACCTCCCTTACAGTCACAACGACATTGCTCCACACAATCAGTGATGTGTTATGAATTTACATTAAAGACCACGTGAAAAAGTAATGATACAAAAAAAGTAAGTCACATCTCTGTGGTAACTTTCGTCATTCCCTGCGTCTCCCTCGTCTAAGGTGCCCGTCAAAAAAGACGTGTGAGACGTGTATGGGTAAGTAAGACATAAAACATACAAGGATATATATATATATATATATATATATATATATATATATATATATATATATATTGTGTTGTTTGAAAGTAAGCAAAAGTATTAAATAGTTAGGCTGGCATATTTGAAGTGACAATAATGTAAGAGGTACGGCCTATTTGGTTAATCATAGAGACTTTAAGAACAGTATTCGGTTGACTGTGTCCCTCTCACACTTCCATAAACTCTCTTTATCGTGGTGGTTCGGGGGGGGGGGGGGGAGGGATGAGAATGACAAATATATCATATATCATAATTTTCTTGTATGTTATACCTGAAATAGGGTAATGCTAACAACAACAGTGTTCTTCTGATGCAGGCTACCCTGCAGAATGTCGTAAAGAATAAATAAATATCGGCGAAGGAAATTTTGCAAGCTCTATTGCAGGAAATTGATAAGTGTATATTTAACATATAAGGTTATATACGATTATATGTAGTACCCTTAACTTACCTTCTAGGGTAGAATATGTTGTATATTGCCTCCAGCTCCTCCAAAGTTTATTGTTAACGATAACATGATCTAAAACATATTATTGAAATCCCCTACATTTGATAGATGCATGTGTGGGAAAGATTTTGTATTATATCTGCAAAACATTAAAAAATTTGCAGTGCCTACTTCACGTTTTAATAAGCAGGAGACCTTTCCTGTTAATGCAGCGTTTATCATAACACCGGGCATCCACGGACAAGGATATACAAAGTACCTCTTAATATATATATATATATATATATATATATATATATATATATATATATATATATATAGCTACCCTGGTAAGGCTGTGAAGTGCAATAGGTCATAGAAGGCTATATTACGTGAAGCACTTGTGATGTGATGTCTTTACTTCTTGGTTGGAAGATTGCATCAGCTCCCTTTATGGTTCATCCCCTGTTAATTAACTATTGGTTTACACGCAGAAAGTTCAGATTTAAGAGAAAGGTGAGCCTTGAAGCAATTCCATGTGAGGTATGATTACGATAACTTTAATACTCTCTTAATTATATGTAAATTACGAAAGTGACGTCACGGTTTTCACCTCAAGAAAGGTTGGTGCGCTCTGGCACAGGCCCTAGAGATCATATAAATGTCTCTGCCAAGACTGTATGCGTTCATTCCCGTTCGTGTGTCTGTGTGTGTGTGTTTGTTCACAACATACCTCGGGCAATCATAAACAGAAACTCATGAAACTTTCAGGGCTTTTTGGGAAATGACCAAAGAAAAATCGTTATAGATTTTGGTGTGGATTTAGCACATAAGCCGGATCCTGAAACTTTACCACAGATTATTCACAAATGTACAGTCACTTATCTAAGAATCAACTTGGGAATATGAACCGAATGAGTGAATGGCTGAGGCATACTTTCGTTAAAATGCAGATATCTAGTTATAAATTATTCCATTCTAATAGTAATAAAGAGTAAAGTTAAGAAACGATTGTCAGAGGACACTCTATGTAAGCAACTTTTTCGACAAAATTGCACCAACTGTGCTAATACATGCACAAAGAATGACCCAAGTGATTTTGACTGACACAGCATCAAATCACGTGATGGCCTCATATATTCAACAGCTGATACGGACGGTGTGTCAGGTTTTCAAGTTGTCGCTGCCGCAATACAGGGTTTTGACCGTTCGTGGAGTCTCATAATGGTGGACACCCACATAGCTATAAGAGTAATTCTGTCACCAGATGCAAAGAGTCACACGTGATCATCAGAGATGGTTCACTCGTAGCCTAGTTAAGATAGTCCCTAATCGGAGATCATTCTAAAGTTCACCTGTTTCCCCTGATTTTGTGCTGTAATGGGCACGCATGCAGCGATAGGTAACTGATGGACCCAAATCAATGGGCCGATTTAACCTGTTTCCATGAATGTTGTTGTTCAGTGAATTTTGCTGTACCAAAGCGTGGAGTTCTTTGAATACTGTTTGAGCAGGTATTTATTATTATTATTAGCTGTTATTTTTATATGTATATTAATGTAGATATTATTTTTATATGCAATTTTATATTGATAATAACTTATATAATCAGATGTTACCAAAAGTAATACAGTAATTAATTGTTTATTCATGGTCTTTTTCAGCTTTAACGCTACAGGCATAGGAAAAGACCAAACAACGCTGACAGGTGCTACGACAAGGGAACTTGATACGACATCACAAGACAAATTGTCTCGAACATATAACTACAATGCCACGGAATTTGAAATATACTTACCTGTGATATTTGGATTATTTGTGATATTATCGCTAGCACTGATGATGTTTTATTCGAGGAAAAACAAGAAAGCACAAGAAGTAAGGAGCTTACAACGGAACTCTCGCGAGAGGCTGACGTCACAAACCTCAAACCACGTGACACCACCTGTCGGTCATGAACACCGGTAAGGTTTTTTTTTTCATATTCTTATTTTTCCATTTTAACTGAAAGATAAAATCCCTTCAATCATAACGATTTGTCACGAATTATTATTTAAATAAAATGAAGTACTTTGCTATTTAATATGTTAATGAAACCGGTATTGAATATTGGATTTGAAATGACCAGCTAAATATCAAAATATCCAAACAAGTGTAAATAAATTCAGTAAGTCACCTTTCCTCGTAACAATCATCATTATAGTTTAATACACTGGTTACCAGAAACAATTTAAGGTGCCCATTCACCTATCCTTTAAAAATAATTATGTGATTTCTGGCTTTCTCTGTGTATATATTAACGATCTACGGTAAATTATGGTTATGAAAAGCTCTTCAAGACCTCCGTGAAGGATGTATGGACTTGTTTATCAACAACATGTTTGTAAACACAGCAATGTTGACAAATCGGAAAACACGTAACCTAAGGTGGAAGGTTGCATTTATGCGGAGGTAGAAAGGTCACTTCTTGGAAAACGCCATTTGCAAAGCCCTGGCTTATCTAACTTGCTGTCAGATGCCCTTGTTGAATTTGTTTTGATTATTTTGGCGGGCCCCCACATATTATAAACACGTTGATATAAACAAAACAAGCAGCCTGTGTGCGGTGATATCCACGTTTTCTGGCCTATTTTTTATAAAAGCTCCAAGGGATTACCCTTAGTTTATAAAGGTCAGATAGGTGATTGGGTCCTTTTAAAATTGTACATGAAGCGTATAATCAGAAACACTCGACCGACCCATGAACTGTAAAAGTAACAGACGAACGTATGAATGCAATATGAACACATCTTTCTCTCCATTGATATATGTAACACATATTTACTAGTATGTGAATGACATTACATTTTTTTCCAGAACTGAACTGTACTAGTCATCAGGGATCGGACTCAATGAATGTATTTTCGTCAGAGGAAAACTCAAGCGGAATAACCCACTTGTTTAGGAAATATAGACTTCCGGTGATAAGGATTTGTATTTAGCCGGATGTTTTGTATGTAAAATTTATTCATGGTAGCCTATGAAGCCGTTTCAATTGAATCTATTTTTAAGGCATTTATATTGTGTTTGAGATTATTTAACCAATGTAAAATAGTAGCACGTTAAGAATTAACGGAGTATATATAAACTAAATGTTTTGTATGTCTAAATTGCCATGTTGTTGTCGATAATGGCCAGGGGTCATAGTATTCAAAGGAGTTAGATTTAAACAACATAATTTTTTAAGGCCGAGGTGAAAATACTAGTATGTTCTACTACTTTTCTCGAAGTTACCGAGAAATGTGTACCTTGTCTCTTTGTTTTATTAAGAAGCATCTTATGTATAATATATGCGTGCACCATTTATGAATAAAACCAGACTGGGCATTTCTCATTACATGCAATGTGTTTCAACAGAGAGCTTTCGCACAAACACACCGACCGTTAACGACTACATAATAAAACAATTCGCCAGCGCCTTCAACAGAATAAAACATATAAACTGAATACAAAGCTTAACAAATGAAAACAAAAACATACAATAGCCAAAATAAAAATTGGTTCTCCTTGAAATATAATCCTAAAAACCTGTGTTGAACGAGACATGACATGCCCATCAAGCCAGCAGACTTGTTAAGTTTGGCGTTGTATAAATCAAAATTTATGGAAGAAAAAATGCCTTCAACCTCAAAAATTGTTTAGTCCAGGGAGATCTGAAGCGTGTACGGCTTAAGTCCGTTTGAAACGGGGAGCATCATTCATTCTGAGTATAAGATTTGTTTGAACATTCTCCAAGCATATTTGTTGTATGTGTAATGTCAAGATAGACCTGCAGTTCTTTCCCGTGTAATGTGGTTTGCATAAATTGAATATAGCGCCGTCTATGTAAAACATGTAAGGTATGTGTACTAATATGGACATATTTTCACTCCTGTATGCAAATAAGAACAGTGAATAATTCACAAATTTTTATGGTCAAACATTTGCAGCACAAAGACTACCATGACATTAATAAAGAAAATCACGTTAAATGCTGCAACTGTATGTACAGAGTTATATTCGTATGTACCAACAGGGGAAAGTTTGGACTCCACACTGACCAGTCAATTAAAAAAAAAAAAAAAAAAAAAAAACTGAAGCGTCCACTTATATATGTTTACCTTCAACTGAAGGCAAAGGTATTATGTTATACCATTGTATGGTTGTCTTTGTCAACTTTAAACACCACCAAATATTAGAGTATTTTGATGAATATGTGGTGGCTTACAGTTATACCCAATGAACTAATGATATCGTATCAAGCACCAGACAGTTAACATATATAGCTTTATACCTATAACGTACGGGGAATGTATAAGGGTTAGCAAATGCCTTCAAGGACGGATTTTAACACCGGATGTTATAAACTGGTCATCTACCCTGTTTTTTCCTTTCTATTTTTATCCCTGAACACCCGCTATAAGACATTTGTTGTTTGCCACAGGTACCAGTCGCAATGTTTTGATAAGTTTCTTGCGGTAACGTTAACTGCAGTTAACCTATTATAATCCTGTTGTGTTCCAGAGTGAAGGGAAAAATAAATACGCTTGACTTGGGTCTAATTTCTGCCGTTAAGTATGAAAACTGTGTCATATATCGCGAAAATTAAACCCTCACGAAGAAGAGGACCCATCGTCATGGACAAGTGGTATGGAAAAAAAATTGCTACTTTTTCGACTTCACTTTGGTCCCCGTTCAGTCGTTTTTGCGTACATATTATCAACACCAGAACTCATTTAATAACTGATATGCTCTGTGTAGATTACTGCATGCCGAGCTCGCAAAAAAATGGAACCGCGTAAAACAAGGAAAAAGTGTAAATCTTAAATTTTCAACCTCGCTAATATGACGGCAACCACAGTATTTATCCTTTCATTATATGCGACCCTGGTGAAGGTCACACTTCAGATAATTTGCCTTATGGAACACCAATGACTGAGAGGAAACAGGGGCGGATCCAGGATTTCGGAAAAGAGGGGGTCCAACCTAGGAGGACCAATGAAATTCCTAAAAAAAAGGTCATCAGGTCTGTAAAGGGGGGGTCCAGGCCGCAAAATTACGTCTAAAACCCCTTAAAAAAGGTTGCTTCGGGTGAAAAAGGGGGGGGGGGGGTCCGGACCCCCTGGACCCCCCTCCTGGATCCGCTTCTTGGGAAGCACGGGAACACACGTGTTTAGATTTGACCTCGCATGCGTCATGTCCACATGACTGTATATATTCTTCAAGTGCTCAGGCAAAAGTTATAATGGAAATTTGAATGACGGAAAATCCATTAACTGCGGCACAGGGAAAATCACAAACCCCAAATAACGTGTATTTAATCATTCCTGTTTATCAATATACGCCCTCGAAACGGGGGTCTGTCTCGAAAACAGCGGTAATGGAACAAACGGGCACTTGCAAACAAAACAATTAACAGGCCGTGCCAATCAAACCAGCCGCATTGGTGATTTCCAGCAGCAGGTTATTAATTATGAATCACACTCTCCCCGTCTGTTGGTGGTTGCCGGTCCTCTTCCTTAGCTATTTCCGATTCAATCGATCAAGCGTGGAAGATTTTGCGGCGTTTATGTCGTTCAGAAGTATGAATAATAGGGGCAGTTGCTCTCCCGCCCGGCGCAGGAATTATCAATAATTTAAAACCTTGCAGTATGTACGAAAGGGTTGTTTTAATGTTGGGACTGGGGGTTGTTTATCACTGCAGCTGGTATGGAGTCTACTTATCACCATAAAGGTGTCACCGCAGCTTGGTTTGATAATTCAATTAGCGCTTGAATGTGCGATGCTGATAAAGAATTTGGCCCACTTAGTACAGCCGTGGCGTCAATTTATCTTCAAGGGTGGGGGTTATTTCTCGTAGACGTGGGCGGGTAACTGAAATCGGGACAGTTTTTTTCTATTAAAACAAGCACATATATATTCTTTGTTGTCTGTTTGATAAAAAATGTTTGAAAAAAGGTTTGATAAAAATAAGGTATTATGTTTCCGGTGTATATGTTTATTCTAAATCAGGTGTAGATATATAATATTTCATTCTTAACTCAAAAATGAAACCAAAGTCGATCATTCTAATGATTAATACATTCATTTTCAATATATAAACATTATTCTCTGAATACCAGAGGGTGATTACATTGACCATCCCCCTTTCTAAAAAGCGGGGTACATCCCCCCCCCCCCCCCCCCGGGTATTGACGCCCCTGGTGTACAGTAAGAAAGTAGCCGATTATTTATTAAGCTGCGCACACTGTCAACAAAACCTAAAAACTCGGTCAAACGGAAGGTAGTGACAAGTTATACTAGGAAGGATATGTTTTCACGGGGATTGTTTGATTCAGTGTCAGTACGCCAATTATTAACATTTAAACGACCGCATTTCATGGAAACCAACTTATAATATTTTACCTGGATAGTTAAGACATATTTATTGTAGCTGTGCAATTATTTTTCTTATCAGTTATGCATCATTATCCGAGTTACCTCTGCAGGGATTTGGAGGTTACTACTTGAGTAATGACACACAGCACGCGTAAAGCTAAAACAGCGGTGGTGAAAGAGTTGTCGTGAGTCATAGAAGCTTATTAATTTAGTTAAAATGTGTAAATATTTTGGCAACTATGAGAAGGTCGCCTGTACATTCCCATAGAGATGCGAGATGCAACCAAAGCATGTTCCTTCCAGTAATGACAATTAAGGTTGATTGTCTGTTTACTGTGGTCTTCTTTGTATTTGCTAGGTTTCATTAAACCAGATATTCGCGAAACGAAAACGATCGCGAAAATAAAACCTCCGTGGAAATTACGCCTCATCTACACCGATGGTAGTACTTTAGCCTCAGTGGTATACCGTGGTTGTAGCGTTATGCCTTAAGCAAAAGGAAATTGACCTTACAAATAATTACAGATTTTTGGTTAAACTAAATACTGATAATTTGAATAATATAAAATCTTTTAACTAACCTTATAATTAATAAGAATTTCCTCTTGTTCGATGCTCCCTTGCATTTGTCCACATCAAACTGTTAAAATCTTGCGTGCAAATTGACAAATTCATATGCCAAGGCATATACTCTGGGTAAGTAACTGCATTGTCAGATCGCGAAAATTAAATCCTCGCAAAGCAATGTAAAAGTTAATATCGCAAAATTTAACCTCTCGAATAAGAAGCCAACTACAGTATTTTTATCTTATTATTAGGACAGTGACATAAAGATAAATACAAACTTTCGTTAGTGTTTTAATCAAACATTGCTGTGTGTTACATATTTTTACAGCACGCAAAACCATTGTCTCCTCAGAGCTAGGTCATACAGCCTTAGTTCTAATACCAATGAATGGCCCGGACAAAATTTTTTTTTTCAATCGCACAAATGTAAAGAATACGTTGAATAAAGGGGATCCAAATTAGCTAAAAAATCTTAATGGACTGTACCTGTTTTTTTTTTTTGGGGGGGGGGGGGATTTACTAACAGACGAATTATTAAGTCACTGGAAACGTAAACGTAATCTACCTCACTTTATGAAGGTAAAATATGCATTTTCTAGAAACCCAGCTGAAGTTACTGTTCTTGATATATATACTCGTAATACGACACCAATTACAATGCAGTACAACATAAACAAACATCATGTCCTGCCTGTGAAGCCCAGGGCCAGTGACGTCACATCTTGAATCACGTTTCAAAGATAACTTTTATGATATTATCTTATAACCAAAAAGACAAACAATGCTTCCAACTGCATAAATAAATAGGAATGAATACCCTACCCAAAGTCTGCAAAAATGAAATATTATTTTGAGATTATTATTCTCTCAACCTATGAATGATTTTCCATTCCAGTCCATGGATAAGAATTATGTGGGTTATCAGCCCCCTGGAGTTCAGGTAGGATATTCTGGGCCTTAGAATTTCCAGAAGTCATTATCTGTAGTCTTTTGCGAATCCCTCATTTTCCCAAGATTGAGCCAATATTTTCCTTTGTGGGTGTGGTTGGATTCGAACCGGGGACCGCCATCCCCATATTTTCACGCGCCTCATCAACTGAGCTACTCATTATCAATACTGTAATAATGTAGCCTACATTAATGCAACTGCTGATTTTAAATTGCAAACAACAAACATTTCTTAAAACACTTTGAAGTATATAATCGTGTAAACTGCGTAGTTCTCTGACAAAGAACGGAAAAACTAAAACTCCTACAATGGGCCATTTGTGTTTAGTGTTGCTTCTGGATTTTAAGGATATTCAAAGATGTCGTGAACATTGTCAACAACAAAGCCCTTTTGGTCAATACAAGATCGTGAATGGTGTCAGGGTCTTCATCGATCATATTTGTAGACGTTATACAACTACGATCGATTAGTAAAGGACGGGTGGAGTGGCGGTACTAACAAACTGCTTAGTAAATATTAGACCATTAAATGTTAACAGTGTATACAGGAACGTCACGTAGTGTTGTACTTGCAGTGAAGTACAACACACAAGCTACACACAGTTGAAAGCTTATTTAATGAATAGCACCCCCTAAATATAGATAAGATAAGGAGACGTAAAGCACGGATTCCGAATCCAGAACTCGCTTTAAGCCTGGCACCATGAATACAACGGTGACCGATTATTAATACAGGCTGTTCCGACATCCGACTTGCGACGTCCAGGTTTTCCTTGCGATTTCGAGCAACTCCAGCAACATGGGTTAACATGCACTGTTTGAAATGGTTATGCTCATATCTGAGAAATCGTTCACAAATTGTAAAGAGTAAGAATTCCAGACCAAAACAATTGAACTGTGGGATACCTTATGCTTCTGTCCTTAGACCTATTTTATTTACACCATATGCATAATCTCTGGGATCTCTTCTTCGTCTAAATTCGATCAACTATCATTTTATTCAGGTGATACACAGTAATTTGTAGCTTTCAGATCGAGTGAAATTGCAATTACCATTCACCAAATGAAATTTTGTGTTTTGACTGTACTGGATGAGCCAGGATCAATTGAGAATGAATGATCACAAAACAGAAGCCACATTAATGGCACAAAAGCATTTGTTACGAGACATTTATTGTTATTCACATGTATCCAGGAAACCCATGTTAGCATGGCTCCTTGCAAGGCTTCATACATACATCTTCGTAATATTTGGAAAAAAGAACGTTTGTGAAAGAGAGTTTTTGAAGGAAATAGTTCATATTTTAATTATTTTAAAATTAGATTATTGCAATGCACTCTTTTTGGAAGTCCTCCATTATTAATAAATCGACTCCAAAGTATATAGAATCCTGCGACAAGAATGCTTCAAAATCAGATCATATGACACCAATTTTGTATTGTCTGCATTGGTTACCCGTGATGCAAAAGGTAATATTCAAAATTTAAAATTTTAAAATAAATGATTTAGTTATTTCCCTTTCAAGAGCTTATTCATTGTAACACCCCTTCACTGAGCCTTTCGTAAGTAAATAAAACCTAATGGCCATGTCCTTTACCAAATCTTCCTGTGTGCGATATTTGTCTTTCAGTGTTGTTGACCCGAAACTGTGGAATGACCTACCACACACTCTAAGAGAGGCCACCAGTCTCTCACATTCCAAAGTAAACTAAAAACATATTTGTAATAAATTTGTTTTACCAGTAATAATATAACCTTAAGAGAAGGCCAGTGTCCCACCATTTGAGATGTGAAAGAACTGGTTCTTTTACTCACACACCAACCGGCTGAATCGCATGCATACGCACAGTCGAAAAGATATATAAGATTTGATTTAACAAACGCAAATTTATATATTAAAGAAAACATACACTAACGTTTCTCTGAAAAGACGCTACATACATACACTCACTGATGATAATAAATGTTCGATAATTATCACAGAAACAACCACCAAGTACGTTAGCCACCGTACACAGAGTTCTAAGTTCCTTGTTTACACTTAAATCTGAGAAATCGTTAACAAATTGTTAGGAGGATAATAACTCCAGACTCCAAAACACCTGTTTTATTGGATAACTCCTTCACTCCTTGGACCTATTTTATTTACAATATATGCATCATCCCTGGGTTATCTTCGCCGTTCATTTCATGCAGTTGATACACAGATAATTGTCGATTTCAGATCTTGTGAACTTGCAAGTACCATTCACCAGATGGAATGTTGTGTTTCCATGGTAGTGGATGGGCCAGCATTTGTTAAGAGACATTGGTGTACCCATACCTCACATCGACTCTCATCTAATTACAGCATAATCAACAGTAAGAAAGTGATCACATTTCACACATGACATTGGAATGTTGCCCTGCCTGACTCACCGATTGTTTGCGCTGTGTTCGCAGTACAATCAGTCCATCTTTAGATTCACGGAACTCCGACCACCAACAATGCTTTGCCGGCGTATTGGTTTATTCTCAAGGCAAAGTTCACGTAACACTAACTAATTAGCGCACAGACGATTATATTTTAACTAAGAGTTAATGACTTTCACAGCTGATGTCTCCTTTATTCACCCAGCTCTAGGGAACTAAAAATGCTTCCACAATATAAGTTGCTATGGCATATATTTCAGATTAAATTGTAAAATCGATTCACCATTAGAAAACAGAAAGACAAAAGTTTGTAGAATTGCGGGGGTGATATGGCGAGACTAGGAAACAAAAAAAGGAAGGCGGAGGTAAGGTATGGGTCCTATAGAAAGTGCAATCTGAGGAACTTCTGGTGTAACTATTTTCTAAATTTAAAGATTATATATATATATATATATATATATATATATATATATATGTATGTATATATATATATTAAAGTATATGTTAAAGACTGTTTATTGACAAGTAACACACAGCTTAATGAAAACTCTTGAAGGAACAAGACAAAAGTCTATGCCAATACTGACATTAAAAGCAACCTTGTTTTAGTGTTACATGTTTGTAACTGCGTTGCGCCGCGGAGAAATATCTTTCTTTATTCCTCTTTTTTTATAACAAGTGTAGCCATTAATTTATGCTTAACTACGGCGTATATGACTGATGTTAGAAGAAATTGTAATTTGTGTAAATGTGTGACTGATATATTCCAAATAAAATATGGTGGAAGAAAAATTCCTAATAAAAATACATTCCTGAGCATCGAAAGTTTTTGTTAGCATGTTAAGTATGTAAATTTGGGGTCGTATCGAAAACACTGTATCGAAACACAAACATGTTCAAACATACTTTATTATGAGACTTTATTTTAAATATACACCTGCAGAGGAACAAAACAAACATAAGAAAAACTACGTTACATATAAGTAATCAGTGCTACATACATTACACGAAAAGACAATGTGTTAGGCTTTGTGCAACTGAAGTCACACACAAAAAAAACCCTGCATAAACGACCTGAAACGTCCAACCAAGCCTTTACACATAAATTATATAATCAGTGATACATGGCATTCTTGTTAAAATTGATTAAATGTTCACCAGTGGTTCTAATTATGATTTACATATTCACATACATATATTAAACATGTATTAATTCATTGTTTATATTAAATAAAAATTTAATTAATTATACATACAAAATCAGCTTTGTTTCCAATTAATGCTTCGAATGTGTAATCCCAATGAAATAAATGAAGGAACAGCATTTTCGATATCTACAAAGGCATTAATTAAATATTAATAACTGGTTTGTTTCTTCTTTTCATTAGAGTTGGATATCCTTATTTACCTGTATTCTATGACGCCTATATAATCATACTGGTCATATTATAGAGAGCATTACTTTGGAAGATCGACGCAATAGTTTTGGATGCGATGTTATAATATAAATTGTGGAGGAAACTAAATTTCCAAGTTTTTAAAAAAAGTTCCAGCTTTCTTTTTTTTCATCTTATAAATTAATAACATTTTTCCTGCTGTTGGAATACTAAATCGTATGATTCTTGTAATGGTTACCCAACTGAAGAAGTTCAAGTAATTTATTATTTTTATATTATTAGGTGAATCTTCTCACCTTAACATTAAAGAAGACCTTTAAAAGGTTTATTTCTCCATCTTAAATAATGAAACATTATTGAGTTTTATATATCTTGTGCGGTCGGGGTTTGAGCCCTATAATTTGATAACATTATATCTATATTTCTGGTGAGTATGTCTACATTTTCTGCTTTTCTGGACCTGGTACTTTCTTCATAACATTCTTTTATTTTATAAAAAAGCAGTACTTTCTTCATTTTCTTTAACTCAACGTTGTTTTGCTGTAATTATGGTCCTTGTACTTTTTTGTCATCCATGTCTTTGATGGTTTCTATATTGTTATACTTATCATCTGGATTGATCACCTAAATCTCGTATTTCTAAATCTCTCTATAGCTTTCCCTATTTTTTTTCTTTTTATCATTGTAAGCATTTTGATTTACACAAATCTAACATGAGTTTACTTACATCATAAAGTTTCCATTTTAATCGATTAATTTCCAAAATTGTTAACCCTTATTTAAGTCTCATAATATTTCCCATTGTAAACTGTGGTAGCCTTTTTGTTCGCGTAGTTTTAAATTTGCAGAATTCGCGTTATGGAAATCATAGTGAAAATAAAACCGCCGCGAATAAGATACCCCTTCTTCGAAGACATAAATATTATAAGCAACAAATATCTTGTATGTTACCTGCAAATCAAATGTTGCTTTTATAAATGATACCAGCTCTTTCAAATTAACTGTCTGATAAACAATAATTACGTCATTAATCAATATTTATAATATAACATAAGAAATATCTCTTTCGATGTTAATTTGGTTCCCCATACAAATGTTACTAATTTTGCGTATATATTATGTAAAATAATTAAATAATGGAATAAAGGATATGTTGTGTGTAGGATTTTGTATGGTGAGATCGCGAAAAGTAACCCTTGCAAAACAATGAGAATCCTAAAATCGCGAAATTTTAAGCCCACGAATATAAAGCCAACCACTGTTTTTTTGTCATCTACAGACAAGTATCTGCTGGACCTCCAGTAGAACTTTCCTGGTATAAGTTTTTACCCGCTGCTGTATTCGCTTATATCGGCCATGTCGATATTAGAAATGATGTCGTGATTAGATTTTTTTTAATATTTTTATTTAATTTATAACATTGTGTTAATAGAAATATCTGTAAAATACATATGCTGTGATACAAGAATTAGCGTGTGTAAAAAAAAACAAACAAAACAAAACAAAACGGAAAATGATTAGACAAAGGCCAGCCCAGGTTCAGCTAGATCCAAACTATGGATTATCTGAAAACACTGGAGTATCGATTGTGTGCAATTTAGATTTGAACATTTAGCAAATGTTCTCGGATTTGTTAAAACCGGTAGATACAAATCGTTGATTGAATTCACAGAACGAGAACAGTTTTGATACCGAGTGGTTGAATTTCAATTTCAGAAGTTTACAGGTTTCTCACAGATGATGGCGTATTTTCTGTCGCACGGAACGATACCCCAACGGAACCAATAATGTGTGTAAATAATACAGCAGTGTTCGTTTCCAGAGTTGTTTCCAGGTTCCCATGGCAACCAGTTCTTATAGATCATGTCTGTACCAGAAGAAGTCCATCTCCATTTTCCATTCAGGTCACGGTCATAACCGGATGTCCATATACCCCATGGTATTCCTGAAATCAAAATGGGAAAACATTTTAATAAAATATGAAAATCCGTCAAAATCTGGTTACATATATTTTCATTTCTCATCCAAATGGTCATCATAGCCGGAAGCCGATTTTTTTCACGTGACATATATATATATATATATATATATATATATATATATATATATATATATATATTCCCAGAAATCGTCGTACCTGTTAGGTTAAGATCACTAACAATATGATCATGCTCTTCTGGAGTCTCTATGGCAACAAGGTGTGAGTCCATAACGTCACAAAACTTTCTCGCTTGCTCGTATGTGGCTTCTATTTTCTCTAATTTATAACAAGATGGGATAAATTTTTTGCTCGGGCCTGGATTTCCCATCTCGAATCTATGATCAAAAGCTTCAGGACATCCTATATAAAAAAAGAGAAGAAACAAATATATTACCACAGACGTTTTGCTCTTATGCTTCATAATGAATTGACCATTTCCTATAGCAACATGTTTTCCATTTTATTTGCGGCAATATCTGTCTCATATTTGGTAACAGATCTGAAAGTTTGTGAGACTGTTTGACTTTCTTCTAGACTTGTGTCTGGAAGTTTGTAAGACTGTTAGTCTTTCCTCTAGTCTTGTGTGTTTTGCTTGTTTTTAATTGAATCAAAATGATAAATTGAGTTTCAGGGTAGATAGAATCATGACCAGAAAACAAAACAAAAAAACTAGATGACCTGAGGTCACGCGCTTGCCGGAAATGACGTAAAGTTAGTCAGATGAACGAGCAATGTCAAAGTGAAAGAAAATAATCCCTAGTTTGTAAAGATAGGATCAATATTAACAAAGTTCTGAAGAAAAAAAATGTTGATATGTTTTGATCACCTTGACCTTGACCTTTGACTTATTTGAATAATAAACATAGGCTTTCCAGATATCCTAAGAAATATGACAAGTGTAAGTTACAAAGCGATTCCTGCAAAACTGTGGCCAGTAGAATGGTATATGTGAGACGCAAGAACCAGGAAGCAGGCGAAATTAAGGGCAACTGAAAAACAGACAAACATACTGACAAACTGACCCAAGATCGAGAACAAATGACTTAATCATGTTATGGAGAAACCTCGGAGGAAGATAATAGGCTATAGTTAATGTTAATAAGGTTAATAGTTTTGGAGATATGGGCAAAAAATGATATGTTGTGGAAGTTTGGGTGCACCGCCCCCTAGTGGCCATATCTGGAACATGAAAAATCCGTTTCGAGATATTAGTGTAAGACATAAGATGTAATAGTTTGTAATGATAAATGTGATTCTTTCAAAACTGAGACCTGTAGAATGCTATATGTGAGACGCAAGAACCGGTAAGCAGGGGAATTGAGGAAAACTGAGAAACAGACGGACACACTGACAAAGTGACTCAAGATTGAGTCAAAATGACTACACCAGGATTTAGAAAAGACTCAGAGGATGAAAATAAGCTATAGTTTATGTAATTGAGGCTTACAGTTTTGGAGATATGGCCAAAACATGATATGTTGGGGAGGTTTGCATAACAGCGCCACCTAGCGGCTGCATTCAAAAAATGGAAAAACAATTTCGAGATAATAGTGTAGGACTTCCGATATGTCAGTTTCAAAAAGATTTCTGCAAAACTGTGACCTCCAGGGCAAGATTACTGAAATCTCGAAATATCTTGTTTGACGAGATATTATACGAGATATCGCGAGACTATAATAAAATCTTGCAGTACTTGTTAAATGCTACCTGATACAAAAAACTAGACCTCTCTAGCTTTAAAACTGACAAAGTTAGAAAAATAAGACCCCTTATTTTCTAATATCATGATTTTTTCCCAAAAAATTCGCAACCATGGGTTACGGCAAATTTGAAGCAGCTACACACCAGAAGAAAGGCCTTGGAATGAAGATTAAAGTGAGTTATGTTTGAAGTAGATACGACTAATAGTAACAAAGATATGAAGAAAAAACCGTTTTGAGAAGTTTTGATGACCTTGACCTTTAACTTATTTTGACCAAAAACAATAGGGCACCTAGAACTTTGGTTGTCCATCATCCCTTAAAGTTTTAAGGTGATTGTGGCAAAATTGTCGCCAGGAAATCTTTGATTCCGGCAAGCAATGAAAATGTAATGAGATATAAAAACATGCAGTTTAATATCAGTCAGGCTTACTGTTACTGATGTTTGAAATAGCGTACCTTCAGAAAAGAATTAAAAAGCTTAGAATGTTACAAAATGATGTGAAAATGAATAAAAAGCCCAAAAATATGTATACCATCAAAATAATCATTGTACCAGGATAAAAATAATGTATACTTTATGGGGTCAAATATTAATTAAAACAAGTTTGGATTGATTATAGATGTAGGAGTTTATTGTTTGACAATAAAGATACCTTAACCAACCGATATATGTCACTCAAGCTCTTCATACCACCCATCTAATCACTCGATGAAAGTAAATCCCCCCGTGTGGTCTATTAAGATTTACTCAGGTTTTTGCGCACAACCGGCGTTATATGCTTCGCTAGAAAAAGCAAGCCTAACTTAAGAGACAGTTCTTTCTTCAGGTTATATTCTCTCTCTCTCTCTCTCTCTCTCTCTCTCTCTCTATATATATATATATATATATATATATATATATATATATATATATATATATATGAAATATATATATATATATATATGAAATATATATATATATATATATATATATATATATATATATATATATATATATAAAGAGAAAGAGTGACGCCTTTTCGAAAGATTAACTTGTTTAATCACACAGTTTGTTAATAGTTAGTCTATCGAGAAAGCGTCACTCTTTCTCCTTATCCACACTTCGACTACAAACTAACACGGCTTCATCATAAATAATCATATATATATATATATATATATATATATATATATATATATAAGACCTGATAATACAAATTTACTTACGGTAGTTTGCAATTAACAGGCTTACACTTATGTCATCAACATAAGAATAAATCTCGGAGAAGACGAGTTCACATGTATTGCCGGTACCAAAGTTCACGGCCCGGCAAGAGCCGAATCGCTGACAGTGGGACAGACATCTTAAACGTGCAGAAACAACCGGAAGTGGTCGTGTGAAAGAGATCGTCTCAGTGACGCCAGCGATAGCTCGCTTCCCTTTGTGTTGTCGGTAAACTCGGGATAGTACGGCGTCGGTAGAAGCAACTGAAGCGAAAATGATCACATATGATTATGAACGAAACAGGCTGCTACAGAAAAAAGTCTACAAATACAAGTTTTTCTTCAAAGAGTATTCACATTAAACGTTTGAGAAAACTTTTTAACATCGTTTAATATGCAACCCGTTGATTCAGCAACTTCAACTAATGCAGACAAATCAAAACCTCTTGTTTTTTTTTTGTTTACTCACTTATTCTGAATCGTTTGCCTGCTTATTATCCCCGAACGACCAAGCAAAGTTGTTCAGATATAAAGAGAAATCATAATGTGACAATTATTTATAATGAGGTAAAAATGCGTGCGAGTTTTATAATTACCCCATACTTTCTTTCCGATGGATACTCTGCATTATTCATACTTCCAATAATTTCGTTGATTTTGATATTTATGAGATATACTCTACTTAATTAGACAAGTTTGTTGAATTTGATTTCAATAAATTAAAATTGCCTGAGGGTATTTACAGGATCCAGGTAACATGGCTTTGATGTGACAATGGGGTTACTGAATTGCAAACTAGGCAGGACCACTTTATAAATACGCAAGACGTTTTTTTAATGTGTTCCTAGACAACAGGAAACTATCATCGAAAACCAATGGGCATTTATGCGTTGGTTTCAACAAAACATCAATAATAACCCATCGGGCGAGATCTTGAGAATGCTTTACCTGTTAAGAAGATGGTAGTCAGCGAAAGCAAAACCGGTATTCTGCACATATTAAATACAGTGGACTTGCCCTGTCTGATTCTAGTTGGAATGAATGGGTATGTATGGATCACTCAGGTTTGTTAACATGAACCTTACATGAATACTCTACAAATGTGCAACACCATTACAGGTAGAGTTATGCTTTGAACTGACAGTTTTTCTTTGTTTTCACCATATATTTTTACTCTATGATTCTGTATGTATGTCAGTCACATGCTAGAATATCAGAATAAAACTCATCTGATACTGACATTTGTGACGTATGCTTTTTGTGAAATAAAATAGGAATTTAAATAAGAAGTCGCTTCAAAAGCTTTTGGTTATAGCGTTTATATTGAAATGAATCCCGCATGTAGTCAAATAAACCTGAGGGTATTTATGTTATGCAAGGACCATTCTTGTCTGTAGCGTGTCATCGCTAGTTTTTCGCTAATCGGGTGTTTTTTTTATCTAAACAGATACGACAGACAAAGGAAGAATAGAGCGATGATTATGATGTATTCTAATGAATCCTGCGGTATTCTCGTCCCAAGTTTACAAAGCAAATATTTATTTCGGGCCATGTATAACAATGTCTCTGATGCAGAACATGCCACCATGTTTCAGCTAGTGTATTTGCCTCCGCCGGGAGGACATGCGATCTTTACCGTTCGTGTGTTTGCGTTTATGTGTTCACACCATAGCTCAAGCGATTAAATATAGACTGCCATTAAAGGCACCTTGGGGATGGGCCAATGAAGAATCGATTTGATGTTGGTGTGGGTCCGATACACGATGCGGATTCAGTTAGGACTTACGGGAATATTCACATAAATGCAGTCCCATATGCACGATTAAACATAGGGATATGTGATATGGGAACGTAAACACCTGTTGGAGAACTTTTGCACCAATAAACCTTGGGATGCTTGCTCAGTCAGTGAATTAAAACACGGATTGCGGGGTTTCCAAGGATCGCCCAAACGACATCGGCCTGCATTCCAGAGAATGCATATTTCTTTTTTTATTATTTTCTCTGTATATAATCTTTTTTATTTTTTTTTTCAATATAATACCTGTATGTCACAGGCATTTAAGGTGGGCGTAGTCCCCGTGCCCGTAAACACATTCTTGAAAGGACAAATCTGATACTTGATCCATTTCATTTATGTGATCAATATATTTTATTGGAAAAGTTGAGGTGAGAAAAAAACTGAGGTTTTACTGACAAAAAAGTAATGAAAGGCCAACAGGTTTGGTTCTCAGGCACTTTCTTTCAAAGATCAACGCGGGCTGGCGTTTTTTTTTTTTTTTTAATTTTTTTTGTATCTTTTGATAAAAATGTCAAATGATCAGGAAAAAGCATGAAAATATCAAATTTATTTTGCTAAAAAAAAGTAAAAGCACTACATAACAAAGGAAATTTTATCAAAATTGTATGATTTTATCTTGTTGAAAGAAATGTCCGAGTAGCTAGAGCTCAAAATTGATAAGTTTCCATTGAAAATCAAAATAAATATTTTTGATGCGGGGGTTTTATTGACACGGGCGGTGCCTGAAAACCATACCTTTTATTTTATTGGCCTTAGACATGTTTACTGGTGATTTCAAGGGCCTGTGCTATTACTCACTCTCATAGCTACGTCGTTGATCGAACCCGGGTCACCAGCTGAGGAAGCCGAGCGACTGAACAGATCATCATGTATGACAGTTTAACGTTCTCAAATTTCCAATTTCCTTCACAATCCATATTATCTGTAAATACGACAAGGTGGTCTTGTGCCAGTATTCATGGAGTCGTTCCTAGGCGTCCCTACCTTCCTCTCTCATCGTGTCCAGGTCTGTTTAATTTTAAAGCACAGCTTTCAGTATAGGGTTAGCTTCTTTAATATATATAATAGTAGTAATAGTAGTGGTAGTATTCTTTATTAGAGTGACAAGTACATTCAGATACATATATAATTATGCATATCAGTGCACCCGGCCCCATGGACCAATTAGTCATTTCATAACTTGGAACAGAATAAGTGATTCGCATACACTAGACATATAATTGCTGGCTCCTTATTTCATAACATCTGCATAAATATTTTGCTAGCTTTCTAGATTTATTTTCAAACAACCAGGATATTTTATCATTTTCTGTAAAAGTCGGTGTTGGCCAGTTTGTACCAAAAAATAATGTCTGACGTTCCTGCTCATACAAAAGGACAGTGAAAAAGGAAGTGGACCTCATCTTCAATACACTCATAACATTTAAAACAGAGTCTTTGTTCAATATTTATGCGTCCAAATCTGCTTGTTTCAATTGCTAAAGTACCCCCATTCTGAACTGAGCCAAAAAGGATCTTTCTTTTGCAGAAAGGTTCAATTTGACATATAATTCAGTAATGATTGAATTTCTGTACAGCCTATAATTCCTTAGTTTTGGTTTTGATAACAGTTTTTTTCTCTCCATTAATCATTCATGACATGTTCTATTTTAATGTATATTTTAGTCATTGAACACTATGATATTGTCAAAACTTGGTTTACATTCACAATCTCACAAAAAGTCACTTAAAGTGGAACTCCAATAATTTTCTAATAAAGCATAATCCTATAAAAATATTTGTTAACATAATCTATTGTCATCCATTTTGACAATCCTATTCCATAATCTCACCATATTCATTATAAACCGGTATTTACAGATTAACCAACCAACATCACCTTGAATGGCTAAATGTGGTGCAAATCTGTTTACTCTCAAAAATATTCTGCCGGCTACCGTTTGAACATTCTCTAATCTAGGACGTTTATCATCACAATATATTTCTGAACCATATTCTATGATTGGTAGAACACAGGCATTGAAAGATTTCTGTTAACTTTAAACGACATATTATTATTTGTTCGATATTTATATACCTATCACAGCTCCTAATGCTCTCATGGCAGCTGCAGCCATCTCTCTCTTTCGTGAAGATTTAAATTGAGGTTTTCATCAAAATACAAACCAAGATGTATAGGAAATAATTTTTCCCTTGCTTTAAAGAGAACATTTGACCTTTTCTATCTCGACCGCCTAATCTCCTTCAAGTAAAATCTCTCACGAGTTCTTGGAACTCCTACAGATGTGAGCAGGTAAAGCTTCCAAAATTGACCACAGGGGTTCTGCTGATATTGTAAGTATCAGGTAGGTTATGATTTCTTGTCTTTAACCTTGAAATTTTGCATCAAGAACAGCGCCACCTGTGTAGGCTTCCCATACCTACATTGATGTTTATTTATTTATTTATTACAAATATATTTGATCAGGAACGCCCATTCAGTTTAATGATGTTTTCCAGTGGGGTCCTGTTACACATACATTATTACACTAGAAGTAGATCATAGAATACATCAATAGGCAATGAGATTAATAAGAACTACAATGTGTATACTAAGACGTAAATGAAGTATTACAATCCTTCATGATACTATAAACGGATTTTGGCGAAACATAAGAAGTAAAAACAATTACACATGAAACTTATAGACAGTCCGCATTGTTAAAATATCCTATTAATGTCCATAAGCAAAAATATACCTTTCAACAAATATTAAGATTTAGAGAAAAATGCTTTTACTCTCTCTAAAATACGAGAATCGACGTCACAAATCGGATATGAGCTGGCAGTTTGTTCCACTGGAAAGGTCTAGTATAGGTAAATGAGGATTTGTAATGTTCAGACATGGGTTTGGGTATTATTTTTAGAAGTCCCCCTTGTTTGGTATCCATGGGTTCCCGTAAAATTAAACAAGAAAGACTGATCAAAGAGTTTGGTGTTTAGCCAGTAAAACATGTACAATCTAAATGCAAGAAAAAACGTAGCGAAAACTGTTTAACCACTGCCATCCAGTTCATGTCTGATAATATCTGTTGAAGGTATAGGTTTATCGAAGTTTTTTGTTACTATATGAGCTGCTCGGTTTTGAATTATATAGATGCAAAGTACTTTCCTTGTCATAGTTACCCCATACCGATAGGTAGTTGTCAATGTAACATTTTACTAGAGTATTATTCAGAGTGCACAGGTCCGACTGCAGTAAACATTGCTAACTCGATACAAAAATCAAATTCTAGGTTTCATCATATTCGGTAAACACGACACATTCGATCTCCACTTTATATTGTTACAGATGTCTCTTTAATTGTATGCAGCAGTCTTACATGTGTATGTGCAGCGCTAGCATTGTCTGTTGCCATGGGAGACACGAGCTGGCCCGGCCCGCGCGTGGGGTCTGACGTGTAAACACAGCGGTCATGCTATTCTGGAACTTTCTCGACTGGTCGCGCTCTGTGGGCGCGTGTCTTGTGATGTTCTATGGGCGTGTGTATTACGTAAGGTTCTTTTGAATTGTTCGTGAAATGGAATTTTTCTAAAATTTTCGGATAAAAAGTTATACATAGGG
Source organism: Sipunculus nudus (assembly GCA_026874595.1). NCBI lineage: Eukaryota > Metazoa > Annelida > Sipuncula > Golfingiida > Sipunculidae > Sipunculus > Sipunculus nudus. Next base: position 21,715,487 of record CM049322.1, on the reverse strand, counting down.
GCTGTGTTTTAAAGCTGATGAGGGGAGAGAGAAATATTCCAGCGTACACGGAAGAGTCAGTTTGTGGGCATTTCTGATAGCTGCAGCACTTATAGATCTTCTTCGAATTTGTAACGGATTTTAATTAGCCTTTAGTTTGCCTTTGGGATTACTATCAGAACTTCGCTTTTGGATTTCAACAAATTGTTTTATCATACATTGTTTACAAGATTACATATTGTTTACAGTCAACTGATTACAGGATTTATCTCAGTTTTTTTTTATTGTTTTAACATCTTAACACGGCAGATTTCAAACCTTTGACATTTGTTGAAGATCCAGACCCTGATCAACTTGAACAGTTGACAAAGGAACAGTTGTTGCGTTTGGGATAACACTTGGGGCTAGGTGTTGAAAAAGCTTTGAGAAAGCCTGATATCATTGCTAAAATCATGCAGGATCTAGTTAGCAAAGATTTAATTGAAGAGAGTGAAGTGGAAACATCAAGAAATGACAACCTTGCTATGCAGTAGGAATTAAAAGAAGTTAGAAAAGCAACACGAGCTAGCATTGAAAGAAAAAGAAAAAGAAATTGAGTTAAAACGACTGGAGTTAGAAAGACTTAAACTAGAACATGGTCTACGTATGCCCGAACTCACAGTGTTGATATTACTAAACACATTAGACTGGTCCCACCTTTACAAGAAAAAGAGGTTGATAAATATTTCTTTCATTTTGAGAAGGGAGCTGAAAATTTAAAATGGCCTAAGGAAAATTGGACTATGCTGTTACAAAGTGTATTAACTGGCAAGGCCAGAGAAATTAATAGATCTTTCAGTAGAAGCTGCTGCTGACTATGACCTGGTAAAACGGTTATTCCTAAAAGGTTATGAGTTAGTTCCGGAGGCTTACCGCCAGAAATTCAGAAATTGGGAAAAGCGCAAAAATCAAACCTACGTCGAATTTGCTAGGACAAAAGAGCAGTTGTTTGATCGCTGGCGTAGTTCTAAAAATGTAATGAAAGATTATGACAATTTGCGCCGGTTGATTTTGCTTGAAGAATTTAAGCGCTACATTAATGCAGATGTTAAAACTTTCCTTGATGAGAAAAGTCCTGAAACACATGACATTGCTGCTCAATTAGCTGATGATTATTCATTAACACACAAGATGTCCTTTACTAGCAAATCAAACCAGTCATTCACAAACAAGAATGTAAATCAGTATGGTCAAAAGAAGTTCTCCCAGTACTAGTAGTCCTGATAGTTCAGCAAAGTCCACGTCAACTGTGTCTAAGTCCAACCAAGGCCAGTCATTTTCAAAGAAAATCTGTAATTACTGCAAGAAGGAAGGTCATCTAATATCTGACTGTCGGAAACTTGCGAATAAACTAAATAGCAAATTTTCTGGTTTTGTTTCAAATTCTATGCACAGCATAGTACAAGAGCACGGCTCTTTTTATGTAAATAAGGGGTACAACTCCTTTATTGACTCTAATAAGGAGTTTGATGCTATTGGGGGCCCAAGTGCCGTCGGAATCCATAGAAAATCCGTAGCTTGCGGGGTAAAAACCTCAGATGATTCCTGCGAGGAATTAAATAAGGCTAAGTCCTTTCAAGACTCCTGCGAAGAGTATTCTCTAAGTAAGGCTAAGTCCTTTTATGACTCTTGCGAGAGTATTTCAAATGAGGCCAGGTCCTCCTATGACAAACAGAAGTTTGTTTCTGCTGTGGAAAATTCCTCTGTTGACTCCCATGAGGCGTTTGATGATAAAAAGGATGTAAATTCCTTAAATGAAAAAGCGTTTATGACTGACACTGCCAATGTCAGTTCATTGTTTGATGAAGCTGAGGTGGTCGATTCCTCTCCTGTCTCTAAATTGGAGTTATTTGAGCCATTCATACATGGTGGTATTTCATTACTTTCAAGTGATTTTTTTTCAGATTCTACCCCTTTTAGAAATTTGGGGGACACTGATTCAGGCCATACTCCCATGTTAGCAATCACTTTGCCATTTACTAATAGGTCCCTAACTGGTGCACATGCACTTGTTAATGGTGTGTTTTCAGATAAGCACACTTCAGGTCCGCTTCACAGTATACATTTAAAGTCAGATTTGATTTCTGGGAATATTACTGTGGGCATAAGAACTACTTTACCCTTTAAGGGAATTCAGTTGCTACTAGGCAATGATGTTGCAGGTGCGAATTACAGCCTTTACCAATAGTGACAGAAAAGCCGTCGCTTGATCAGGACACTGAGCCGGAAAGTCAGGAAATTCCTGGTTTGCATCCTTCATGTGCTGTAACTAGATCAATGGCCAAGAAAAACACAAGGATAATGGTCCAGATAATTACACTCTGGGAGTCACTAGTGACTCGTCTAGGAACTCGCCCGTACAGGATGTAGCATTCGCAAGGTCGGAACTTATCGCGGAACAACATAAGGACCCTGATATTTCGTGTTTGTATCCCAGGGCAGTTTCTAAAGATGAACTGTCAGAGAAATCAATTTGTTTCTATGCTAAAAATGGAATGCTTTTGCGTAAATGGAGACCACCTGATGTATGCGCTGATGATGAGTGGGCCATCAAACATCAAATAGTAATGCCCAAAAGCTTTCGCAATGAAATTCTAAGCATGGCACATGAGGCTCCTTTGTCTGGCCATTTAGGTATAAATAAAACTTATCAGAAAGTTAGTACACACTTCTATTGGCCTAACCTCAGGAAATATGTTGTATATTATTGTTAATTATGTCATACATGCCAGATGGTTGGCCTATACCTGCTTTCGAGGAACCATTCAGTAGGATTATTGTTGATTGGGTTGGACCACTGCCCAAAACAAAATCTGGACATGAATACTGGCTGACAATTATGTGCGCATCTACCAGGTTGCCTGAGGCAATAATATTCCGCAAAATTAATGCCAAAAGTGTTGTCAAAGCTCTGACCAAGTTTTTTACAACTTTAGGATTGCCAAAATCCGTCCAATCCTACCAAGGGTCTAATTTTATGTCTGGCTTATTCCAACAAGTTAGCTAGGTATAAAACATTACAGCTCTTCGCCATACCATCCTGGAAGTCAGGGCGCCCTCGAGCGTTTTCACTAGGCAATAAAAAACATGTTCAGGACCTATTGCTATGACTTGCAGAAAGACTGGGATGAAAGAATCCACCTATTGCTGTTTGCTGTCAGAGAATCCTTTCAAGAGTCCTTTTGAACTATATTTTGAACACTCGGTTCGAGGTCCATTGAAACTGCTTAAAGAAAAACTCTTGTGTGAAAATCTTGATTCTCTTAGTTTACTGCAGTATGTCTCAGACTTTCGCACTAAAATACACAATGCTTGTGAGAGCCTGGTGTTTGAGCCTGGCGAAAAGGTCCCTGCCTTACTTCCCATCCCTGGCAGACCTATGCAAGCTACGTATTTTGGTCCTTACATTGTTGACAAGAAAGTCAGTGATTTAAATTACATACTATTGACACCAGATAAGCGTAAGAAGAAACAAGTTTGCCATGTTAACATGTTGAAACAATTTTATGACAGAAATAGCACATCAGATGTTGTACATAATGTTACTTCTGTAAATTGTGTAAACACTGACCATGACCCAGTTAAAGTAGATACTGATTGTAAGTGTGATTTAGACATTCAGTGTGGTACAGTGACATTAAGAAACTCAGATGTGCTTAAAAACATGGATGCCAAACTGTTACACCTTACCGCACAACAACAAATGACCTCAAGAAACAGCTGCGGAATTATTAGAATTTTTTAGTGACATTCCAAAGCGATCTAACATATTGTGCCATGACGTTGATGTTGGCGAGGCAAGCGCAGTCAAGCAGCATCCTTATAGACTGAATCAGCAAAAAGCAAAAGTATCTTCAGGATGAGATTCAATATTTGCTGGACAATGATTTTATTGAACTTAGTAACAGTAACTGGAGTTCACCGTGTATTCTTGTGCCAGAATCTGATGGAAGTTAGCGTATGTGCACAGATTATCAAAAACTGAACTCTGTCACAAAAACTGACACGATCCCGATTCTGAGGATCAATGATTATATTGATAGAGTCGGTAGCTCCAGATATGTTTCCAAGTTTGACTTGCTTAAAGGATTCTCGCAGGTTCCGCTGACAGAACGAGCGAAAAAGTGTCCGCATTTGTGACGCCGCAAGGACTGTACCAGTATAAAGTTATGCCGTTTGGTATGAAGAAATCGCCAGCCACGTTCCAGCGCCGCATCCATATACTGGTATCTGTCAAAGACATTCAGGGCTGCGTCGCAAATATTGATGACCTCATCGGGTACAGCGACACCTGGGAGAAACATCTGCAAATTCTTCGCGACCTCTTCGAAAGACTCAGTGAAGCACGTCTGACCGTCAGCTTAGTTAAATCTGAGTTTTGTCATGCACAGGTAACATTTTTGGGTCATATTGCAGGGCAGGGTCAGGTAAAACCTGTTGATGCTAAGATAAGTGTTATTTCTGCATTTCCTAGGCCAGAAATAAAAAAAAAAACAAATAATGCGTTTTCTTGGTATGGTTGGATACTACAGGAATTGTTGTCCAAATTTGTCTGCTGTAGCCACACCTTTGACTAATTTGCTAAAGAAGAAACAAAAGTTTGTGTGGAATGTTCAGTGTGAAAATGCATTTCAGAATTTGAAAGCAATTCTGTAAAGTTCACCAGTTTTAGCAGCTCCAGATCTTCTGTACCTTTGAAGTTAGCTCTAACTGCTAGTGATGCTGCTGCTGTGTTGTTTCGGGAGGGCAGTGATGGCATATATCATCCATTTTGTTATTTCTCACAAACAATCCTTTCGGAACAGATCCCACGCTAAAATCACTGAACTGTCTAAACACATCTGGTCACTAAAAGACAACAATATCAACTACATGCTCTCCTGGGAAATCTCTGGGAAACCCCCCCCCCCCCCCCCCCCCGCCAAAACCTACCATTCGTATTAATATGCAACGTGCCCGCTCATCCATCCACCACCACCCCCCCGCCCCTCCCCCACCACGAGGATCCGCTGGGCAGACATACCTGTTCAGGCAGTTGCTCTCTCAATGGCGTTGAGTGACATGGCGTCACCACTACCCCATGGTGATTTTATCGAGTGGAGTCCACTTGGTATGAGTATAGTATAGTATATTTGCCTTTTATATTGTATGTTTGCCTTATATATTGTGTATTTTCATAGTATATGTGTATTTTATATCATATGTACACTACTAATATGTTCACTGTTTCCGGGACCCTATTGCAAATCAGTTTACCATGCTAATTGAACATCCTGGTAAAATATCTTTACATTATATATAAACATTATATATATAAACATTAAAACACCCACAAACCTCTTTGCCCTGTTATGTTCCAGTATTTCACGTGTACCTCGACCAATCCTATTGTGCCCCCGAGGACAATAAGATCAGTGTCAGTCTGTCACATGCCCACCCCCCCCCCCCCCCCCCGCGCCCCGAATCGCACAAAACATAATCTCGTAATCTCGTAAAGTCTCGATTTTTCAAACCACGCCGTTAGCTTCCTTGTAACTACATTCACCTGATGATCGGGTCGCCCCCCTTGAAACAGACTATTGTGAATTTACAGTGTTGTTTTTCTTCAGAGTTACATATATATATATATATATATATATATATATGCAAACTCTGGATATAATGATAAACCCAATAAAATGGTTTGTGGGGGGAATGCTCTTCAATATGTACATATATTATGATATATAAATTATATACATTAATATATGTATATATATGGTTTATATATTATAAGGATCTATAAACAAGAAACAATAGCATTTTTTAATCTTCCTTGTTTGATCAATATTTGTCATCGTGGGGAGTATGGTCTTGACAGAAAGACCCACTTATTCTGGACTAGTACTGAAATATATACGTCATGGAACGGGTGACATTAAAAGGGTTGTTATAACAAAAATCATGTCCGCCTTTTGAAGAGAACCATGTGTGGATGAGAAAAGTAATCTAACTGAATCCTCTACCACACCAGTCTCGACTTTATAAGTCCATCGTTCTAATCTGCTTAACAGATCCAAACATTTTTAATCAAATAAATATACTTGCTCTCCAGTAACTACACAGGAATTAGGTCATGCTGACAGGTTATCATTTCGTGCCGCCACATAAAGCTATTAAAAGCTTCCTCATGCGGCGTGAAGTTAGTGGCCACCTGGCAGGTAATATAGTCATAAAATAATTATATGGGAATGTTATGTCCTAGAAGCTTGTTAAACAGAGTGGAATAAAACTACCTGCTTTAGTGTAATGAACCCAGAACATACATATATATGAACCGGTATTAGTCTATTAACTTAAGCATAAAATAGCTGTGTATATACAAAACTACACGAGATTTGGCATACAAGATATGTTAAGGAAATAACTGGATAACTGCGCTCAATGCTCAATTATATAATATCATTTTATGACAGTAACTAAGTTTGATTACGGCTTTAAAACACGTGCTTGTAAGAAATAAAAAGATAAAAAAAAACTGCTCGTGAACTACGCTAAAATCAAACCTGGCACGTAGCGTCCAAACATAATAAACAATGATCCCAGCTCCCTCTTTTTTGACATATTTCCCGATTACCAGTGACTGAAAGAGGCATTTTCCAGTGATAGAAATATATACACAGACGTGGGAAGATATATATAAAGCCATTCAGAAGACCAATTAACTCTTCATGTTTGTTTAGAGATACTATTCATATTACAAATATATATATTAATACATAACTTATAACAGCAATGGCACTTCTGACTTCCATGTACATGTAGCCTACATGAATCTTTTTATTTCCCTGTTCCTGTGACAAGGTAATTAAACTGATATATAAATTAGCCAGAAAGGGATTTATGATCCGCAGTTTTGAGGTGTTGCATTTTAGAACCTTACTTTTTACCTTTATATTCTTTTATTTTGATATTTTGATAAACGTTGCATTAAATTGCGTGTTTGAAACGTTTTGCTGATTCTACTTATATTGATAAATGTTGTAAAATCAACAAGACAGGTTTTCATAAATTTCGTATAACAGGTGTAACTATAGAGCGAAACATCGAGGGCCCGAATGAACACAAGACGCTAAACGCGCACGTTAGATTTGGAACGAAGAAGTTTTTTAATTGCTCTTAAAGTTATTTAACAAGTATTGTAAAATACAAGTACATCTATATTTTCATAGAAGGTAAAATAGGGCATTTATAAATTTAAATAGTAAATTAATTTCTGTTATTTATTCGGGAAAGTTGTTTCTCTACCTCTCCCGTCTCCCCTTTCTTTGTCTCTTAAACAAGCGGCCCCTAAGTGCATGATGGGATATGTACATACCTTCATTTATACGTACATATTTGTACAGATGCTCTTTTTTAAAGTTGTTACATTATCTAATATGTAATGGTTGTACACTAACATACAAACGCTTAACTTTGGGGGCTTGTAAATGAGAAGACAAAAAAGTAATATCGTGATGAAAGTATGTTTTTTTTCCTACTAAGACTAGATAAGATATAAGAGCTAATAACAGCGGTTACGCTTGCCAACATCTGATTTAAGTTTAGCATGCCAAATACCTCTTGTATTTTAATGACTAAGCCTATTGCTTCCCCTTTACAGAAAATAATGTAGAATACGTAGGCGAGTACAGAAATATAAATGTAGTTGGATATGTTAGCTAAACAGGCACAGTGAAGAAAATCGAATGAATCACTTGTAATGTGCATTTGCATCTTAATAGCACGCCATTATTAATTTTAATATAGTAAAGTATGGTTAAAAGAGTACATAAGCAGTTGCAATCATACATTTACTATACCACGCTGTCAGTTCTTGTTTGATGAATCAAACTATTCCCAGCAAAAATTTCTCGGCAAACGGACACCCTTCAAAGTACCTGTGTTATACGTTTTATTATAGTGCTGTTTTTAGTAAACTCAGCCATTATTGATATCCTTAACATTGCAAGACGTACAAATTGGCCCGAGCCCAAGTTTGTGCTTCACCTCGGCATAGCGGGACAGATAAAACGGATCAGACACTCAGACCGAGGTGTATAAATACCGAGATAAGTACAGGCATGTTCAAAACCTTAATTTGTGTGTGCTACTAGTGCAACAGGTGCAGGCAATTTATTCTGACACTTAAGTCCTCCCACGTAATCCCCTTTAACATTTAATAGTACCGACTTATAATAATTTATGTGAATAATCCTTCCTCTTTTATCTTGCGCTTGCCCTGTAAAGAAAACAAACCATGATGTGAAATATTTTCATTTTGTTAATAATTTGATGATCTTTACAGTAGAAACACCAGTAATTCCGGACAGATAGGGGTGCGACGATACGAACTTTTGCCATCGTGGAGACCCCGATTTTGACAGCTACCACTGATATATATATATATATATATATATATATATATATATATATATATATATATATATATATTTATATATATATATATATATATATAGGAACAGTGAGGATAGTAAATATAGATGATATTCTATTTCAGAATAGATTCCGCTGTTTAAAAGGAGCCCTGAATAGCCATGTAATATACAAACTTAATCCTAAAAAAGCACCTTGGAAAACAGGAATTATCACAATCTTGTTTTTTTCATAAATCTTTATCTTAATAAACCAAAAGCATTTAGATTAAATAAGAATACTTCCCTTTACGCAAGTACACACGATTTTGGTCAAGAAGAGAAGTTGTGATAAGACTCCTGTGACAGTCTAAGTATACTGTTGAACCCAACGATAGCTTCCTCATGTTGCCTTAAATCAGTCTGGACCTGGCAAGCGTGAGTGATATACCACATCGGTGTGAATAGAGGGTAAGTTGTAATTAGACGGGTATCGCTGTCCCCGCCATCGACCAATTGCAAGGACTTTTGCTATCAGTCAGGTATGTGAGTGTGGAAGTGTGTATGTGTGTGTCAGATGCATCCCTGCGAGGGTTCTTTATGGGTTTCAAAGCAATTTTGTGAAAGGAAGGGCCATTAGTAGAATTAACCAATTATGGATTAGATTAAAATGTGGATATGCAACAAAATCACATCAAATGTGCCGTTTTTCAGTGTTATATCGTTTGTGTTTCCTGCTAACATCTGAATCACTTCTTTCTTTCTTTATGGCCTACCCACTACCCTATATGTATCATAAATAATTGAAAAATAGTCGAACATTTTTATGGAAAGTGAAGGAAGCTTTAACGTCAATATGGTTTACTGATCAGGTGATATCCGCATCGTAAATATGTATTGTGGTCGTGAGAATTTCTTTGGAAATCGCTGAACTTAGGCTAGACAGTTATAAATTCTTTAAAATTAAGTCGTGTTGATGGAGATGACCAGCTGGCGTGCTCGAATATATATATATATATATATATATATATATATATATATATATATATATATATATATATATAAAATTGTATATAAGAAAATTAACCAATCTTGATTATCTAATAACTAAATCCACCCATAATTTGCTTTCTACAATGTGCATATCAATCAACAAAGCATACCTTATTCCCAGAAGAATCCACAACTAAAAGCTTACGTAAAGGATGTTTGGCCAAGGCCGATGTGTGCGCTCGATGAATGTTTGTTATTAGCTTGATTATTATTCCCAGCACAGGAATAAAGAAAGGCTAACGAAGATATTCATGTGCACGTGCTTCTCGTGCATATCAGCGGGTGCAGCATGTTTACAACAATAAGAGGATGCTTGAAGAAAGTTTAACATTTAAAGACTCTTAAATAGTGAATACAAGCGGTTAACTAAATTTTCCTTTCTGCACCTGTTCAATTTACATTAAGCTTCCCGTAAGCCCTAACATACTGACTGTATGTTCTCTACACAATTCTATTTTACAAATAAGGTCATTCACTCATATAGGGATTTATATATATATATATATATATATATATATATATATATATATATATATATATATATATATTATCTTTGAGCTCTGCCTGTCTCCCAGCCCCTCTCTCTCTTCCTAGTACGGTCCGAATCTTAAACATGATACACAATACTTCGTTTTGGACCTATGATATGCTAAATTATGGGTACCTTGGGAGACCGGTTCGCTTTGGGTTTCAAAATTGTCTTTTTATAAAATACCCACAACATTCCTTTTAACTAATTTGATTTGTAAACATTGGACATATGATAGAGAGTTAATTGCGCAGATCATTTTAGAGCTCAAAAATGAGAGCGAAGTAAATACAAGCATCTATGTTAATATACGTAAATATATGTTCATATGTTGTAACGAAGACAAATTGTTCAGGAGAATCCATTGGGCCGATCCCGGTTTCGAACCCATGTCGGTAGCGCACAAATCCGGCGTACCAACCGCTGCGCTAGCAAAGCAAGCTTCACTAGCGGGACAGTTCGGTCCGCTTTTATATCACCCCGTAACACACCCCCTCTTAAGTGCGTTCTGCTATCAGAACAAGGCTAATCATCCCAGGAGTCACACTTTGGTGAGCTTATTCCCTGGGTCACAAAGTTTACCGTCACGTTGGATGAGCCCCCATTTTGTTACGAAGACAAATTACTCAGGGGAAAATTCCGGACCGATGCGGGATTCGAACCCATGTCAGTGGCGCACAAGTCTGGCGTACAAACCGCTTCGCTAGAAAAGCAAGCTTCACTGGCGAGACAGTTGGGTTCGGTTTTATGTCACCCCGTAACAATCAATATATATATATATATATATATATATGCCAAGAGAGAGAGAGAGAGAGAGAGAGAGAGAGAGAGAGAGAGAGAGAGAGAGAGAAAGAATGAGAGGTAAAGATAGACAAAAGACAGAAGTGTATATATATACTTATTAGGTAAAACGACTGGCTCATAAAAATGGAGAGATAAATATACAGGCTCACATGATGGATAGACGGATTGATGGATGGGTATATACGATAGAAAAATAGATGGATAGATAGATGAATAATTAGATAGAGATATTCCCGCTGATAGCCACAGAGTAAAAAGAAAGTAAGGCAAATCACACAGTTACACAGACAAAGATACAAACATTTAGGTAAAAAAAATCTAAAAAAAATAACTAAAGGATTATATTCATATATTTGAATATATTAGGAAAGTTATATCTAGGATGAATACAAAGTGCATATTTTCTTTGGCTTTTATTTTGTTTGACATTTGACATTCTTTGCGCTTGTGAAAGTAGCACCAACGTTTCCTCATTCAGCGTAAAATACTCTTATACTTCCCCCAATTTTGGCGATTTTAAAACGTTCTCGAATGTAGGTCATTAAAGTTTTATATGCGTCTGATAAGAATAGTTTGCCTTGCCCTTTAACGTGAATTTTTGAAGTAATAATGTCTTATCAAGACAAAATCTCGCTAAGATTGCATTTTTTACATAAACAGAACAAACGATTCGGTCAAATTAAAAAAATGCAAGAATAAATAAATATATAAATATATATATATATATATATATATATATATATATATATATATATATATATATATATATGAGTGTGTGTGTCCTAAAGAATTAATTCATCTTTACCACAAAGATACAGTCCATCCCATGGCCACTCTTTTTACTGGGTTCTCATTTTCTTCCATTGAACATGTTGAGAAATACGGTTTCTCAACAGATTGTACTAAATTAAATGCAGAGATTTATCAGATAACAGCATCAATGACCAATGGTGGACTTTAGATATTTTAATCAGGATCGGACGTTCTTAATGTTCTGAAATAAAAAAAAGATGGCTTTATGGAGAATTGGCCATTTTCTGCCATAAACATATTGATCTAATACAGGGTTAAACTTATCGAACTTGGAGCTATTCAAATATTTCTATCTCTGGAACAAGCCCCAGTTTCACGCAATCGCTCTGAAACTCAAACCGTTGGTAAATACCTATTAAAATCAGCTCATTTAGTGTACAACCATATGATTTTATGACGCCTACAGGCTTCAGTTTTGCAGTAATCATTTTCAAACTGATAAATTAATGTTAAATATAAATATCTCAAAACTAATTTTTCATTTTTGGTATATGATCATCAGGGGGCGCTGCACACAAAACACTACATCACGTAATTATTGTCTCATATCTCCATAGCTATAAATGATATTATATTTTTTATTGCTGCTTCTGAAACTAGAATGAATTGCCTTATTCCTGTGGAGACCTGGCCTTATTCTGATTTAATCATGTTGACCTGATGTAGGGTAAAACTTGTTCAAGTTTGAATTATTCAGATATTTCTATCTCAGACTCAGGCCCCAGTTTCCTGCAATCGCTTTAAAACTAATATTGTTGGTAAATATCTATTATTGCACCAGACCTAATTGTTTTGTCAAGATTGGTCAAAGGTCAAATGTCAAGGTAATAAACATGTCCAAGTGTCTTATTTTTTATGATTTGGTCATAAATGGTCGCATCCACATAAACTGTAGCTCATCTTACTTGCCTGTCTATTCTTTATAATATATAAAAAAATAATCTGACCTTGACCTACTTTTTCTCTACGTCCGTCCGTCTGTCTGTGTTGGTCCTAAATCTCTCAAATTCAATAAAGCTTCAAATTTTATTTTCTACTTCCTCCAAAATATGGGTTATTAATTTGAACGTTGAAACATGTTCACTTATCTGTCCGTCTGTCTTTCTCTATCAACTTCCGGCAAGCGCTCGACTTATGGTCGTCTAGTCTGTTTGTTTGTCGGTGCCACAAGTTTTCAAGCAATCGCTCTGAAACGTATAAAAAAGTGTAAAATCGATAACCCTTGGTGCCTATTGTTTTTAGCCATGATTGGTCAGAGGTCAAGGTCAGGGTCACCAAAAAACCTTAAAACATTTTTTGGTTCATATCTTCGTCAATAATTATTGCAGCCACTTTAACCGTAGCTCATTCTGTACGCGACAGGACGGTGACAAGTGCTACTGCAAAATTGTTCCAATCCGCTTTAACCATTGGTACGCATTTTGGGAAAAAAGTCATGAGATTTGATTTTTTTTAAAATTTACCATTTTTAAAGCTAGGTTGTATTTAGGTAGTATCAGATAGTATTTAATGAAGTATTTATCATACATTTGCAAGTTTCGCAGAATCGCGCACTATTTCTCGTCAAACAAGATTTTTCCAGATTTCACTACATACTGTACTATCATAGTTTCCGGTCGAATATAAATTGCTCCCTCTGCATTCTCGCATCATCGATTATGACATTATGACTGTGTTAGCGTACCCATGTATCTGTTGTCTGCAGAACTGAAACCAGCCAGCGAGGTGCATGTGCACGCAGCTTTTGTTGTTACGTTTCATTTGAATTACAGCTCACCGGCCGAGCATCTGAGGGCCATGTCTATGCTTTCCATGGTTGTTTTGTCTTGATTGAATCCTGTCAGCCCTCTCGATGCCGCCATTGTTAACATATACCACGTGTTCATTACAAAACGTGAACCCCGGCGTAACCCAGGCGGGTACGTAATCGCCCGAAAGTCCGAATCGGTTGAAAATAAATGTATTGAGCAACAGGCTTGGTTCACAGTACGCTACTGCTAGCAAGGCTAGGTGCCAGTTGCTTATTCTTTAAAAGATTGGCATAAAGAAAGTAACAAAATAACTAACAGGCATGGTTGACGTAATATAATTAGTTGACATCCTCCGTTTCACGGATTGATTTTTGCTTTCGTTCCTTAGCCGAGAAAAGTGCATAGGCAGTCCAATATTTATGTATCCGTCCAAACATTAAAAAAAGTCAACTTGCATTTTAATTACATAAAGAAGCAAAATGTATCCCATGGATTCTGGAACATAATATTGATCCATTTCTTTCGGTTAAGGAGAATCAATAACATATTTAAAGTTTAACGAAATAAGCCACTAAAATTCATATTCTCCTAACTCTTGGATTTCGGATTATCACAACTTATGGTAACCCTATCCCCTATTGTGTTTACATAACACGTACACCAACTGCGCAGATCTTATATACAGCAAAGCTTAATATGTTTTTTTAGAATGTAAACTCAAGCATATTCTGAAATAAGTTGAACTTTTCAAGAGTCTCATTTTAAAGACTGGTTAATTTCATATTGGAAATACAAAATTAGAACAACTGTTCACGATTGCCGTTTTGTACGAAATAATAAACTATCGCACCAAGTATATTTGCATTTACCAGTTTTTTATTTGTTTAGTCTATCAAGATTACGGTTGACAACACATATTTCAAGGTCGTATGGGTTGATTGGCAAAGGGATTTATAGAATAATTTACATGATTCAGTATTTACAGTAAAATAATTCACCGTGTCCTATCAAGCCAGAAATCATAAACCTAATTGTTTGTGTTTCCACCAGATGGAGGCTGTGTTTGTCTGCGTGATTCTTATGTTGGCCACATGCACTGGCCACAATGGGATCTTGTCCGAAGATGCTCAGGCGAAGAATGATCAAATAAGGGTATTTTAATCATATCCATATTTTGCAATAGTATACAAACTGAGACAATGGGTATTGCACGGCTTATCTTGTGATAAATTTATTCAGATTCAATGTGCATAATACGTCGCAGCCAGCATTGGTGCTCGTCAATGTATATGTCGTTATCTTCATTAACGTGAATGAGTCTTCAATACAACCAATCTGCATTTAAGGGCGTGTCAATTACGGTACATCAAATTAATTTCAACACACGACGATAATTAAAGATCATTGTAAATTCAGTTTTAACATTCTTGTATAAATTTAATCCTTCCAATTTTGAATATACTTGATACATTTTTTGTGCTTAAATGCAGCAAACATACCTCACTACGCACGCAAGATAAAACTTAAACACAAAATGATGAATCATAAATCAAAGGCTATGTTCACAGTGTCTTGTTTGATGACATAACAGTGTATGTGAAAGCTTAGAATATACTTGAATAGATTTAAAGGTAAATGAACATTCTGTGACATTCGGTCTGTAGGTACCAGACTATATGCCAATACATTCATTTCATAATTATGCATCGCAAATATTAAACATTATGAATAGTTTTGTCAGTTGAAACTACTCAGATGTTACTCAGGATAAATTGTATATAAAAGTTGTCTTGGCTGTAGTCACAATTGTTCATACATATTTTAGCATACTTAACTTGGCAAATCCCGGTTCTAATAAATTGAATATTCTTTGAGTAGTTGTATGTCACCTTATCACTTTCAAAAATGTAGTCTATATTTTTAGAATCTACCGAGAGGGGGATCGCTGAAAGGTGAATACTTTATTTAATATAGCTTTTATGTGACTGTCCCTGAGAATGAATATGCAAATTATTTTGAAATTTCTCGACGATTGAATGCAACATGCAATACATTTTGGGCTATTATCTTAGAATGTAAGACCACTGCAAAGGGACTGGAGTACATGGGGAAGATGAGTAAGACGAGCTCAGGCAAAACCTGTCAACATTGGACAAGCAACACTCCCCACAAACATGACTATCATGCCGACAACCTATTCCCTGACGGCTCACAGCGGGCGGCATCGAATTACTGTAGAAGCGTAGATAAATGGTACGCTGGACCATGGTGTTACACTACAGATAACGGAACAAGATGGGAACTCTGTCCCGTCCGGTTTTGCTGCGATTTTTTGGAGTACTTGAAGCCATGTGAGTATTATATGGGTTTCAGTAGTTTTCAACAAATTCAATATACATCCATAACCTTATAAGTAGGCTCTCAAAGTCGTTCTTGTCACACCTTATAATTGCGCATTCTACTTTCTAACAGCACTATGTGCGCAAAAGATCATTTAAGATCAGCTGACTGTGAGTCATCTCAGCCTTTGTCAGGCGTCCGTCCGGTCGTCCGGTCATTAACAGGGCACAAATGGTAACCGTCAGAACTAGAAACTTCAAACTGCGGGTCCAGGGAGGTCCATATAAAACTCCTTTGAAACCTGAATTTAGGTCTGTTTTACCGATATCCTCTGAGCTATGGGGCTCGTAAATTTGTACAAAAGCTCAAATATCTGAATAACTATTACATCAATCGGCATGATTCTTTGCGTGAATATTGATCATTGATTTGTTGATCAGATCCTGCAGACTGGTGACGCCTCTGGATTTCTTAAAATTTGTTAATTATTTTTTTTCTCTATTTTAGACCTATCAAAAGTGCTCAAATCGTAACCGTTGGACCTAGAATCCTATAACTTTACATCCACAAAGGTCCTTAAAATCTCTTTGGAAACCAGAAACTAGGTCACTGTTACCCATAGGTAGTTATAAGGCTCGTAAGTATCCTTAGATTTTGTCCCTGTTACCCATATTCTCCTAGCTATTGAGCTTATCCGTACCCCAACGAATAATTGTATCCCGAGACAAAGTCGGGGATTACTTTGGTTTATATTTAGGGATTGTCGCGCCACCGCTCTTGGACGCAATAATTGAGAAAGATTTCACGGATCTTTACCAAATTTGACATGTTCTAGATATGGTAGAGAGGATGAAGCTTTATGAAATTGGGTCATAATCTTTTTCAAAGAGAGACCTTGACCTTTAATAGGTCTATTAGTGGGGGATGCAGATTCTTAAATATCTCAAGAAAACTTGCTTGGATTAATCAAAAAATCAAGTTAGCCAAAGATCATGGATAGTGTTGCTACGTACCGAAAACTGATGGCGCCACCTATTATTCTTTTCTGGTTTTGCTCCCTTTAATAATCATAGCCACTTGACAGTACTGTGAGCATTATAAGTAAAAAATTAATGAACAGATTTATTTCATATTATGCTTATGCACATAGATATGGGCTATGAGATTATGTAATTTAAAATGGGGTCATGACCTATCCTCTGAGAGTGGCCTTGACCTGGATTATTGCCATAAATGGTGAAAATCACACACAATCTTAAAAATTTCAATAAGGGATGCATGAACTAGTCCGTAAATTAAATTGAACAATGATCTTAGATGGCTTTGTATTTTTTTCTCTTTTTTTAATAGTTTCATCATTGCCACTTGACATTACTATCAGCATTATTAGTCAAAACTTATTGACAGATATATTTCATAGTATGCATATATAGAGATATCGGTTATGGAATGATGTATATTTAAAATGGGGCAATGACCTTTCCTATGAGAGTGGCCTTGATCCTGAATATTCCCGTATTTAATGAAAATCATACAAAATCTGAAATATCTCAATTAAGGATGCAAGGATTGATCCAAAAATCAAACGGACCAAAGATCTCGGATAGCTTTGTCTTCTATGGAAGACAAGTGTTACCACCTCATGTCCATTTCTTGTTTTCTTGCGTTTTAATACCCTTATCAATGCTACTTGACACTACCGTGAGCATCATAAGTCAAATAAAGTTTTTGACGGATATCTTTCATAATATGCATATACATGCAGTTACAAAAAAGCAATATATTTCTTAAGGAAATGGAGGCCTGTTGCTCAAATTAAAACAAAACATCTTAGAAACTAATCTGGGTGACACCAAGATATTGTCTTGAACATTTATTTTGGAAGTTGACAATACACATGATGCTATTGATCTGGAACAAAATGACAAGTTCTACATTCCAAGTGTCATTTAATTATTCTGTAGATGGGGGCTTATTCTTGAAGCGAAGTGGGAGCGAGGGTACGGCGTTAATTTTCAACGGATACTATGGCACCGTCAAGAAATATCTAGTTGAAATTTGATACCAAATCAAGACAAGAATCATAACTAAAAGGACCTAGAATCTTCTTTTTGACATCCTGAGAGTTCTTGCAAAGTTCCCCTCAATGACCTGAAACAAGGTCACTGTGACCTATATTCCCCGAGTTACAGGAGTGTTTGAGCACCCAAGAAATTATGTAAAATGCATGCGAATTGCAAAATTCCCCAGGAACAGATACATGAATTTTCATCAAAATTTGTGTTCATGAGTCTTTAATAAAATGTAGCTAATTATGTCACCTGCATTATCTTAAATAAATGCCCGTGAAAGGACATATTGTCAACATGTCAGTGGGCTTATCGTCATCACCCATGGGTCACTTTTTACTCGGCATAGTTGTCAATATCTCTAACTGTTTGCTGAATTACTGATTGAATTCAAACATGTCTCACATCCGATTGTATAGGAATGTCAGGCGAGGCTGCCGAGGCAAAAAACAAAATGATTGTGGTACCCATAGATGGCATATACTCCGTTATAAAAGAAAACAACTACCTAATTTAAAGTATGATGAGAATAATGTTTATCCTGCTGCCTGTAGACATCATGATAGACAGGGACAGTCGACTGTCCACATGGGACAACTTTTAGAGATGCAAATGCTATATTCGGTCAAATAAAAAACTGTCCTTACGCAAGTAAAGGGAGGGCGCATGATATATACAGATCACAGGGTCACAATAATTATCGAAAAACTTTAACTTTATTCGGTTTAATTTGACATTATGATTCAATCTAATCTCTCGTCTTCAGAGATCATGTCAGAGTGTAAGAGTCATATCCATCAGTTTAAATTCTTAACAGGCGATACAGGTTTATTATAGTTCTTTGTAAAATTTGTCTTTTCAGGCCAACCCCCTGTTTGAAGGGTAGTTGTTTTAGGTTTAAAACGTTTGCCGACAGGAGAAAACGTTAACCGTGCACAAGCATTGCAGTTAGTATTGAGAAGTGAAAACAGTCTATTCCAGCAGACTGCAAGATTACCGTCAATCTAGAAAGAGTGTTCAACGAAACAGTGGAATGCTATTTGTTATAACGAATGATCAGTTAGTGTTCATTTTGTCACAAGATCTCTATTTGTTTTTTTTTTCTTTCTGGGGGTATACGCGTTAAATGCCATTTCTGCCTGGTGCTTCCTTGATGGAGACTGCTTAGTCAGTTCTACCATGGGTATTTTGATCTGTGAAACTGATATTTTGGCAATAGAAATTAACAATATTTATAGAGGGACTGACCTTTTTAATAACTTTTTAAAGCAAGCATCATGAGGAGCTTGAGCATCAAGTCCTTCAGTAATAATGCTTTAACCGGGGAGAGTCTTTTCAAATAGGCCAATATATATCTGGCCTAATTTGAAAGCCCCATAAAATTGGCTAACCAAGGGGTTACTGCCAATAGATACACCATAGAATGCCTTGGACTTTGCGTGAAAGGATAATCGGGCTGTATTCAGTGAACTCTGAACTAGTTTGTCTCTACAGTGCGAAGAAGTCTGTTGCTTGACCGATCGACGGACAAATGGAATCCATTATTCTTTTAATACAGTGCCTTTACAATTCTGGAAGCATATTTTGTACTGTTTGTTAGTTGTTTTCCGCCGTGACTATATTAAAAGTCTCTGCCTGTTCCAGAATTTTTTTAGTAAATAACTTTCTGATGTGGTCATTGATTAACAGGAAAGAGATTAATGTAATTCCTCGAGAATCTGCATGGCTCTCGAGAGCCACAGTCGGTTGTCCACTATAGCAGGATCCCCGAAGCACTTGTTTCAGTGTGGAAAGGGAGGGAAGGCATAAACATCAATTTCAGTCCTTTCTAAGAAAGACAAATACTAATGGATCAATGTTCATGCTTGCTATTCTTCATAGATTTAACCGTAGATGAAGCTGTTGAGCTGCCATTCAGAATCAAGATTTAGCTGTCTGGAGAGATTTTGTGCTTCTTCTTTGTCCACTGCTGGTAATTTGTCGCCGAGATCTAAACATCAAACGTAAGCCACCGGTTTCAAATCTGGCTAGCTACTTAGTTGGGGCTAAATTAAGTTCCCTATGCTTATTTTTAAGCAGGCGAATGCTGTTATGTTGTCTTGACGTAGCCTTGCATGGGTTTCCTCAATGTCTGCCAATGACCCAGAGTGCAAATAACGCAGCCAAAGGCTTCCAGTTTCTCTGTTCCGTGTAGTGACAGGGCAGAATGTAGCACAGTATTCTCTTGGTTTTGCGTCCTCTTTCGTAGAAAAACTGTGTACAGCATATCTGTATAAATGCAACAAAATTGATGTACATTGCGACTACCCGAATGACCCGTGATATGGCTCCAAATCTGCCCTATAATTAAAAAATGCTAAATGTGTAGCTGCTAAAAGCTTTGTATTATCATAAAAGATTAATAAATTATCAAACGTTTTTATACCGTTTTTGTGAATGGACAGTCAGCTTTAATTTTTTCTTTATACGCTGAACAGAAACTGACGTATTTTGTCTTTCAGCTACTATGGTATTTGCTGTGGATTTGTGGACCAACTCACCACTGGCAGGCCATGGTCACCATTGGCTAGTTCCGTACAACAACGTCAGCCTGAACGTCGGCGACGTCTATAAAACCGCCCTGCATAAATTCATTGCTCCCAAGGCCGGGGTGTACATGTTCGTGGTCGATGGCTTCTCTTCGAAAAAGGGTCCGGGCTGTATCCAGCTCCGTAAGAACAAAGAGATGGTGGACACTGCCTACACTGCAGGTGAGTTGAATTTATTTAGCTGAAAATGAATTTTAGAAAACGCCTGGGCTCACACTGCGCCAGGAGATGAACGCTGAGAAAAAAGTTGTGGACCCGACGCCAGTATTTGATCTTAAATGGTGCAATCTCGGATAATCTCTGCCGTTTTATTGTGGGTAAAGATATCTTCCTCAGAGTGCGCTAGTTCTTCTATACAGCAGAAACGTTGATTATGTTTGTAGTAAAGAGGGTAATTTAGTCCGTAAATATATGTTGAATAGGAATTGTTTAAAGTCCTGTAAACAAGTGTTAAAAACAGTGGGCCGGGCGCGATCAAAGGTGTCTACATAAACACAGCGCGCGGGACCGTGTGCATCGGGGAGCCACTACACGTGTCAATCAGGAGATGCCTTAACTAACTCGGCCCAGAAAATGTAATACATGTTCCCGCTGGATGAAACACCGCGTGTTCCGGCTCACCATCGGACCTCTGGTCACGCGGCCTTGTTATAGTAAACATACCCACAGGGACTGTGTTTACAAACACGGACAGCCCTAACAAGGTGTAAACAGCCGTATGCGAGTTACTGAGACTGTGTGCTGGAGAGGCTTTCCTGGAAAACTTTTGCATAAAGCAAAGCTGAACTGAAAGTCTGAAAGAATAGGCATAATATTTCTCCTGATTATGTCCCTTTAATCTGAGAAGTTATCATGTATAAACAGACGTACACTGCAAATCAGTCTTAAGCAAAAATGCGTTGTCCTATTGTGACTTATACAGACAAATTATAAAAGTATTTTTACACAATATGACATAAAATTATTTCCTGTTCGCAGGTTATACAGCTTTACATCTAGAAATATTACATTGCAGGTGGCTTATCACCGATGAACATCCACAAGCCACTGACGGTCAAGAAGGGGGATGCTGTGTTCGTCACTATGTGTCCGTCTGTACACGGCACACTCCACAATGACGGGGTAAACACGTTCACCGGGTATATCCTACCGAAGCCACTGCCGTGAGGAGGAAGACAAGGAAACACGTAAACGCTTGCTTATAAAATGAAATGAGACTATATCTGTTGCAACATCTTTATTGTACTGTTACGCTTCAGGATTACCGGTCTTGCTCATACAGCTAGACATGTTTACCACTATCACACGCAATTTCATATCCTAAAGGTGAAAAAAAACCTTCTTACGAGAGCATTAACCAAGAGTTACAATAAAAAAGAGCAATCTAAATTTGGATTTTTTTTTTTATTTTTGTCTGATGTGTATTTGACCAGGGTTAGTGTATTTATCTGATGCGTATTTGACCAACGTGTGTTATTTGTATGGTGTGTATTTAACCAACATGTTGATCCGTCCTGTAGGTTGTTACTGCTCCTTTTGTCGACCCTCATTGTGTTGACCACGTGATACTACTACCTTTTCCTAGATAAAGTCTATACAAGTATAATATGTGCAACACTTTTTATTAACTAAACAGCTGAATAAGTTCTGATACAAACCTCTGAAATTGTTATTTATACAAAGGAAAAAGGATGAAATGAGGGACGATATGCGCATTTTGTGCCAGCCTTTCAGTCTGCTGCACACAGTGTTCGATTTGTTAAAATAAAAAAAAAACAAAGTACCTAAAATAAAACTGGCATTTTTTTCTTATGGGAATATGGAAAATTGTAAAAACAAGTGACCGTGGAATCGTTTATCAGCTGCGATTTTGACCTAACTTGAGCCAAAGGCATCATGGGAGAAATATTACGGAGTAGAAAGATGGGAGTATATCGTGTTCAGTCTATATAGGTGTCCCATTTAAATTTCTTCTTTCAAATATCGTGACTGGAGTGGTGACCCAGATCAAATCTTCCCTTGAATACAAGGCAGATCTCATAAATTACCCATGGATGTCTATAGGATTAACCAGGGAGGGGACAAATTGTCCACACGCTTGTATTTTGATTCTACCAAGCAGCATAGAATTCCAATATTCCTGTAACATTTTTAATACTTAAGAAACTACAACAGGTGTTATAACACAAATGAAATGGGTGAAAGATAGTGAAAGATCAGAATGGGTGAAAAATGACATTAATTACATCAATTTATCAGTTATTAGTTAAGGATGCATATATCCTCATCTCAGGGTTCTTAATTGTTTTTTGGGGAAATAGTGGTTAATTCAAGAAAATGTTGCAAAATGTGATTCAATAATGCAAAAATATAGTAACATATCGTATATGAAGGCATTTAGTCTTGTCCCATTATAACAACAAACCATATAGGCTCTAGTAATTGCCGCAGAGACAACTATTACAGAAGGAGCAATAAAAGGGAAAGAGACGCACTTGATGAGTGAACTCATTAATATTCCAGAGATGAATTATCTAAAATTAACTAACTCAAATGAAATAACTTACCTTGCATCAGAAATCTGTTTTGCAGCCGCGTGGGGCTGTTCGGATGGCCTTCCTAGTCGGAGAACCATGGACGGAACGCGGTTTATCAAGTAACCTAGTCAACACAGTAGTCATGTCACACGAACAAGTTTGACATTAGATAATTGACACAGGTTTTTTTTTATTTGTTAACTAAATAAACGAGTAACAGATAGGTGGCAGCATTGAACACCTACTATTTATTAATAAAACTAATGATCCATCAGGCGGCCTATTTAAATTTCTTCTTTCAATTGGAGACTGGAAATGGAGACCAAGGGTGCATACAAATCATGTTTCCACTAGAATAAAAGTAAAATCTCATAATAAACTACCAATTGGTGTCCAGGATTATTCATTGAAGGGGGGGGGGGGGGGATGGCTGCGGGCAAATGGTTCACACGCGTATTTTTAAATTCTGCCTAAAAGTAGCCTAGAATTCAAATATTCTTATAAAATTTTTAATACTCAAGTAAAACAACAGGTGTCACAATACAAATGAAAATTAAGAATGAGTGAAAAGTGTCAATTATTACAGTCAATTTAACAGTCATCAGTTTCGGATGCATCTCAAGTTTCTCCTATATCATGATAGATTCAAAAACAACGCAAACGGGATAGGTCTCTATGAAAAAATATTGCAGATGAAAGTGTACAGTAATGAAATTTGACTGATATTTTCATGTTGTGAAAATATTATCCGACAATAATTTCCTAGCGTCTGGAAAGTTTATCCTCAATATTACATGCGAAATCGGATGGGGGGGGGGGGGGGGGGTAAATCCGAAAAGTCACGACCCGTCCCACTGGCTACGTCGCTGTTGCCAAGCAAGTTGTTTTTTCTCCCATATGTCTGCTTTTTTTTGTTAATGTTTTTTTTTCAGGAATACGCCAAATAATGAATATCAAGGAAGTGTAGATGATAAAAAGAGGAGGAGATTGGTTTGTCTTTTCAGCATCTTAGGCCACAGAAACCAATCTTCGTTCTACGGGATTATTTAAAAGGATCAAGAAAAGAGCATGAACCATCAATACTTCCGAGCACCTTCACCCCCTTGGCAAATAAAAAAAAAGAATAAAAATGATAATAACAAAGGAAATGTGAGATGCGAATCCGTAGAATAATGCATTTATTTTATTATTATCAATTGTGGGCATAATATACATTTCAATACTGACACCTGCTGCCATCTGTCGGCCGCTTTTTACAAGACATATTAAAGTATATATATATTCGCGGGGTTTAAATTTTCACTTTTGAAGTGTTTCGCGAGGGTTCGATCCCTCAGTATAAAATACCTATATTATGTACGTAAAATCTTAGTTACAAAAATAGTTGACGTTGGAAATGCAATTGTAAAAATATGATATAATTTAAAATACATGTATATCAATCTTTTTACATACACGATCTGTTATTTTTCATAATGTCAACATTTTACTCTTTTAATTTTAACTTCGACAATAGGACCTCTTATTCACGATGCTTTTATTTTCGCTATAATTCCTCTTCCGAATATCGCGAATTTGAAACCATCACGAACAAAAAGTCAAACACTATATTAACAACCAAGAGCTCCAATCGATCACGAGCCTTCTTTGAAAAGATAACTGGGAAGAGGAGGGAAGGGGTTATTTTCCCCACACCCCCTCCCCCCAACCCCTTTTTTCGCATTATGGGCATGTACTTAAAATCTCTTCTGTACAACTTCCATTTCACATGAAACACGGGTAAACCCCTGTTTCTTCACTCCCACAACAGATAATGGAATATAATTTTTTTATATTATTCATAGTTTACATTTGATTTTAACATTCAACAACATTGTTTTATCGTTTTGTCAGTGAGGAAATATCCAAAATTTCTCCGTGACCGTTATTCTGCGACCTATAGGAAAATGATATCATATTAGCACCCAAACAGTCGGGATACAAATTGTATGTATTTTCCATGGAACCTTCTGTTGTAAAATCCAAGGCCGTCCTTGACAAGTATACTCTGAATCCTGAAATTAAGACATTTAATTGTTATAATAAATGTCAATTACAGTCAGATAGGGCTCAGATTGAATCATTTAGGCCTACGATCTTATAACAAAACATCCAGGGAGATCTTCGCAAATCCCATTGGAAAACTGTAAGTCAAGCCAAAAATATGATCTGAGCACATTGAACTTTCACGTATATACCCATATACACAAATACGCGTTAAGTGAAACACCCCTTTAATGCAACAGGGCCTGTTACAACTGATAATGTAATAATCAACTTATAATGTAACATTAACATTAATGTAATAATAAATTAACAGACAATGTAACACAAATTGATAACGTAATAACAAATCAACTGATAATGTAATACCAACCAATGACGTAATACAAAAATAACCGATAATATAAACCTAACCAGTATTGATATAAAAAATCAACCGATTATGTAACAACATTTCCTAACCGATTACGTAATATGAAATAACCGACATTGTAACAAAGGTCCCTGATCGTTAATGTAAAAAAAAAAATAATCCGTAATTAATAATACCTTTGTAAATATATATATCCATTGTGATTGATTTGCAAAATGCAACCAGTCTAATCGATTATTCAAGAACTTATCATATATTTTATCTCCATGATAAGTCTCTTGCATACCAAACATTAGGTCATTGTGACCTACATTTTAAGGGGTAGCCTACTCTGTTGTATAACTTAAGATGGACGGTTTGTGATGAAACTTTTGCCCTAAAATACATCCACAATATTTTTAAAGGAATCTGTTCTGTGACCATGACCTTTTACCTCATGACCCCAAAATCGACAGAATTCTTACTTTAGTCGGGGGTTAATATATGTCAAGTTTGAATCAAATATGTCACACAAAACTAGAGGAATCATCTTGACACTAATTTGTGGACAGATGGCCCCTGTGCCCTTGACCTTTGACTTTGTCACCCTAAATCCAATAAGATTCTCACCTATTGGCAGGTTGGCTCTAAGCGCAAGATGGTCGGTTTGGGATGAAATATTTTGCTTAAATGCACCAAGAATAATTTTAAATACGTTGATCCTGAGACCTTCACCTAGGCCCTTATGACCAAAAATCATGAGGGTTCCTGCTTTAGTGTTTGTTTACACATAGGTATTAAATCCATATGTTAATCCAAACTGGAGTTATCCTCTGGAACAAATATGTGTATGCTCGGACAGACAGACAGACAGAGGAACATACGGGATAATAACTATATGATCTATTAACACACCAGGTTCCGGGACACTAGATAAAACCAATTCTGAGAAACTGACATGGTTGCTGTCATTTTATTGTCTTAAAAATAAAAACAAACATCATATAGAAATTTAAATATATATATTTATATATATATATATATATATATATATATATATATATATATATATATATATATATATACAGGTTTTCGGGAACTGACAAAACTAGTCATGGTCGATAGTCAAAAGCAAGATTCATGACAATCCACCCAGTAATTTTCAAGTTACTGGAGGTCTAGTTTTAATTTTTTTAGCTCAGGGGATATAGGTCGCAGTTACATACTATTCAAGATTCTACGGAGATTTTTGTCGACCTCAATGAATATTCAATAAAAGCTTCTAGAGCCAGCTGACGTGATTTGTGCCCTCTGCGCGGCCGGCCGGACAGACGACTGACAGCTGAGCTAAAAATAAAGAAATTTAAAGCAGCAAGTCCTTCAAAACTGTTGACTATACAAATGCGAAGTTTAAACATTTTAGGCTGTTAAGGTACAAAATTTATTTGTACAATGAATCTATCACCACTGAAATTTTTAAGAAAATCTGTCCAATTGGATTTCACAGCTGCTGCAGAAAAATTGGCAAAAATACGGATCTGGAAGCTGATTTTACCTGAAATTCATACTTAAAATATACCAATTACTGTTGCGAGTTATGTTTTTAAATTTGATAAGTTTATAAATCCTGGATAACTCTTTCAGGCGTACTAGGCTCGAAGAGCTTTATTTTAATACAATTTGGTTGCATTGTTTGTACTCAGAAATTACTACTGGCCAATTTTCAACAAGGCACAAATTGTAATCGTTAGACCACTTACTAACTAAGATATACTTTTGGCTCATGTATACAAGAAATCAGGTCACTGTAACCTATGTTCTGCAAGTTTCACATATATGTGTGTAATTTTAGCACTTACACTTTTTATAATTATATCAATGTTCTTGGCTGCAAACAAAAACATTTAGATTCAACCCCAAAAAGTAACATTGTTCATCATCTGCACATATAACACTTAACATGGAGGAAATCGGCTCAGTAAGTTAGTTTAGATCTGTTGCAGACCGTTTGTTAAAGTTTAATATTTGGGCTGTTGGTGAATGAAATTTATACTTTGATATATATCAGGTGATCCATCATCATCATATTACAGCTATGTGTTGAGTAAGTCTCTTAATGTGGTTAAGTAAGCAGCAAGGGTCTTAGAGATTTGAGGTAAAAAAAACTGGGTCGAGACGGATGGACGGAAGGGAAATTAGAAAATTTACGGATCTGGTACCTTTGGACTCCGGTTGAAACATCAGTCTCAAAATAATTTTGTTCAATAATTTAACTTATTGAATGGGAAAAATATAGTGTTTTTTATAGGCAAGACATACTGATATTGTAACATTAAGGGACACCAGTGAAATATAGATTTGTTAGAGCAATAACCCTGATGTTCGTTCATCGTTGTCGATGATGACCGCGATATCCTGTCGAACTCTGCGTTAAGGTGTGTTCGCAGGTAGCTAGTGAGGCCTGATTCTGGCTCTGATGAGTCTTTAGCAAATGGTTCTTTAGAGTGGGTGGCTGGAAATGATGTTCAAGCATCTCATGTTTTCCTGGATTTTCTTTTTTCTTGTGTGGCAAATGTCCTCTGCAGGACAACGTCGAAGGTCTGCCGTTAGCCATATGAGACGTGGGCCCATCCGTGAGTGGATACCGGTGGAAAGCCCAACTGCCTTGTGAGTGACCAGAAGACGGTGAAGGCCAAATAAGACAACCCATACAAAAACTGGAACGGAGTCCCCCAGGCAACAAAAAAGGATAATAGCAATATATATTTGCTAACTACCATTTGTTTATCTTAAACTTCTGAAATTTTAAAAATAAAATAAATATGAAATAAAAACTAAAATAAATTGAAAACATACTGCGCACGGAGACGCCATATCAAAAGTTTTATATAACACTCCAATATATTAAAACTTGACTTAAAGAAAAAAAGCTCTACCAAAATCCTATCTCTATTTATTTTACATCGGTAGGTTGATAAATTGAAGGCACTATTCGGTCGTATTGTCTGGTTGAATAAAGCTCAATAATGCGTTGCCCGTGCCAGAGGCATGCTTCCCTTTACTGTTTTGTGCTTGCATTATTTGTTTTCTTGCTTTCATTTGACAATAGTTGGTAGTCCTTCATTGTCAGGTCCTCACGGAGGCAAACACCATCACTGGTAGTATTTTGTTCTAAGGTTTACTTTGTGTGTAAAGCGAAGAGGTTTCTGAATGTTCTTCTATGAGTTTTTTTAACAATTAAATAAACATGCAGTGCTGAAAGATAACACACAAAACTAAACGTATGCCATCAGGAACAGATTTGGTAAATATGTCTTACTGCAGGAGCGCAGGGGTTCAATTGTAGACTGTATGAATATTTTATTTTCCTATGATCAGCCTACAATGTCTAATATTGCAGGCGACTGCGTGACCTATTTCAATTACACCAGTTAATACATGAACCAACGAGGTGTGTCCCTACATGATCTAGTTTTATTGACCTAATTTTCACAATTGTTCCTGAATACCACGCGATGACTGGTGTAATACCTTTAGGAGTAAGTGATCTCTATCTGCTGTTTATATCATTCTCTCCTTTAAAACAGAATCACAACCAGGAAATATTATCAAGAAAATATACTATAAAACGTTGGGTGTAA
Source organism: Sipunculus nudus (assembly GCA_026874595.1). NCBI lineage: Eukaryota > Metazoa > Annelida > Sipuncula > Golfingiida > Sipunculidae > Sipunculus > Sipunculus nudus. The sequence goes on along the minus strand of CM049322.1, from coordinate 21,686,556 downwards.
ATTCTTTTCTACAAGGCGTGCTTTTTATCAGCAATACTGAACTCTGTGATTACGTCGGATATCAAGCATTTAAACTCGCTAGGGGTTAAGTGGAAAGATAAATTCCTTAATATTTGCCAAAACCATGCAACTATAAGATAAATTAAGGTCTCAAATAAGAAAAGACCGTGGATAAAAGGTTATCTTTTGAAACTCATAAGATATAGGAATAAAACACACATGCATACATGTAAACATAAATCCAAGGCTCTTTATTCAAATACAGAGCTGTAAGAAATCGTGTTAATCGGGGCCTGGACCGTCGAGGGGTTAAACGCTCGGCTCTCTCCGCTGACTGTAATCCACTTGTGATTTTTACTTGGGAATTAGTAGCTGCATTGTGATGTATATGCTATGATTATTGTCTGATATGTGAAATACAATATCAATGTATATGTATTTCTGAGTAATTTGTGCACTCATCATATCATACGTATACTGTATGTTTTATCATTTAATGTTTATTATATTTCATTGTAAATTGACAGGCCCCTGTGTAAGAACAGTTTTTATCACTAAAATTGCTACCCTGTATAAATATTTTGAATAACAAAATAATAAAAATAAATGAATAAAATGACAATGTATATATACACAGATGGTTTATGTGGAATCCGGCTATACTTGGAGTGCGCGTGGTCAATTTGTGAGTAGTTGTGTCCCTCGGAGATCAAAATCGTACTTAATGTAAAACACGCTTTGATAGGCACTTTCATTTATTTTCGCATGAGACCCCCTTACTTACGTACCATCCTAGCGAAAACTTTGAAAACCACATACCGTGTCAACAACGACCAGCCCTCCTGCAGTGAGTTTCAATGAGCCCAAGCTGAAATATTGTTAGAAATATTAGTTTCAATTATCCGAAAGTCTCGAATACACGTGTTAAAATAAATGGATGCCAATGAAAACCACAAGCCGTGTCGACAACGACCGACACACCTTCAGTAAGTTTAAATCAAGTCAAGCAGAACCATATTTGTCAGAGATGTATGTTTCAAAGTTTCGATCACACGTGTTTCAATGAAACTTCTATACATAAGATGTAAAAACAGTTTTGGGACTTCAAAAATAGTTTCATATGAAACCTCAATTTACCAGATTTCAGTTAGCGGAACTCTGTATACAATCGAACTTGTCTATTGCGACCACCCAAGGGACTGGGCACAAGTGGTCGAAATTGACAGGTGGTCGTAATTGACAGGTTCTAAACATAAGGAACTGCACAAATCTAGAAGACATATATGACGGAAATATACATATTAGAAAATCATTATGACTATAAATAAAAACATATTCGCAGAAGGGAACGATCTTGTCGTTACATTTTTTTTGTAACTGCACACAAATGTACATGTACTTACGTGTGTAATTTGATGTGTTGATAAATCAAATGAATTTGCACAAAGTTGATTAGAAGGTACTCTACGTACTCATATTTATAGAGGATCTTCTTAATGTGCTCGTATGAACGACTCAAAATTGTTTGCTGAGGTTACTGGTTACTAACATCACTTGATTATCCACTCTTTGTAATAAAGTCTTTCCTTTAATCCACTGAATAGATCAAAGACAGATCACAGAGGCACAAATCAAAGATTAACTTTCGGGGGGGGGGGGGCTACATTCCTATGGATTAATAGGTCGTGCGAGACAGTCACGTTGCCCGCCTGGGGCTCCAGGCCCAGGGTAGGCCCAGAGTCCCAATAATCACCAGTTTGTGCTCCGTACACACACCGGTAAAACAGAGAGCGGTGCAAGTGACCGCAACTTCACACATGGTCAATCAAACGACCGGTCAGCGCCGGTCATGAGTAGCCCAAAGAGTGCCCGCATTAGGCAGGTCAATTAATTAGTAATATGTCACTTTGGTCAGGAAAAGTTGCCTGTACTCCGTAATAGCCAGGTGGTCGTATTTCACAGGTTTTATCTATAGATAATATAACGGTATTTCGAGAGGGTCTGATATCTAGTGGTTGTAAAAGCCAGGTTCCCGCATTTCACAGACGGGGATAAATCCTTCCATCTTTATTATCCTAATACAACAAACACTTGCGTCATAAATTATATTTCTACTGATAAATTTAATAATTCGGGATTCTTTTGATGAACCTGTATTTCGATGGAGAAAATCCCGTTTGAAAACTTTGCAGAGATCATTGACATAAGGAACGACTGTAAAGCAAGTCAACCTAATCACGTGACTTTTCTTGATGGAGGTTTTGTTCAGGTACGGTAACCCCCGATGTATAGATACGTTGTAATCCACTTATTATAACAGAAAGGGAACATTTAGTTTTTCTACGAAGGAGCAATAAAGCAATACCTGTCCCTTATATCATCTTCCTAAAAGCCGGGACTTACTTCAAAGATTCACGGAGCGTGATATTTCATGAATCATTTACATAACAATTTAACTACCGAGGTGGCCCTAGTACCGGGAAAACTGCTTTACTTTTATTTGCGATGGGAGACGTTACATAAAGCTGTCGACCAGGGTTTAACTTGATGAGTTTCCTGTGTAGATATTATCGTAGATAAGGCTTGTGGGGAGCTTTGATATCTGTGTGATGTTTTCTCTAAAAACGTCAGGTTTGATTGATCGTTATGAATTCGGTCCTATAATATGCGCGTCCGGTCAAAATCAATGATAATAGCGGGCAATGAGGCAAGGGCTCTGCATAACCGAGCTTGCGACCTTGCTCCAAGGAAAATGCCCGAAAGGACTTACTTAAAATACAGAAGACAAGGTTTCAACGAAACTGTTAGAAATGTGTTATATATGGCTAGTTTCAAATATACGCTAAATGACCGTCTTGTTTGGTCAAAGAGTAGAGCAGAGGATTCAGAGTTTTCGAGATCGTGAGTTCGAATCTCAGTCGAGCCAATAAGAATTGTTACGGTCGGCCCCACCAAGGCCTTGCTTCACTCACAACCGAGTGCGCCTTCGGGGTTTCTCTGTGGTATAATCAAGCATATGGTTTTTTGACATAACCAGGACTCGCAGGAGCAGTACCACAAGGATATAGAGTTAGAAAAAGCGTTTGATACACCCCTGTTACATAGTTCGAAACCGGAATGGAATTCTCCGGATGTACGCACACTTACTTAAGCAGGCATTACAAAATGGAGGCGGTAACCTCCAACAACAAATCTATTAAAAAACTTCGAAACCAGTATTTAATAAATATGTGACATGTGTGATAACATGAATATCAAAACAAGACGACCAGCGGTCACGCACTTGCCATAAAAAAACTCTGACTTAGACGGGAAGACAGAACATGTCATGAAGAAGACAAAGAGGAAGACAATGTGCCATAGTTTGTAAAGATTGGACCAATATTGACAAAATTACGATGGAAATGGCTGTTTGACTTGTTTTCCTGACTTTGATCCTGAACTTTGACCCATTTAAAAATACACATACAGCTTCAAGAAAACGTCACGATATACGATTGGTGACAAAGTAATTACAAAGTAATTCCTGGTAAAACTATGGCCTGAGGAATGACATATAACAGAGACAAGAGCCAAGAAGACATAGAAGAAGAACATAAGCTATAGCCTATGTAATTAAAGTTTATAGTCTCGGAGATATGGCCAAAAATGATATGTAGGAGTGTTTCAAGTGCAGCGCCCCCTAGTGGCCATATCCATTGTGTAGCATACGATGTGGCAGTTTCAAAAGGATCCCTGCGACACTGTGGCTTGTAGAATACTATATTTTAGGCACAAAAACCAGCATGCAGGCGAAATGTACAACTGACAGACAGACAGACATATTGACAAAGGGACACAGGATTGAGACCAGTTGACTTGACTATATTCTGAAGAAGACTCAGAAGAAGAAAATAAAGTATAGTTTATGTAATTCAGGTTTATAGTTTAAGAGATATGGCAAAAAAATGTTGTATTGTTTCTAGTGCAGCGCCCCCTAGCAGCTATTTTCCGAAAATGAAAAATCACTTTCGAGATATAAGTGCAAGACATAAGATTTTTCAGTTTCAAAATGATTCCTGCTAATTGTGGAATGTAGAACGCTATATGTAAAACACAAGAACCAGCAAGAAGACTAAATTAAGGACAACTGACAGACCGACACACATACTGACAAAATAACACAAAGCTGAGATAAGATGAAAAAAACCTTGTTATGAAGGAGACGCAGAGGAAATAAATGAGCACACAATTGTAAAGATAGGGCCAATATAAACAAAGTTATGATAAAAAATAAAGTGTCGAAGTTTTTCGATGACCTTGACCTTGACTTTTGACTTATGCCAAGCAAAATCAAAAGGCTATCAGGACTTATGATTTTCAATCTTCTCAAAAGTTTCATATTGATTGATACAAAAGGAGAGTACTGAAAAACAAACACACAAACAGACATACGCAACTGACCAACATGCTTGCGGAAATCGAAGATTTCCAGAGAGCAACAAAATTAAACCTCTAAATAATAGTGTTGTTAGACAATCCCATCAGTGTCTGCGCTAGGGAACATGCTCTAAATACCACACTAGCGACATCTGATGGCGATGCATGACACTTACAGTTCGGTTCCGCCATTTTAACAAAAAGATATTATTAGTTAAAACCCAGGTGATAAATATAAAAGATTCCTGTCTCGTCTTCAGAGGACTTGTCAGTGTCTGCGATATAAAGCTGCTAAGTATATCAAAATGTGTAAGTCAATTATCGTGTAACATATATTAGAGTAATAATCTTTCTGAAAGAGTTATTGATTTATAGTGGTAAGTTTACATTATAGAATCAGGGCTACTTTTTTTATGATAGAAGGGAGAACTTCATATGATTATTCAATTTTGGGGCCTTCAATTTTTTTTTTTGGAGTAATATGATATATATATATATATATATATATATATATATATATATATATATATATATATATATATATATCACTTGTTAATTTATCAGGAAACGGGTTTTTTTCATTCTTTTAAATTAAATATTAAATGTTACTGTTAAAGTAACGTAAAAGCTAACACGGGAGACAACTGTTAGTTTATGTTAAAACATCGTTACGGAACCTTATAACAACAGATCACGTAATCGTGACTAGCACAAATCCCGTTACGAAGATAAAAAACAATCAGATTCTATAACACCGGGCAGCGTGAAATGTCTAGGGAAATGAATAAAGAAGTAAGTGTTTTTATTTTGTAAACAAATAATTAAAATGTATCCTAAGAACAGTCCTAACATTACAAATCACTAAATCAATACAATTTCACACTATAATAATAAATGTACAGTACCAGAGTGTCCGGATCCTGGTTTTTATTTCTGGATCCCACCACTGTCACAGTTGAACAAGAGTCCTTTAACACAAATTATCCACGTAAATAGTAATAATCGAAAGGCAAACTGGAGACAGTCCGTATTTTATCTGTATAAAATCCGTTGAATATCTGACAGCACAGCATTTTTATCGGTGGTCCAAAACTGACGAGAACTAACACCCCTAGTGCTCGCTGACATTTTCCTTTCTGCCGGCCCTATAACAGCCCCTGTTTATAGCTTCTCACCCGAATATTCTAGAAATGGAAAATTCCAAAGAACAATACACAAGCACCTGAACAGACCCGAAACATCTAGAAGAAAAAGAACGCTGTATCTCTACGCGTCACACCCCACACGCGAGCCAGCGCCCAACAAGCGAGGTTCCCATAGCAACGAACTGTGCCTGCGTTGCACATATCAGAGTGTCAAAAGACATATGTAACACTCCTGCGCACAATGAAACAGACACATGTCACATGTTATAAGCTAACAAGGGAGACGATTAATAATTACTGTTATAACTATAAATGTTAAGTAGGATGGCAAACATGAGCTACTGTTAAACTATTTAGAAGGTAACACAGGAGACCGATAATTTTTTTCAGACCATTTTAGCATTAAGTTAGGCCATCCTCGCGGCGTGTTACAAAACGATAAGCGTCCCTACAAATAATGGGACTTCGGGTATTTTTTCTGTTTGATTTGTCTTGGAAAAAGGCTTGCCAGCTAGGTCCCCAACTGTCCTCCTGGCCCCGGCAAGACGTTCAAGCTGTAGCGCCTCTCATGAATCATGGCTCTAAATATATATAATAGGGGCTGGTCTAGTGTATTGAGATTCAAACGATCATGCACACCCTAAAGAAAAATGTTATATATATTCTTGACAGATTAAAAATTCAGAGTTTCGAATTTTGGACAGTGTTAAGAACGTCAGACATTGCAATTTTAGGTATTGATTCGCAAATTTTGTAATTTGGATTTTCTTATATACGACCCTGTTAATGTCCATACACGTGTGCTTAGTCATCGTCTCGACCTCATGCACCTCCTATTTAATACACCCGTTAAGGTCAGGGGCAAGTAAACGCGGTACCTTTGCATTTAACAATCATAGCCAGTAGGAGATGGTCACGCTCCCGGAGATCTTGGGTTAAGAAGTTGCACTATTACTTCAGGTTAGTCACTGTTTTCTTGAGGAGATTTTGTGTATTCATACAGTTTGGTCAACTTAATTTAGAACATAATAAGGATGTAAGAAACATCTCCCAACCGAAAACTACATGATATTTTAACACAATGAGCTTAATCTTCGTCTCACACGCATAACAAATATAATAATGCTTAATGTTTTTTATATTGAACATGATTAGAAAAAGTCAGTTCACTGGTAATCGGAATCGAACCCATGACCTTCCGATGGCTCTAACCAATGAGCTACAACAATTCTGCGACTCCTCTTTACATTCGCACACTTTTAAAGAAATCAGCGATGTATATTTATGCATATACATTGTATATATTATATTATATATTATATATTATTATATTATATTATATTAAATGTGTCCACATCCACAAGAGAGACCGATACACTAGTTCAATGCTTAGCACAATGGTTTCTATAAAAGGATACACGGAGTGAGCTGGAGTATTCCATTACCCATCATTTATACGATTCGTTGGTTGTAGAAGCGTGGTTCATTTAGTTACGAATACTCATTACACCAGAAACATGCCACTCACCATTGAATGGTATATATGTGCAAGGCTGCTGTTAAAGCGACTGTTCAGTATACTAAGAAAATACAATAAGCACTTGTCATTATTAACCATATTATAATCACGGACCGAAGATAGGTGTGAGTATACGCGCAAGCAAGCAAGCAAGCAAGAAACAAAAATAAACTATATTATATAATATATATTTATGTGTATGTACATATATGTATGTATTATATATATATATATATATATATATATAGAGAGAGAGAGAGAGAGAGAGAGAAAGAGAGAGAGAGAGAAGAGGAGGGATTTCGGCTATTTAAAATTATAAAATTCAATAAACCTCAGAGGCCGTTCTTAAGATCTGTTTAGGTTGATAAGATAATGAAGTGTGCAAGTAGAAAATGTGCGTTATGAAAAATCGATTAGTTTCAATATTAATGCCGACAAAGGGACACCGTCACGTTGAAAAGTTAGTTAGTGTGAAACATAGAATGTTTATGTGGAAACTTGCTAAACGGCTGATGCGGGTGGTAAATTTGTGAGTACTGCTGCGTCTTGTTTTCACGGGAGATCAACGGGGTATGAAATGAAAACACGCTCTGTTTAGTACTATCAATTATTTTCCGTGAGACGCCCTTACCGACGTACAATCAACGTCGAAAACTTGGAAAACCACACACCGTGCCGGCGACGACCGGCACACCTGAGCAAGGTTCAATCAGGTCAAGCTGAACCTTATTTGTCAGAAATGTAAGTTTCAAAGTTTCGATCACCCGTGTGTCAATAAAACTGCGAGTTTAATAGAGAAAAGTTAATGAAAGTTTTTTTTTACTTCCAAAACTGTTTTCAACAAGCAAAAACCTCCATTAACCAGATTTCAATTAAGTGGAACCGGGTAATATATATATATATATATATATATATATATATATATATATATATATATATATATATTTATAAACATGTGTATATATATGTACAATAAACACATGCGTGAATACTATTTTTAATAATAAGAACAAAAAAATCAATGTTCTTTCATGCAGAAATATTCGTTTGCAAACTTTGCATAAATCATTAAAATTAGGTACGACTGTAATGCAAAAAAAAAAAAAAATGTGCAAGCACCGACTTTCCTGATGGAGATTTTATCAATTTACGGTATAAAAAGAACCAGATTTTAGGAACCACTGATGTAGAGTTGGTTTTAATCCGCAAACTACATGTATAACATCAAGGAACACCTTTGAAGAAATTGATTGGCCGTTTCGATTTCTGCCAAATAAACATGCACGCCTGGTAAAAATAACTGATAATAACAGGCCAAGGAACAGGCACTCTGTTCAACCCAGCTTGCGACCGAGGAACAAAATTAAACCTCTGTATAAATTTGTTGTTGTTGAGCAATACAATCCATGTCTGCTTTTGCGACAAGGCATTGAGTAGACCTTTTCATCCACACAAGCGACATCTGTAAGCGATACTTGACACTAATAGTTCGGATCCGTTATATTAACAAAAAGAAATTCTTTGTTTCTCAGAATCTTTTCATCTGAGAAAAAAAAAGAATTTCTTTCTGTTAATATAACGGACCCGAACCGTCAGTGTCAAGTATCATATCTATTTTATATTTAATTTCACATAATTAGATTAATTAAGTATATTGCACACTCCTCCCCTTTCAGGTTTTGTGGGGTTTTGTAACATTTTCCAATATTCTGGGGTTCCTCTTTAAAGGCACTTTCCCTTTTTCTGTCCTTATCTACTGAACTGCTGTACTGAATACTTTCCCTTAATTTTTCAAACAAGTTATGAATCCACTGAGGAAACAGTCGGGAGAAATCATAATAGTTATGTTGTTAAGACATGTTCTAAGGTAATCCCTATTACATTCCGTTTTTGCAAAGCCATCAAACCATTTGCATATCTCTTTTGATATAGGAGATTTATATTTATTTACCGTATATTTTACTACAAATGAATAGTATAATACATTTCCTCAATGTTGTTTTGCAGTGGGACCATGGGTTCTTGGACTGGAAGCACTAGACTGGCTATATGCCTCCTACTTATCACCTTCACACAGGCGCTAACCCCTGATCCATCTGTGATTGACAAGGTGAGAATACAATTTGTACACATCAGAGAAACACGAACAATGATTGTATGTTTGTAATCGGAGGTCTCTGGGGTCATCTTCATGAACGCTAAATATACGACTCCTGTGCTTTTTTAAGAGATTAAGATTTGTGATCAGGAAGTAACGGTTGTCGTAATCTATTACATACGTTTTTTTTTCTTTGTAATTGTTATCGTAACCGCAATCATACATTTTTTACCTGATCGTAATCGTAATCGATTACATCCAGAAAAAAAAAAGAACCCAAGACTGTCGATGTCTCGCTTATGTAGTTGGTAGCCGCGAAAGCCAAACATACAAAGAACCCGGTGATAAGTGCATTCAAGGCATCGTTGCAAGTCGGCACCCTTCATTCGTGACTATTGTCGTGGTACCCGCTTTACTTCAAATACCAGGCGGTTGGACCTTCACTCACTAACACATAATTTCACAGGGATACCGTGGAAAGTAAAGCGCTGCCACAAAAACCTGCAGAATGAAATTTTAAGATAAAAAATAGTTTGCCTTGCAGACTGGGCCGATACTCTTTTCCACCCTATAAGAAAAATAACTTTAAGACTTGGTATCAGTATCATTATAGAACTCGTAAAGGTACTTAAAATGTGCTAAATAGTTTGACCGAATAAATAAATAAATAAATAAATAAATAAATATATATATATATATGTATATATATATATATATATATATATATATATATATATATATATATATATATATATATATACAGTCGAACCTGTCGAATGCGACCATCCAAATGACTTGGCTTTAGTGGTCGTAATAGACAGGTTGTCATATTAGACAGGATCTGAAAATTTAGGAACTGCACAAACCTAGAACACAAATGTATGGCGGAAGTACACATATTAAACCACTCTATGACCATCAATTATATACATATTTTGTAAAAGGGAAAGATCTTTGTGTTTAATTTTTGTTTTAATTATGTGCTTGAAATAAATTTGCATACAGCTGATTAATATATTAACCTTGTGCCGACTCATCACTTGACCCTCAGCAAACTGAATGAGCTTTACTTCAAGTTCTGAATCATCTTGATTCGGGCGTGCTGGTCTTGCGATATATTGTACCGATATCACCGGTACGAAAGGATTTAACGACAATCAGGCAAATTTACAAAATACATAGGGAATTTTAAAATAACAGGGGGTTGTATGTGAAACACATTCTGATAAGTTACAACTCGAGCTCATGTTTAAAGTGATTCTTCTGTCCCGTGAATTGGCTCAAATAAACAACTTAAAATGTTTGCTTCTTAGGAACATCATAGGTCTTTTGTTCTTTGTATGAAAGCCTTTTTATGTAATGCACTGAATACATTAAAGACAAACCACGGTAGCAATGATCAAATATTAACTTTGGGGGACCTCCTTACATGTTGGTTAGCAGGTCCTGTGGGCCATGGGCCGTAGAAACCACCACCCTCCGATGTGTGCTCGCACACCAATATAAGAGTGAGCCAGCACAAGTAGGTGCGACTTCACGCATGGGCGATCAACCGACGCTGGTCAAGGAGTAGCACAATGCGTATCCTCATTAAGCAGGTCAATTAATTAGTAATACATGTATACCACTTTGGTCAGAGATACTGCCCGAAATGAGTAATAGCCAAGTGGTCGTATTTTACAGGACATTCTATATATAATATAATGAAATTTTAAAAAGGACTGATATCCAGTGGTCATAACAGCCAGTTGCCCGCATTTTATTGATGATCATGTTTATATTATAAATTACAGAATGGATTGGGTATCAGGTTTCAAAACTATAGGAACTTTAGAAAATGATCTTAAAATGAAGTCTCAACAAAGGTGGTTCATGCAGCTGCATGCTCCGCCCCCGCCCCCGCGAGACAAAGTTAGCTAACAAAGCTCAGTACCCCAACACAATGACTCCGAGATTCTGCAGGTGGCACCTAAATCACCTACTATTACGTCATACTGCTAAGGGCTACAGATACCGGCCCCGACTACCCACTGATATAAGGCGAAAATTTACAAGGTCAATCTCATATATATATATATATATATATATATATATATATATATATATATATATATATATATATATATACATATATCTGTAAAGTTATAAATATTTTCGGCGATACATTTATTTTTTAGACAAATGGAACTGACGAGGAAGACACTAAAAGACTAATGAATATCGCAACTGGAACTGAAGCCGAAAATGATGACGTCATAGTGGCACATGAACCCGCGGCATTAGAGGGTCTGATGACTGGTTTCGAGAAAAACATGGGTAGGATATTATTTTTAAACATATGTATTTAATGAACTAACCATGTAAATTATATTATAATACATATAAACGAACCAAATTTACAGGTCCTCTCCCATCGCCTGGCGTCATCGGGATTCATCTAACTGACTTTACAAAGTGAATCTTCAGTCTAGATTGCAATGGTATCTTCAGGTCCCCGAACTGCACCATAAATATATGAATCATATGTATAAATGGGTAAAAGCTTACGACAATATAACATAAGAGGTGATAAAAAAGACTTTTTGAAGATGAATGACCAAATGATAAAAAAATCAACATGTATATTTACTTTACAGTTCTCAATCAAATTGAGTTTGGAGTAGGAAAATGTTCTGCAAGACATGCTCCTCGTTTTATTAATTTAGATTCTTACATCCACCATTAAGGAGCCTCTTGTTAACATTCAAGGCCCTTGATTGACAGGCACCCAATTATCTCGCAACCCCCGTACACCGTATAAGACAACATGATCCTGTCGGAGCTTTACCAGTGGCTGTGGCATGATCGATCATATGACATAAGAAATCTTGTATCCATCCCTGTATCCAAAAAGAAACTAAAAACATATAACTTACCCAAATATGATATTCATGTATACATCGACAATGAATAAACACACAAGATACACACACACACACACACATATATATATATATATATATATATATATATATATATATATATATATATATATATATATATCAACATTGTGGTGGAAGCGGTGATGTATATACTCTTTGTACACTAGTTTTTAAAATATGCTTCAAAAATTTATATAAAAATGCAATGGTTTGTGCTTTCGCTTTACATTAAATGATATTTTGTCTGCATATTACTTGTTAAACAATGCTTCAAATGCCACAAGTCGTGCTTGGATCCAACATTAACTTCTTACGTACAAGACTGGTCGACAATGCAGTATCAGCCCAGGCATGCGATCTCTCTGTGGGGAAGTCTAGCTTTAAACTTTTGCTTTATTGTTCAAGGTACTCACGAAGGCGTCGGTGACCGTCAACTGCGGTATCATCTGAATGAAATGTTGTATGATTTTAACCATCCACAGAACGAAAGGTATCAAAACGTGTACACCCACTACTCAAGGTACGTAATAGTAATAGTAATAATAATAATAATAAATATAATAATTATAAATCAAATCGCCACCTAGCGATCCCTTCATTGCCCCACGTTTACGATTAGGAAACTACGAACAACAGGAATTTGTTTGTAAGTGTTGAGTGTTTGTGTGTCCGATCATTTTTTTTAATGTTTCAAATAGTCTGTAATTATACTTTGCGAAAGGATGAGTCATGGGTGAAAGAAGAAAAAAATTATTTTGAATGGATTGGTAAACTTGAAATGAAGCCCAACCAAAATCCCTTATATTTCCCTGCTGTTTCGTTTGCCATTTTGTCCAACATCTCAGAAAAATATACTGATCCACTTAATTGCATCCTTTTTTTTTCCTTTCTCTGTGAGCAAGTCTTCGACAAAATTTCATAAAGATAAATTTAGGAATGTCTTGATATATTCTTTAGTCATGGAAATAACAGTTTTGATTTATTTATGTTGTCTTGTTGTCACGGTGAAGTTGGCATCATTTAAGCTGTGTACACTGTATATGACGTTTAAATAATGGTTGGTGGTCGTGACAAACTCCTGTGTGCTGAATGAAAATGAATCATGCAATAGCTTTGGGTGGATCACACAGTGAGGTCTACTACCTCGACCCCTTTCTCTGTGTTACCGCTTTCCCATGGTTGGCTTGGCCGCTCCCACAGTGCTCTAGTTGACCTTTAACTTCGTAATTTTTTCCTGTCAAGATAATTGGATGGTGCTTTGGTCTCATGATATCCTCGCACAACGTCTGCTTACCACTCGTCTAATTATTTATCATCAGTCAGTCGATGTTAAAAAAAAAGTTTCCATGTACCTCACATTCCATTTTCAAGTTTTGTTTAATTTTAATTGGAGAGGGGTTGATTAAAGTTTGTGGCGGGTCTGGATGTAAATACTGATATAAGAATATATATGCGTTCTGCGAGTGCTTTCTATTAACGAAGCAGCATGATATTTTAGTAACATAAAAAATATGATCTAAATTGTGTCATATTCCACTCACATGAGCCAGAAACATTTTCATCAGCTTAAATCAGCTAAATTTCTTTTGTCAATATAATAAAAAAGTTTTTCTCTCTGTTATGTTTCTTTCTATTTCGAATGAAAGAATGGGTTTTTATTAAACAAAATATAATATAGACCTTTGCAATGGCCGAGAATTTGCTAGGGACGTTTCTACGCACATTCTCGAGAATACGACCTTGTGTGAATTTCGTTTTTAAGGGCTAGGGCTTTGTTATGAGGATTCATATACACGGCTTAAAACTGTATGTGTCAAGTCTCTCAGGGGATGAAAGCTAAGAGCCACTATAACTGAGGAGATGAAATAATTTATTTTATGATATTATTATTTAAATGGAACTATTTAAACGGTAAATCGTAATTAGGTTGTTTTGCAGCGTTAAAATTCTTGGTTTGTCTTTTTAGTCTTACTAATTCTACTTTCGTAGACTGTGTCGCCATCTATTAGATAAAGAACACGTACAAACTCGGGTACGCCGATCTGCTGGACATCTCCCAAAACTTACAATGAACATGGAACAGGCGTGCGAAGAATTTCTGAAAGAGCCGTCCGAGGGAAACCTAGAGAGGTATGTTATTATATTTTAACGCTAGAAGGATCATATATTATCAATTTCTTGCCAGCAAACAGACAACCAAATGGTATATGACACAAACAAACGCACAAATTATTATATATTTATGTAATTACATAAGTCATGATGCCTAGTGATTGTTATTATTCCTTATCTATCTGCATTACAATACACCAACATGGCTGTGTAAACCCGTTTGGTCTTATTTTTACTCTGTTGATGAATGACAGATAGAGACGTGGTATAACATTCTTCAATAACTGCGTTTCCAGTGAGCGGTCAAAATGATTCAACTCCTGTCACAGTTATAGCTGATATCAATTTGTCATTCTTTGCAAAATTTAAAGTCATTAGACCTTGTATGCAAACATCAAATTGCCAAATATAAATTTACGTAAAGTCGCCGTTTAAGTGATGCTTCTAAATCAAATTTTCTTTAAATACATAACTATTAGTTTGTCAAAAATATTCGACATTTGCTGAAGGCTGCATCTATCCCATTTCTTAAAGACTACTCCATAATTTGTGCAAAGACATTGTTAAATTATTCGATCAACGAAATTCCGAAGACAAATTTGTAAATATGTGGACTCGTTTTTTTTTACATATTTTATTGGCCCTGCTCAAAGGTATTGCTTAGTTTGGTACAATATTCAGCATATTAATACATACGTTATTACTAGTCTTTGAAAAAGGAGGAGGGGATAAATTTTGTCTGCAAATAGTAGATAAATAATTTGGCACCATCTGCAACATAAAATCAGGGGATTACGTATTATTCTCTTCTATATAGTCGAATTGCTAGTGGGGGGTATCCGTGAATTGTCAAAGTAAATTGTGATGGTATTGGATAGTACAGATCTACTGATATTATTCAGCTGGGTTGTTCTCACGACGACTGTTAGATATTAATTGTTTTGAAATGCCGTGCTAGTCTGTTACTTACAAATAAGTAATGTAAATGGTTGGCACCTTTTAAAAAAGACTAGCTATGTGTAGGTTCTTGTACACAAGCTTTCGGGTGTTCGGCCCCCTTCCCCAGGTTAAATGAAGCTATTCCTCAGGTAGCTGTTCCCAGTGTGGATCAGTTCACAAGGATTATGGCATAGCTTGTTGGGTCTATTGTTGTGTCGTTTCTGGCTGAATTAGGGGATCGTTGGATTAGTGAGGATCAGTATAGTGTACAAGATTCTACACATAGCTAGTCTTTTATAAAAGGTGTCAACCATTTGCATTACTTTTTATTAATTGTTTAAATAAGCAAATTAGACTCGCCATTGATGAACATCCAATTTTCTTCAATATCTCAATATCCGTCCCTGATAATTGGTCGAGTATTGTGTTAAGACATAGGTTTTCATGGTCAAAGATTCAAATGAAGTCACATTAACAACGGTGTAGTCCTTAATTTATATTAATATTTAAATTAGGACGGATATCGATGAAAATCCTGCTTTCCTCGATCTCTGAAAACTATCCATGATAATAAGTCGAACACATTGTCTTGACAAAGGCTTTCAAACTCGAGGATACTACTGAAACCATTATAGCAACGTTTGTAACGTATTTTAAAATAATTCAATATGCATGAGGCCAGCCATCTATGAAAATTCTACCTTCCTCAAATTTTATGTGTTTCATTATCTTAATTGGATTTTAAACTGTTTTAAAGTAACTGGACATGCATATAATCTAGACTTGGGTGATATAGTAAAACAATGCTTGATATTCAGTTCTCCATATTAAGAAAAAGCAGTCATTGAGGCAAAACCTCTTTCTCCAGCATAGAGTAAACCCAGCAAATATCGGATACCCGGGTAAGATCGGTCACTTGACTAAAATTCTTCAGGAATCAATCATTGTTTGGCAATCTCGACCGATTGCATGCGACTAAATAAATTTTATGATTTGTTCTGTTTATTAATTCCGTTTAATACAGCCAAAATTAAATTATATTGTTTATTGTTTAACACGGATTCAACGGGACTAATGACCGGCCTTAGTCGTCCTGAGAGTTCAGATGCTATACACGTGATCGGCGTGATCCAAAACTTAGGTAGAGTTTTGACAGTTAAAAGCGATGTCATGACCTATTGACCAGTTTATATCACAAGTCAGACTGATTTTTTTTCATATGTAGCATTTTGCTTGACTAAAAATAAAGGTCCAAAATATCATGTTTTTTTAAGGATTTGTTCCCATCTGAAGATGTACTGTGCATAGGAAGGGAATGGCATGATAAAATAACATGTAATTAGGTTTTCTTTACTACTGTTAGAGTATCTGATTAAAGGTTTTATATGCAAGGGGCTCCGAATAACACGGTTTTAATGTAGCATGAAGACATCGGAGGGAAGCTCCGAGGCACTGGCGCGTTTTCGGCATTTCCCTTGGTTGGAGTATTTCGGAAAGAAATGTGTCCCTTCTGTACCAATAACTAAAGCTTCGGCCGCTGCACTACGTCCTAGTCAACAAGCCTGATCATTTCTAACTGAAATATGGTAGAATTGTTGTTTCTTACAGGAAATCCTTAATTTGTGAACAAAAACTAAAATACACATAAAATCTTATTTTCAAGTTTTTTTCAAGAACCCGTAAAAACAAAGTTTAAGTATAATGTTGAAGTAAAATTTAGGGTTATTTCTTTTGATTATGAGGAGGATTATATCACTTTTTTCTTTAAATAATCTTGGATAAAAAAGACCTAGGATATCAGGTTTTACCAGTTACCATAGTTACAGCTCAAACACTGAAGCAAACAGGGTTTCATCATTTGGACCTGATTTGCATGTAAAACTTAAAACACGGACAAAACGTTTCTTTACAAATTTTCACTTGAAACTTTTACCCTAAAAAATCATGTATAGACAAAATGTTTGGTCATTAATGCTGAGTTCCTGACATATTGACATATTCGCCTTGTAAGTATTGTTTCATTTGTATCTTTGACCAAGAAAACCCAGGCCCAGGGTCAGTTATCTTGGTTAGTTCTGGAGATATCGATGAAAGCTGCATTTTTTTATCAATGGTTGTCCTATTTTGCACAGCAACAAAAAATTCAGGTTTGAAAATGTAGGCACTGTTTCTTTTGATAAAGGTAATTGCTATGTGATGGTTTTGGGCCGTTGTATATGTCCGATCATGAAGAATAACAACAAGCTGCCATGACGGGCTTTACTGGAACTACATACATGAAATCACTGCGCGGTGCTACCGCAGCACTTATGACAGGTGCCTATGACCGTGTACAAAGGCGCGTTATAACAAAGTGCATGACATCCCCCTTGTCAAAAAATGTTATATACCAGGAATGTCTCTACTAAGCTTATGTAACATGCAGGAAAATAAAATGTAGTGCTTAAGGTTATAGCATGGAGGTGCATGCAAACATGTGAACATAAAAATCACTCAGTCCTCGTATCGCTGTGGACGTTTTATAACTCTACCGTAACGTGTGGTATATGATGTGTTGGGTGACTGAATGTTACTGGAACGAAGACTGTTACTGTCCATCTGTGGTTCACCATGTGTACTAGGATCACTGACATCAGGAGGTTGTACTTGCTCACGCAATATAGGGACAGGTGGACTGATAATCCGTTGGACAGATGGATACTGCGTAACTGTTACTGTAGACACGGAAGAATCTCTGATGTGAACACGATTTCGACGTAAAATTTGACCATCTGCAGTTTGAAGTATATACGACCTTGGCTCTGGGGCTTTATCTATTACTGTTGCTGGTGTCCATATGCTATTTGGATTTTGGAAATACACGGCTTGACCAACATGTAAAGGTGCAAGATCTCTTGCATGGTTGTCATGTATTTCTGTCATCATATTTTGTCGTTCCACGAGTTTGGATTGTAACTCATCATGATCACGACGTTGTTCAGTGATCTTTGTAGGTAGAAGCGACTGAGCTTTCCTACCCATCAAAAGCTCGGTAGGGCTTGGCAGTTGACTGTCGAGAGGTGTTGTTCTGAGATACAGCATCGCGAGCTCAGGTTCCTGACCACTCTGTTCAGCTTTCTGAAGAACCTGTCTAACAGTCTGTATCTGACGTTCAACAAAACCATTAGAACGCGGATATCTTGGTGAGGAGATAATGTGTGTAAAGCACCATAAATCAGCGAATTCCTTGTAGTGTGCACTAGCGAAATGTGGACCATTGTCGGAAACAACACGTGACGGGATACTCATTTCACTGAATATCTGTTTGCTTGTACTGATAACAGTTGAACTGTAACACGGCTGTGGCATCCTACGTATCACAGGGAATTTTGAGTAATAATCAGCTATAATCAACCATTCTGAGTCGTCGAAATGAAACATGTCAGTACCAACGACTTCCCACGGTCTACTTGGTACATCGTGTGGCTGGAGTGTTTCATTTTGCTGTGCTGGGCGATTCTCTTGACAAACAGCACATTCCTTCACTGTTCTTTCAATATCTCGGTAGATGTTAATCCAATAGACAGAGTCTTTAGCTCGAAGCCTAGTTTTTTTCCACTCCTAAGTGACAATAGTGTAACTGCTCTAGTCTTGAACTTTGCATACTTCTCAGTATGAGCAATCTAGATCCTTTCAAGATTATGCTATCTTCCACCGCAAGCTCATCCCTGAAGGACCAGTATGGTCTGATATTGACTGGTAGATCCCTGATGGTCTGTGGCCATCCAGATATTATGGTTTGTATCAGCTCCTGTAACACTGCATCTGATGTTGTTTCTTGTTTTAGCTGTTGTATTTTCTCATTGGAGAATCTGACGAAATCAACACGAATGTCTAAATCAATGCTTTGAGTGTTGTGTTGACTGGGTAATCGAGACAGGGTATCTGCCACGACGATATCCTTCCCAGGTTTGTACTCTACTTGCATATTAAAACCTTGTAGCTTAAGAAGCATTCTCTGCAGGCGAGGTGGTGAGTTGACTAAGCCTTTTTGAATGATTGACACCAGTGGCTTGTGGTCTGTTATGACCTTGAATGGGCGTCCATACAGGTAGGTATGAAAGCGTTGTGTGCCGAACACAATTGCCAGTAGTTCTCTTTCTATACATGCATAGCGTTTCTCTGCATCGGAGAGAGTCTTCGATGCATATGCTACTGGTAGGAGAACATCAGTTGCTTGCTCTTGAAACAAAGCAGCTCCAAGTCCACGAAGGCTTGCGTCTGTTTGTACTGGAAACATCAAAGTATTGTAGCCTTGACTCCTTGGTCACCACACATTTGAGGAATTCAAAACAACTCTGATGATGTGACTCCCATATGTATGCACTATCTTCTTTTAGAAGATCTCTGAGTACAGCTGTTTTCTCAGCAAGATTAGGTATGAATGGACTAAAGAATGTCACTAGACCCAAGAATTGTTGTAGCTCTTTTTTGTCAGGAGTTGGCATATCGTTGAGATCTTGAATCTAAGCTGGATCAGGTTTGATGCCATCAGCACCATAAACAAGACCATAGAATCCAATACTGTTCTGTTTGATCAGGCACTTATCTGAATTGAAGACAAGTCCATTTCTAGCAGCTACGTTCATTAGCTGGTGAAGATTTTTGTCGTGCTCTGCCTCTGTAGCACCATAAACAACTACATCATCAGCTATTCCTTCTGCTCCATCACGCTGTTCAAGAATCATGTCCATTTTACACTGGAATATGTCTTGTGAAGCAGATAGGCCAAAAGGTAGTCTCTTGAATGCATATCTATTATATGGAGACTGGAATGTTGTAAGCAGCTGTGAGTCTTTGTGAAGTTGGATACTCCAGTACCCGGATTTCGCGTCTAGTTTCGAGAAATATCTTGCGCCTGCAAATTTGTGGTTTAGTTCCTCTAATGTAGGAATCTTGTGATGTGGTCGTTTCAATGCACGATTCAAGAATTTAGGATCTAGGCAGACCCTCAGACTGCCATCCATTTTCTTCGAGTAGGCAAGACTAGAAACCCATTCTGTTGGTTCGTTCTCTTGAGCTTTGCGAATAATGTCATTTACCACCGTGATGGATTGATATGTGGAGGAACCTCCGGATCAACGACTAATTTAACTTCACCTGGAAGACATCCTATGTGATCAAACTGTTCTGGGCACATTTGTTTCCGTTCATCAATAGTATTGACTGTACGTGTGTTGTCTTGTGTTTTCTGCACAGTTGACTGATTTGTATGTGTTTGTAGCTTTGATGTGACTGTGCAGTGTAAAGTCACCAACTTTAGCTTTTCACATGAAGGTGGTCCTAATACTGCAGGACCTGCTACATCAACAATATAACACTTAGTTGTTGCCCATGGGGATTTGATGTAACTACAGTCTATATCTACAATCCCATGACATGTAATGGCTGTACCATTGTATGCGGTAAGTCGCGTGTCACCTGCTGTAGCGGCTACTGTATGCACTGGAAGGCCCTTACCGTTTGTTAGTTCAGGATACATATTTCTGAATATCCGTAATGGCAAGGTATTCCCTTGAGCTGTAGATTGTGTTCCAGGCCTGTTATTTAATTTCACATTTATCTGTGCGTAGGCCTCATCACGATAAGTACTTTCTAAACACCATGCCGAAACTTTCACTTCATTGAATGTTAAAGTTTCAAATGACTGTGTAAGCGCATCTGCATCTTGTTGCTCTGTCTGTATAGCATGAACATTCCTGGGGTTTGCCTGTCTATATTGGCCTTGTTTGTAAGTGGCATTTCTGTTACTTGACCTTGACTGATGGGACTTATGCTCTTCTGGCTTACTCTTATGACCTTGGCCAGGGGTATCCTTGTGACCTTGGCCAGGGGTCCCTCTGTTTTTTCTATATGTATGTGCTTGCTTTGACATGCAGCATTTACCCCAATGGTTATACTTTCCACAACGTCTACACCCTGATCCATAAGCAGGACAAAGTTCTTTGGGGCGAGAAGGATGCTGCGGGGCACAGTTGAGACACTTGCTATTTCTGGTATGACCCTGGGATATACTATGCACTGTGGTTGTGCTTGTAGCTCCTATGTGTTTAAGCTGCGTCACATGAGAAGCTGCTGCTTCATATGTGCGTCCTAGCCTAACAGCTTCTTCTTATGTATATTGTTTATCTTTTCCCAGCAATTCTTTCTGGTACTCTGGAATCTGAGTGCTGGCTATTATCAGTTCAATGAGCCTTTCATTCATTTCACTATCAGTGAAATCACACTTCAATGCTAGCAAACGGCATCTGTTGATAAAGTCGTCTAGACTTTCATCTGGCTTCTGTCTGTAGAACATTAGCTTAAGAGGGCTAACTCTATAATTTTCTGATGGCTCTAGTTGTTCTTCAAACTTTGCAAATATTTTGCTAGGGTCTTTCTTGTCATCTTCAGAGAGTGACCACGAATTATATCTGCGTAGACCTTCGTTGCCGACTTGCAATAGGATATGAGCCACCTGATCAGCTGATGCGATTTTCTTTGCTATAAAATACAGTTCCATGCGTTGTCTAAACAGTTGAAATGACTCTGCAGGGTTGGGCACTGCCCAGTCCATCCTTGGGACACTATCCATTTTGGTTAATGGTGAATTAAACAAAGTCTTAGCGTCGATTAGCGAGTCTCTTTAAGTATTGCTGTAAGCACTTGTAAATGCACTTATTATCGTCACCGTTCACGCGGTGCCGCTCTCACGTGAAGCGATATGAGCTTGAGCGTTGCGAGTACACATATCAGCGTAATGGGGCTGATCATGATTATGACAGTTTGAAACAATACTTATCACTCGTGTTGTTTGCAGGTTTTGTTTCCGCTGCCACCATGTTATGTGATGGTATTGGGCCGTTTTATATGTCTGATCATGAAGAATAAAAACAAGCTGCCATGACGGGCTTTACTGGAACTACATACATGAAATCACTGCGGGGTGCAACCGCAGCACTTATGACAGATGCCTATGACCGTGTACACAGGCGCGTTATAACAGAGTCCATGACAGTAATGTTATATTGTTGGTCTTACCAATTATTATTTTCAATTTAATGTTTATTGAATCCTATTCAAAAGAAATTGTAAGTAAAAAATAAATGGTCAGTGACTCAGCAAACAACGGTGCACGGTGCCAGCTTTTTTTTGAAAATGCATGAACATACGGTGTCCTATGAAACACAATCTAATGAATCCAACTTGTTATTTTTATCCGCTGAACAATGTCAAATTCTATGCATTACGTTTGGATGATACTCCCTCAGGGTTGAAGATCTAGACGTTGAAATGTTACAAGAAGTGCTCTGTCTGGAGCGTGGAAAGTCGATAGGAGTTGAACGTAAATGCAATAGTCAGCTGCGTGGAGTACGTAGTTTGTTTGAAGGAGACAACCTTGGTGATCCTGGGGATGACGACTTACCATCAGAGAAAGAGATTGAAGATTTCAATGCAGAGCTACTGAAATACTGCCCGGAAAAGCACAAATATGGTAACATATTTATTTTACTTTCATTGACTATATATATATATATATATATATATATATATATATATATATATATATATATAGAGAGAGAGAGAGAGAGAGAGAGAGAGAGAGAGAGAGCAAGAAGTTAAGCGGGGGCTACATTATTTCGAAGTCAATATCTAGCTTTTATATTGATAAATTACGGGATGTTGGATTTTCTTGGTGTTTTTCTTGTCATATGTGCTTCACTTATTAAATCCGGTAAAATGATTATGTTACACATAATTTTTATTGCATACATAATCAATCGAGGCAGCCCATCGCCGAGAGATGAAGTTGGTTCCAGCATATGGTTTCAAACTCTGATGACATTTACTAATTCCATTTACTCCCACAGAGTATAGGGAGATGGATTCGATTTTATTGTCATAGCAAACTGACTATTTCTGTGAATTTTATATATATATATATATATATATATATATATATATATATATATATATATATCTTTATTATATTATGGTAATAATCACCATTCACTTTCTTCGTCCTCTTCATCTTTTTATTATTATTATTATAATTATTATTATTATTTTTATTATTATATTATTATTATTATTATTTTAATTATATTTCATTATCATTTCCACGGGTAATAAATATCTCTATACTTGTCTTTGTTTATTTTTTTGTGATAATATACACTTTATAAAATGGTGTTTTAAATCTTTTTTTAAGGTGAATAAAACTAGTTTTAGTTATCGCTTCTTTTGTTTATAGACCATACACGTATGCGACGGTCCGCCTCCCCTGGAGCTATGTATTCGGCTGATGTGCTCGAATATATGAACTGTCTGTGTGATAATATGACCAACTGCGGGCATTTAGTTTTCAAAGCTGGATTGAGTTATAATGAAGATATAGGTAAGCTATTTTGTTTATTGACTATAATGACAGTGAGGTATTATTATTGATGAAACGGGACGCGAGTCGACAGAAGTATTTGTCAATATCCTATGAGGTAGAACAGAATATCCTCTCCAAAAGTATTGTTAGCCTGGAACATTTGTAAACTGTTTTGTATGTCTGATAAGTAATGATTCTTTATAATAATACCCCAGAGTGTACAAAGGTTTATTATTTAATGTGCACATGAAACTGTGCTTATATACATGATCAGTCAGGAATGCTGTGAAATGCTATTGGAAAGCTCTCGTTCCAACTTACCAATATCTATTCGACAAATACATTTGATTAAAATAGACATATTTTTCTAGATTTCCTATATAAACATCTTTCGCTTAGACTTTTCATCAAATACAGTTTAGCGTTCATTTTGGGATAATCGATATAGTACCTTTGTTTTAAATATTTTGTTGTAGGTATCCGTCTCCATTTTAATGCTAAAGCTTAGCTATAAGTATATGTACATCTTCAGAATTTCATTCTGTTTTCGGGGCTTAGTGACAAGGTAGTAGCACCTGCTTTCTAACAATTTATATCCTGATGTTATCCGGGGCAGGTGACTCATGCAACTGCAGGTCCTGCGCATTTGATCGTCTAATCGCTGGTTCATGCTACCGAGGAAGCACTCGTTCGTGAATGAAACACCGCCCTTGGGCACGGCTTTTCCATTAAGTCAACAGAGCGCTCAGCCTCGGTGAAGGCAGACCTTGAGCAATCTCACAGTTTCGGTTAAGATTTGAACTCACGATCTCCCGGCTTTGAGACGTGTTGTTCCTCTGAGCCACAAAAGCCGGTCTCGATACAGTACCTGTTAGATCAACCAGGCTCAAAACTGATTATCCTCGGAGTTGTATAACGACGGTTCGGTGATGTTCGTCTTCCTCTTCTGTCCGGCCTGTTCACTTTTCTCCTTCTGAGGTGTGTACGATGATTTATGCCTCTCACTTTCTCCTTGGTCTGTAACGGACAACATGCATCTTCTATGTTTAGTGTTGTATCAATATACATATACTTCACTGCATAACTGAGCACTTTGAACAACGTTCTACTGCAGTCCCACATATATGTCACAGTCCTTGTTGTTTTTGATTTCTTATTGATGTTCTTCCATATAAAGTTGACAAGAACGCTCTATTTTGACGTCACATTGATAGTAGCGCCTATTCAGCTGCTCCATGACTTGGTATAGGCCCTTTTACTGCAAAGAAGCTCATTGGTGTCAGTTGGTATTAACATTAGCGCTTTTTCAAGCCCTCTGATTCTGATTTTCCCATCATAGTTCATTCGATGTTTCACTGGGCCGTCCTCATGGGAAAATCCACACATCTATCGCAGTTTGTCCGTTCTTTCTTAGATATATTGGCAAGTGGTTTCCCGTATCTTCGTCTTTCGTCTCCATAGCGTACTCAAAGGGTACTTTTCCACGTGCGAGTAAAACAATGCAAGTATAAAAGTATAAAAACTTAAGGCCCTTCTGTGTACCTCACAATAAGTACAATGTAATGCTTGAACGTACCTTGCACAATCTCTGGGTTTCCTGACATACCTCTTTTAATACCTATTATCGTCCCATGTTAATGTTCTATTTTTCCATTGCATACTGGGTGATAAAGCGATTGTTGTCAGTGGCATTATGTTCGCATCAGTTCCTCTTTTACTTATCTCTCTTGGACTGCAGACCCTGCGAAACAGATTAATTACTACTTCAGCTATCTTAGTTTTTTTAAATGCTATGCAACGGAGCCGATTCCAAAGAGAAGCAGCATATTACTCTCACAATACATCAACACAAAAGAATACTTCTGATTGGGACACAGATCCTTCGCCGTCCTTTATAATAAGAATATTTTAGATGAGAATATTTGAAATTTCCTCTCTATATTTGTTGTATTTTCACATCCCACTATTACTGGACTGGTTTCTAAGCTAGTGCGGATTACTGGACGGTAGCCATAGTGTGCGCGACACAGGAAATGACTCGTTACCATAGAGACGAATTTTCTGTTTGGTTTGTGAGTTAACATGTATTCATTATGTTAATCTATTTCTCGAGTAATGTTAAGACAATCTGCTGTTTAACTCGATATCAAAGCAACTGAGTTGCCAGTCCAGTACCTGTCCTGACTTGACTCTTATCACGACTCAGTCTCACGTGCCAGCCCTGACATAAAAGCCTACCGGGTTGTGTATTCACGGATACACGGCTTATCACTTTACAATGACTGTCAGGGATGTCATGATTATCCTTACCTTTTTCAGCTGATCCAATAGCACGGCAGATAGAACAGGGATTAAAAGAGGGACAATCGATGGATGAAGAAGCTGCTAGAAAAATCCAAGAAACAGACTTAAACTTTGTGGCCCCAGGAAATAAAACATACGAGGACGCATTTGAAGAAACTCAACATTTGGCAAGAGCTAACAGTAGAAAGAAGAGAGCTTTTCAGCGGATTGACCTTGTCAAGGTTCCTCTTGGGCAATTTTCAGACGGAGTTGGGTGTGGAATTGCCATCCACAAAGACAGACCTATCCAAGTATTCGCTTGCACAGTTTATAAGATCCTTAAAATTGAATTAAAACTAATCTGGACGAATCTTTGGCCCCGCATCGAAATCAATATTAAAGCTTGCATTCCAGTCGTAAGTGATATAATAGATTTCATCACAAAATATGTGAAACCACTGAATACATTTTTAAAACAATTTGACATTGAGAACGGATGTCTGTTAATCGGAAGAGCTTATGTCGACTTTTACAAAGGCATATTTGAGATCTTTTCAAATTTTCCCCAGAAGTATTTGGTTATGTTTCGTGCAAAACTGCGGAGAAGTATCTTGATACGCTTCGATGTGTTCCGACCGTCAGACAATTCGGCAGAACGCGATCGCCTTAACATTTATGGATCGCGTACGTACATAAGATTACAGATTACATTCACTCTCCAGGCATTTGAGTTTTGGAAGCTCTTTTGGGGGAAATGGATATGCATGTTTTGTCGTACGGTTCTTGACCTGGCATTACCTCTCGGGAAAGACAAAAGACCGCTTACTGAATCTGGTGGGTATCTGAGATTTGATACAAGACTTTAATAGCTCGACGTATGTATAAAATCGACGTAGATGGCAATAACGAAGTTGAAAAGCATAGTAGACAATATTTTAATGCAATCTAGAAAGACTTTAAGATGAATTTCCAAAAAGAGTTCAAAACGAGTCTCCATGAAAAATTAATAATTGTTTATGTATTACCTCAGACTTTTATATGGATTTTTTTATTTTACATTTTGTAAGATTACTACACAATGATTTCACAAAATGAAAGTAAATTGACCTTTTGTACGACGTTAACGACATCTG
Source organism: Sipunculus nudus (assembly GCA_026874595.1). Lineage (NCBI taxonomy): Eukaryota > Metazoa > Annelida > Sipuncula > Golfingiida > Sipunculidae > Sipunculus > Sipunculus nudus. The sequence goes on along the minus strand of CM049322.1, from coordinate 21,659,589 downwards.
TCTTTGACAACTAACACTTAATGTTCGGCCTTAATGTAGGGAGTAGGAAGGTCAAGCCATTTTTGTTTGTAATTATCTATATGCTGTATAAGACTTTCCTTTTGTCAACATGATCTCTCTCTTTATTACCGGTAAGTGTCTTAGTGTCGTTATAGGGATTTTTAAATACGCATTTTGTCTTCTTTCTCTTCCAGGATCTCTGTCTTCAGCAGTGGGCAAGTCCTCTTTTACTGTTTGATTTATAGCAATGTTGTTCTACTTAAAAATCTAATTGCAATTGGTGTTTAATGAATGATATATTGACCGCAATTATTAAAATACAGAAAAAGATGTACTTATGAAATTAAAAAATAATATATGTATATGCTCTGTCTTTCTGTTTCCGTGTCTACATCAGATGAAATTATTTATATCGAGCCTAAATGTATTATAACTTGGTATTTTTTTACAAAGCAGCTTTAGAATAATATAAGATCTTATTTATATGTTTGAATTTGCTTATAAGAATATAAAGATCATGATAATAAAGGAGGAAAACCATATGGTAGATGTACATTCTTTTTTGGCCATATCTCCGAAGCTAAAAACTTTACTTACATAAACTATAGCTTATTTTCTTCCTATGAATCGTTTCCATAACCTGATTAAGTAATCTGGTCTCAATGTTGTGTCACTTAGTCAGTATGTTTGTCTTTTTTTCAGCTGTCTCAATTTCTCCTGCTTGCTGGTTCATGTGCCTTACAAATAACATTCTTCAGTCCTCACTTTTGATGAAATCTACTTCTTATAGATGTCTGGAAGCCCTTTGTGTATTGCTTTAATAGGTCAAAGGTCAAGGCCATCAAAATTGTTCAATAGTTTATTTTTTTCATAACTTTGTTAATACCGATCCTGTCTACACAACCTTTGGCTTATTTTCTTCCCCTTCGACGTTGCTCATCCATTTGACTAATCTACGTCATTTCCGGCAAGCGCTCCACCTCAGGTCGCGTTGTTTTCAATATTTGGAAGTTGAAATTGAAGTCCGCAATGTATGTTATATATTTTAAGGTTATAGACTGGCCGAAGAGAATGTTAAGGGCACAGGCAGAATTGAAGTGGAACTCTCTGGTCAGTACACACAATACGTATTAATCCCAATATTTTAGCAAGTTATTATGGGTTGAATGGCATTGGTCACAATTCCTGCTTCAGCAATTTCCTTCACGAGGTGTGATATTTGTTGTAAAAGAAATCATTAATTATGAAAAACCTGTTAGTTGGCATAGAAAACAACGCTTTTGCGATTGCTTTTAAGTCATATTTGGTTGCTTTTAATATATTTACTTGTAGTGTTACGAATACCTGTGCCTCACCCATACTTGCAATATGCCCTTCTTGATATAGATGAAATTTAAGACAGAACTGATATAAAGAAATACTTTTATATATAAATAGACACTATCAATAGGGTATACAGGCTAGGAAAACCTAAACAATTTCTTACAAGGGACTCTTCGTTAACATGATCAATGTATCTAAATCAGCAGGTTTAGGAATACCGAAGACCGGTATTTGTAGAATAATGTTATTTCCTGTTTTCCTCATGTCACAATCATAACCTAAAATTCCTGCATAATTTGATAAAATGATTTTCAGGTAGTATATGCATACACAAAGTAAAACCAGTTTAGTACAAAACTGGTTTCCGTATAAGTGTCCCCTTCATCTTTCAACGTCAGGATCCCAATGCGAGTATGCATTGTGAAATCCATATCGAATATGCAAGAAAATCCTCTGAAAAGAGTGTTTCATTTCAGGTGTATACGGGACAGTCTGCAATGATAAATTTAACGAATATACCGGAGAAGTATTTTGCCGACAAATGGGTAAGTTTTCAATAACTATTAGCTGCACTTGACTCATATATAGATAACTAACTGTTGAAAGTTATAAGCATAAGGTGTCATGTATCTCAATTACGGCATACAGTTGTATGATTTATATTTATACAATGTATATGTGCTAAAAAAGGCAGTTAAGGATGAAGACTTTATGAGCAGTCAGGGACCGAAGATATAAAATTGTTCATTATTGGACAGAAATAAAAAAATTTATTTTTTTTCAGCAATCGATGTTCTTATTGTTCTTTTAAACATGTGTGGAGTATGTATTACTCTGGTAAAACTTACCAAGAAAAAATAAGCATAGGAGGCGTCATTGATTAATAACACGTTGATGATAAAGAGTATTCATAGAGCTCAAAAAAATTCACGGTACTAAGACACATATGTACTCATATCCACCTACAGTACAAAATTCCTACTCCCTACTCCTAAGCCCAATTTCTTTTTCTATTTTCTCCGGTGCATATATCCAATGTTATTAATTTAAAAACATAAATGTTAATGGCCAAATGTCTGCCGAAAGACGTGTCTGTACATTGGTTTTAAGTTTTGTAAGAGCTAGATATTCTAAGTGTAGTGAGAAGTGAATTTAGACTTTCGGGGCTTTTCAACGGAAGTAACTTTCGCCAACTTTCATAATAACCAGACTTGGTCAAATTTCGTCATTTTATCCATCACAGAATAAAACGTCAAACCCGTGCTCTGGGATACATGATTAAAACTGTTCTAGTAGTTATATGCTGTTGAAAGCCAGTAGTCCATACGCCTGCATCAACCCTTAACCTCTCCAAACTCAATTCCAATAAATGACATTTTATTTGATCTGCGGGCAGCAAATCCTTATTTCAATTATATGAACACAAATACAAAAATGTTGGTATTATTGATAGGAGAAGTGCTTATAATCGCTTTTGTATTCTATTTTAAGGTTTCAAAGGATATGTAGGTTTGCTGAAAAAAGTACAACCTGGAAAAGGAGAAATACACTTCAGCCAAGTTGAGTGCACCGGCACAGAGAAAACTCTTTACGAATGTCCACGAGGGAAGGATATAGGAGAGACTGGATGTGACCATTCGGAGGATGTCGGCATCCAATGTCTCACAGAAGACACCGGTAATCGATATTAATTAATATCCTGATATATTTAATACTGCATATATGATTCTCCAATCTATTGTTCAGTTCAGCTTTTTGCTATAAGGCCCGTAATCCAAATTCAGACATATTTATAAAAACGGGTGGATACAGAACTATTCTGTTGAGTTCACTTGCAGCTAGCGTATTCTGTTGAAATTCTCATCCTTAAGGTAATATTTTTCATAATGCAAAAGAAAATAAGTTATTTTTCTCCCCTGTGTGGTTTCTATACAGCTTGTCACGAGATGATCCGTCATGGTGTAATAACCGCGAGCTCTGGAGACCCAAGCCAAATATATTTAGATTCGCCAGCTGGGTGGTCGGCCGATTCTGCGGCAGAAGCATGGGTTATGGTATGATTAAATATACACACTTTAATCCATGGACACTCTTATAAACATAAAACATCACATACACAGGTAAAAAACTATGCATGATCTGTTTCCAAAGCAAGGCTTATGGAGGAATTACAGCATATACGAATATTTGATTGTACATTTGCTTACCGGGTATACATAAATGCACAGCATTGACACAAGGTAAAATTGAAAACAAGCTTGATTAGATATATCAGGAAATGCACTTACACCAAGGTTTCTTAACTTGAATTGCATATATTTAATACATATAGTATATCATGTTTACGCATTCCTATAATTACTTCCATTCTTTGATCGAAGCCAGGGATATTCTGAGGTTAATTATATTATTTCTCAAGTTAAATGATAAAAACCCAAACAAGTAAAACAGGACCCGTACAGGTTCACTTAACATTTATATCAGCATTTAAAGGTTGACATAACGCGTATCGTAAGTATCTGTAGTTAAAAAGATGAAGATTTGCAAATGGCCCATTGTTCGATAAATGGTCCAGACTACCACAGCGTGTACAAGTTTAAAAGGAAAATATGTAGAAAAGTTCATTTGCTACTAATGTACTCGGGATTGATGCCTGTAGCTCGGAATAATGCCCGAAAATGTCTACCAAACAAACGCTTATCCTTCGTGTTATTTGGTTCAGGTGTCATTTTACACAAATCGCACTGTGTTTTCTGTTATTATTATTATTTTTTTATTATAATCGTCACACACACATCCATCAATGCACACACCACAAATTGATATTTCTACCATAAAGATTCTAAATGATGGAAATAGTAGGTACCAAACCAACATTTGAGAATCGAAGAGAAAATTGTGAAAAACACCACTGTGAGTACCACAGGTGACGTCATAATATACAAACGTTATTCCATGACGTTCCTGACAAACGATCATTGGTAGCAAGCTTGGGGCACCATTTCTCTCAGTTTTAAGTCAGGTTAACTTGGACGTTAAAGGTAGATCTCACTAGAGATCACTAGGGGCGCATTGTCTGTTAAATGCCGTAAGTAAAAATAAAAAAAAAAACATGGAATATATGCGAATGATAAGCCGGCCGGCTTATTATTTGCATATGTTCATGGCCTTTTTGTTCCAAAGAACTGGCCTTATAATTTCTGTGATGAAATTTTGATAAGGAAAATATAAATTTTCTATGTCTGTTCCAGATTGATCTCTATTTCAATCATAAAATCTCCGGCATACGAACAATAGCCCACAAGACTGACTCTAACTGGGTGACGGAATATCGCTTCCACGTGTACGACGGAAAATGGATTTTCAATAAAGATGCAAACGGAAATGAAAAGGTACTGTACTTCTGATCTTCACAACATACCCAAAGAATCATAACTTCCAAGACGGTCAAAAATATATTTATCTGACATTTGTCAGTTTGCTGACCAGTCAGGTATTTACTTAATCGTCTCTCATAATACATTGCTAGCAGTTGTAAGATCATACTATTCAACATGATGAATAAGATGAAACAACCAACAACAATGAAACTGTCGACTTATACTGATATATTACTATTATGTTAAAATTACATCCTTTCATGATCAGCGTTCCTCTAAGAGTATTTAAAATATTTAAACATTTTCACACCTTTTAAAATGTCGATAAATCTGAGATGGATGAATATATATATATATATATATATATATATATATATATATATATATATATATATATATATATATATCAGCTCGCTCTACCCTAGAACACGAGTTGTGAGCAAGTTGTTGCAAATTCTGGTTTATGAAAAGCCGAGAGCACAAGGCGACCCTATCATAGCTTCATATAGGTGTTTATGTCACAGCAAGACTGGAGATTTGTGATAAGCACAGCAAGTCTCTTTGGGAGGAAAAATTTCGCACCGGTTCAAACCTGGGTTGGTTGGTCCAAGATAAGCACATGCTACATACTTTGAAGGAATGGACCAAACTCGATCACTGCGAAAGGAAGCCCACAAAATGCAGTTAAAGTTGGGCCCATAAAAGAGGACCCTTCTTCCACCAACATATGTTTGCTTTCATTACGCCTTATACATGTTCTCATTGTCATGTTATCTAAAATGATATATAGCTAAGGCTCACATTTAGCTCCCATCCTTCTCGCAACATTTTAATCTTGCGTTCAACTGTCCAAAAAAATTATTTTGTGAAAGTCGGAAAAACGGTCACGGACATTCGTTACTGATTGATGTGTTCTTATCAGCCCACAGTTCAAGGGAGACTAATTATTATGTAAACATCATATCTTTCATATCAGGTGTACAAAGGTAATTTTGATGGTACAAACATCAAGAGCAATTTCTGGTCACCTCCTTTGGTTGGAAAACAAATCAAAATCCTCATCAGCAAGTACAACAACAAGCCCGCGACGAGGTTAGAAATACACGGCTGTAAAGGTAAGATAACATGTAGTTTTGTGGTTAATTAATAATAAGGTATATGATATATAATTTATGATTATTTTCTCTGTTTCTCTAAGTTTACTTTTCATTCACCTGGGAGATATTCCCTGTAATTGTAAGAATAACATCAGACGCCAACTTATTTAATTTCGGAAAGATTGATTCAAGAAATAGAATTAATGCCGATAAAAAATAAAGTTTTTTTAACAAGTCATACTTAAGCCGGAAACTAGCGTGCAACGTATAAAATACCACATCGGGCGTCATACGGGTACGGACTAGACGCAAGGTTACGCACAGAATTTCCAAAGAGTGACCTTTGAGGACTATTCATACAGATATTGCATGCGGTCTATCCTTGTAAATGAGTAGGATCGACCGAATTTAAAACTCCACGGGCCGATTTTTTATACACTTCTCATAAATCTATTCATGCGGGCAATAAAAATTGGCAATGTGCCACGGAAAAATTACAGTAGAAGACCCCTGACCATAATCAAGACTGTTAAACACTGCAGTTAAACATGTATATGATTGTACCCGATCAAAACGACTGGAGTGAAGGGATAAAATATACAAGAGATCATATAAATCAGGGGAAATATGTTACTATGAATCCTTTCACAAACGCGTTTCGTGGTGAGAATCGGGGCAAATCTATTAAAGTTCTGTTAAAATATTCAATATTGCAATGTTTTGTATATACTTTTATAATATATATATATATATATATATATATATATATATATATATATAACTAATATCAGTCTATAAATTACGGTGGCTCGTATAGGACATGCACAAAATTATTTTTATCTCATTCCCACGAGATAGTATCTCGTTCCCACGCGTTAGTATCTCGTGGCCACGCGATAATTATCTCGTTCCCACGCGTTAGTATCTCGTGGCCACGCGTTAGTATCTCATGGTCACGCGATAATTATGTGAGAATGTGTGAGCGGGGAAAGGGGGGGGGGGCTAGTTCGGGTAAAATATTTTTCATAATAAATGTTCAGAATATAAATTACCATTGGCGGCGAAACCAAATTTTCATTGGGGGCCCAATAGTATAACCAAATAGTATATATATATATATATATATATATATATATATATATATATATATATATATATATATATATATATATATATGTGTGTGTGTGTGTGTGTGATGGTGTGTGTGTGTGTGTGTATATATGATATATATATATATTATATATATATACTAGTATATATATTATATGTATATATTATATATACATATATATTATATATATATTATTATTATTTATATATATATATGTATATATATATATATATATATATATATATATAAATATATATATTTATAAATTAGGGCCGTAGCCTGACACAAATGGCAGGGGGGGATTTGATGGGGTAATCCCCAACGGGGGGGGGGGTGGTTTTGAAGGGGTCTCACCCTTCCAAGGTTTTGGAAATTTTGAAAAACTGTATGGGTACTACTGCATTCTGGTGCATTTTGTTGGTCAATGCTTATTAAGTAAAACAGTACCTCCTTGTAGGGAGATTATTTGTTATTTGTCTGGCAATGGATTCATTTTCTCACAGAATATCAACAATCCCGGAGTCTGCGGCCCTGTATATATGGGACTCCAAGTACTAAGCAGAAGAGGATATATATATATATATATATATATATATATATATATATATATATATATATTCATATACATATATATGTGAGGGTGCAAATACCCAATAATAATAGGGTGGGTGTTTTTATACCCATCATTATGTTGGGTAAAAAAAAATTATGGGGTGGGGGGGGGGGTTCCCCCCCCCCCCCCCCAACGGTTTCGCCGCCTATGAATACATAACTGAAGATTTATTGTAGAAAGAAAAATGTGAAGGGGAAGAATGAGCAAATTTCTCGTAAAAAGGTCTCCTTAACCCCTCCCCCAATCATAATGACGTGGCATGGCTGAGACCTTTTGCTGTTAGCTTCTCCCTTGAGACATAACACAAACCGACATGTTGTTTACCCTGTTCGGTATACCCGAAATTAAATAATCCCAACCCTAGTCCTAAAAATAAGATTTTCTGGGAAGGTAAAATACAAACAAGTGTTTCAGTTTAATTCATGTTTGGTACATAAGGGTTTATATCACCCTTACCCTAAAACAAACTCAATACAGTTTTCCATGAACAAATAAAAATGGGCTAGTTGAACCAACGCAATAAAATGGTGAACCAACGCAATGAAAACTGCTGAAATTTACCTCAAAGCATTCGGCGCAAACACACATACAACGAAATACATACAAACAATTTAAGCTGCATCGACGCTCGATATAAAACAGACCAAATACATTCTTGTCCAAATGAGGGCTTAAGCTATAGCATGGCATACTAACGCGTGGCCACGCGATACTAACGCGTGGGAACGAGATAATTATCGCGTGGGAACGAGATACTATCGTGTGGGAACGAGATAATTATCGCGTGGGAACTAGATACTATCTCGTGGGAACGAGATAATTATCGCGTGGCCACGAGATACTATCTCGTGGGAACGAGATAATTATCGCGTGGCCACGAGATACTATCGCGCGGGAACGAGATAATTATCGCGTGGGAACGAGATACTATCTCGTGGGAACGAGATAATTATCGCGTGGCCACGAGATACTATCGCGTGGGAACGAGATAAAAAATAATTGTGTGCATGTCCTATACGAACCACCGTAATAAATAGATCAATCACCTTTATTGTTTTTAACAGTATAACTACTCTAATTGATACAACCGAATTCTTGTTTGCAAGAAAAAGATATTTTCATTGCAAGAGCAACACATTCCCTGGCCACTGCCTAACGACGATAACATGAATAATCTTATTGAAATGAAAGGGCTAAAAGATTATAATTATTCTAGTGAGATATCGATGTATTTGTAAAGCTTATTTGAAATTAAATGTAAATGTCCGGTATTTCTACATGTGGAACTATGTTATGTACATTTACCTCGGAAAAAAGATACTTTTATTCACTAAAGAAGGTGACTCAATAGAGATATAAAAGCAATGCTATGTTTTACAGTGGATTCGATGCTTATGGAAAACGCAGTCACTTACCAAAGTTCAGTCCTGGCGGGCGGATTTTCTAAACTAGCCACCGATGGTAACAAAAAGTCCGACTTCCGGCACGGCTCATGCACGCATACGAAAGAGGAGCGAAATCCTTGGTGGGCCCTTGACATGGGACAACAGATGACCGTGGAAGGACTCGGAATAACGAACAGAGGAGATTGTTGTGGTAAGAATCGGTACCAGTAATGTCTTGCATGGTATGAATCTTTTCCAAAGTTTGAACCCATCAGTCACTTTAAACTCGAATATCCCCTGGGCTGTTGAAGTCAAAGATAGGACACTGTGTTATTAGCAATCGCAAAATTGTGCATCCATATTTGATTTTGTTAGTTGCTGAGAAAACCTCAGGTAGTATTTTCTTCCTTCTTCATGCTATTTTTGAATTGTTTGTAGGCAATCGATTGGCTGATTTTATTGTTCAAGTTGGTAAGAGAATTTCTTTGGAGCAAGGCGCAGAAGGAGACGTTTGCATTGTGCACCCGAATGCTATACCCGACGGTGCAACCAAACTTATGAAATGTGAAGGAACTCCAAAAGGACGATTCCTTCAAATTAAGAAGCGAGGCTACGGAATATTGACTTTATGTGAAGTGGAAGTCTGGGCCTTACCAGGTAGGGGAAATTAATTGGTTAACCCTACGGTAAGAAATACCTGCTGAGCGCCATTTTCCTTCTTAGTGCCCATCAATGATTGTGTTATATACCTACCAATCTTGAGTGATCATATCAATTAAATGATTTTGTTTAAATGAATAACCAAATAGGCATTCAAGCAAACTAACTCTTAAGGCGTTATGGAAAGATGTTGAATGGCCATGCTGGTCCATCTCATGGAGATATAGAACAAGAATACACAGAAAAAGTCGGATCACCCCGTATGGGAATCGAACCCATGACCCTCCGATTACCGGTCGTCTGCTCTACCACTGAGCTAACAGGGATCCCAAACTTCCTCTGTGTATCAGCACACTTTCATTGGAACCAGCGAAGTGACGTCACTACTGTGACTGGTATTATACATACTACATGTGTCGACACGGCGACTTTGCATGTAGCAGTGATAAACTGATGGCCTTTTTATGGTGTGCATCAAATATTATATGGAAAGATGTTGAATGGCCATGCTGGTCCATCTCATGGAGATATAGAACAAGAATACACAGAAAAAGTCGGATCACCCCGTATGGGAATCGAACCCATGACCCTCCGATTGCCGGTCGTCTGCTCTACCACTGAGCTAACAGGGATCCCCAACTTCCTCTGTGTATCAGCACACTTTCATTGGAACCAGCGAAGTGACGTCACTACTGTGACTGGTATTATACATACTACATGTGTCGACACGGCGACTTTGCATGTAGCAGTGATAAACTGATGGCCTTTTTATGGTGTGCATCAAATATTATATGGAAAGATGTTGAATGGCCATGCTGGTCCATCTCATGGAGATATAGAACAAGAATACACAGAAAAAGTCGGATCACCCCGTATGGGAATCGAACCCATGACCCTCCGATTGCCGGTCGTCTGCTCTACCACTGAGCTAACAGGGATCCCCAACTTCCTCTGTGTATCAGCACACTTTCATTGGAACCAGCGAAGTGACGTCACTACTGTGACTGGTATTATACATACTACAGGCGTTAGTTGATACTAAACAGTTATTACGCAGTTTCCACTGTACAAACGGCAATTTATCCTGTCTTTTGGTAATATCATGCTTACATCACTATGATGTCTTCAAATGCCGATCACATATAAAATATGAAGGGTGTTACTGTTTTATCATGTGTAGATTGTGCATCACAAATATTGAAAAAGGAGATGGGAACAAAAAATAGAAACTATTAAAGGAATTTTCATGTATCTTATTATGCACGGAAAAGAAAGAGCCTGACTGTCGGCTTCTATAGTTCTAATAAAAAATTCAAGCATTGTAAGCAAGAATAAGAAGATTGTAGGAAGATCGTACAAATGAAGAACAGACATATAAATTTTATTATCCATACATTACATTAATCACTTATAATCATGTCATAAAATATCCTTGGTTCACTCATCACAAATGTAAGAAAAAAACATATTCCTGTAATAGATGTCTCTTGTTGCTATATTGCAAGATAATACACTACTTAACATGGTAAACTAATCACAAATAATCAAGTTATACTCTATTCCTGGTTCATTCATCACAAATGTAAGTATTGAAAATACCTGTAATAGATAGCTCGTTTTGCTTTATTGTAAGACAAAACACTAATTAACATTGTCAATTAATCACTCATAATCCACAAAAGTTAGAATGAAGCAAACCTGCAATAGATATGTTGGTTTTATTGCGAGACAACACATGTATCAACAGAGTAGTTTGACTAACATCGCCAAAAGGGTATGGATTCTTTCTTTTATCTTGAAAGGATTCTCATAACATTTTCAGGATTTTTGGGCATTGGCAAAGGAAACATCGTTTCCATTTAGGGGTGGTCCCAACAAGTGACCCGGATTCAGAAACCTCATCACGGCATATTCACAAATGTAGAGTCACTTATGCACGAAAGAATCTGTAAATATGGGCCGAGTAGGTAATGGCCAACATGGGACGGCTTGCATTCCTTTTGAGACTGGTTAGATATAGTGAGATATATGTTATATAATATACATATTCCTGGTTTCTGACGTATTGCCAATATTTCAGCTGTTGTTGAACGATGTGATGAGACCGCAAAAGACAAGATCGATTGTGGATTAACAAACCAAAAGGAATGTGAGGAGAAAGGCTGTTGCTGGAATCCCGATGGAACGCCGCAGTGTTATAGCTTTACCACAGTTATTCCTCCGGACACCGGTAAACTGCGACTTCCTGTTGTTATCTCGCGAATGCATGCCTAAAATCTGAGTTTAAAACCGAAATAAACAAATCGGCCACCAAGTCACATCACGGTATATATATATAAATATATATATATATATATATATATATATATATATATATATATATATATATGGTATAAAAGTACTATCTCTGTCATTTTATTATATGAACAATATAATAAACTATTATTTTATGAGATTTTTAATTCAAAATCGTATATAAATTGTATCGCGCTGACCTGAACTGGCCCAATATGATAAGATGGCAAATAACATCATTAATTTATCAGTTTTAGTGACTCGATTAATGATCAGTTGCTTAAATTTTAACGGAGACTTCTTTCACGTAATTTAAAACTTCCTCGGATATCGTGATTTTTATATGTGCCGACTCTGAAACCTTGCACCATAAAAAAAATTAAAACCTAACTCTCATGCCGGCTTAATAAAAAAATGTATAATTGATAAACCAGGATTACAAATGCTTGTTAATTAAACATGTGAACATGATACTGGGCTGGCATTTCCTTGTGAACACGAATAAACTGGTTCCATTGGAACTACCATTAATTCGTTCCATCGTTCAACATTACTGGTTTATATATAAATAATATCACTTGTTTTAGATTGCATGGAATCACTGTTCGTCCATGAGCATCGCACAGAAGTCACAGTGTCTTCAATATTTGGAAAGGACAATAACAATCCTGATGACAACGGGGGACAGGGCGACTATGGTCCGGCACGAGCACCCTTAGACACATCATTGAAAAACGGCGAAGGACCTGACTACGGCCACGGCGGATGGAAACCAAAACGCAACGACGAGAATCAGTTCATACAGGCAACATTTCCCGAAGTTTGGTAGGTGTAAATTAGAAAGTAACATCTCACCGATCGACCATAGGGGAAAACATCGACGACTTTTTACGTTCCTTCGCGATTTCTATAATACCTTGCGTAGACGACCACCTAGCTATCACAACCACCCTTGAGGTCCCGACGGTGGTCGTAATTCGAAAGTTTTACTATACTGTATAAAGGCTATATATCTTTCCATATGGCACGTCTGCAATTTCGAATATAATGAGAATACATTATCATTAGAATTTTGTAAGAAGAAATAAAGATATACCAAGAGCAGTAGTATTTAATTTGTATATACAGGCTACCTTTCCCGATGTATGGTATATGTAAATTATAGACTATATAAACACCATTTTTTTCATATCAGGCATATATGCAATGTTGAATGTATAAATTGTACATTTTCTTAAATATGTTTTAAGTAAAATTAAGGATATACATATTTGTAGTAGCTCAAACGTTTAAAGTGAGGTATATCATTCAACAATGGAATAAACACCGCTATAGAACAAACGAGGAAGAGACTATAAAAAGCGTTAAGTAATTCCATACGCTTTGCATATGAGATAAATTGTTTGCAGTCACTGAAGTTAACCGCGATGTCGCAGCTGCTTATTTTGTTTTCCTGGTACGATAATTTATTGGCGTTGGGGGTTGATTCTCGGCAAATGTGTGTAATAATTGGTTGTTTTCTATATATATATATATATATATATATATATATATATATATATGTTTGTATATATTTCTGTGTCCTTAGGTCTGTACGAAAAATTATCACTCAAGGAGCCAATAATTTGGAAGAATGGGTAATTCGCTATAGAATCTATGTCAGCTTTGACGGCAAATACTGGACACAAATTGGGGTAGGTACATAAAAACATTAATTCATATTGTTGATATATTTATTTCGCAAAGACAAATACATATACCTGTAGATATTTGGCATTCTCTGTATTGTGACGGCCTTGAGTTAAAAAATAAGTCGCACTCTCTCTCTCTCTCTCTCTCCTTCGTCAGTGCAAACAATCTCAGCTAATGGCTACCATAACAAAGAGTTATATTTGAGATGCAACGGTTTTTATCCATTTTTCTATGATTTTCTCTTTGTATCATTGTGGGGGTTATTTTTTTCTTAATCGCTTGTTTATATTATGTTTCGTGAAGACTTATGGCATGCATAATCATATTCGAGGAAGATAAATAATGGTGGAAATTCCAGGGGTCTCGGGTATCTCTCTAACATATATATATATATATATATATATATATATATATATATATATATCATGCTCAGGGGATAATGGAGGCAAACAGCGATTCAGACTCTAAGGCAGTTAATGAGTTCCAGATCTTCGCGGCCAAGATGATAAGAATCAACCCTGTTGAGAGCCAGGTGTTCCCCAGCATGCGCTTTGAGATATTAGGCTGCAAGGGTAAGGTTAAAGAGGTCAAAGGTTGTTTTTTTTTCAATAAACGCTGGCGCGAAGGTATTTAAGGAATCTCCTTTGTCAATATACATAACCGCTCAAATTTGCTTAACATGTAACATGGTTAAAATAAAAATATATTTAAAAATAGTTTGTTTTCCGTAATGCTCAAGCGTTTGACGCACGGTTTAACTGACAGCGAAAACATCTCAATGTATAAAATAATTCAAATATATACATATGGTTCAGGTGTTCGCTTATCCGACCTGCCTGAAACCAGTCTAAAAATCAAGGATATTGCCTCACCATTCATTACAGACCGTTGTTCGTGATAAATAAAATCAAAAGATAGTTTAATAACAGGATAGTGTTACGAAGACAATTTTTTCTGGGCCGATTCGGGAGCCGAACCCATGTCGGTAGCGCACATGCCCGGCGTTCCAACCGCTTCACTAGCGATACAGTTCGGTCCACTTGTTACGGAACCTAATATAAACAGATCACGTATGCGTGATGAACACAAATTTTGTAATGGAGATAAAAAAATCAGATTCTGTAACACTAGGCAGCGTGAACTGTCTAGGGGAATGAATAAGGAAGTCAGTGTTTTTTTGTTAACAAATAACTATAATTTATTCTTAAAACAACCCTAACAATACAATACACTAAATCAATACAATTATACAGTAAAAAAACGTTATAGCAACAAGTCAATACAATCACACAGAAAGATAATGGTACAGTACCTCGATACCAACACCATCACAACGATAAATCCTTTGAATGTAAGCTCCCGGAGAATGACAGTCCTGTGGAAAGTTCTTGCAACAACACAGAAAGTAAACTAGAGTCAAAATGTATAAAATCCAGGAGAAAGTTCTTGAAAATGTATAATTGTCGCATTCGTTCTTAGAATCTGACACACGCTTCTGCGTCCGCTGGTATCTGCTGTGCTGTCTGCCCCCTGGTTCTAAAAAAACAGCCCTTTATATACCTTCACACCCTAAGCCGAGAATTTTCCACTTTTAGAACAGTCTATAAGGTCTCTACTCAACAGTAATCACGCGTTTCAGGAATTCTCTAGAAAGACATAGCCGTGTGTCTCTACACATACCAGGCTAATCACGTGACCCACGACCAAGCGTGAAATCCCAAGGCCCACATGACAACGAGAATATAACAACAACACGAGTTCCGCCCGTGTTACATAATAGAGCACCTGTAACACCACTTTTATGTCACCCCGTAACACACACCCCTTAGGAGCGTTCTTCTATCAGAACAAGACTAATTATCCCAGGAGTCACACTTTTGTAAGCTTATTCCCTGGGCCACAAAGTTTACCGAAATCCCAGACGAGCCCACGTTTGGTTGCAAAGAGCTTCACAAGCGAAACAGTTCGGTCCGCTTTTATGTCACCCCGTGACAATAGACTCATATCAACAACGATGGATTTCAAGGGATAATTGTTTTCTTGCCGTTGTTTTATAAGTCGAACAAAAAAGGTTACATGAGCACGTTGAGTGTTGATATCTATCGTATGTTTATGTTTTCTACGTTTTGTTTCGGTTCCTATTTGTATGTCGTTTCGAGGAAAGAATTTACAATGTTTTAGATTTTTGCACAATATCATTTTTCAGCTGATCAGTTCTTTTTTCCATAGTAATTTGCTTTTTAATTCTGTATATTGTTCTTTTTGAAAAGGTAGATTTTTCTTCCAAATATTTCCAGCCTTGTTGACGACTATTTATTTAAATATTCAGGATGAAGTGTATTTATTTTGCAGCGTGTCTGGTTTCCTTGTTTAATCGCGATCCTAACACGCTGGTTGCCGCTTCATCAACGTTCGAATATGATACACATTCATATGGGCCGATTCGGGCGCGACTTGGTACCATGGAAACGGCAGATCCTTTCGGGTACGGTGGATGGAAAGCCATGAAAAATGAAGCAGAGCAGTGGGTTGCAGTTACCTTTGGTGGACACAGGTAAGGAATACCACTTAGGCTCAGTATCGCCTCTGTTCTTTCAGTTTATATTCAGACTTTATACAGAAGATTGGATCCTCGAATGTTTATCATACAATTCAATTCTCTTCTGCCAGGACCGTGAAAGCAGTCATCCTCGAGCCTGCACAGGGACGAAGTGAATATGTGACTAAGTACGCCGTGCGTTACAGCCAAAAACCTGGAGCCGACTTAACCGTTGAAGGCGTACGTATGTTTTCCTACAAATCTAGCATTAAATATAAAAAACACAGTTTTTTTCAATTAAAATGAATAAATAGTGAAATAATATATATATATATATATATATATATATATATATATATATATATATATATATATATATATAATAACTCCAAATGTATTTAAATCTAAGTGGTCGTTGGCCGAATATAATATTTATACGCTTGTATCATGACGGGAGTATAATGGTATACCCGCCGTCCGCCCGTTAACCTTCAGTATCGCCATGGTAACTTACCAGGGCTTTGATTGGCTTTTTCGCGAAACTCGCCACAAGTACTCACCAACAGAATATCTCGCCCCAGTTTGATTACGGGCAATATCAAGCATATATAATCAGGCTCACTCGGCTACTTTGTGGTGTCGTCGCGAGAACTTACCAAGAATATGAAGGATTTTGATAAAACTCTTCAGACAAGTTTATCAATTTAATATCTGCCTATGTTCGAATTCCAGTGAAATCCATGCATATTTAAAGAGGTCAGAGGTCACCGCACTTCGGAGACATCTTAGTGACTTGCCTAAAATCCTGTCGATTTACATGAAACTCATTATACATGTTTACCAAAAGTTTTTGTCCCCCGCTGCGCGGATGCCGGGCAGATCATTTTGGGTTTGTGTGTGTGTCTGTCTGTCCGTATGCCTGTCTGTCTGTCTTTCTGTCCGTCCTCAGTTTTTTTTTGTTTCCATGCCATAACGTTCCAATTGTTTTTCTGATTTCATTCAAATTTGGGTCAGTGATTGCTCTCATGCATACCTTGATTGGGATTGGTTTTGGATTGTCTATCTAAAAATAATTCTCTCCAGAAAAAAAAAAACAAATTTACAAAATTGTGGGCCTATTTCTTAATGTGTTTTAGATTTTATGTTCGCCTGAAGATGTCTCTACATGTCCTAGTACATCTGTCTAAATGTTTAATGTACCCTCAAGTTTTCTCCACATGTCATAACTTGGTTGCTAATCAAGCATGAAAGACGACAAGAGCTTAAAGCGGGGGACATTTATTCTACGAATTTGCTTATTCTCACCTGATTTACGTTCTCATCTAAATTCAAGCTTATTTAATGAGGTCAAGGGGCACCAGATTCACAATGTGCGTATTATGGGAAGTTTGCGGTGCCCTAGTTTACTTCCTCATTTACGATCCAAAATAATATATTTGGTAGGCTATATACCAGTCTTTTGATATAATTGCAAATGAGTGGTGGAACAAATGTTAAAATGCTTTTATTAACACCATTTTTTCCGGTCACTTAGAGCCTATATTTTTTGGGGTTTTTTTTCTGAAAACCCCTACATTTCATCGATGTAAACTTATTGTATTGTCAGGGGGACGCATTTAATTCCCTCTGCTAATAATTTTGCAAAAAAAAAAAGATTATCCTAATACCAGCATGTTTCATAATATGTACCTCAATATTTCAGGAATATGACGGCTGTCCGGACGAGCGAACCAGCGTTACCAATTTTATTAGGAATCCTTTCTCTGCCCGGTACGTTAGACTGGTGGTGATTGAGTTTTTTGGCGCCGTAAGCATGAGATTTGATATTCTGGGATGTGCTAACTCCAGTAAGTATATTTTGTTTCTTCGAACGTTTTCCCCACCTTCCATGATACAGATGCCCTTATCCTTCGCATTCTCAACAAATAATATATTTTATCAGACATTCTGGCACGAATGCTTCTGGATTTAATAGACTAGGCATATTCTCTGTTTTATATAATTAGCCAACTTTATAGATTTTTTTTTCTGATTAGGAAGGTTTTTCATTAAACCATGTTCATATTTACCAGCATTCTCGAAAAGATTTTTATCAATAATGTAATGTCGACATGTCTACCACGCTACGTTGGGGTTTTGTAACCAAATGGTATGTTGTTTAACGTTAACGTGTAGTCGACGCCTATCAGAAGGTATACCGCATATACAGACACGTCAGTTTAACCTATGACCAGTGTGCTTCTCGGATTTTATATTGGAAGAACCTATTTTTGTTTTATTTTAAATGGGTTATCGGTTCATCTGCCACAAAATGATAGTAAAGACCTCCTAATACTAATGTCTAGTCTTCCAGTGGCTTACCGTATTTCCTTGACGAACGCCGGGCCTTAAATAGTCGCCAGCCTTATTAAGACGCCGGGGTTAAACAATGTCCATAAAAAATAAACGCCGGCCTTAAATAGACGCCGGTCTTTTCAGAGGCCTGGTGTCAGAGTAGTTTCCATATTTGCCGCGAGATGTCTTTTCCCGTCACTATTATTGGTACATTCATCAGTCAAATTGACCGGAGATTGTATGAATTTCGGTTTGTGTTTGTCTTTTCACTACATGTGATTTTTCTCTTTTTTTCAGTGACAAGCGGATTGATGAAAAGTAAGTGCGCCATCCGACGAATTGAAATGCTTTGACCAGTATATTCCAAAATAACGTTATACCCAAATGCATTCTCAACGCTGGAATGCATCAGTTTATGAGGTGCTTTAATTTAAATTAATTATGTTATGTTCACATAAAGATAATGTCCAACTTAAATGCAGAATATCGGATACCAAGATACTTTTTAAATCAAAAGGCCATTTGTATGCACAATTTGCTCCCTAAAAAACCTAATAAGTGTATTACAGTTACTCCTCGGAACAAAGGTTTTATTCCATATCTTGTATCAGTGTATATACATGTCCGTCTGTTGTGCGTTACAGGGTACACAGATGCCGGGCATCATGATTTACGTAAGTGTTCTATACATACATACAAACATACACACACACACTGATTCCGACGTGGCAGATCAGCTGACATGGCTTACACCTTGCTAATATGCCTTGCTCGGCAATTTTAGATATTTAAAAAATCTCATTTTGTTTAAATTTTTATGGTGCTGATAACACAGACAGTTGCACTGAAAAAAAGTTTCAATTGCTTGCTTTGTAGACAGCAACTTTGACTGAACTACATTAATTACAATTCAGGTTTTGCTATTGTCGATTTGTATGACTTCTTTGCCGCATTTGTAATATCTTTCTTATGCTGTTACAGGTTCTAATTTATTCTTCCTTGAGGAAAAAGTTGGAGCAGACGATGCTGAAACTAAATGCAAGGACCAGGGCGCCAGCTTGGCCAGCATGGATATATTACATAGAGTTTACGAGCAGAAGAACTTTGAAAGTAACTGCAAGTACGGTTATGTTGCTGGTGATGGTGGCGTCGTGGCAGTATCTATGAATGGTTTTGACAATGATGCCAAAGGCTGTTCTACAGTAGGAGTAAACAATGCACCAGAAACTGTCGACAAATTGCTCGGGGCGTATTGCTCTCCTGTTAGTGAGTATCTCTTTATATGCATCAAAAACATTTATCATTGTTCATTTTCAAACATCAGTTGACAAAAGTTGCCTTTTAATACCTCGCGAGTCCCAATTGCTCAATCGGAAGAGTGATCAATTTGTAAATATCTTTTCTAACACTAATGATGTTAGATCTCGCCCAATTAATTTTGCTCGGTGGTAGTAATTTCAATGTTTCACTCTATTTATTTAGGCTTCTCGGGTAGTTGTACTGGGGGAAATATTTCCTTCTATGACCTTTTCTGTAAAGTTCTCCTCTAACTCCCAAAACTAAAGATGTTTAGGTTTCAATGTCTAAGATGGACGACAAACAGAAACAATATAGTA
Source organism: Sipunculus nudus (assembly GCA_026874595.1). Lineage (NCBI taxonomy): Eukaryota > Metazoa > Annelida > Sipuncula > Golfingiida > Sipunculidae > Sipunculus > Sipunculus nudus. Next base: position 21,639,544 of record CM049322.1, on the reverse strand, counting down.
CTTATATTAATACAGTGACGGAAATAAGTCTGATCTACATGAACACGAAAACAAATATATCATAAAATAGGTAAAGTGTGTAAAATTACAGGTAGGTGAAGCGAAAAGTGCGACGGTATCTAAACAGGACACAGAAGTCGTAAATTGACAGGTTACATTTATGCCTTACTGGGTAGTTTAGTATATTTACTAGACTGGGCTTCATTCTCACCCTTTTTTAAACAGGTCATGGTATTGTCTTCAAAGAGTTCAGTGAATGTACAACCAAAGAAGACGCTATGTCGATGTGCTTTTCGCTAGAAGGACGCTTAGCTAACGTTCACGAAAGTACATTGACAAACAAATATACTGAGTGCAGATTTGGATACTATCAGAACTTTGACGGTCAAGAAGTTGGCAGTCTGTGTGATCCAAACAAGCAGGGTTTCCAACGCTCCGATCCAGAGCCAGCGTGTGTCAAGGGAGTATACTGTTTTGTTCCTCGTAAGTTGAGTGTTTTTTTTATTATTATTTTTATATTTACTTCCCTGTTTCATCAATGATTATACATATGTGGATACTGTCTCATGAAATTAAATAATTATAAAAATACCAAAGTAATAGCAAACAAATATAAAGGTAACACACGAATAGCAGAGGGTCGTCCTCGTTAACCAGGTAAGGGGACGTGTCTATCTCGATGTTTGTTTATCACGTTTTATATGTGGACCAATATGAATTGATCAGGTACAAACGTAAGGTGCTCAGGTTATCTGGACCCGAGCCTGAGAGAGAGAGTGCAATTCAAAAAGACAGACGTGTGTTGTATTGGGGAAAATAAGTCCGTGTATGTGGAGTTTTGCTTGGAAATTTTTGTTCTGACAAAAGGAATCAGCAGCGTGAAATAACCCATTTATTAATTAAATGGTTAATGAATATCTAAAGGCAAGCACACGGTAATTTTATTTATCTCCTTGACCTTAACCTTGCACTGCTGACCTTAACCTTGCACTGCTGATTCAGTTTGTATAGTGGCACTAAACACTATGTTTCTACGTCTTCCTACTCAAAGCAAAAATATCATACACACACAACGTAGATGACAGGCAGAATAAGCACGATAAAATCGCTTCTGAAGAATAAAAAAAAAACATTGTTCTAAATATCGATAAATAAATATTTTATAATGATTTATTACTTAAAACTAATCAAATTTCTTAAAACATAATCGCGACCCATATCACTTAAAACTTATCCGAGAAGAAATGTTCGCCTACATTTCAATATTGAGCATGTGAATATATAAGTTATACTCATTTAAAATCTAAATAAACCGTGCAGGTAAAGATGAACTAACATATATCTCTAAATATATCTCTATATATTAAACATGGTAAGGTACTGATGGTATTTATCATTGTATATATATATATATATATATATATATATATATATCATATTAAACATTTTCTCTATGAGGTAATTAGTTTGGTATAAATATATCACATCCTAACATACAAACACACCGACGTAGCAAAACCGACTTTATTTCACATAATAGTATAGTGATTCTAACAAACCACATATAAACTTACCACTTAATCTTTTACTTAAATTATTTTAATATTCCAGCTCTTACTTTGGGAATGATGCCACCGGGTATGTTATTCTTTTATGTTTCAAATAAGTTCGTTCCTTAAGATTCGTTTACTCTTATAAAAAACGATTAGAGAAAAAATTTAATTATCAATCAATATTACATACAAGCTTCTACGCTCCCATGCAGTGTCATGTTAATTAACAAAAAGCGGTGTGTTTATTATTGTTATTTCAATATATAATGAATATTAAGAATCAATATATTCAAGATTCTTGATTTTATCAAAAATAATAGGACAACAGTTTGCCTCAATCTACATATCTGGTTGTAGCCTTATGGTTTTAATGTTCATTGTGTTTGCCAGCATACCTTCGACTGCGCCTGTTGCGGTCCGATTGGGACTTGCGTCCATTACATGGAAGACCAGGGAAACAAATTATAATGGCTCCTATGGGATGGAACCCTAAAAGATATAGGGAATTCTTACTTGGACACATGGCTGGAAGTCAGTATATAGCACATTATTGCATCAACAAGTCCTCACTGAAATTTCATTTTGTTTTCTTTGCAAGGCTAATGTAAGCTCTAAAATATAGTTTTAAGCCACATAAGTATAATAATATTTTCACACTGTGCATCCAATTACCTTAATTGAAATTAAAAAAAGAACAATAAAAAAATGTTTATAGCAAAGTTTTAAGCGTTGAAAAGGGCATTTTAATAGGCGTTTTTTATGCTGTCAGTTACGTTTAATAAAATGTATGCGAAACAAGAGAAAAAGTGTACGATTTTAAATGACTGTAACCAATTCAAAATGCACCGTGTGTAAAAAAATACGTGTCATGTTATAAATTTATTTTATATTTTGCGATATCCTGATAACAATCTGAAGGGGTTTTTAGGTTTCATCTTAACGCACCATAAATATATATATATATATATATATATATATATATATATATATATATTAAATATGTCTACTCATATATATATCGATCAGTTGCACCTCATATTTTATTTTATTGATATCTATCAGAGGATTCCCGGGACATAAAGGGACGCATTGCTATTGTGGCCCAGGAGCCAACGGATTCTGGCATCCTGGCACCTCCTACGTCTTTTCTGGAAATTCCTTTATCTTACGACTCAGACACTGTATTCGTTCAAGCGATATGCCCAAAAGGTAAATTGCAGAAACAGATACACGCATGCATTTATCTTTACATATAAATATTCTGACGTTTGCCTGACTGTAGTCAATGGCTGCCTGTCACGAGAAAATATTTAAATGATTTTATGGAAGTCACGTCACCCAGCGATGTTTGTATTCATATTTCCCGAAATACTGGCATATTCGCGATATAATTATTAACGGATGGCTACCACGGAATTTAATCTTACCCTACTTAAATTAATAATCAGATTGTATTAAATATGTTACTGTCCATGTGCTGCAAATGGAATTCTGCTGTTAAAATATTGTGTCTTATTCCAGGGTACCAGCGCATTGGTGACATGATCTTGGTATATGCTCTGACGGATAAAGAAAAAAATGAAAGGAAGTCTGCATACCGCTGTGTCCGAGAAGAATTCGTCACCAAGTGCAAACTTGGCGATAAGTTCCATTTTGATGGAGTGGATGCCTACAGGCATTCTTCTTTACCAGAACAAAGCGTTTTCAGCAGCTCCTTCTTCACTGCCACAAATAAAAATGATCCCAAAGATGCGTATTGCATTTTGATGGGCGTTTCCGTTTTGACCTTTAGGCAGTTTAATTGAGTCCTGTGTTCCTACCGGATCGTAACTTGCTGGTAAGATTACGAAATGTATGTCGTGTATTTAAGACACCAGTTATGATACAACAATATTGGTTATGGAAACATGCACTAATCAAGGTACACTGGCGGTGCATAATTTGTTCTTCGTGGTGACTAATGTTTTATATCAATACAAACAAATGTCCATAAGTAACTCATTGCAATCCTGAAATGTTAATTGTATCTCCCACACTGTGTCTGAAACTGACCTGTTCCATGCATGCTTTAGCTGTAGCATATTCCTCATCCAAAAAGATCTGCTTGGAAAACTAATGTCCTTTAATGAAATATACCAGAGGTGTTATACCCACATAAAAAAAAAATTATAAATGATGCTACAATTTAGCCACATTTGACCAGGTATGAGGGATTGAAATGTCTAATGATTAAATGAGAAAATGCATTAAGCGATTTTTCACCTTATTTACCAAATAAGGTGACATACATTGTCCTTTCTGAACTTCTTTCAGAAACCGAATATTAAACACGAAACAAAACATTTAAGAGAAACAGGTTACCAATCCAGTGTACTAAAAGATCCTTCAATTAATAAAAAATAATGTCAACATTTATGATGAAATTAGTTACAAGTCTAGAGTTTTTTATGTGATTCCTTTTAAAGAAAATCCTTCAATATGTTTTTCCTTGCAAGTTGTGAAATTAACTTTGCAAAGTGCTTTATATAATCTTTTGTTTTTCTCATCTCTGAATAAATATATATATTTATACATATATTTATATTTATATATATAATGTGCTCTGTTACTTAACATTGAGCACTGTGTGGCCGCGGAGGATAGACTGCATTCTCACAGATCATTTCTACATATGTTTATATATATATATATATATATATATATATATATATATATATATATATATACACACACAAACGCAGCTGGATACGGCCATAATATACGCAGAATAGTATTTACTCTGAAATTGAAAATAAAGTATTTGTGTGATTACAGTCCATTTTCTTTTATTTATTTATAATTCTATCTCTTATTATCATATTTTGACATTCCATCTTGTTTTTTTTTTCAGTACGGGAAATTACACAGACGCGAGGTCGTTGCTCTCTCTCGTGGAATGGACCCAGTTTGCTCATGAAAATGAGACAAATAATAGACTGACTCGAATTTAGCATTTGTTTTGTTAACAGAATGTATAAATATGAATATAAGGCAACGATCCTAATTGTTGGTCTAAAGAAATACATATACTTGCCTATAGAATTTATCGTTTGTATCACTGTTATTTATCCCGTGATTTATATATATATAACGAGAAACCACGTTCTGGGGAAGTATAGTTTGTGACAAATTGAATTGTTATTCACTCACTGTATACAACTTACTATTAAACATTTGCTGCTCAAACAATAACGATGACGTTGATCGCTGGTATGTAAAAGTTAATGTGAGATTGTTGAAAACAGGAACGCCTTTAACATTTCTCCTTAAGAACATAAAAAAAAATTTTGACGTACATTCTAAATATTAGCAAAAATACTGATCCAACAGTGTTCAAATACCCATCATGTCAAAATCATTGACTTAGTGTATACATCCAATCGTTTTCAATTGTGGAATATCAGCGGAAAACCGATTTATTTGATAAATTCCTACTTTAAGATATCAGAGGCTACACGACGTGATCCCTGGATTAAATAATAAATGTACACCATATTTGTTAAGCCATAGTGAGATACCAACATATAAACAAAACAGTTTGCTACATAACCAAAATACAAGACAGATTTGTTGTGAAACGTTGTAAAATACTAAGAGGAATTAAAGGCAGGAAATGCTGGAAATGTTTGAAACTTAGAACGCGTATAATTTATTTATTTGTTTAATCAGAGGAAAGCACTTATACGAAATTTAAGGTATGATAAACAAACTATGTAAATAAATAATTCCTCTTCACTAACATATCTTCACATTTATGCACTTGGTTGCTGGCCATCATTCAGAGATATGTTTAGTCACGTGACTTTCAGTGTTATGTTGGCTTCTTGCACACATTATAAAAAAATTAAAATATGATATTAATGATAAAATAAAGTATCCAGATACTGCGGATCTCTAATGATTTTTCCTTCCCTGACCCTTCATATTTTTCATGCTAAAAAGAACCGCGTTCATGTATTCTATCCACCTACAAACTCAAATGCTTTTATCAGACTGTAACGATATAGTAAAAACCTGACGCTTAGCCACCTGACAAATTCGCCGCATCAGTAATTAAGGCCCCTTTACACAGGGCTGCCACCTTTGTGCCACCCTTGAGCAACCAAAAAATGACCAGAACGCTTAATAGTCGCCTAACCCGAGAAAATCCTATTTCTGTGTAATTGCTAAATAACCGTTTCAGCGATTTAACTCCCTGCATCATTTTTATTTTTTATTTTTATCTTTCAAGAAGATAAATAATACAATTTATGTAGCGCATTTACCTTTGTAGCAAAAAAAAAATTTCATGCTTTTCCCTGATCATATTGCATTTTTATCAAAATATACAAAAAAGGTCATATATAAAATACCGCCCGCCCGCACTGATTTCTGAAAAAAAGTGCCTCAGAACCATACTTTTTTTTATTTTTTTTTTTGCCTTAGAAACATTCCAAAATATTGTATCGTACAACATAGCAAAATTACTGTTAAAAATCGATAATATAATGTTTATGCGAAAATATAATCATCGTTATCATGCTACGTACAGAAATGGAATTGAAATATATGTTCATGAGAAGGATTTGATCAAAGTCTGCCTGTCTTAAAAAGATAGAAGCATTCTCTAGTTGTATGAAAATCAGCTGTACCCATCACATGGGTGTCTTTTTTTTCATCTTATGCAGTTCATATCCTTTAGTTAACCTTTTGTATGAAATATCAGTCATGACAGTCCAACCTGGACGTCAATTGCATAATCTGGTGGGACAACAGGATTAGTGGTTTCGGTATAATAAGTCGTCATTTTCAACGTCTATTTCGACGTTTCGAAGTGCGTTTTTGTAAGCCAGGACGTAGCTGATTCCAAGGTGCTGCTTTGTGTGTAAACAACATCTTACTTGCGTCCGACGCACAGGCATAGGACACCCGTGCATTAGTTGGCCAGTTGTACACCTTGGGCCCAAAGAGGTTTGGTGAGGGATAATTTCTTAGATCTCAAGCGTTTCGTGACAGCTTCGTATGTTAGTAAATATTTACCCAACTAGATTTATCTTCTTCAAATTATATACTAGCGATTAAGTTTAAGTTTCCCTTCAGGTGTAAAAGAGCACACTCTCTCATTCATGGTCCTTAAAGGGGTCTATTCACATACAAGGTATATTTTATATACACATTGAATATAGTGTTTTCTCCATAAAACATGTTATCTGCCAATATTTAGTACTAAAACCGTTTGCTTACCCCTGTGTACAATTAAAATATGCTTGCATCGAGCACCATCAGCGGCGCAAAATATACAGATCGTGGCACGTCATCTGATCGCCGTTTCGCGCAACTTTACAAAACAAGTTTTTTTTTCAATATTCAAATCGCTGTTTCTTCTTTGTTACTATTTCATTTTTTTAAATTCTACCTGAGTAGTCGCACATTCGCAAGTTCGAATATCTGGTCATGTAGTCTTGTGTTGGTAAACAAAGACATTTGGACTGTACATACTCACACACAGAACCATTACAACGTAAAAAAAAAACAGGTTAAATGGTCAGAGTGGGCATAGCTTTGCTTGGAAACTAACAGGGTGAGGTAACAGATATATTATTACAAATATTTGTGTACCTATAATCTAGCCAACAAAATTATGTTGACACCTACGTCATCCTCTTGCCAGTGGTAAATACCGGTAATTTTGCCTCTGTTTTATCTTTCTTACGTAGTTAAACTTAAATAAGAGGCCAAATTATGTCTAGTTTAAAGCCACCTTGAAGGTTTCATTCGGGGAATAAACGTGGCGTTAATCAGTCCTCGGACTATCAGTGGTAACATACCGTAAGCTAACAAAATTGTATGGTTTCGTTTTGGTAATGTCCACCCCATATGCATGCGACGGTCAACGAATTTATTATACTCTGCTCCGGGAGAACGCTTTTAGTGACATGAAACAAATATGGACCATACAGACCCACACAAAGAACCTCCCGAACGTCTTTAATACTATTTATACGAATCACTGGGCTGGTAAGCCAGTGCTAACGCCCTGAGACAAGTCATACGCGCAAACGCACTACAACGGCGTATGGAGATTGAATTAGACTCTTCGTGGAACTACAGAGGGAGTCGATCTCTTATCCAGGAGGTGGACACAGACATAGGTATCAAAAGAGCATGGCTGCTTTGTTGCATGCAGTGTTTGCCCAAGCAGTGCTCTAAACCAGCCATTAGTCTTTGGCAGATCCCTGAGGAGAGCACCTCAGGGTTTGTGGGTTATATAAAGCTATATATCCAGCTGGTGACAAAGCCAGACGCAGCCCATGCAGTGGCTTATATTAGGTCACAGGTAATCCTACAATGTTAGGTAATATGGCCACATGTATAGCTACAGTACTGAACAGTCTTAACATGCAACATTATGGCCAGGTACATTTGTACAACATCATGTCCAGTTGGGCCTGTAAACACGAATCTGTCTAACAAAATTAGACAATTAAGACTTTATGAGCTCAACACTTATTTACAGGAAATTCTCTCTCCAGAAAATGAAATAATCGAAGGAACATGAACAGACATGGGCCTGATATTCTGGTAGAGGTGTTCACTGTTAGTACAACTATGTTTTTGGCTCACAGAAAACCCATGTTTTTCATGAGGCCCACATATGCCAATATTTTGCTCGGACCCCCCCCCCCCCCCCCAGCCGGTTGAAATTTCGTTGACTCATCCTGTGAAATCATGAATTCAAGACTTAGTTTATAAAGTGCTATAAGCATTTGAAATGATTTAAAATATTTTTAGTTATTCTTTTTTATCCATCTCATGTCTTGATGAGACTAACTATTAGATCTGTACATACTCTGTAAGTTTTCTTTTCTCTGATGCATTTGAATAGGGTAGCGGTTAGTCTATACAATTCTTGCATTTACTTTGATAATATTAAGGTTTGTAATCGTGGCTGTAATCATGATTACTTTCTGAAGAAAACATTAAGTAATCGTAACCGTAATCTATTTCATGAACTTATCTTGGTAATCGTAATTGTAATCGTAGTTTACATTCAAAGTTATCGTAATCGTAATCGATCACATATATCAAGTAATCACCACATGTCTGAGCGGATTCTCACCAAAATTAAATCATTATTGATTGGCCAATTAACGGAATGCCCCGTAAATTCCCTAGGTTGTGAACATACAAATCAACGCACGCAAACACACACAAACGCACACGTGAATGGGGAAGAACATATTCCCTCCTAGCGGAGGCAATAATGATAATATACCCTTTTTACCGCCAATGGAGTCGTCAATATGTTAAAAAATAAGTTTCAAAATTTAATGATCAAACCAGTACATTTGGAATATTGGGCTCAAATCTAACAATAAAAGACGTTGGCCCCAGCCCGTAACCATCCTGCCATTCAATGATGTACAATCAAGAAGTCTGGAGATTAATGGGTGGTCATGATGTTTCTTATCAGGATCACGGGACAATGATGAAGCCGCCTGTAGGAACTGGATATATCACGCTGTGTTATTACAACAATCATTACATCTGAGACAAACCTGTAAAGTTTTATTCAATCCTTGTATGATCCTTCATATGCATGGTTTCCCCATAATATCTTTAAATAATTTCAATACACCATATTCATAGATATTTCCTTGCGGACGTGGTTAAAAGGCGGGCTATTACACATTTCAAGGATTAACTTTATCTCTCTTACACACATTATAAAGAAAGCAATGCACCCAGTCAATTTGTGTTAATACGTTTATTTGATCAGTGTCAAGGTAAAATGTGTATACGTACTATTACGCGATTAACGATACCAATTCAGATAACAGTTTGACCTCCCCATCGTTCGCATATATATATATATATATATATATATATATATATATATATATATATACTGTGGTTGCCTTTTTAGTTTCCAAGGGTTTCGAATTCGCAATTTTCGCGAAAGGGGAGTGATCGCACAATTGAAATCTTCCTATATAAGAGGTCCCAATGGTTAAGGCATGTTGAAAAGTAGAAAACTGATATTTAATTTTATAAATAATAAAATATATTTTATGTTTAAAAAATACTATTATACATTCTATCAGATCTTTCATTTTTGTCCATTAATGAAAATAATTTCAACTCGTTCGAAGTTTTATTGATTTCTGGTCCAATTATAAAGAAATGGTGTACTTTCCGTAGGTTTTTATTATGGTGAGTTATCGAACCCTCGTAAAACAATGACAATGTAAAAATAGCGAAATTTAAATCACGTGAATATTAAGCTAACCATAATATATATATATATATATAAATATATATATATATAGAGAGAGAGAGAGAGAGAGAGAGAGAGAGGGAGAGAGAGAGAGAGAGAGAGAGAGGATTAATAATGTTATGCTAATCAGTTTTAGTATCAATAATACCCTAGCAATAATACTGTAACATTAATATACCATGTAAATTGTTGATCTCAGTATTAGTGAACTATTAATTTGTCCTCGTCATAAAGCAAATCAACCTCAAATAACAGTTATAATCAGATTAGCTAATTCCATCATCACGTGTGACTTTGATATAATAAAGCATTCCCGTTATTTAAGGGGGTAAAAACATGTTTATGAAAAATATTGTTCACCGGCTTTACTGGAAAAATAAGCAGATGTAGAATGCCAGGATAACCGTGTTCATTCCAAATCCCGCTGAAATCAATAAAAATCTTGTGTTAATATATTACTCAAATAAGTGTAACACTCTTGTATATCGCTATATAAAATGCCTAGGAAACTTAAATTGTTCGATTATTTACAACATTTATTACAATCAATAAACTAACGCAAACAATTTACCGCAATTAGTTGCTAAAGTTTTTGTATAAAATCTCAAATGAATCAAATTATAAGGATAGATAAAAGGGGTTGGAAAAAATGAGTTTGATTGAAAACCTACCTCGCAGGTTATCAGCTGCCCCTTTTGAGTTGCCCTGATCTTTACAATAAAAAAAGGAATATATATATATATATATCTCTCAACCCATTTTATTAAAGAGGTTTTTGAAACAGATATTAAGGTACGTTGGATTAATTGGAAAATGTAATGAACCACATATATATGACACTAGCGTTTTTTCATTGAACCTGGGCGTTTTTTATGTACACTTAAGGAGCACCGTTTCGAACGCTTCAAAAATTACCAGATGTTATTCTTAATGAATGGAACTAATGATCTTTCTCTTGTTATATCATTCCAAATTTAAAAGAATAAAAACATTATAAGAAACCTACCTTCCTTAGGTGGACATTCTGGAAGAAGATGAATTGAAAAGTTTAATTTGAGGTTATCTTATTCGATAGTATTATGAAATCGATATTTACAATTTTGCCATAAAAGAATTTTTCCTGAGACTTTTATATCCTCCTGTTAAATCACATCATTTACCCAAGAAACTTGTAAAATTGTGCTTAAGGTATCATTGTGTTTTATTTCACAAAATTATAGATTATACATACGCTCATATTCACTGGAAGGGAATTCTATTTTCTTATCGTGGCCACACAGGACATCAAGATGCTTTTCTGCCTCATTCAGAGAAGATTTGGAAATGGTAGGAAAACGACTCCACAACCACACATATGGTTCAACGCACACCCCGTCACCAGAGGTCGCTCTGCACAACCATTCCAATAGATAACTGGTGTAGTCTGTACCAACAACATACCTCTCCACCACTGAAATACAAAAATAACTAGAAAGCTGCATTCCATGGTATGCAAGCAATGTGCGTAGAGTGTGTGTGTGTGTGTGTGTGTGTGTGGGGGGGGGGGGGGTCCATATTGCCGGATGTTCAAAAACCGTGTTTGCATTCACTTTTTTCGGCTCATATACCCAGGTTGATTCGCGCATAAGTTACTTTACAATTGTGAATAATCTTTTATGACGCTCCTGAATCCGGATCATGTGCCGCATACACACATAAATCTATATTTATATTGGAAACATATCAATTCGCCCATATGAAAAAAAAATTAATATGACCGCGTATTATGACCTGATGTGTATAGAAATTACCTTCGTCGAAGTTTCCGAGTTGCTTCAATTTCCCTTTCTCCGATGTCATGTAAAGTGGACGACTGGACAGTTTCAAGCATTTTGATTGATAGCTGAAATGAACATAATTATAACAGTGATTTCTGTATCAGACTTTTGATGTGATGGATTTATTTCAACGTTATGTACTGCAACTTGTTAACACTTAGATATTCAATCTGAAAATACCACTATTTTTAACATAACAAGTTCGGTTGTAATGTAGTCAGTCCACACCATCCGCGTCTGTGTGTCTACCATTGTTTTTTTCTTATCGGAAATCAGATTTTTTCCGATGCCTGATCAACTGTTACCTCCCAAGCTCTGAGGTTATGGTGTTGTTACAGAAATAAGTCGGGAAAGGAAGGGAGAATACAGCATTTTTTATAGTTTTTTTTGTTGGAAGTATTTTTAAATGCTAGCTTAACTTAGTATGTATACATCTGCAGAATTCAGTTCCAGTTTGGATTCCGTGACGAGGCCGTTTCACACGCTTCCTTTCATGTAATATCAAAATGTTAACCAGGCCAGGTGAATACCGCACCTGTGGGACCTAGGTGTGTAATCGTCCCCGTTGCTGGGTCAAACCACCACCCACGGAAGGTTCACTCGTTTGTGAGTGAAACACGGCCGTTGGATGTATACCATTGTTTACAATATCTTGGTCCTAATTGCTGAAGAATGAGATGTTTTTCAGCTTTCATTGCCCCTTTATGGTATTGTCACACTGGATGGGACCGACCGTGAAAAATCTCAAAGCCATGGGTGAGATTCGAACTCACGATCTCTTGGCTTTGAGTTCTGTGCTCTGCCACTGAGCCCCAGAAGCCGGTGACACAGCATTCTCCACACGAGAAAAAGGGTTCAAAATATTCCAAAAAATACAAAAACAATTATTTTCAATTAATTTTTCTCCCTATATCTTCGAGGATGCGGAGTTACTTTGTCGATATAAAGATATGTAAAATCTGGTTTTATAAGATATCCATCCACCCGCAAATCCGGGAAAAATCAATAAAATATAACCAGTGTCGGCAAAGTCGATCCAACCATTATATTCATAATTTTCATATTCAGTATTAGCCGTGACAACCCGACTTAGTAGGCAATGATAATAGGGCTGGTAAGCCTACTTGAGTCGTGATACAAGCAATATTAAGCAGTGGTTTCCATTCATGTTGCATTCATATTGTGGTAAAAACACCCATAATCCTAGCATTTTGCCACGGATGATTTTTTAACACAAGAGAATACCTGTGAACTCATAACCCAAACTAAAAAAAACCGTCTCTATGGTAACGAGCAGGGCCTGGGGGAGGGGGGGGGGAGTCAGCCGGTACATCGTTCCGGGGCCGGGGGGGGGGGGGGGGGGCGAATAGGAGCCCGGGCTGGCGAAAAATTTCCAAGTAGGCATAAAAAAGTTGGAAATATGGAAGACTCATCTAAATTATTTATTTAAGTAACATATTGTTCTTAATCCGGATTCCGGAGTGCAAAGAAAGGGCCCGGCCGACCAGGATTTTCACAGGACCTTATTTAATGCATGAACAATATATTTTTAACGTGTATATAAAGTGGGACCAGTTGTTAAAGGGGACTCTATAGTGAATATATTGTCCAATAAAAACCTTTTACTGAAAATAAGGAAGACTTTCTTTTTTACAATAACTTACACATGTTTTGAATAAAGGAGGTCCGTGGGGCCCGGAGTTGTATTGGGCCCGGGGACTATGTATATTTCATTTGTTTGTTGTTCCTGATTACTATCAGGAAGATGTGAGGTGGCCTTGGGAGGCCAAAGGATTTATCAGTCTTAAAATTACTTTAAATGACAATTTTTTTGTTTGTTTGTGTGTATCTTTTTATATGACTTTAATCATGTGGGACCGTTCAAAGGGACTCGAATGGGCCGGCCATAGTTTTCTGGGGAAGTTGGACCTAAATACATAAAATATGGAATATGTTTAATTTGTTTTAAAGGGTTATTCTGTTTTTAATCCAGACTGATCTCTGTGTTTATTTAAAAGAAAGTACACTTCTTGTCAGCCTGTCAGCAAACGAAATATGAAAATTCCCATTATACAGAATGTATCAATAAATGACCAGGAACTTTTTTCGAGAAAAATTGCAAAATTTACTATACATGTGGCTGCACCAAGGGTCCAATGATATCAATGTGGACAGTTTTATCGGCTATATTATACCGTATGTACTACATTTCATGTTACTATTTCTTTAAAGCTATGTTATATATTGAAATTTACATCCACATTCCAATGAACACCATATCCCCATCACCATGCAACATTTAGATAATCAAACTTCTCTGTTATTTAGATCCCTAGACTGATTTGGACTTTTTGTATTTCTTTTCTATTTTTTATGTGCTGCTTTCAATCAAATGTTCTCAGTTACGTGTCACAAAGAAGGCAACTTGTGCTCATCAGCTGCACAATAGGCAATTGACCTATTGGTTACGTATAATTAATTTTAATATATGCCACGCATATTTTAAAATGTTATTGTCTCGGGTTTTTTCATGACGTGTATTCCTAATTAAACCGTCTTTTCATAGTTTTTAAATATATATATATATATATATATATATATATATATATATATATATATATATATAATAATAATAATAATAATAATAATAATAATAATAATAGTGCTGGGAGGGGACAGGGGCCCGGCAACGTTTTTGTACCGCCTTAAAAGAATCTTCTCGGAGGCCCTGGTCACGAGTCATTTCCACCAAGTTGCCTGCGTCATGTAACCCGTGCGAGCATTGATTGTGTTCATGCGGTCATACATTCAAACATACCGTAGGGTTTACTAATATGCTAAGTTAAAACGGAACTTTTCTCGCTCATGTTTGGTGTTTTTTTTTAAGTACACAAATAATGCTAGCGATTGGTCTGGTTGATGTAAATTGGCTGGGTAGTTGCAGGCCATGAGGCGTTGCCAACAATGACGAAAATATTTGCATCCTCATAGAACCTTATATGCATTCCTCAGATATAGTTGTAAAGACACTCTGGCACGCCAGTAATGTGGTCGCAATACCAGAGTGTCGATATGACGCTTATTCAGTATATGTTCTTTCCCGGCAAATTATTAGCAAATTTTAAACAAAACTACAAATGTCCTAAGGTGCAAAGGACACCGACACAAAAATAGCCAGTCTTGTTATTATGTGCATCTTTGTCAAAATAACTATTTAAATGTATAACGAGGTATTGAGACTAGGAAACCAGATTTTCAGACGATGTGATTGCTTAATGACATTACTCCCGGAGATATATAAGCAAAGGTATTAAGTATAACATGTTTATCATTATAAGGAAAATGCATAAAAAACTAGAGAAAACACTCAGCGACCGCAGACCTCCGCCAATGCAATTCATAACCACAATGTGTCATTGTCAGAAATAGGTGATGAACAGAACAGGACAGTTACCAAACGTTTTAGCACACTGATATCGAGGGCTATCTATTTGCAACAAATTTAACAAGGCAGCTCAGGATCCCAAAATGACGTGATCAGAAATGCTACATTGTTTTTTTCTTTAATCCAGGATATAGATGCTGATCCACATCACTCCGACATTTAATTATTTGTTCCTTGTATCATTGAAAAGCTAATATATAAACAAACAGAGAGACAAACAAACAGACAAACAAACAAACAAAACCTCCTTTTCGGAGGAAAATGTTCCACAAAGGATATACTTACAGGGCATAATTGATCTGGAAATATTTTCCATCTTCTTTAAAGAGGTCCACGGCTGTGGCTCCAATTTTTGCTACTGGCTTCCCGTTGTCTCCATGGTACCAAACTTTCATGTACCAACGACCAAGCAGCTGAATATATGACAAATATCGTTATGTTTTCCTGGATAATGTTTTAAAACCGACTGACCAAAAACGCTGGGTATGGTTATCAAACAACTGGAGATACTGGAATTCGGTGCCAGTAAACGCTCGTCTGTATGTACTTCTGTACACATGTGCGTCTGTATGTATGTAAGTTTATATATTTGTGCGTCTGTATATACTCGCGTTTGTATATACATGCGTCTGTATATATGTGCGTCTGTACATATACAGATATAGCATTGTTACAGCGGCATATCCGAAAACAAGCTATTAACATAACAGTTGTCAGGCATAAACATTGTTCGATAAAAAAAACAAGCTTTCTGAGGAAAGATACATTGCTTGTGCTGAATATATTAAAAAGACACCTGTTTGCTTATTACTGATTTGAGAACCTTTTTTTTTTCTTTGCTAAACGGTCGGTGTGTCTCAAATAAAAATAAACATATTTACTTACACGATCTGGTTCCAGATTGCTGAGGAATGGAATGTTTTTAAAACTACAATGGTTTTCTGTAAAAATAAAGAAAAAATATGAATCACAGCAAAAATATAACCTTAATATTTCTTACATGTATCCAACTGATGCTTGCACACACGTTTGTTTATCAAAGTTTTTCTTAGATAATGAATCAAAACGCAATATCTGCAATTCGACTTAATTTAACTAACGAAGAAAATTTTAAAAAAATGACACCTACTTTTATCTTCCTCTGTCGGACAGTCTGAAATAAAAAAAGGAGGTGACAGTATGTGTCCATGCTCAGCCAAAAATAGCTTTAACTTCTTTCTCATGCAGAGCAGGAATAATTAACATCTCAGTTAATCTATTTATGTGCTCAATGAATGGTTCCCTGCGGCATCAAATTCCACTCTTTTCTAAATCCATATTGTATTTCTACTATAGTCCACCTATTTTTGTTTTAGATTATCTTCTTAAAACTTTATATTTTCTTTAATAATTTCCTAGAAAACTACATATGGAAGTGACTAACTAATACGGCAATTAAGAATTTTACAATAAATTCCCAGTTTATGTTTCACAAATCTTGAGTCTCTTCAAAATGATACAGCAGACATGATGTGTCCCTGCATGAGTAGCCATCTTTGTTTTTAGCTGCTAATATTATTTAGTGTTCACATGATATCATCCAAACAACAGCTGTTAAGTTAAGTTGTTTCTGCACATGTCCAAGGAACTTGACCGCCATAATTGGATATGTTATATTGTAAAATTTTAGACTGATTCCTCATATTTTCAAATAATTTTGTTTCTTAGACAGGGTGTAAGGTAGGTTAACTCCTACTATACACCATAATTGTTTCCCTTTTCAAAGCAAAAACAGTCTAAGAAGTGTGGATATATATATATATATATATATATATATATATATATATATATATATATACTCATACATATGCCAACTCACTCAGAGAAGCATAGATCTATTTATCTATAAGTCTAAAGTGAAACGTTTGTAAAACTAAGGCATACATTCTATGTCGCTTGTGTATTGTCGCTTGAACTGATGTAACATTGAATGTCTGAAGTAGTGATATAGATGTGATATTCTGTCTCATCTATGGGCATTATTCTTCCTTACAGTTTGTGATAATTATCTTTGATCCTGAAGGCAGGTTTAAAGTATACTCTCTTTTCAAAGTAGAACTTTGGTTTTTAATATGATTAACCATGTGGGAAAATTTTAAAATATGTTGTTTATTTGCACAAAAATTGATCAGATCTACACAATATCAGTTCAGTTCTACCTAAACCTGATCAAGGCAAAATAAGATAAATACCGGTTGTCTCGAACTCGGGGTGGTGTCGAAGTAAATTCATCAGTCCTATAGTAGCTGCCAGGATTTGTATATATATATATATATATATATATATATATATATATATATATATATATATATATATATATATATATATATATAGTTTTAGTTTTCCAGATGTTGTGTATATAAATAAACATACTGTATACTAATCTATATATAGTCATGAATTGTAAATCCCGTTAGAGAGGTAATGCTTTTGCCGGCGTTGCATTGTTCGTCTGTTAGCAACATAACTCCAAAGTTATCAACGGATTCAGATGAAAGATTTAGGATAGCTCGGCAATGATAGAAAGAAATAATCGATTACATGTTTGGGGTGATCCGGAAGGTCATCTAGATCAAAAATATTTTGGAGGAAAAATGCTGCATTTCTGACAGTTACATATGGGGGTAATGAGCTGCCTGGGCTGCGTTTGTGCTGTCCGAGTGTTTTTCTTGTTAGTATATTGTTTTTGTGCATGCATTCATAACCGAATATGATTTAGGACAGGTGCGACTTTGTGTGTCAGTCAGGCGACGAAGAATACATTAGAGTTTTTATTTTACCTCCATAACTTGCTCCATTATACTCGTAGGTGTGCTCCGCCAGACAGGCACGCTCTAATTGGCGTTTGGCCTGGTTGAACGCCTCGGCAGGGAGATCGGGAGTCCTGCTCCAAATGTGCGCACTGGACACCTCACACACACCGTTTTTTCCAACTGTAGTACAGTAATAATCGGCGACATATGTGTGGTAGTTGGTGGCTATTATCACTGCGTCGGCAACTGCAAGAAACACACATTGAGACACGTTCGTACATAGATACATATACGTATTTATAAAGAGCAAAACATATCAGTATTGATATTGCAAAATGTTTTCATTTTACACTGAAAAAATAAACGCATTTGAATATCTTGTGAATTCCCTCAAGTAAGAAAATTGACAATGTAATTTCAATATCACTGAAGACTACACTATTTGTCTAGCTGTTTGTTCACAACATAACTCACGCAGACTTGACTGGAGTCGCATCCAATTTTCAACACATTTTGGCAATGGGTCAATAAATGATATGTTATCAAGGAATATTTACAAATGTACAGTCAATTCTGCACGAATGAACATGTGAACATGGACTGAATACGTGAATGCAAATACGGATTGGGCATCCCATAATAACTAGCCCTGGAGGCGGAGGCTGGCATTCCTTAGAAAGCAGATGTAAATAAGTGGTGTAAAGTTAAATATAAAGCTTTTTGATTAACATCTAGATTGTCATTTTTATACATTCCTTTTCTAGGTGACAGACGTTGAACCCATGCTGTTTTTACGCTGCTAAACTGCAAAAACTTTTCTGAACGTTTGTAAAAAATTATCTTTTTTATCTATGTTGTTCATGTTGTTTATATCAATTGTACTGGACGACTGTGCAATACAGCATCACCATCGTACCTATCACGTGACTTATTCACCTTTTTGCTCCTGTGCATACAGCTTGTACTTTCCAGGTTCGCCATGCCAAACCTTCATTTTGACAACGTTGCCACACTGACCATTAGGTGTTCTGTTGAAATCGAAAAATAAAAAAAAAAAATAAATGCAGAAACCGTTATCGCTGTCAACTTCTCCTAATACATCAACTCACACGGTGAAAGCATATCTGAAACTGCAACCAACTGCAAGTGTACTGTGACTGCCTTTTTTATTCGCAAGGGTTTTAATTTCGCGATGTTCGCGAATGGGAAATAATCAAGAATATGAAACCTTCGGGAATAAGATATCGTATCAACAGGGATGACCTCTGGACACAATCTATTGGCCCGTGCAATAATTGTAAAATTTATTCATTATTCTAAAACACGCCATATCCACAGAGGCTATATCGACTGTGATACAAGTCATAAGTGACTGACTGAACCAGTAATTAGATATGGTATTGTAGGATTCATTCTTACTTTAAAATCAATACAAATACTGCTGACTTTATAGTTTTTGGTGCAATCGGGAAAATGAAAACTTCACAAAACGTTCAAAATTAAGAAATCGCGAAATTTCAGCCTCGCAAATATAAAGCCATGCAACCACAGTATTTGTTTTGGTATTCATGTAACATTCGCTTAAACGTAGCAAGATTTGTCTGAGTTTGAGTGAGGAAATACATGATGTGTTATAATTGTTTCCTTCGGTTAGTTACCATACGATGCACTTTTGTCTTCTATGCCATGTTTTATTCGGAAGTAATAATTATACATATATATATATATATATATATATATATATATATATATATATGTCTTATTGTTTATAGAATTCTTAACCTCGTGAAGAGTTCCAACTGACCCCGTGCCAGTGGATCTTAATTGACTGACGCAAAATTTAGACCAGGGTGCGGTCTATCGGCTTACCTAGTATGGTTTACACTGTGTTAAAATGTTACCAAATGAGTGTTTAAGTTTCATCTCATCACAGAGGTGACCCTACGTTTTGCGGCAGAAAGTCTCAAATGAGTTGCAATTAAATGACAACATTTCAGTTTCGTGTAATTAACAAAGTGTATAGTTAGATCTATAATTAGTGATGCTACCCAAGCCCCATGGCCCTGGTGGTATCATTCGGTATAGTCTCAGATTCAGGACACCGGAGGACAAAGAGAAAAGACTCAACTGTTCAGGTGTAAAGGTGCTCACCTATGTGTTCTTGCTGGTCTGGTCGGTGCGTGTATCTTTTTTTCTTGTTTTTTTTTTTTATTGTTTTTTATTCATGAAGTATGTGGAACGCTTAACAAGTGAACAGGACGTACGGGTTCAAATACACATATCTTTTAAACACTTAAAAACACATGCACCAGACTATATATATATATACATATATATATATATATATATATACATATATATATATATATATATATATATATATATATGTGTATATACTCAGTATATATATTTGTTTATTTATTCATTTATTTAATCTAAGGGTAAACTAGTCAATCTATAGAAAGGCTTTATTTAATTCACAGGTTTTCACGGCTAACATCACAGATATATAAATATCTATATATATATATATATATATATATATATATATATATATATATATATATGTGTGTGTGTGTGTGTGTACTGTATATGTGTATGGCTCCACTGAGCGGCACTGAGTGCTGGATATAGGCGACGTATTAAACGAATAAATATAATTATTATATTATATTATTAAGTCAGGACTCCTAAGGCTGTATATTATAATTATTCGAATATCGCTTAATGTAATTGAGAAAGGTAATTATACAAGAACATACAAGTATATTTATATGAAATACACTTTGCTGAACAAATCTTACTTAGTTGATTAATTTTTTATGGAAATGTTGAATTTGAAAAAAAAGACATATTGCGAGACAAATGGTATTTTTTCATAAATACAAGAAACTTAAAATACATGTATAAATAAGAGGTTTCCGTTTTATCAGCAAATCCAGACATATACAGTCCAGCAAATTATTTGATTTATCCATGCTTGCAGAGAGTTAAGTCCCTGGTGTAAAGATTGTTATTACCTGCTTCAAATTAGCCCGATGACCTATAATAGCATTTTTGGCAAATTGTATTATTATTCTGTCCACTATTATTTACGATAACCCTCTGAGAAATTTTATTTTTGTTAATTTACGTTTTTAATGTAATAACACCAACTGACAACGGGTACAACA
This sequence comes from Sipunculus nudus, assembly GCA_026874595.1. Classification (NCBI taxonomy): domain Eukaryota; kingdom Metazoa; phylum Annelida; class Sipuncula; order Golfingiida; family Sipunculidae; genus Sipunculus; species Sipunculus nudus. The sequence goes on along the minus strand of CM049322.1, from coordinate 21,618,468 downwards.
TATCATTAGAAAATCTTGTTATGGGATGCCGGGAACCCGTTGGTTACCCGTCCTCTAACCATTGTGTCTCCACGGTCTCCTTTGAGACGACATCAGACACAGCAGTATCTGTGACAAAGTACCAACATAGCATAATTCAAGTGAAATAATACAAAGCGGTTCAAACCTTTATTTTATTCAAACTTAATAGTCAAGCAACTTGTAAAACTTGTAAAACATGGTCACCGTGACATACGTTTATGTGCGGCATCCATTTACACAGGCCCTTGAAATCACCATTAAGACATGTCTAAATTACCCCTATTTAGCCTTATGCTACACATAGTAATATAAAGGCACAAGGTAAGAATAAGTTCGTGCCATGCTGTCGGTGGTTCAGAATGGATTGTTTATACAGTAAGTCACTCGGGATCCTCCAATACAAATCTCTTTATTGAAAGGACTTGAAAAAGAAATTTGAGATTAACATGTGTGTTTTTATTTTGATTTATGTACAAACTTTTTATTTGAATTTGTAATTACATTTATCTCAAGATGCCCCTAAAAACGAACAAATTCATGGAATTTAAGTCCTCCGCTCATGCCTCTTGTGGTCGTTCATACTTAGCTGATCGAAATGTTTTCATTTTTTTTTATATTTGCTCGAAGATGAAACCACGTCATAGAGGTTTTGTTTAGTTTTCATGGTACCCTGAAGATGTCTCTACATGTCATGATTTTGGTTGTGAAATAGGAACAAAATGTAATGTTTTTTTTTTTTTTGGAGCTGAAGAGAACAACTTTTCAGACAGACACTCCAAAACCAATCCGAACCAAGGTAATGCATGAGAACAATCACTGACCCAAATTTGAATGAAATCGGATAATATTTAGGAAAGTTATTGCAAGGAAACAGAAACCTGACAGGTTCTTTGGCATTGACGAGTGAGAGTTAACAGTATGTAAAATTCACCTCGAGAATAACCAGGATGAACAGTAAATCGTGTTAACACTGACTATCACAATGGTTTAATCAGCTCCGTAGCGTGGTTTTACGTATGGCTCAGACTTCCTCAACTGCAGTCGAAAGCAAAGATTTATCAAAATCCCCATATATACTGGGCAGAAATAATCTAACTTTGTGAGTAAATAACGGAGGCACACATAAACTAATCTAATGCTCACCGTTGTACTCAAGGCCTTTGCGACTAAGATCAAAGCTATCTTAAAGGCCACCCTGATCAAAGCTGAGCCGAGGACTACACGGATCGGCGAAGCTGAGTTTATAACACCTTACACCTTCGGTCGACAACTCATTTATGGTCTGTTGTACCATTTTGATTTTACAGGTTAATTACCCCGGCTCGGCATTCTGATTAAAGACAGGACAACCCCGGCCTTCGTGGCTACACACAACTACTGCCTACGCTCGGCTGCACTAATCAGTCGGCAAAATGTATCACCGCTGATATGGCTACTCCTGTTTTGTATCAGACAATCTTTAATACCATTTTATTCTTGATTTTTTTTGTCATTGTTGAGATTTCGGATAAATGTTCAAAATTTCGGTTCTCTGTTTTTTCTTTTTTTTTATTTCGGAAGAACAATTTTTCAGATAAATGGTGTTCGGATGTTCGAAGTTCTACTGTATGTAGAAACCGAGAGCTCTTTGAATTCGAGGGGAAAACCCAGAAGCAACTAAGCGATCTTTGACTATGCATTCATAAAACACTTTAGAAGTGCCCTTATTGCGCATTCTTTTTCAAGAACTGTTTGAGAAATTTGCCTTGGTCTCTTTTTGTCGAACCCATGACCTGTTGAATATTATTTAATACGGAATACGTAACTCACAAGTACGTGATCTGCAGGTAGGTGGTGCCGTTCTCACGTGTTGCGTCGAGCACGGTACCTGTGCGGGGATCTTTGTCATTACTGCTAACCATGTAAGTTAAATACCATCGGCCCACGATCTGAAATAAACAATACAATTATGCTATGTTAATATATATCATACATATATATGTATAATGTGAATCGATATCCTTGAAATTCGATACATTTATCCGAAATATTAATTGAATATTTTCAAATTATCCCATTCCAGATCGACTTTTATCCATTTATTTTAAAGATTTTGTATTCAACATAGGCAAACATAGAATAAAGCTTTCGAAGCGCACAGGCTTCTTCGTCAGGTGGTATTCTAGTCTAATTAAAGGGCAGCACTCTCTTTCTTTTTACCTTCACTTCGACTACAGACTACCACGGCTATACCATACAATCACACACACACACATATATATATATACATTTACATAATGTATACAGACAGATGGAACAAAATTACACAAACAAGAAACACAGATACAGATAGTTCTCAACAAAACACTATTTCTGTCTTGACTTACTTTTTCCATAACCAGGTCATCCTTGTATGGTTGATCAGCAAGAGGGCATTCATTCTGCGAGGATACACAGAAGAAAGTACTGGCAAAAATTATTGAGAAGAAACACCACGCCTTCATTACTATAAAGAGTTGGTTCACGCCAAAAATGTGTTTCTCCTGAGCACCTCAGCAAGCCAAGATGCCAAAATTTGTTTATTTCGACCTCATGACCAGCATGTCTTTTTAAACACACTGTACCAGACGACTGCACTGAAGCGTCTGTCTTTTCTTTTCATGTGAATTTGATGTATGACTCTGGTTACCAACAAAAAATTCACGCAATCGTGAACGGAATAACATGGTATAGTCGTATGGTATAGTCGTAGGTCTTTTTATGGTGAACGAATTAGATATAGTGATGGAGTTCATCCCATTACCCGTTAATAATCAGCAGGATTTTCACGGATAATGAAGGGATTGACCCGCCCCCCCCCCCCCCCCCCCCCAAAGCGCGTTAATTAATGAAAACTATAAAAGGGCATCTGAGCATCCCAAAACACGCCTGTCCGATTGGTCTGGACTGTAAAATAAAAAAAAAAAGATCGAAGGTCACACTATCATCATGTCTCTAAGTTTCACAGAACCTAAACATGTTATGTTCAAATACTACCATATTACTTGAACTTTTCTGCTTATTTTTGTGTAGGTAGGGAAGTGAAATGTTAAAAGTTCTTATAAAAAAAGGTCCAATTGTAAAGATAATAAAAAGAATATCTTCACAGCGTTCATACTTCGGCAGTCATTACAAGTAGTATTTTCTTTGCATTGTGAATACAACTCTTCCTCTTACTCTCTTTGGTTGTTGTTTTGTTTATTAAAATTTGAACTGAAGTTATTTAATTTCTGATTAGCTGTTATTATACCTAATTTAATCGAGCCCAAAATTGGTCTCAAAATTATTTAGAAGAAACACCTCGCCTTCATTGCTATAAAGTGTTGGTTCACGCTAAAAATGTGTTTCTCCTGAGCACCTCAGCAGCTAAGATGCCACAATTTGTTTTACTCGACCTCATGACCAGCAGGTCTTTTTAAAACACACTGTACAAGACGACTGCACTGAAGCGTCTGACTTTTCTTTTCATGTGAATTTGATTTATGACTCTAGTTACCAACAAAAAATTCACGCAATCGTGAACGGAATATATGGATCTGGATTGACCGTCCGATTGATCGTCCGATTGATCTGGATTGACTTTCATTCTATTAAGTCCAGGGCCTGTAACTCTCTTCATGTAAAACGTTTCAAAATGACGAAAGCGTATTACGCTACACAACGCTTTTGCATGATTCATATTACAACCAACACAAAAAAAAATAATTAAATGTATACAACTCATATATAAATGTTCTCTTTTTTTCAGGTTGATTACTGTAGCAAAGAGCGGACATCCAGTCCAAAATGTACAATACATGATTTAACACCTGGGTCAGAGCAATTTACTTTGTGAATCATGAAAGCGATATAGAATGCATATTTATTTTTTTTTTCTAAATCCATTACAAGTGCACGTATTGTAAGGTTATGTTATTGCTAAGTGCGTAAAGTGCAGCAGCAGGTTTGCTGATTGAAGTCTGCTGGTGGATACATGTGGCTGGATAATATTCGCGGGATGAAAACACTGAAAAGCAAAAATCACTACAATATAATGTTACAGGTACTCTTTTTATAATGTGACAAGGGTGTAACTCCTGTTGTGGCACTTGTGTCTGGCCGCGTATTACATTCTCTGTTTAATCCGTACAGGTTGAACTCTCGTTGCCATGTAAGCCTTGGGTTATCACGCCTGGTCGTGGGTCACGTGATGACCCTGGTGTGTGGGGATACACACGGCTATGTTCTTCTCTATAATTCTTGAAACGTGTGTTGTGCAAGATCTTATGGACTGTTCGAGAAGTGGAAAATTCTCGGCTTGAGGTGTGAAGGTATATAAAGGGGCTGTGTTTCAGAACGGAAGGGCAGAGAGAAGAGAGATTCCAGCGGACGCAGAAGCGTGTGTCAGATTCTAGGACCTCATCCGACGAATGCGGCAATTATACATTTCTAAAGACTTTCTCCTAGATTATATGCATTTGGACTTCAGTTTACTTTCTGGGTTGTTGCAAGAGCTTTACAGTGGACTGTCATTCTCCGAGAGTTTACATTTTAAGGACTTGTCGTGGTGACGGTGTTGGTATCCAGGTACTGTGCACATAATTTTTCTATGTGTTTGTATTGACTTGTTGCTATACCGCTGTTTACTGTAAAATTGTATTGATTTAGTGTATTGTAATGTTAGGGTTGTTTTTAGAATAAATTATAGTTATTTGTTAACAAAAAACCACATACTTCCTTATTCATTCCCCTAGACATTCCCCGCTGCCTTGTGTTACAGAATCTGATTTTTTTTTTATCTCCATTACGAAATTTGTGTTCATCACGCAGACGTGATCTGTTTATATAAGGTTCCGTAACAATAATCTCGCGTTAATAAAACCAACCAAAATCAGAGTCTCCGAGAGGATTATTTGAAGGCGGTACAAAAACGCTGCATATATTATTATTATATTCATATATATAACTTTCACCCGGTCGAGCCCCCTTTGACAACACCCCCCCCCCCCCCATCCCCCGGTCGTGCCCCCTTTGACAACCCCCCCCCCACCTCGCAGCGATCAGTCTGGATTAAAAGCAGAATAACCCTTACAAACAAATTAAACATATTCCATATTTTATGTAGTTAGGTCCAACTTCCCCATAAAACTTTGAACGGTCCCGCATGATTGGTGTCACACAAAAAGATACACACAAACCAAAAAGAATTGTCATTTAAAGTAATTTTTAGACTGAAAAATCCAAGGCCACCTCAAATCCTCCTGATTGAAACTATGTAACAGACAAACGAATGAAATATACATGTCCCCGGGCCCAATACAACTCCTTGATGGCCCGGGACCAACAGACCTCCCTGATTTAAAACATGTATAAGTTATTGCATAAAAGAAAGTCTTCCTTATTTTAAATTAAGGTGCTTTTCCATAAGTGCGTAGTCCGTATCCGTAGTCCGTATGCGTAGTCCGCAAAAATCGCTTTGTAGACTTTTTAACTGGGCCGTTTCCATTCATCCGTATGCGTAGTCCGTATCCGCACAATGCCCGGAGCGATTTTTGCGCACTACGCATACCAATCATCGTGTCGATTTCAGGTTCCGCATAGGCCGTATCCGCACTTGGTTCGCATCTAAACCGGATTATACTAAACCGGTTTACTTTTGTCTCGAAGTAGTCCGCTTTGCGTCCGCACTGTAGTTCGCTTTACAAAAGCCTAAACCGGTTTATATAACACAATTTGAGCTTGCTGTCCGCACTTGGTTCGTAATGCGATTCAGGCCTTCAAATGAGCGCTTCCTCGCGAAACGCATGCTGGGCAACATCAAAGGTAGCGTTCAAGACCGCTCGCTGAAACAGGACTCATTCGAACTAGAAGCGGGTTTGTCTGTTCGCACTAGAATCCGGTTTACTGTAAACCGGACGAAATTAAACCGGACTACTGTAGACCACCTTTCAAGCTGACTACAGTAAACCGAACTGATGCGGATTAGTAGCCTAGTGCGGACAGGGTAAACCGGTTCACGATCCGGATTATTTGCTAGTGCGGACACGGCCATAGAGTTTCCCCATTCAGGCCGTGCTGAATGCACAGTCACTATGTCCAACTAGTATGAATGTCATTTCTGGCATCAGTTTTCGGGAAACCAAATATATTGGCATTTGGCTGAATTTTGTTTTCCTTTATTTGTCACAGACAATACTTTTTTTAGATGACTGAAGAGTAAACATCACTGTCGCTTATAAAATATTACTTATTATGATCGATTAAAAATTTTATTATTTTAATTTGGTTGTTTTAACTTTTGATGTTAATATGTACAAATGTACAATGCATATATGGTGAAATGGCTTGCAAAAAAGAGAAAAATCTGAGCTATTGAGCACCTATCAATAGGGAGTACGGACTACGCATATACGTACTTATGGAAAACGAACTTTGCGGATACGGACTACGCATACGGACTACGCATGCGGACTACGGATACGGACTACGCACTTATGGAGAACCACCTTTACAAGCTTTTTATTAAACAGTATATTCACTATAGGGTCCCCTTTAACAACTGTTCCAACTTTATATACACGTTAAAAATATAATGTTCATCCATTGCATGGGGTCCTGTGCAAATCATGGTTTGCCGGGCCCTTTCTTTGCATTCCGGGATCCGGATTTAGAACAAAATGTCACTTAAATAAATAATTTAGATGAGTCTTCCATACTTCCAACATTATATGCCTTCTTGGAAATCTTTCGCCAGCCCGGACCCCTTTCCGGCCCCCCGGGCCCCGGCACGATGTAACCGGGTGACCCCCCCCCCCCCCCCCCCCCCCCCTCTCGGAGGCCCTGACTACAATAATGTAAAAAAGAAAGATCGAAGGTCGCAATCTCATCATGTTTCTTAGTTTCACGGAACCTAAAAATGAGCAAATACTACTATATTTCACGAACTATTCTGCATATTTTTGTGTGAGTAGGTAAGTGAAATGTTAAAAATTAGTGTAAATAGGTCTCATCTTAAAGACAATAAAAGGAGTATCATCACAACGTTCATTCT